>CM044552.2:22760960-23375960 GCA_024416835.2 Perccottus glenii | reverse complement strand
AGCCAGTGTGCAGATAGCACCAAGGATAGAGATTTAGGCTTTTACGGAAAAGAAGATATAATACCATTTGCACAAAGACAACCACATACACTACTATATGTTCACCAGGGTTAACAGATGCACATCTTTTACTTCATCAGGTTTAAACATGCTAAACAAGAGTGCTTCTATCAGCCTTAAATGGGTTTTCAATGACATGCAGCTCTTATTTAATCTGTGCCTTCTGTGTGTTGTTGCTCACTCTACCTCAAACACACTTTGTCCTAAGGTTGCGGTGTGGTGTCATAATCATGGCAGTAATCACGGCAGAAGAGGAGACGGCAATGACGGCGCGCTGATTGCGTCCGCCTCTTAACAACTGTTCAGAGCCAGAGAGAGGACGCCTCTGTTGGTTGTCAAGGACTCTGTCTTCAGCGGCTTCTCTCCGACACACACAAAGCACACACACAGACTGACCTTGCAGACAGTCTATCAGCTCAACAACCTGGGAGAAGAACATGCATTACACAATACATTATTTTAAACTTTGTCACATTTTGTGAAATTATAGCTCACTACAAAAACAAAAAGATTTTGTTTGGCAGTAAGAAGTAGATGAAAATGCACTTACTATTTAGTCTCACCTCACAAACCACCAGTAGGAGGTGATAGCTCCATTTTGTAAAAAGACTGTCCTTCCACATAATGTAACCCCAATGTCATTAATTCAGGCCTTAAATAGGGGAATAAAAACCTTCTACACAAATATTTCAGTTTATGCTATATACACTGACCAAATATTTTAAAAACACTTTTGTTTTGCCCCAAAGAGCTGAACTCAAAGATCTGATGGTTCATTCATGTGGTCCTCGGGAACTCTGAGCTAGGAAGTCGTTCTTCCAACTTTGGTGTATTTACGTGTTTTCAGCTTGGGAAAGTTGGCTCATTCAAAATCATAAAAACAAGGAGGACACTAAGACAAAAATGTGCTGTTATTTTCAAATGAGTTAATACAGTTAAAATAGCTAGCAATTATTACCCTATTAATAGCGGTTCAAGAAAAAGTAGCCTATTAAAAACATAATGTTAAAATAACGGATGTAAATAAATAAAAAGTTATTTAAATATTTTATTGTTAGCTCATAGATCTGAAATACTTTTGTATATTGTCTAAAGCAGGGGTGCTCAATACGTCGATCGCGATCTACCGGTCAATCTCAAGGTAGTATTGGTAGATTGCATGACAAAAAAAAAAATAGACGTCAGCGAATCATCTATCCAATCTCTTGATTGATATCCGGGACGGCCAGTCAGACGACATCTGAATTTTTCTGACGCTTAGGTCACTGCGCATGCGCAAACAACGGCGCTAAATGCAGCAAATCTAACACGCTTCAGTGACTTACATCCAATTTTTAAACCTCGTTTTTTTTCTCTTAAACTTAAGAAAGGGTATAAAAAATGAGTGAGGGAGCTGGACAAAGTAAGAAGACAAAAACTTCAAAAACTTTCATACGGAATGGGAGGAGGACCTTTTTTCTCAATGACATTTTCAAAGTACGTTTGCCTCATCTGTCAGCAGCTACTGTCCGGACTATGCATCCCTGACTGATTCAATTCAGTACAAGTCATCAGAGTAAACTCTGGTAATGACAAACAATTGTACATAGTTAATTATGTTGAGTTGTGCAGTATTACGGTTTGCAAGGTACATCAACATTGTACATCAATATATTTTTTAAATAAATATATGTTTTGCATGTTTGTAGTAGGTAGATCATTTTGACTTGGTCATTTTATAAGTAGCTCACGTGCTGAAAAAGTGTAAGCACCCCGGTCTAAAGAAATTAGTTGTGCAATAAATGTTATACAAATCTTTTGTTCAGATTAATGAGAGAAACGATGGAGACAGCGTACAATTTAAAATGAATGATCAGGTTTAATTCTTGCAAGAATGAAGCAAAGCACACTCAGTATTGTTAAAATATCTTAAATGTTTTGCTTTCCTGCGCCATGTTGATGATAAAAATGACTTCAACACAAAAATGTCGGACAACTCCGACTCACCTGAGTTTCCGAGCGGTTGTTCCAACTTTAGCAGGTGTTCATGTGCATTTTTCAATTGTGGCCACATTAAATGGTCAGTTTTTAATATAAATTTAATATACTGTGTTAAATTGCAAATATTGGTTAACGTTGTTTTCTTTATCAATGGAGGGTTGCTCAGGGCATTACATATAGGAAAAAGGTCTTGAAATAACTTGACATCAAAATACAAATAAATGTTAAGGAGTTTGTAATTAAATGTAATTTAAGTGTGTGCACTGCCTTTAACACAAGACAAATTAAATAATTATCTATCAAACTATAAACAACTGGAAAGGTTTAATTTGTATGCATTATGATACACTTTGTTACATTTTGCAATACACATTTGCCTTAAGATCACAGCAGTAAAAAGAAACAGAGCCAAAACGATGCCCCGTGGAGTTCCTATATTACAAGTCCTACCAATTTAGTTTTCATTTCTTACATTTTCTTGACATCTACTTTCTGCAAAACTACCAAAGCTATTCACATGCTTTTAAAAGTAGGAATGTGATGTGTCTGGTCTTTCATAATATCTCCTAGACTCCTGTGTATTACTCCTGTGTAAGATCCGGGCTACCACCATTTGAGAGAAAGTAAACAACTCTGGAAGGTGATTTGCTTTAATAAATGTCTAACTCTTCAACAAGACTCAAATGAATTCAGACTTTATCTGCTTATGACAAACCTTTAAGTACATGTTGAGTTTGCTGCAGAATCCTATGTGGCAGGCTTTAGCTTGGGAGAGAAGTGCTGCAAAACAAGGTGACATATTTGTTGATGATTGGCCTGGACTGTCCGGAACGGCATGTTCACGGCTGCTGGCTTTGTCCTTTCAAAGATCCCTCCTTGGCCAAGCACTTCTTGGCAGCCATTGCGGTGAAAGAACCATCTTGAAGCTCCAGCATCCACAAAGCTGAATGGGAGGAAGCTGGGTGGCGATGACAGGTTGCCGGCAGGGGGCTAAGCTGTGACCCAGATATCTACAGGAGTCTTTGTCCCGGAAGAGAGAGGAGATCCCCCATACTGACAAAACTGAGAATTGCAAGAGGTACAGTAACAGAGATAAAGTGAAGCCAAAGTTTAGTTGATTTTGATGTGACAGCTCATGCTTGATTATTTAGAGATTTTGTACAAATGAGCCGGTATTTGCTTAGGCTGTTTATCTGAAGTTTTCCTAAAATTAGCTGAAGGTATGCACAGCAGGGCTACTCTCACTGCAGGAAGTCATATTGCATTCAATAGAGAACTGAGAGATTGGGCAGCTTTGGTTTTCATGCTGCGTCGTTAGTGTGTTTTTTCAGTCATTTAAAGCAATTTTATGAAACAGGATAAATGTGTTGATATAGCGTACTCCTCTACAAAACTCTACAAAAAGTTGTTTACACTGCAACACTCCTTTTGAAAAAAGACAAACTTCTGTTTCATTTCTGCCATCCATTAACATTTGTTAACAATTTGTTCTGCATCTGAAACTTTTCAAACTTTGTCTGTATTGTTAAAGAATAAATCACCATTTCTGGAGACAACAATGATGTTCAATCCTGCTATTGACAGATGTGTTTAGCTCATTGTACATCTGAAAAAACGACAGTGTTTTCTGTACTTTGGAAACTTATGGCTAATAACATGACCGTTATTTTCTGTTTCACCAGAATCCTTCCTTTGGCATTTTCAAAGTCCGGTCTTCAGAAGCCAAGGCTGGACTTTGCTCCAGATGACTGTTTGGTGAAGCAGGCATCAGATCCAAATAAATCATTAAAAGCTTATTTGTTTATTTTTCTTTGAATGAATTACACTTTTAATGTATATCTTTATTGTTTCAAGTTGTGCTGTACGATGTGCCAGTACTGACAGATTTGACAAAGGGTTTTACCATTGCTTGTGTAAACAACATGGCGCTGCTCTGATTTGATAAAGTGCAGTTCATCCAACCTGCTTTTTCCAAATGCTTCCAATGCATCTGAATTTATTCTTAAAAGCTGATTATTTTAAAAAAAGAATAATATGAAAACTCAACAGATGAACGTACATCTGTCCACAAAATACACTTGTATATTAACATAATAATTCCTATCTGCTCATTAGTAATATATGTCTTCTATTACTTCCAGCCAGTCAGTGAACACAGTAGATAGAAAACACTAGTGTGATTCAGACTGCTCCAGGTCAACAAACAGATGTCTCTTTTCTAAAAGCGCTTTGTTTCTAAAAAAACAGACATTACCTTCACTTTACTGTCAAGTGTTGTTACGATAGAAATTTGTATTGATTTGTTGATGACAGTATAATAATGCTAACGTTTTGAGGATGTCAGATCTCTTCTTGCACAGTGTTTACCCAAACAGGTCATTTGTCAATGTCTAGAATTAAATACAATATCAACCAATACTTGTACTTATAACATCCTAGAACTTCTTTATATTGTGCGTGTAAAAAGAGTTTTGGCTTTTCTAATTCTAAAAACTGAATGCTCATTTTAAAAACACAGAATTTTGTCATTGTTGTTCTACTTGCTGTGTGTAACTGGCAGCCAATTGCTTTCTGGGACGTCATTGTTTTTACTAAGTAAGCTATTTTCACACTTTACGACAGCAGAGCAGATGCAGCAATAAACCAAAATTACCTCCTTGGCTGGATTCATTTTCTTGTATGGACAAGGCTGGCCTCATGTAAACAAGCTCCCAAACCAAAATTATCAGTGGAGTTAAAACATAAGCCTGGTGGCTTCTGACAACCAGGATCAGAGACACGCTGCTAAATGCAAACTCACTCCATTCATGACAAATGTGCAAACCTCACCTCGTGACTTGTCCAATAAATCATAAAAAAACTTTGTAATTTAAAGATGCATCTCTTGGAAAGCCTCTATTAGCAATGCATTTACTCATCAATGTTCAGACTCTGCTGTAAATGGAAATTAGCTGTTAAGCTATAATCTGGTACAAGCATCTCTGCTCCGGCTTAACGTACATTATACGCTGTCCTAAATAAATAAACTAATCTAAGCACATATACATATACCCACTGCAGTAAGTGTTTTCACTTTCAATGAACACTCTCTTTTTGTACATACACTAAAATTACCCTATCATTTCAGAAGACATGCTCTTTCTTCCAAACTTGCCGTCTAAAACATCTCTACTTGTAAATAAAGATAGGGCTGATGTTTATGCACAACACAATTTGTAGAATAGTCCAGGTGGTACGCCAAATATGACAATGTGCTATATAAGAAAAAAATCATAAATGTCTGTCCATGTGTTATGCCATGTTACTCCACCAGGTGAAGTTGGGACCTACTCTGGTTCTTTGTCTGAGAGAGACACTTCCAAATGCACAGCTTATTACATTGCTGGTTGGTATATGCTAAACTTTTAACCGTGCATGAAATTATGTTTTAGCTTATTTCTGCCACCTTGTGTATTGCCCTGTGGAATAGCAGCACTCACACTGGTCAAACATGTCAGAGTTTAGATGTTAACAGCCTCATTTACAATGAAGCAGTATGGGACGGTTTAAGTCAGTACGGGGCAGTTTCAAAAAATTACAAAAAGATGTACTAAGTGTACCTAAATGTTAGACCATACCTTACTACTTTGGCAATTCTTTAGCCTTTTGTTCTATTAGAGTGGTATTCAAAATAGTGAAGCAGAACTCAGCAGTGTACTGGTTGGAGGACAGATAAGCTTTACTTGAAAGAACACAAAGAGACAAACTCAAAATGTCAATGTTGTCTCAAATGAAAGATGAATAAAATGTCAAGAAAAAGAATGCATTGGACTTAGGCAAGATTAGACTTTTACAAGTTACTGCGTTACTCTGATACACTGATAAATGATAAAAACAATGCGATAGAATACGTTACAAAAATCTCTGTGTGGCCTATACTGCAACCCTTTATTCATTTTCTGAGCTGTGAAAAAAGTAAACTGCAGCTAGATAATGACAGACCTTTATTCATTTATACTTTCACAGCCCTTCTAGTGGAAACAGGAGTTTAACAAGTAGCCTAACATGTTGCGTTACACTTTTTGTATTAACCAGCAATGAATAACCAGCAGGTTCAATAGATAAAGGGAATGATACTTCTGGAGACAGACTCCAATCAGCTGCTTTGATCAAAGTGCACTAATAACCTCATGCACATTGAGTTTTTCTGCAACAGTGAACATACTGTAACATATGCTTGTTCAGAGACATCACACAGCTGTGGAGACGCCGAGGCTTCAGCTCCGTGGTCTCGGGCTCACATCACTAGAAGCCTAAACGTCACCAGCTCGCTACATCTTCCTCACACACACAGAGCTTCACACACTTACACACAGGCAACACAGGTGTCCACTGCAGCTGGGCTGGCTGAGGAGGAGTAGATTAATGGCATTGATGAAGCTAGTTTTTCTTAAACTAACACGTTACTGATTTAAAAAATTAACGAGACAATGGATTACTTGGATCCAGTGTTGGTCATCTTACTTCAAAAAAGTAATTAGTTACAGTTACAAATTACTTCTCCCAAAAAGTAATTTAATTAGTAACTCAGTTACCACATAGTAAAAGTAACTCAGTTACTCAGCAAAGTAACTGAAGTTTTTTTTTTGTTCTATAAGGGTATTACGTTCTGTAACAGCTTAAATATATAATCGGGCCGGCAGTAGCTCAGTGGGTAGAGTGGCTGTCCTTCGACCGGCGGGTGGGCAGTTCGAGCCTTGCTCGAAACATCCCAAAAAAAACATCATAACATCCCACTCTCCCCCACATACTGTCGTTGTGTCCTTGGGCAAGACACTTAACCCACTGTGCCTCCTCCCTCCCAATACACACATGGGGCCAGGACTCCCCTGCAAAAGAGATTTGTAATCTCAGTGGGACTTTCCTGGTTAAATAAAGGTTTAAAAAAAATAAATAAATAAACTCAAAGATGTTTAAATTAACAGATTGAAGAATAAAAACACTATATATAGTATTTTAGAACATTTGGTATTAATTTCAACTCAATAGATTGCAGTCTGCCATATGATATACATAGAAATAAAAAAATAAATATTGAAAATAAAATTCAATGGCAAAATTAAGTCACACAAACTTGTGTAAAAAGAAACAAAGGGAGACCTGGCCATTAAGTAGTGCAAATCTCTGTACTTGTAAATTATTGCACAATAAACAGAACACAATCCAACTCTCTCTGTAACATGTTGTTCATTCTCAAAGAAAATGAATAATACATTAATCTATTCTAAAATACTCCTCTCATCTAACAACTAAACAGTGGTTGTTGCTGACACGTAAAATCGAGCGTTGCTTGTTTTAACAGTGGCTCTGTCTACTTCACTGGAACTCACGCAGCTTCATTTGGGGTTAGCAGCAGCAACAAGTGTCGTGTTAGCATGTGTTGATGTGAGGTGCTTCATAAGGTTTGAGTTGCTTGAGGCAGACGTGGATAAAGTCTTTTTTCCTGGACATAGCATGTTACAGAAACATTCTTGCCTTTAATTTCAATTAACGAAGTAGTGCGGTACTTCCAGTTCGAGAACGCCACCTTTGAATTTCCCCGGCTCCATTGTCGCTGACGCTTTCTTGTGTTTAGTGGAAGTCAGAGCGTGCAGTGAGACCGCGTGAGCCAATCCTCGCTTTTGCAGCGGTGTCATCATCCTCACCCCTGCTCTCTCCAGCTGCAGCTGATGTGTAGCCAAAGCATGACACCTCGCACTTTATTCAACCAAATTGTAGTAACTTTACATTCTCAGTAACGATAACGGCGTTACAACGATGGGAAAAGTAATTAATTAGATTACTCCTTTTCTAAAAAATTAACGCCGTTATACTCTAACGCCGTTATACTCTAACGCCGTTACTTCCAACACTGCTTGGATCACAAAAACGCGTTAGGTTACTTGTTATTCCAAAAAAGTAATTTGGTCTCTAACACGTTTTCTGGGCCATTTCTGCTTCTCATCCACACGTAAACTGAGATTTCAGGCAAAACTGAGTCTCATTAAAATCCGTGTGTATTAAGCATGTATCCAACTGCAACAACTACAGAGGTGAACCTGGTTTTATACGTTTCCCTGATTCTATTGCATATCATTACAATACATTAATTAAAATAAAACGGCTTTATCCCTTAATCCTGCTGCCCCCATTTACAGCACGTCTCACCACATTGTCAAAAATTCCACAGAAACTGACCAGTTGTTTTGCTTGCTACTGTCAAGAAACATTTCACAACAGTTCCAGTTTTATGTCTGTCCACACAAATAAACCACTTATTATTCTCAGAAATACCATTGCTAATACTCTCAGATTAATTTTGCGCTGCCAAAGCAAAACAAACTAATTGCACATGTTATAAAATGTTTCTCTGTGGTTTCTCTATTGCTTTCAGGTGTAGTGCCATCTTGTGGTGAAGAGAATTGTTCATTTGAGAAAATTAATTTGTTGAGATATTTGCCACAAACAGATATTTGGATTGTTGTTTTTTTGAGGGCTGTATTATTTCCGCTGCTGTATGATGTTTTATTTGTTACTACTACTGTCTTTAACATGTTTTTACCACTTGTAAATTAATATAATGTTTTGGGTTACGCATTTATTTATTTTAAATGAATGAGGACGCACTTTAATCACAGTAAACTGTGGCCCATTTTGGTGAACCTAAGTTTCCGAGTGCAAACAAAGATGTTTTGTTGCTGAGGCCAAAGCATCTAAACGCTTGAGGTGTTGTCAGTGTCACACTCAGCGAGGAACCTTGGCAAGTGTGTCCGCTGCCCCCACCGTGCACACTCACTCACACAAGTGCACACACACAGGGCTTTGTAAGAAGAAGGGGAGCATGGGAGGGGTCCTGAGTCTGGGGTGGGCTTTTCATACAGCCCCCCTCCTCTCTGGGACCCCTGTCTCCTCCCCCTGCTTTATCCATGTCCTGCACTCTCTTTATGTGAGTGTCAGCGGCCCCCGCGTTCTCACAG
The DNA here is from genome assembly GCA_024416835.2 of Perccottus glenii. Taxonomy (NCBI): domain Eukaryota; kingdom Metazoa; phylum Chordata; class Actinopteri; order Gobiiformes; family Odontobutidae; genus Perccottus; species Perccottus glenii. The sequence goes on along the minus strand of CM044552.2, from coordinate 23,366,925 downwards.
GAACCCAGAGCCACAGAGCGCCACATGGTAAGAGCACGCACAAAAACTACCAACAACAAAACTTAAACTAACTACTGCATTTTTCTTTGAGCTAACCCAGTGTTTATTTATAATTGATTTCTCTTGACTTATTGATAAAGTTGGATCTTGGTCTGGGGTGGGTGACTGTTTTGGTGGGGGACGTGCTCAGATGAGGGATTATTTTTGTTTTGATGCTCCGGGTCTTTGTTTTCAGCTGTTCAAATTCAGCACAAATGATCATTGCCAAAAAAATATATATTTTCTCAAATCTTTACTGAAAATAAAAAACTATTATGAAATTAAATTAAATGAATTAAATTAAATTATTATATCATTAAAAATTGCATTGTAAGTTTCAACTAGAAAATATGTTTTTTAATGAAGTTTTGGTTGAGCAAATAAATATATAATATATATATGATATAAGAAAAGTTTCTTATGCTCTGATTACAAATTGAGTCAAAACATGAAGACATGACTAAAAGAAGCTTAAACCTACAAAAACAGACAACTAGAATATGGGTGGAACATTTTTTGTGTAGAAGTTAGCCACTATTGTCCATGATATTTCCTTGCATGTTCTGTGCTGTCATATAATTTCTCAGGAGCAGAAATTGTTGATTGAATGATTGTTAATTTACATAACACATGACACAGTGTTTAATATTAGCTAAACCAAACTGCTTTGGTGCTTTTTGATGCTCTAGCAAAGTCAGTTTTACACTAGAACCACTGGGGGGTCATTTGTATAATTTTTGCAAGTTTAAATTGGAAAGTGTTTAAATCTAATCTCAGCTTACAATCAGAATACTGTGTTACCTTCAAAAGCTACACTCGATGCTATGTAGAAATATGCTATGGGAAACATTCTTTCTGTGACCAGTTGGGAAGCCAAGAATTGGCTAATAGAACCTCTGTTGGTGACGTGGCTCTCACACAGCTGTGGGTGATTTCTTCTTCAAGTGTTTAGGAGATGATCATGCAGCCCTGGGTCTGCGGGGAGAATGCGTGCATTGTGAGCAGCAGCCCATGAAGCTGCTCCTTTTTAGGCTCACTTTTTTCGAACGTAAGCAAGCCGACACCTCCCTGCTCAAGTACTGGGGCTACCGTGTTGATCTGGTGGAGAAGCAGGGATCAGAGTCTCCCCTGTCCCTCGCTCTCTCCCCAGAACGGATGGATCTCGGCTCTGCTTCCAAGGCGCACTTCGGTGCTTCCTGTGAGCAGGCCGAGGACACCTTCTCCACTGCTTCTGCGGACCTTGACGGGGCCGCCTCCTCCCGCTCCTCCCGCTCTGGCGTAGCATTTGAGGAGCTGCTCGAGACAGTGACCCGCGCAGGATAAACATTTAGAGGCCGCAGGAGCAGGGCCCCCTCAGACACTCCAAATTAGATGACAGGTTTCTGTCAGAATGCATCTTTGGTGATCTCCACAAGGAGCTGGCACACTCGTGGGATAAGCCCTATATGTCCCGTGTCTTGGTTCCTTCGAACGTCGATTTATTTATCATAACATCCCGCTCTCCCCCACAGTTCATACTGTCGTTGTGTCCTTGGGCAAAACACTTAACCCACCTTGCCTCCAGTGGTGTCAGCTGTAACACTGGTAAAGCGCTTTGAGTGCCTACTAGCTGGAAAAGCGCTACTAAATAAATAAAAATAAATAAAAGAAATCGTGGGTGCAGGGGCCCAGGGCCATGGCACGATACCACAGGTAGAAGAGAAGCTTGCGTGCTGTGTGACATCACTGGTAGGGAAGGCTTTCCAGACAGCAGGCCAGGCCGGTGCTGCTCTGCACACCATGGTGGTTTTGCAGGACTATTAGGCTGATCTGCTCAAGGACTTGAGCGTGGGGGGCGTCATCGATGAGGCGGCGTTCCTGGAACTTCGCCAGGCCACAGACTAAGAAGACGGTCTTTTCCATCCGCCAGTCCATGGCTCCCATGGTCGCCACAGAGTGCCACCTGTGGCTAAACCTCACTGACATTAAGAAGAAGGATCGTTCTTTCCTCCTTGATGCCCCCATCTCGCCCTGCAGCCTTTTTGGTGATGCTGTAGACGCTATCCCAATGAGGTTCCGGGAGGCGAAGTGCTATGAGGAGGCATGTCCCAATCAGGTCCAGCTTCACTAAGGCGTGAAGTCCAGAAGGAGTTTTTGGCAAGTCGTGCCCCCCTCGTAAGGACTGGGGGGCGGCTTGTCGCGCTGTTCAATCTGCCCACAGAAGACAGGACCTGCAGACCATCATCTCCGCAAAGAAAAGGTCCTGAGATTGGTGTGCCCAGGACCATGGAGGTCAGCTGTTTCTCCTCCGCCGCTAGCGTTTCAGGGAAAAGCGGTCTCCTGCTATTTTTTAGAGCGCCGGGTGCCTACCATCCCCCCAACAAGTGTCAGTTTTGATGCCCCTTTCGGGAAGCTTGGCAGCGTGGAAGCTACTGCTGAATATCTTCCTTGGGTACAAATCCAGTTTGTGCATCGTCTTCCATGTTGGCATGTTCTCCACTTCAGTAAAAAACCAGAGTGGGAGCATCTGTTGACACAGGAAGTACAGACTTTGCTGGACATAGAAAGTGGGCCATAGAAAGTGTTTCCTATTGCAGCCGATATTTCCTTGTTCCCAAAAAGGGTGGGGCCTGTGTACATTTCTGTACATAGAACAGACAACGTACAAGATCAAAATACTGACAATCAAGATATGTGGGACGAAGTGGCTCAGTGGTAGAGCAGTTGTCCTATAACCGGAAGGTTGGCGGTTCGATTCCCGCTCTGCCCTGTTCATACTGTCGCTGTGTCCTTGGGCAAGACACTTAACCCACCTTGCCTCCAGTGTCCGTAGCACTGGTGTATGAATGTGTGTGACTTTAGAGGTGTGTTTGGTGGTGGTAAGAGAAGGTTGAGCGCCGTTTGTATGGCAGCCCCCATCTCTGTCTGCCCCAGGTGTGAATGTGTGTGAATGGGGTGAGTAGAAGCACGGTGTAAAGCGCTTTGGGTGCCCGAGAAGGGTGCAAAAAAGCGCTATATAAATGCATGCTATATCTATATATTTATGACTGTGTCACAGATCTATTCAGGCATTTGGTTTTTCACCATTGACCTGAAGGACGCCCATTTCCATATGGAAATATTGCCACAGCACGGGAATTTCCTGAGGTTTGCTTCTGGAGGCGAATCTTACCAGTATTGGGTTCTTCCCTTCAGTCTAGCCTTGCCACCCCGGAAGTACACAAAATCCCTGGCTCCTCTACAACTACAGGGCATCCGGATGTTACTGTATATAGACAACTGGCTTATTTAAGCTCAGTCTCAGGAGCTGGCATTTTGTCTTTGAGAGGTTGTCCTGGCTCACCTCAAATCTCTAGGGACGAGACTCAATGCCAAGAAAAGCGTTCTCTCTCCAGCCCAGAGGACAACAAATTTGGGTGTTTGATGTGACATAGTCATGATGCAGGCATACACGGGGACTAGAAACTCCACCCCAACACAGTCAATCACATCCGGCAAATTTTACTGAGCAGTGGTGGACCTCCTTGCTTCACAGGAGACAGCGCAATGTCCCCTCTACTTCTCCCTGAGTCCTCCAGCTCCCCTGGGACTGGACGGGATGGCCCAGACCTGTATGCGGATCTCGCATCTTACTTGTGGCGCCCTGTTGGCCGACTAGAAAAGGGTTCTCCAAACTAGTGTCTCTCCTCAACGGCTCGCAGTGGGCAATTCCGATCAGAAAGGACCTTCTTTCTCAGGCGCAGCTGACAGTGTTTCATCCCTGGCCCGAGCTATGGAACCTTCACGTTAGGCCCATGAGGGGGACCAATTGAGGGATGCTGGGCTTCCAGCTGGAGTAATCGATACTATTCAGAGTGCTAGGGCTTCCTCTACTAGAAGACATTACGCCCTTAGATGGCATGCTTTTGAGGTCCGCTGTATTACACGTGCAGACCCAGTTCACTGCCAGATTGTTTCAATGCTGGAGTTTCTGCAGAGTAATTTATCCTCGGGCTTACGCCATAATACACTCAGCGCTTATGTTGCCACTATTTTGGCTTGTCACGCTCTGACCGATAGGGTCTCGATTGGGAGACACCCTCTAGTTGCCTGCTTTATCCAAGGAGCCAAGCGGTTGAGGCCTCCCACTAGTGTCACAGTCCCTTCGTGGGATCGGTCTTTAGTGCTTGAGGGGTTGATGAACACCCCTTTTGAACCACTGGAGTCAGCACTTTTCTGGTTTCTGACTCTTAAGAGCAGGAGAGACTTCACCTACGTCCACCGCACTAGCCAGTGGCGTAAATCTGAGCAGCTTTTTACGTGCTATTGTGTCGCTAAACAGACTATGGTGCATTGGGTGAGGGATGCTATTTCCCTGGCCTATAGGTGTAAGGGCTCATTCAATCAGATGGGTTGCATCCTCAATGGCTGTGGGTCCCTTTGCAACAAGTGTGTGATTGTGGCGGGCTGGTCCTCTCTGCACACTTTTATTAAATTTTATAGTCTGGATGTTCATTTTACCCCGGGCTCTCATGTCCTCGTGTTGACATCCCGGGCTCATGTCTGATACTTTTTGTACATACACTACATGACCATCACGGGCTCCGGACTCTTTCACTGCGGCAGCGTGGTATTCTTGTTCCCCATAGCGTATTTCTACGGAGCCTTGTGTGTAGCTTTTGAAAAGGAACGTCTTGGGTTGCTTGGCGTCAACCCTGTTCCCTGAAAAAGGGATAACGAGATGCTGCGCTTCAATGCCGCACTGTAAACGTGTCTCAGACGTTATTTAGACAAAATTAACCTGAAGATGTTTACGCGTTGCGTGTTTTTATAGCCATTACCCAGGTGTGCTTGACACACGTGCTTCACAAACGGTCACACAAAGAATGTTTCTCATAGCGTATTTCTATGGAGGATCTCATTCCCGCTTTTTCAGGGAACAGGGTTGTAGCCAAGCAATCCCATACAATTTATACCTAAAATTAGAGAGGGAGTCATTTTTACCCCATGCAAAAAACCCTGATGAATTCTTGGTTGCCAACAGGCTGTGTTACCCACTATTAGGTCAATGTACATACTGCTATATATTTTATTAAATTGATGTGTATTGATCTAGAAACACAGTGATTCCAAATGTAAACTTTGTTTTGCCATGGGGTAAAAATGGTGGTTCTGGGGAGTGTGTGTGTGTGTACATAAAATAAACTTTTGATTTTGATGGTGGGACTGAAATAAAAGTGTCAGCTTTTTTTTTTTATTGCGTTATTCATCTTTTTTACCTCTTATGCTTTGGTTTACAGTATATTTGACTCTAAGGCATACACAAAGCTGAAAAGTGTGTCTGCAGCACCAGAGGACGTTAAGTTTTGACGCAACAAGAGGAGCTGGGGTGAAGGCGGGTTGTTGTTTGTCTAAAATAATTTACTTGATAGAACAGCTTGCCAATATAAAAAATTTATATTTCTGTAAAATTAAAACAAATAATGGTATAAACCCAGTTTCAGTTTTTTTATGGACATTTATGGACATTTCCATGTTTTATATTCAGGAGATCTCAAAACAAAAAAAGGGTACAAGACTTGGCTAAAAAGATGCCAAAAATATTGAAGAAAAACATTTGCCACTGTGGAACATGCACAAACCCATTGTTTCAGTAGAGTATAAATTATTCATTTGTAATGAAATCCCACAGTGCCTAGAAGCTTTTATCTTTCTAAACCTCAATTGACACTTTATTAAAGGCCAGCACATAACATAAAAGTAATTTAAGTTTAATTTTACAGAGGAAGAAGCTCACAGCTGGCAATAATGGGACACATTTATAAAATATACTGTAAACCTCCCAAATAAAACCAGTGCTTTTGCTTTAAACTGCTTTGCTTTACTTTTGATGAGTTTCCCCACAGCTTTTTACCTACTTTGTTCATTATTTAAAAAAAACATTTTGTATTAAGTATGCATGTTTTGTCACTTTCATTTCAACGTCACTTCCGAGTGTTTGTGTGAAACCAGATTGTGTGAGGTGAGCTGTGACCCTCCCGTCTTCTAGTCTGATAGCTACATGTCCGGTCTGCCCTCTACTTGGGGGAGTATTTCTGACGCTTGGCTGCTTTTCAATAAGCCTACTGAAGGACGCCAACACCCCCACTCTGCTCCCCTTTGTTCATTTCTCAACATTTAAATCTCATGCCATGTCATTTTTCAACTCATTGCTTGCCTGTGACATATTGGATTACAATCCACATTAATGTTATAAACAATCTATACAGAAGTTGGTGCCTCACAAGGGGATAATAACATTAAATTATCTTTTGTGAATTAAATGTCAAATCTTTTTACAGCAATGTCATTGCAAATAATTTATGATAATTGAAAGGGGGAAGGTTATTAAGTTGTGGTCACTGCTTTTTTTAGTCTTTTCCAGCAGGCCCAAAAACACTTGGAACCCCACATAAGGGATCTTTATAGATCTACTTTTGTTACAAGATTTAATTTGTAGTGTGTATTGCTTTTGGTTAATGCGGAGGTTGCTTAATAGACTACTAGCCACGGCTATCATCCATAAACTTAGCTACTGGTTTCAACTGAGTGGTATGGTACAGCTCTGGTCAGTTGGCACACTTGGCACAGTTTGATAGAGGTAATTCTCTAGAGGCATGCAGAGAGCAGGACCTGCTACATAATCAGTGATCTTACACAAGTGAAAAAAAAAAAAATGCTTACATTTTAGGGACTCACTATTAAATGTTACAAGTTCTGCTTTTATTTTTGCTTCATCTTTTTGCCAAAGTAGGGATTATTGTTAAGTTAACAGACTGCAGTGCTTAGCTTTACCTTTTGAAAAGCAGCCCACTCAGAGAAAACAAAAGTGTTTCTAAAGTGATACAGCACAGTAAACGTTTTGGCGAGGCCACACTGTACCCTTCCTTTAGAAACGGCTCGGTTGTTTTTGGTTTAAGTAAATGAAAATTATTTTAAATACTCTACTTGGCAGCATTTGCTTTTGTGTAAGCAGAGTCTAGAACTAAGCCAACCATTTATCAAGGAGTTGGTTTGCACTGTACCAGATAAGACAACTAAGACACCTTAAATTGATCTAGAACCTTTGCAACATTATTCAACTTAATTAGCTAAATACAAGTGCCAGAAGTTTCACAAATGTGACTTATAAACATAGCAATACTGCATAGGTGCCCACAGGGAAATTAGTGACATACTGAAGCTGAGGGCAACATCAAGTTCTATAGATCTCTCCATAGTGTGTTTTGCAGCATGTTCTAGAGTGCATGTCAATGTCAAAGCCAAAAAAATTTTGTTTTATTTTTATTGACAATAAGGCAAGTGAAACTAGCTTAGATTTACTTTGTCTCTTTTTTTCCCTTACCAGTCACCATGAACACCATCCTTTTAAGTTTCCTGTTCCTAGTCCTGCTATGCCTGCCTGCAGTGCATGAGGGCAAGCGACAGCCCGGTCAGCCTAAACCTGACAAACCCCGACAGCCCCCGCCCTCAACACCACCACCCACCAAGAGAGCCAGAAACCGCTCAGTGCCCAGCTCCGGAGAACTCAGCACCAAGGATGGACACCGCTGCATCTGGCAAACCTCTGGTGAAGGTCTGGTGAGCTTCACGATCAACTGTACCATCGAGGATCTGGGAGAGCAGCAGAGGTGAGGACTGTGGGCTTTTTACACTGGTCTTTAAAACTTACCTGAAGTGTCCTTGTCCATCTTGGCAATAATAAGTTGTTCCATCCATCCATTTTCTTCTGCTTATCCGGGGCTGGGTGTCTGTCTAAGTACAGATGCCCAGACTTCCCTCTCCCCAAACACTTCTTCCAGCTCTTCCGGGGGCATACCAAAGACTTCCCAGGCCAGCTGAGAGCCATAGTCTCTCTAGCATGTTCTAGGTTTTCCCCAGGGTCTCTTCCTAGTGGCACATGGCACATGAACCTCCCAGGAGGTGTTCAGGAGGCATACGGATTACATGCCCGGGCCACCTCAGCATGCTCATCTCAATGTGGAGGAGCAGCGGCTCTACTCTCCCCTTTCTCTAAGTGAGCGCCCAGCCACCTTGTATCCAAGATCTTATCCTTTAGTTTATCTCCAGTTCGACAAAGCATATGACTGGCCGAAATCTGAAGAATGTACTGTACATTCTCCGATAATAAAGCCTAGATAATGTCTTATGATCTTGTTTTTTCTGAGATGATTACTACTGTATGCAGCTATTAGGTGATGCAAGAAAAAAATAGTATTTTTAATGCAAATTTAAACTTCTGCAATTCAAGTCAAATGGCCCAGGTTTTGCATGTGTACAAACTGAATTACATACACAAACTAATTTACCAAGTGTCTCCTTAGGTTTGCATCCTTCAATAGTGTGACCAGCTTATTTTTCTATCTTTGAATTTGATATTAGAATTTACCCACAATGTAATTTATCAGGTTTTGTAGAATCATTGGAGTTAGGTTAACTTACCAGGTGCACTAAAGGGCATCATGCACTCACTGTCCTGTTTTGTGTTGTTTATGTTTATATGCATTTCAAAAGTCTGGTTTAAGTCAGACAAGGTAAGAGTTAAAATGTTTCTACTGAGATTGTTTTCATCCTTAAATAATTAAGGGTTGATCAAGTCCAAAAGCTTACATGCATGCTATCTTCTGACAAATATACACAATATTTAAAAATGATTAGATAAACTAAAACAAAGAAATTTCATGAATAAGAAACAGTACAAGTCACATGAGATGGAAATATGCTGATATACAGAGTATATGAATATATATATATGAATGGCTTTGTGGATTTCTATTTGCAGGATTTTGACTTTAACTATAATTTAAGATTAAACCCTAGCATTGACGCTAGCATATTGATGTTACTATCATAACTGGCTACTCTTTAGAGGCTTTATTAAAACTATGTGTGTGTCAGTAGCACCGTTTTAGAATGGTTTGAGTCATACCTGTCCAGATGCGCCTTTGTTAGACTCAACAGACCCAGGGATCAATTCTTGGGCACATTATCTTTTCTAGATACCTCCTTCCTCTTGGACTGATTTTAAAAGAGACATGACATCTCTTAACACATTTATGAAGACGTTTTTTATTATTTTCCTACCTTTTTTTTTTGCAAAATGCGTTATGACACTAAAGGTTACTAAATTGGAGACTGAAATCCACTAGCATACAGTGTGTGAATATTATTCTAAAACATTTTCACATTGACTGTTTTCCTTGTTTTATTTGATCCAGGTACTGGTGTCGTTATGCAGGTAAGCCAGACATGTGCGTGGCCTATGGTGTAAAGTCCAGTCAGTACTGGAAACAGCTGGTGGGGAAGCTGAAGAAGAGGCAGAATGCCTGCGAGGGTGAGAAAGTCCTGAAGGCCAAGACGTGTAAGAAAGCCCCAGCTGAGGCACACATGAAACTGGCCCAGCATAGCGCCGAGGAGGAGAAGAAGGCCGGGAAGAAGAAGGGAGCAGCAGGGAAGAGCTCTGATGCTGGGAAGACCGAGAGGAAGAAGAAGAAGGAGCAGGAGGGGTCTCTGGAGGTGAAGAAGAGGGAGGAGAGGACTGGCTTTGATGAAGACGGAATGGTCAACGACATGGAGCCGGTGCAGGGGTACTGCAGCGAGGGCTGGCACTCCGTCTGCTCATTCTTTGTCAGTTTTTTTAAAGGCTGAAGGAAATCTGTATAGGTAATATTCAAAGACAATTCACAATCTGACAAACAAGTGTAAGAATGCTTGTTTTAATTTTAATTCTACAGTATGCAGCTAGTCTTTGGAACAATCAGAGCAGAGATAAAGATATTGCATGTTACATTTTTTTAAATGCCATTTAGCATGGTTAGAAGAAAACTTTTAGCGTCTACACTAAAAAAGTTCTGTGCTTTTTATAGACTATCAACTATCAATTGCGGCCACTGGCGTCTAATTTGTAGCAGCGTTGAGTAGAAAGAGTAAATGAGACTGACAATTTGATTTATATGACATCAATTAATCAAACAAATAATTTATGAATGAGAGGCTGTCACTCTAAATGTCCCTAAGCATCTCTTCACTCAGTGTGCAGACACACTCTAACTCTGCGAGTAGAGCTTTTAGCATTTTGTTGTAGCTTAAATCCTTAACTAAAACTGTTATTTTCTTATTGTTGTATAATGATAACATTGTTGTTAATGATAACATTAGATTAGACATTAGTATTTACTACATAGTATTATTAAAACTAATAATTTTTTATATTATTAATGTCTTGTGGTTACAGTGTGACATTAGTTTAGTTGCTGGTAGATTGTATTTTTATACTGTAAGAACTTTTAACCTTATACTTGTAAATTGCCATTAAAAGAAAATTGTTAGAGACTGCATTGTTTATTATTTTTCGGAGACCATTCTGCGACATAAATGCACAGCATGCCCTTGACAAGAGGATTCAATTCTTACAAAAGAAAGTCATAAAGTCCAAAAGATGCCAAACACCTGGGACCATGACTCAGTACCTGTTGCTGTAATGAAGTCTAAACAATGATGGATAATGTCAGTGTTCACACATTCCATGAGAACAGAGGATGAGTCAGAGTTGTTCAGCTTCTGTCTTAACAGAACTGAACCTTTTTTTGTTTTGCCCTATTGAAGGTGGTGGGAATTGATTAACTGCCATACAAGTAGGTAGCCTGAGCCCATCATTGGTGTTGGTGGCAAATTTTGTTAGAAGAGTAAAAATATATAATTACTTCAATCATTATAGAAGTTGGTAAAGAAGTGAGAGTTGGTTGGTTCCAAAAAGATTTTTATTTTGCACCCATTAACACCCACTGAGCATTTTATTTTACAAGATTCCACTATTGCTTTATTGTGGCATTCATTTTGGTCCACAGAATCGCAGACAAAAACAATGAGTCGGAAAATTCCCTTTTTTTTTCAGTTTATAGATTAAACACAATTATCCAGTATTTAATTTTGAAAAGATTACTTCCATCAAAAGAATAAACATAGCAAATATTTGTAAATATTTATTCATTCATTCATTCATTTTCTACCGCTTAGTCCCATGAGGGGTCACGGGTGACTGGAGCCTATCCCAGCAGCTTTGGGCCTGAGGCAGGGTACACCCTGGACAGTGGCCAGTTAGTCGCAGGGCTGACATTTAGACATAGACAGTGACAGACAACCTTCACTCACATTCATTCACTAGGGACACTTTAGAGTTGCCAATTAACCTATACATGCATGTCTTTGGACGGTGGGAGGAAGCCGGAGTACCCGGAGAGAACCCACGGTAACATGTGGAGGACATGCAGACTCCTCACAGAAAGACCGGAGTCGGCCGAGAATGTTTGGGTCAGCCGGGTTTTGAACTCACGACCTTCTTGCTGTGAGGCAGGAGTGCTAACCACTCTGCCACGTGCACCCGTAAATATTTATTTACAACTTTTAATAAAATCAAGACCAAAAAGCACATGGCTAATAAGTAAGAGTGTGATGAGACACAAGCGAGATTTTTACACTATTTAGTAGCTCTTAGCATTACTAGCTAGAAACCCTAGCTAATTGGTCACTAACAATAAAAAATAAGTTATACCTAGGAGTGTTTTTTTTTTAATGTAATACATGTATACAGATTAATTAGCAAGCTGTTGGCAACATAAGGGCGGCATAGCAACACTGTGCTGTGGATCCACTCAGTATTCACGTCAGGAAACGCTCTACGCAGCTTGAAAAATAACACATCTAACTTTGTCATGGCACAATACCAAAGGGTAAAAAAAGAAGGAAAAACCGGTAAGTTAAAGAGCTTGGATACAGCACACAGGTTACTGTGGCAACAACACAGGAGGTGGAGCTTGTGTGTCTTTGAGAAGTCTATGGCAATTTGGAAAGACTAGCATATAGTGCGAGCTGCAATTTGTTAAAGGGGGCTGTGTGACCCTCGCTGTGTGTTTGAGTGTGGCGGCTCACAACACTCTCTATTGAGGCTAACCTCCACAGTGTGCCTCTGTTTGGTCAGAACTCCGGAGCTGTTTGTTTGTTAATCTAGTCACTGCATTGCTCGGGCCTTACTGTTTTTAATGTGGTTATTTTTTTACTGAATTCTTGAGTACATTTACATTTACATTTAGTCATTTAGCAGACGCTTTTATCCAAAGCGACTTACAAGTGAGGATAACAATGGAAGCAATTTTAACAACACAAGGTACAAAAAGCATAAGTGCACAAAAGCTAGTCAGTTTAAACCCAGCGCAGTATACAAAGCTAAGGATAAGAGAATTTTTTTTTTTTTTTTTTTTTTTTTTTAGAAAGGAATCGATAGAAAGGAAGTAGAACTCAGTGTTTGTCAGTCAGGTGTTGACGGAAGAGATGTGTTTTCAGGTGTTTTTTAAAGATGGCTACAGAATCTGCTGATCTTGTAGCAGCAGGTAGATCATTCCACCAATGTGGAACAGAGCCAGAGAAGGTACGTGAGAGTGATTTTTTACCTTTTTGGGACGGTACCACCAGACGTTGTTCATTTGCAGAGCGCAGGGATCTGGTAGGAACGTAGGTCTGCATTAGTGAGTGAAGATATGAGGGTGTAGAACCAGTGGTGGTCTTGTAGGCCAAGAGCATAGCTTTGAACTTGATGCGGGCATCAACCGGGAGCCAGTGTAACCTAATGACTAGAGGAGTTACGTGCGCTCTCTTTGGTTCATTAAAGACCACTCTTGCCGCTGCATTCTGGATCAGCTGCAGAGGTTTGGTTGTGCAGGCAGGGAGTCCAGCCAGTTGAGCATTGCAATAATCCAGTTTGGACAAGACAAGAGCCTGGACTAGAATTTATGAGAGTGCTCTGATAGGAAAGGTCTAATTTTCCTAATGTTGTAGAGGATGAATCTACAGGACCGGGTGGTGCTGGCGACATGACTTGTGAAGTTTAACTGATCATCAATTACCACTCCCAGATTTCTGGCAGTGCTGGACGGTGTAATGGTTGATGGGCCTAGTTGAATGGAGAGGTTGTGGTGGGTCTTTGGATTGGCTGGAATCACAAGCAGTTCTGTTTTTGCAAGGTTCAGCTGCAGGTGATGGTCCTTCATCCAAAGTGAGATGTCACTCAGACATGCCGAGACGCGAGCAGAGACCGCCGGATCGCCAGGTTGAAATGACAGTGGAGTTGAGTGTCATCTGCATAGCAGTGATAGGAAAAGCCATGCTTCTGGATGACAGAGCCAAGGGATGTCATGTATATGGAAAAGAGTAGCGTCCAAGCTCTGAGCCCTGTGGCACCCTGTATTGAGATGTTGGGACTCAGAGACCTCGTTTCTCCAGGATACTCTGAATGACCTATCCGAGAGGTAAGACTTGAACCATTGCAACGCCATTCCGGAGACACCCATCGCCCTGAGAGAAGACAGGAGGATGTGATGATTAACAGTGTCAAAAGCAGCAGACAGATCCAGTAAGATGAGTACAGATGACTTGGATGTTGCTTTTGCCAGTCTCAGAGCTTCGATGACTGAGAGCAGGGCAGTTTCGGTGGAATGACCGCTCTTGAACCCAGACTGGTTCCAGACAGGAGCTGTTGTCACACAAGGGTGATAGCTGTTTGAACTTCCAGTCGGTAGGAATAAGTAGTCCGGTCCCTCCGCCCCTTCCAGTGAGGCGAGGACTGTGGGAGAAAGTGTGATTATGGGAGAGGGCAGCGGGGGTGGCAGAGTCCTCTGGTTTTATCCATGTTTCTGTAAGTGCTACAACTGAAAGACCAGAATGTTGAACAAAAGCTGTAATGAAATCAGCTTTGTTCACAGCAGACTGGCAGTTCCACAAGCCTATTGGGAAAGTAGAAGGGGCAGTTATTGACAGTGATACAACATGCAGATTATTATGGTTGCGTCGCCTTTTGCGTGAAACAGATGATAATGACAGTAGTAATTTGAAAACACATTTAAGAGCCGAAGAGGAAAAAGTATACAAGAAGAAAGTAATAGTAGAAATAATAAATTATAAGTGCAAACAATTAGTACTAAAAAAAGTGCAATACTCAGGTGCCCTGTCGGTGTGTCCCTCTTAGGGGGAGTCGCGTGCAGGTAGAGTCGATGGTCTTTACTCTCTTTGGTCTTCACGCGATGACCGCTGCCGCGACCGCTGCCGCGGTGGTTACTCCTACTTAAATACCCGTCTATTCAAGTAATTGAATTCAGCAGGTCACGCCTCCAGACCGCCACAAACAATTCAAACGAAACTAGCCCGCTAGCAGCTGAGACTAGACACCGTATAGTATTTTTCAACTGTCCTGGACACATTCCTGCACGGCCTGTCCGTCCTGGGAGTGGATCCCTCCTTCTGTGGTTCTCCCTGAGGTTTCTCTTTTTTTCCCGGCTGGGTTTTTTGGAGTTTTTCCTTACCCGAGGGAGGGTCTAAGGACAGGGGATGTTGTCTAGTGCAGTCTGTTAAGCCCTTTGAGGCGACTGTTGTTGTGATATTGGGCTATACAAAAATAAATGTCTTGTCTTGTCTTGACACCGGTACACCACGTGACAGGGTCGTAGTAAACACACTGCGCGGTTTCTCAGCAATAACACGGCACTATAAGCTCAAAGAGACAAGAATTACATACACTCACACAGTTCTGTAGGCTTCTGCTGCTAGGTTGCTTCTCCTAGAAGCAGAAAAGAGAAAGCAGAAAAGTAGAAATTAAAAAATGCAATAAAAAAATTCAAACAGTATTTTTGCTGGTCTATTACAGTATGCGGCTGTTGGTCTAAGCTTTTTTTTAAAAAAGAGATCGCAGGTGCCTTCAAAAACTAATAGAGAGCACTGGTTCAAGTATTGGAGCAACAGACACACAACTGGACAGATGCTATACTGAACAATATGGGCCATCCCTTGCACTCAACAGAGAGCAGCCAGTGGGGTCACCAACTTGTTGATTGTGAGTTACCGGAAGGTGCTTGGCCCAGATCATGAACAACAAAAAAAAATAAAATGTATAAATTAATGTTTTGCATAGAATACAGAATTGGCATTAATTAAAGCCCATGAATCAATTTGAAGCAATGGGAATTATTTTTTTCTTATATTTCAAAAGGAAAAGAAAAAAAAAGTGGGAGCTTACTTGAGCTTAAAAAACATTTGTTGCGAGGCTCTCACATTGTTATCTTGTGGGTTGCGGTCTGAAAAGTTTGGGAACCCCTGCTCTAGAGCAGTATAGATGCTTGACGCTACAACACAACCAGAAACAGGATAGAACCACTTACCAAGCTACAACATATTAACCAAATCAGGGCTTGCCAACAACAAGAAGCCAAACATATAAAAAGCAATACCACTGTTAACACTCAAAAAACACTCTTCTTCAGTTGTCTACAGAGGAGGTGTTTTATTGGCTCATGGTGGATATAGCACTCTGAGGAGTTGCTGGTGAATATGGTCAATCAGAGAATGGATCAAAGGGTCAGATACAAGCATAGGGGCGGGGCGGCAGAAGTAATCAGTTTGTTATTGTCTATTTCCAGACGGTTCTTTAAAGCCACTGTAATTGCCTCTATCACACCTTAATGTCACAGCCTGTTCTTCAGTGAAGCTCATTATTATGTCAGGGGAGCAGAGTGGGTCTAATCCTCCATGATGGATAGTGGACTCAGCTAGAGCCTCTTTTCCGATTATTCAGGGAGTGTCTCTGCTATTTTCATATTCATTCTCTGCAGTCATTACAAACACATACCTGTAGCTGCAGATTAAGCTGTAGTCAAATTTTTTTGTAAAAAATTTGATTGTATACATTTTAGTTAGAAATAAACTTTACAGGACAAGAACAAAATTGTGTCAAACAGACCCTTTGAGAGCTAAAATGTCAATATGGCACTTTACTTTTGTCTTTCCTAAAAAAGATGAACCTAGGACAATTGAACTGTTAGCTTTTTAACTATAGGCAACAACTAAGGCATTGCGTTTTTCTTTGTGCTGTGTTCAGAATAAAGACAATAGGAAAAGATGAATTAGGATTGCACATACAGTGCCTTGCGAAAGTATTCGGCCCCCTTGAACTTTGCAACCTTTGCCACATTTCAGACTTCAAACATAAAGATATGAAACTGTAATTTTTTGTGAAGAATCAACAACAAGTTGGACACAATCATGAAGTGGAATGAAATTTATTGGATATTTCAAACTTTTTTAACAAATAAAAAACTGAAAAATTGGACGTGCAAAATTATTCAGCCTCTTTACTTTCAGTGCAGCAAACTCTCTCCAGAAGTTCAGTGAGGATCTCTGAATGATCCAATGTTGACCTAAATGACTAATAATGATAAATGGAATCCACCTGTGTGTAATCAAGTCTCCGTATAAATGCACCTGCACTGTGATAGTCTCAGAGGTCCGTTTAAAGCGCAGAGAGCATCAAGCTTTCATTGAGATTGTATTCAGACTGACCCCAAGAAAAACTGTATGCTGTGTCGGCACCAACTTGCTCTTTTCGAAGTTCACTCTCAGTCCCAAGCGCTCTATATGCTCGAGAACAGTCCCTGTGTCTCGAATGGCCTGTTTGCGGATCGGTGCACATATGAGCCATCGTCGTCGAGGTATGGCAGAATCTTGATACCCCGTGCCTGTAGACGGGACAGCGCTGCTGCCACTACTCGAGTAAATACCCTGGGAGACAGGGACAAACTGAAGGGAAGGACCCGGAACTGAAAGTGATTTCCTTGAAAGGCAAATCGCAGGAACCTCCAGTGGTGTTCTGCAATCGGGACGTGAAAGTACGCATCCTTCAGGTTGATTGTGGTACACCATTCGCCCTGGGAGAGCGCCTGGAGCATTTCTCCAGTGCGTAACATGAGGAATGGTATTGTTCTTAAAAACACATTCAGACCTCGTAGGTCGAGGACAGGACGTAGGTCGTCTGTCTTTTTTGGCACTAGAAAATATCTTGAAGAAAACCCCCCCGGATCCAGCCGGGGGTCTACAGGAACTATCGCCCCCTTGGCCAGCAGGGTGGAGATCTCCTTGTTGAGGAAAACGCGGGGCCCTAAACCCTGTCCGATCACCCGGAAATTGGCCAGATCTTGTATTTGGTCTCCGGTGCACCGCAAAAGAGCCTGGATTGGCAAAAACAGGCCGGAAGGATCTAGCAGGAGGGCCATCCACAGCTTGAGCCATTGTTCGTCTGTGAAGGCCAGCTAACGGTTGTCGCGTCTCAGACGCCTGGGCCGTGCGATGTAGGGCCTCAATCGCGGCTGCACCGAAGAGCTCCCCTGGGGCCACCGGTAAGCCCCGTAGGGTCCTTCTGCAGGTCTCCGTTAGTGATGATTGTGCCAGCCAGACCTGCCGACGAGCCTGCGTCAACAGCGACATCATACGCTGCGGAGCGAAGGTCTGCAGAGACGTATCCATTAATGCTTGGGTCGATATATCGAACCTCCGTGGCCTCCAGCGAAGACGCAAGGCCCAGCAGTAAATAGGACAGGGAATTTCCCATCCGTGCCATACGTGCCCCCGCATCATAGGCTTTACACAGTAAGTCATCCGTGACCCGACACTGCGGTCGTGGGCACCTAGCATTTGGTCGCGTGGCTTTGTCTGGGGCCACAATTAGAGAGGCTACCGCCGGCTCCACCGACGACATTTGACCCAGGCCAAATTTGTGGGCATCCTACATTGAAGCGAGCGCTCTAGCATCGGACGTAGGCCGTGAAAATGCCTTAACGTCCGCCCAGCATGCATGGAGCTCTTTAACATACTCAGCAGAGGGGGGCACCAGAAAAGAGCCGCATCATGCCGTTGGAAAAATGCGCTGGATGCCACTGGTCGTGGTGGTGGGTCATCCAGCTGTAGTCGAGCGAGGGCTATCCTAATGGCTGAGGCAGCCGAGTTGTCCGTACCCTCCAGAGTACCTGTAGAGGCATGGGACCCGGCTTCAGACGCTTCAGGGCTCGTTTCTTGAGTCTCCTGGAAGAACGTGTCTGAAGCCGCCATCGAAATGGAATCATCCTCACAAGGAGAGGCTACGTCCTGCACATGTGCAGCCGCCTCGAGGACTTCTCCAGCCCAAAATGACTGGAGGATGGCTTTCATTTCGGCCAACTCTGAAGAAAGACTGTCCACCTTCTTGGACAGTTCTCCCTTTGAGCGTTTCTTCGGAACAGGAGGCGCAGCCCCACCAGCTGGGCGCTTCAGCCGTGTACCCTGTTCAGCTGGTAACTGAGCAGGCTGCAATTCTGTTGAATAAGCAAAAGGCTGTTCAACAGCTGTCAACCTAGCCACCCGTACAGACCGGGGCATAATGCTGCAGTTTGTACATGCGTCATCTGTGAGACCCTCCCTGAGATTACCAACTCCCAAGCAGGAGGGGCAGAGATCGTGGCCATCATCAGGCTGGAGGGGGGCTAAACACGCCCTACAACATAGTGACTCCAGCATGACAGTCAACACTACTAGTCTTCTTCAAGGGAGATCAGGTCGAGCAAGAACCGCCACTAGTGACCCCCAGTAAGTACAATTACCCCTGCGAATCACCTTGAGCTGAAAACACCACTTCGTGAAACCGAAGTTACCCTCGTTCCAAAATATGCAATTCAAATACACGTTTACTTAAGCCGAACACAGCTGTACGTTAACAGTGTACAGCTTAGCTGACCACGGAAAGCAAACCAATTGTACTTAGCTCAGCCGAACACGGCGGCCAGTCACAAAATATATATAGCTTAGCCAAAAACACGGAAGCAAACCAAATGTATTTAGCTCAGCCGAACACGGCAGCAATACACAAAATATATATAGCTTAGCCGAAAACACGGAAGCAAACCAAATGTATTTAGCTCAGCCGAACACGGCGGCAATTCACACAATATATATTTAGCTTAGCCGAAAACACGGAAAGCAAACCAAATGTATTTAGCTCAGCCGAACACGGCAGCAATTCACAAAATATATATAGCTTAGCCGAAAACACGGAAAGCAAACCAAAGGTATTTAGCTCAGCCGAACACGGCGGCAATTCACAAATTATATATATAGCGTAGTCAAACATGGAAAGTGGACTTACCATCTGTTGCACACCACACTATGGACCTTAGCTTACCAGTGTCCGTGATGCAAAATAACGTCTAGCTCGTGCAGCCTCTGGAGGGCGAGGCACTCCCGCTGCTCCGATTGTGGTTAAAAAAACTCACAATGCACGAGGCTACAAGGTACGAGCTAACTGTATAAACAATAGTGGATCGTATAACACAAGTCTTCACCATAAAGCTTAACCTACGCGCGAGAAGACAAAAAGGGACTGAGCTCCCGGTATCACGTGACTAAATAGCTCCACGGGGGTCACCGGGAGGTCACAAGTGACTTTGTCGATATTAGATTCTCGACCTGCGCATGCGCAAAGATGATCCTTCAGTGCTTAATGCACCGCCCCTGGCGGTCAGGAGGGATGAAATAGAACTGCTGTTCACAAATGCTCACCATCCAACCTCACTGAGCTCGAGCTGTTTTGCAAGGAGAAATGGGCAAAAATTTCAGTCTCTCCATGTGCAAAACTGATAGAGACATACCCCAAGCGACTTACAACTGTAATCGCAGCAAAAGGTGGCGCTACAAAGTATTAAGTTATGGGGGGCTGAATAATTTTGCACGCTCAATTTTTTAGTTTTTTATTTGTTAAAAAAAAGTTTGAAATATCCAATAAATTTCATTCTACTTCATGATTGTGTCCCACCTGTTATTGATTCTTTACAAAAAATTACAGTTTCATATCTTTATGTTTGAAGCCTGAAATGTGGCAAAAGGTCGCAAAGTTCAAGGGGGTCGAATACTAATGTCATATTTGTTTAACAAATGTGTTTTTACTTAAATTGATGGATTTGTATATAAAATGTTCTCACACATTTATGAAGAAGTTTTAAAACACATATCCTCTTACTTTAATTTTCCGGACCTCTCGCAGTGAGTAAAGTTAGTTAAGCAGATCTTGACTGATTTTAGTTGAAAACACTGCTATAGGATATCCCAAGAGAGTTCGCACATGTCATTGTGGTTAGTTTATATTCAACTTTATACTCAAGAGCCGTACAAGATACGTCTTTAAAATCAGAACTGTTTCCAGCTTACTGAACAACACGTACCATCCCCTGCATTTGGCCTTTGAAAAACAGAACACTTTTTTTATTGAGTACTCGTAAGCACTCGTAAAGGCCCTACAAACATGTACATGTAACTGCATACACACCACACTGACAGTGCCACCCATAAGACGATGCTAATGTTATCTGCCTGTGTGACCATCAACACAAACAGGCATAAAGGATTATCCCTATTGACTTGCTCAAAAGGTTTATTGTACTAAAGGAGTCTGCTGCCCTCTGCAGAAAAACCTCTGTCACTGCAATATAACATTATTATTTTTGAGCACTTAATTCTAAAATTAAATAAATAGTCTTTTGTTGTTTTAGTTAATCAGATCTTAAAGTTACACCTAGTTTGAACAAATATATTTAAGTCTAAACTCTTAAATCATTATGATAAAAAACTTCTATCCCCCTTTTTCAAAAAGATTACAAAGTTTGAGAATAGGTGCCAACCCAACATTCGCCACAAGAGGAGGCTGTTGTACCACAGAGGTGAAAAGCCATGTGACACTTGTGATAAATATAGTAGATGAAGTGTGTATAATGGTATGAGACTCAAGTAGGAAACAGAAAGCCACTTAACACGTTCCACAGTCACAGGCCAAGGACATCACTGCATATCTCCAGGTTCTGCAGCAGAATGTGTTGCAGGGCCTTAACCTCTTCCTTCTCTGAGCCACAGGCAAGGAGTCGCTTATAATGTCAGGTTTTTACAGGGCACAGACAGATAAACCAAGGCCTTGTCTCTTGTGTTATCTGCTGTACATCCCAGGCTAATGCTGTGCCTCTCTTAATTTAGACATTGTGTGGTGTAACCAAAGGTGGGAAGCAGCGTGTTACATTAAATTAAGTACTTTTACCTAAGTTAAACTGGCAGCAACATGGTTTCATTTAAACATAGAGTAGTGCTAAATTGAATAAACCTCAGTTGACTTAAACCAAGTTAAAAAAGGGGTTGTGTTTCATCATTCTAAATTAATATTGTTAATTTTGTTTCCAGGCTGATTAAACAATTAAACATGAAAGTGAGACTGTTACCCCTTTCAGACCAACCGGTGTGGTGGTTTTGATTTCAAACCTAAATAAGAACTGTCCAAAAATAACATTTTTACATTACCTTTTTTGGACCAAATAATAGTTTGTTTGACTTTGCAAACCACTGTGTCGTGTTGTTTTTTTTTAGCATCATCAAATTGTTGTTTTAACAAGCTCTGATTATAATTGAAAAAAAGGAAAACTGCACAAACTGCTGCATATTCACACGAGGTTGTCAAGCGGTTGATGAGTGAAAAATATATTAAACTGTTGTCACTCGTACTAAATTTATAGCACTAGTTACAAAATTGGTTACTTTTTACTCTTACTTTACTTACTTTAGAATTTGTCTGTTTCGTAAACATCCTTGTTGTTGTCTGATCATCTGCAGTTGATAGTTACATGGTTGGACAAAAATAAAACTTAAAAGTACTAAAGCTTACAGTAGTCTATGAGTTGCACCAAGTTGCAGGCTGTTGTTCAAATACTTTGATCAGCGCCCTCTATTGATGATGTACGGTTGTGAAATTTTGATTGCGCTCAAACTGGTGTGAACAACATTTACAGAACTGAACCAGAGCCTGGTCAGTGTAAAAGGGCTACACATTGCTCAGCTGACGTGGGAACATATTGTTATTCCGTGATGGAGCTAGAGGAACTGTCTGGGGAGAGATGCTGGGTTTACTTTAGAATAAATAAATAAATGAAATACAGCTCTCACTGACAAACCTTTCAGATGCTGACGCTGATGGTAAATGCATCAATTGATGCTAATGCTAACTGCATTACATAACATTGTTCCAGTGACATCCCCCTCCACACAAACGTACAGTAAAACACATGTACTTTCTCAGTGCTCTGTTATAGTTCAAGGCTCTGGCTGAACATATCTAGGCAAGGCAAGTTTATTTATATAGCACAGTTCATACTGGGTAACTCAAGGTGTTTTACAGGAATAAAATACAATTTACAAGATTTAGATTAAGAAACAAGAAAAAATTAAACATTTTAAAAGAACAATGCAGATAAAAAAAAACACTTTAAGTTGTAATGTAGGCGGAGCTAAAGAGGGAGGTTTTTAACCTTTCCTTGAACAAACAGATTTTTGCTGTATGAAACTTAAACGCTGCTTCAACAGGTTTAGTTCTAACTCTGGGCACGAGCAGAAGGCCTGTCCCAGATGTTCTCAGAGTCCGAGAAGGTTCATAAGTAACTAGCATCTCAGAGATATATTCTGGTGCTAAACCATTTAGAGACTTGTAAACCAGAAGTGCTGTTTTAAAGTCTATTCTCTGAGCAACAGGAAGCCAGTGCAGAGATTTTAAAACTGGACTGATGTGGTTGTACTTCCTGGTTTTGGTTAGAACCTGAGCAGCAGCGTATTGAATAAGCTGCAGCTGTTTTAACCCTTGTTTTGAGAGACCAGCGAGCAGGCTGATGTCATTGACTTAATGTGACTGTGAAAATTCAAGTCAAGTCAAATTCAATTCAGCCATGATAACCCCTAGAATTCTAACCTGATTTTTAGATTTTAGAGAAAGAGGCTTGAGGTGACTGTGGGGTTCACAGTTACCAACTGAAACAAAGTACTTCCTGTCTTCAAAATAGGACTGAAACCATTTAAGGGCAGTTCCAGAGATGCCTATCCATTCCTCTAATCCTTGTGACAGGTTTCCATGGACATGGAGGCAGCAAGTGGATGAACTCAAATTGTAGACAATTTTTTCAATTGTTCTGTCATTATTATATGTTATTAAATGATATGTTGTATTATATTGTAGCACTGTGACAGACGTTTTCTTTTCTGTCTTTGATGGTGGCTAATGTAAATGTATTTTTTTAAAGGAAAATCAAACAGGTGAGTGACAGCTGCAGTGATCAGTGTCACATCTCCATCATCACCAAATTGTTGCTACACTCAGGAAAAGGGCCTGGACAAATACAGATTGGAGCCCTGGAGCTTATTATGGATCCACAAATCTGTTGCTTTCAACAGATTTGTGGATCTGTTCAGCTCAGCCCTGTAATGTTGTTTTTACAAGAACCGCTAACATGAGCCAAAACACCACCTGCTTCTCTTGACCTTAGATAAGTGGTCACACAAGTCTGCTGCTGTGTGGTTACCTTATTTCACCCTGCCTCACCTCACCTCACTTTAACTCTCTCTTTCTCTGGAGTTGGCCACCTTACTACCAACAAATAAGCCTAAAATGGACTTTATTTAGTTTATCTCTCTCGGTGTTAGATAAAAAGGACTATACTGCTATAATAAGGAAAAGGTCAAAGGAATGTGAACACAAAAGCATGTTGCCCTGTTGAGTGTTAGTATTGCCTGTTTTTAAGTGTTTTATTGTCAAAAGGGATGTGAAATGTTCCGAATAAATATGGCTTTTTTACATTTATATTTTGCCTGTTTAAAAACACAGGTATTAAACAATAAATAAAACATTCACATTTGTATTTATCCATTTGTATTTTGGGAAAATGAGTAGGCTACAATACACAGAACATAGCTTAAACTTTCAAGAACTACTGAAAAACAAAAAGCAAATAAGCCACTTGTACAGCCAAGGTCTATTTACTCCAACAGACTGCTGTGTATCAGCCGCTGTAGTGGTGAACTGTTTTTAGTGAGTTCAGGTCTGTGCAGCTCTAACACTCTGCCAAAATAAAGTGCTTGCTGCCACTCTAAAATGATAAGGCATTTATTTTGAAATGGCTACAGGAAGTGCTACGTTGACGTAAACATAATCTTGAGTCTTTGTTGTGCTCTCGATGTCATTTTGACTGGGCGCCCACTTCTTGGTAGAGTAGCACCAGTCCCAAAGTGTCTCCATTTGTAGATTGTTTGCCTAACTGTAGACGGGTGAATTTCTAAAGTCTTTGAAATTACACTTTCCAGCTTTATGTAAAGCAACAATTCTTGATCGTAGCTCCTCTGAAAGCTGTTTTTGGTGAGGCATGGCTCACATAAGCGTGTTCTTCTTGTGCAGAGCAAACTCCAAAAGTTTGAAGGGTTTTTATCAGTCAAAGAAGCTGTAGTCCACACCTCCAAATGTATTATCTTAACGAGACTCAAGGTGTGCTAAAACCTGATTCAAATTAGCTTTTTTGAGGTTATTAACTCAAGGGTTCTTTGCCAAAGCTCATTAACAACTCAGCTATGGCCAAACTTACACAGTGTGAATAGGCTTAAAAAGTATAGTTTTTAAGCACTGTGTGCAAACCAGTTTTATGATTACCAGATGAAGTCATGAACAACTGCTGCCCCTAGCCTCAGTTTGCCTCAGTCAGTCCTGTCATTCCTGTAAAAAATACAGGTATTTAACTGAGACAATAAGAGCAATAAAATAAGACTTTTTGTAAGGATTTGTAAATCTTGGCACATTGTATCTACCTACAATGTAACACAGTGTTACACACAGTGTAATACCTACAATATGTAAGTACACATAATTCCATTGTGTGCTATTAGAAAGAGGTAGATACAATACAGTATATCAAGTGTAGTGTCAAATCAAGCGTCACCAAATCTTGTTAAATTATTATTATGTTGTATAAAGAATATAAATATAATTTTATATATAAATATAAAGCAATAACACAGCTGTGTATGCTAAACCTGTCTGCTGGTAGTGGTCAGATGATCAAGTGGATTGCCCACTATTTAGAGACATATCAGAATGCTGCCAACTTTAATATTAGCCCCCAATAAAATTACGTTCTGTGACTGAAATAGATACATGTATCTACAAGTATTTACTACAAGTATTTACAACAGCTAATAGTCATAAACACTGAAAAGATCAAGTCAAATCTGGTCAGTTCCATAAACAAACACTTTTATAACTGTTGTTTTGATAGTTGAGCTGAGGACACCAACGTACTGAGTCCAAACTGTCCAACTGTTGCACATCAATGGGACTCAGATGACAGAGATTAAATATGTACTCATGTCACAATTCTGAGTGCTTTAATGAGCTGCCAGCACCTGATGCTGAACCAATACCAAGGTTACCACAACAACCTATAATCCTGAAAAAAAGCAAAAGGACATCAATATTAGTTTGTTACCTTGTAAAAGAAAACGCCACAGAAATACAGGCCTTAAATTACTAATTTGTTAGGTATTATTATTAAAATATTAAATAAAGATGAACAGCAATTTGCTCAAAACTAAATATTCTGTTGCATTTATGCTGTTTTTTTTGTGACAAATATGGCTTTCTTGGTGGAAGATACAGTATATACTTAATTTTTTCTTAGGGGAAAATTAACTGACACACATTTTACCAAATAAATAAACAAAATGTATCAAACACCCTGTGCACCATTTAAATGAACAAACATGAACTTGAGTATGGTCATGCTTTATGTTTAACACTAGATTACTTTTATCTGAGGCTGCATTAGTAAAAGCATTGATTTTGCTAATGTTTTGCAAACTTCTGAGCAGTATTTATTGTCTCCCTGTGCTGAAGCAAAAGACAATACTGTCCTATTGTCTTGGGCTGTTGTAGTAGCAGCATAGCTTCCACGCTGTACCTGGAAGTCTGAAATGCTTTAACATCACTGACTCTCTCATTTGTGTTTCAGTGAGCTTTGTCTAAACAGAGAACTATTATGAAGAAGATCGGCACCAGCCACATTATCAGATAAGCTTTTGTGTCTTTTGTGGTCCCAGCATTAGATACAAGTATTGGATCAACATTCCCACCATAAACTGTTTTAATGTACAAACTGTGTTTTTGTTTTGCAATGTTGTGTTAATTTTTTTTACACCATAGGAAACAAGTCCGACTGGAATTTAAGAAAATTAAGTTTGTAGCTGAAC
Source organism: Perccottus glenii (assembly GCA_024416835.2). Taxonomy (NCBI): domain Eukaryota; kingdom Metazoa; phylum Chordata; class Actinopteri; order Gobiiformes; family Odontobutidae; genus Perccottus; species Perccottus glenii. Next base: position 23,340,954 of record CM044552.2, on the reverse strand, counting down.
TAGCTCAAAGTCAATGGAGCAGAACAGGTAAAAAATATAGCAAGGGATCCACACTAATAATATAATTAATAATAATAGGCTAAAGTCAGTCACACACCCTGACTTTCTTCCAAATAACGCACATTTCATTCATAATGTTATAATACAGGCCTATAGTTCCTGCAAATGAAACTAGGTAATACAAAACGATTATGCGGTCATCAAGGTGAATTGGTTTAGTCTTGACTTCTGGTCGTGGGTGACAGTTGGGGGGATGGGAAATCTGTTGATTGTCGAGTGCCAAATAAACAGAGATGGAGAAGAAAAGGTCAAAGCCATCAGGTGCCCAATTTCGGAAAAGAAGAAGAGGATAAACGAGCAAAAGATAAAGGTATGTAACTATGTTCTCTCTCTCTGTATGATTACAGTATCCATTTTATAAATGAAGGGCTAATGTTTAGTGGTGGTGGGTATAACTCTTTGTTAGCCTTTTTGCTAATGATGCTTGCTATGCTTATACAACAATTTCAACTCACTCACAAGATCTAATTTATAATATTGTACTTTGCAATAAAACTGTTACAAGTTCAGTTATCATTTCCATCTGTTGGTTTAACGTTAGGCCCTGTAAATAACCAACGGCATTTTCAAATCTGTAGGTTAAAGACGAACATTTGCTATGTATTTGCTACACAGTGTGCTAAGTATAGTTTCCTAAGTATAGTTGTCCAAGTCATAACTAAAAGTGTGTCATACATAGAATTTGAGGCAGTAACCAAAGAGCTAATGGTTCCTCCATGAAAGTTAGATTAATATACAAATTAATATATCCTGAAACCCAAAAAGTTTTTGGTGATTGAAAAATAAAATCCCATTGTTTTGTTTTTTTTATTTTTTAAACAACTGAGTCCCAGTGACCATAGCATAACATGAATAAAATATAATTTTTCAATATTTTTTTTTTTCATTTGTTTCTATGCTCTAAAGAATGTGATGACATGGGGGGAAAAAAACGTAAAAAAATAAAATAAATAAATGTTTTTTACCGGGTCTAGGAGGATATAGCGTGTAATGACAGACATTTAGTGTGTAAGAGCATGTTTATGTAACCCTTCTATTATGTTTTAAGTCAATTTGACCCCAGGCAGTTTTAGCTTTATAAAACATTATCCTATGGTCTTTTGATTCAAATTCAATTGCAATTTCAGGGGCACTTCTAAAATATTTTGGAGCATCCTCTGCCACTGGTCAGGATGAGCCAACCACCTCCTCCGCTACACATGTCTCCACAAATATCTGATATTGAAGATGAAGACCTCTTTGCCTCTACTTCTCCCCAGCATGAGCTTTCAGGTGTGCATATCGTGTGTGTGTGTGTGTGTGTAGGCTACAAGACAACTGGAAAACTGCAATTAAATGTAATTTTAATATTTCTGATAATTTATGAGTAGGACTATGTTTTTTCACTGCTATGTGTTTTGAGTAATATGTCAATATGCTGTCTGATAGAAATGCCTGGAGCTGAACCCCCACTGAGCCCCACTGGTGAGGATGAGCCTCTGTCAACCGACCCTGCTAACTGGCCCTCACATCTGACTCACATCGGACTGAGCTGGTTTGCAGAGGACCAAGTAAGGTGCCACCAGGGTTTGTTTTCCGTAGGAATGAGAGTGATGGGAGAAGTTGCCACCACCAATATTTTAAGAAGACATTAGTAAGTGATGGCCAAGTAAGTGATGATTGGTCTCATCAGCAACAACGATGAGACTGCCTACAGGGAAGAGATCCAGCACCTGTCCCCATGGTGCAACGAAAATAACCTGCTCCTCAACACCACCAAAACGAAGGAGCTCATCGTGGACTTCAGGAAAGAGTCTAGAGGCACACACGACACCATCCACATCAATGGAATGGACGTCGAGCGTGTCTCCAGCTTCAAGTTCCTGGGGACCCACATCTCGGCTGACATGACCTGGACAACCAACACCTCCAGCCTGGTCAAGAAGGCTCACCAGCGCCTCTTCTTCCTGAGGACACTGAGGAAGAACCAGCTCTCCTCGGCCATCCTGGTGAACTTCTACCGCTGCGCAATAGAAAGCATCCTGACGAACTGTGTCACAGTGTGGTATGGGTGCTGCTCTGTCATGCGGAGCGCAAGGCATTGCAGCGGGTGGTGAAAACTGCCCAACGCATCACAGGGACTCCACTTCCTGCCATCGAAAACATCCAGAGGAAACGCTGTCTGCGCCGAGCTCGCAGCATCCTTAAGGACTCCTCCCACCCAGCCCACAGACTGTTCTCCCTCCTCCCCTCCGGCAGGCGTTTCAGGAGCCTCCGGACTAGAACCAGCAGACTAAAGAACAGTTTCTTCCCCAGAGCTGTGTCTTTACTGAACTCTAACCCTTGCTGACCCCACACCTCTCACAGACTCCTCTCTCACCCCACCATGCCACTCCCCTCACAGACTCTCCTCTCACCCCCACCATCCCACTACCCTCATAGACTCTTCTACCCCCACCACCATCCCACTCCCTCACAGACTCGTCTCATCCCCACCATCCCACCATCCCCTGCACTACTGCACCTTTGCTACCAACTGTTTACATTCCACTGTTTGCACTACCTTAAATCTACTGCTTACCTTAAGCTAACATACAATTGTTTACACCTACCTGTAAAATTCTGTTCATAGTTAGAGACATCTGTATATCGTGTGTGTGTGTGTGTGTGTGTGTGTGTGTGTGTGTGTGTGTGTGTGTGTGTGTGTGTGTATGTGTGTGTGTGTATGTGTGTATGTGTGTATGTATGTGTGTGTGTGTGTGTGTGTATGTGTGTGTGTGTGTGTGTGTGAGTATGTGTGTTGTGTGAGTGTATGTATGTGTACGTGTGCATGTGAGTGAGTGTGTGTATGTGAGTGTGTGTATATGTGTGTGTGTGTGTGTGTGTGTGAGTATGTATGTGTATGTGTGTGTGTGTGCTTGTGTGTGTGTGAGTATGCAGCGTATGTGTATGTGAGTGAGTGTGTGTGTGTGTATGTGTGTGTGAGTGTCTGTGTGTATAGCTCTCCGGTTTAATTCCTGTGAGTATGTGTGTATGGTGGTGTGTGTATGTGAGTGTGTGTATGTGTGTGTGTGTGTGTATGTGTGTGTGTATAGCTCTCCCGGTCTAATTCCCCTGGGTGTATGTGTGTATGTCAGTGTGTGTATGTGTGTATGGTTGTGTGTGTATGTGAGTATGGGAATGTCTGTGTGTACAGCTCTCCCGGTTTAATTCCCCTGCGTGTATGTGTGTATGGTTGTGAGTGTATGTGTGTATGGTTGTGTGTGTATGTGTGTGTGTATGTGAGTGAGTGTGTGTATGTGTGCGCGATGCGTGTGTATCACATTACATTTAGAGTACATATCCACCTGTAAATGCTGTTTATAGAAAAGAGACACCTGTAATTATATTTATGGCACACACTCACCTTTTTATAGTAATAACCATCTGTATATTTATATTCACTGTACATATTACCTGTAAATCCTGTACATCTCCATATCCTGCACGTACGCAACCATTGTATATATCCTGCACTTTACTGCTATTGCACTTCTGGTTAGACCTAAACTGCATTTCGTTGCCTTGTACCTGTACTTGTGTAATGACAATAAAGTTGAATCTAATCTAATCTAATCTAAGTGGTGAAAAGATGGCAAGAAGTTCAATTAAGAACAACAGCCTCTTTTGCTTCTGCTGCAAATTGTTTTCTAAGAGGAACATCAATTTAACAAGTGCAGGAATGGCAAATTGGAAACATGCAAGCAATTATCTCACATCACATGAAAACAGTACAGAACACCTCAATTGCATGAAAGCATGGAAGGAACTGTAAGTGAGGTTAAAAAGTGGGACAACTATTGATAAGCAGGAGATGGCACTTCTGGAGGCTGAAAGGGCGAGATGGAGAGCAGTGCTGACACGTCTCACTGCTATCGTGCAGTCACTGGCCATTCGAAATTTGGCTTTAAGGGGACAAACAGAAACAATGTTCACACCATCAAATGGGAACTTCCTCAAAGAGGTCGAACTTATGGTCAGGTTTGATCCCATCATGAAAGATCACCTTAACCGTGTCGAAAGAGGAACAGCAAGTCATAACAGCTACCTAGGCCATCATGTGCAGAATGAGCTGATTGATTTGTTGAGCAGCAAAGTCATATCTGCGATAGTGGATGACATCAAGCAGGCAAAGTTTTTTTCAATAATTTTGGATTGCACCCCAGATATAAGCCACACAGAACAGTTGTCAGTGGTCATTAGAGTGGTGTCACTGATGGAGAAGCCCCACATCAGGGAACATTTTATGGGATTTTTGGAGGCAGAGGAGTCCACAGGCCAGCACTTGGAATCCATGATCCTGACGAGACTTGAGGAGTTGGAAATTCCTTTTGAAGACTGCAGAGGACAGTCTTATGACAACGGGGCAAACATGAAAGGCAGAAATAAGGGAGTTTAAGCCAGACTCTTAGAAAAGAATCCCCGAGCTCTGTTTGTGCTATGTGGGGCACATACATTGAATTTAGTTGTGTGTGATGCTGCTAAGGGATCTGTTGATGCTTTAAGTTACTTTGGTGTCCTGCAAAAGCTGTACACATTATTTTCAGCCTCCACCCAAAGATGGGCCATACTAAAGAACCATGTGAGCATCAACTTAAAGATGTGGGCAGAAACAAGGTGGAAGAGCAAGGTCAAGAGCGTCGAGCCCATGAGGTACCAGGGAGCTGCCGTGAGAGAGGCTTTAATTGAGGTGAGAGACCACACCAAAGACCCTGCTAAACAGGCTGAGGCCTAGTCTTTGTCTGAGGAGGTGGGGTCGTACCGCTTCAGCATCTGCACGGTTGTTTGGTATGACATGCTATCTGCAATACAGCATGCCAGCAAACTCATGCAGTCTCCTAACATGCATGTGGACCTAGCCGTGAGTCTTTTGAAGAAGACTGAGCGAGATCTCCAGAGCTACAGGGCAACTGGCTTTGTGACTGCACAGATGGCGGCCAAAGAGATTTGTGAAGATATGAATGTGGAGGCTGTATTAAAACAAAAAAGGCTGAGGTCCACAAAGCGCCACTTCTCATATGAATCACATGATGAACCTTTCAGTGATGCACTTAGGAAGTTGGAGGTTGAATTCTTCAATGTTGTTGTTGATGCAGCGGTCAGCCATAAAGAGAGATTTTCCACATTGGAAAATGTGGGAAAGAAATTCAGAGTTTTGACCAATTTCCCAAGTCTTGCAGACGTGGAGCTGACAGATCAATGTGAGGCACTTGCCACCACACTGCACTTTAAGGGGCACTCTGATTTGGACAGTAAAGAGCTTGTGCAGAAAATTAAGAACTTCCCTGACCTGCCATCAAAGACCATGAGCCTCCTTGAGCTTATCACTTTTATGGATGATAAGGATCTATCGGAGATCTACCCCAACTTTTGGACTGCTCTCAGGATTGCACATACTCTGCCAGTCACTGTGGCTCAAGCAGAGAGGAGCTTTTAAAAACTGAAGTTGATCAAGTCATACCTGAGGTCCACCATGTCCCAGGATCGGCTCACTGGGCTTGCCGTCATCAGTATCAATCACTTAATAGGGGAGCAGATTGCATACGATGACATCATTGATGATTTTGCATCAAGGAAGGCAAGAAAGGTCAGGTTTTAGTTTCTTTTCTGTTTAGTTTTCTGTTCTGGGCCTATGCCCTTTTTACTGTTTTTTCACATTTGTGTGATGAAGAATTTGTGTTATTTAGAATATTTATTCTATATTTTATTTATTAATATTCTTAATATTCTTTTGTTGATGATAATATTGTTGCTCTCTGCTTTTGTTACTTTTTATATATCAGATTGTATATATTTTTGTCATGTTAATATAGTGTATATTTATTTAAGTTCTGATAAACTATACTCATTTTGTTCAGAATGGTGTTCATTGTCCTTTGGCAATGTTGGAGGTGGAAATTGTGCACCTTAAAAAGTGTGTTTGCTGTTTAAATTGCAATTACCACTTATGTTGTTATAATAAAATATAACTGTTTGTGAAGAACTTTGTTTGTTATTTTTGTGTGTGTGTGTGTGTGTGTGTGTGTGTGTGTGTGGGGGTCAATGTAGAACCGCCACTGCTGACTGCCTTTGAGCGAGTGCTGGCATATCTCGCTTCAAATGCACCTGTTCATGCTCCTGTGACTTTAATAACTTTAATAAGTGATTCCATTAAATGCAGGCTGTGTGAACATTGTTCTGTGTAGTTGGCCTTAACTCACATTGTACATTGTTCACCTTGTACCAGGAGAAGCCCGATTTTTTATCCCAATTTTGGACCATTTGCTCATTAATCCCATGTTTTCCAGTGTAGTCCAGTGGTGTTTCTTGCAGTTTAAAGCATGAATCTCATTTAAACAAGTCAAAAATCTGATATACTGTATAACACTGGCTGCTTGCTGATTGCTGCAAGTCTAATACAACAAGGTTTTTACACTGTAGCTCCTTGATACTTTGCTAAATTTTTATGACAATGTAAAGAAATGTCAACATAAGGACAGGATATTGACTTTGTGAAGGACATTGTTAAAATAGTAGCAATAGCTTACAGATATTCATCCAAGATAATTAAGTCTTGAAACTGATATTTTCTTTATAATTCTCTCCCTAGCAACAGCAAACCACAAAACATGATTGGACAGCTGTACTTTTCTGTGACAAACATTGACCCTTTCATGTCTGGAGTAAATGTAATAGAAAGTTAGGCTGACTTAAAATGATAAAAGAATAAAATGAAGTAAAATACATTAGTAAGAGTAATAGTAATACTAAGTGTAGTAAAATATTAATGTAATGAATTAAATGTTTAGGCCTAAATTCTACTACGGTGTATTCTGGATGGTACTGTTACGGTGCTATTTTCTTTTGCAATATTAAAGCATTTACAAAATATGGTGTGCATAATGTCTACATTAAAATAAATTTAATATCTACATGTTGGTCAAATAAACTGCGCCATTGTTGAACAGTACAACAAAAGTTTAGGTTCACGCTCTGCTGGTCAGTGGGTCACATGGCTATATGTGTGGAGGGTTATCTGTGCATGTGAGTGTTGTAAGTGCGTCAGGAGGTAACATGAGGACAACAGTGTCACCCAATTTCACACCTCTGGGCAGCCATGCGTTTTCTGCACAGCCACAGACATTTTTAGAGTAAGATATTAACAAGAAAAAAAAAAAGTTAAATGAGGAGAAAACAACACAGCATGGCTCATATATACTTTATAACTGACTTTATTTAGTCGGCCTTTGTGCTAAGCTATAAAACACGCTGATAATGTCTGACCTCTACCTTAAGCTGCAGTCATTTCACAACACTAGGAAAACTGGGTTATCTATATTTGAATGCAACACAGAGACAAGACCATTACCTTAGACCTTTTACTTTTACTAAACCAGATATGCCTTGAAAGAGGTAGAAATAATAATAATAATAATAATAATAATAATAATAATAATAATAATAATAATAATAATAATAATAATAATAATAACTAATAATAACTGTTATTATTATTCATTTACACTACCAGTCAAAGGTTTAGACACACCCTCTTATTTGATGTTTTTTATTTTTTTTTTATTACTTCTACAGTGTAGATTTATACTGAAAACATCATAACTATGAAGAAACACATATAGAATTATATAGTACAAAAAGTGTTCAAAAAACAGTAAGTGTTTCAAATTTTAGAATTTTCAAAGTAGCCACCTTTAGCTTTGATGACAGCTTTTCAAATGTTTAGCATTCTCATTAAACCTCATGAGGTAGTTACCTGGAATGGTTTTCTAACAGTTTTGAAGGAGTTCCCAGAAGTGCTGAGCATTTATTGGCTGTTTTGCCTTCACTCTGCGCTCCAACACATTCCAGTTTCTGCAGTTTTCCAGACTGACTGACCTTCAGTTTTTCAGGTAATGATGGACTCTCATTTCTCTTTACTTAGCTGATAGCTTCTTGCCATAATATCATTTCTAACAATTGTCAAATAGGGCTGTCAGCAGTGAACCAACCTGACTTCTGCACAACACAACTGATGCTCCCAACCCCAAAGGCAAGAAATTCCACAAATGAACCCTGAAAAGACACATGTGTTCATTCATAGTTTTGATGCCTTCAGTGAGAATCTACAACGTAAATAGTCATGAATGAAATAGAAATGAAATAGAAATGAAGAAAACCCCGTAAATGAGAAGGTGTATCTAAACTTTTGACTGGTAGTCTGTGGCCCCAGAGTAATACGCTTCAGTACATCAACTTTTTAAGAGACAGTTTACGCGACAAAGTGTTTTACTTAAACCAGTTTACCGCAAATCGGCGACAGAATGACAGCATGATGATTTGATTTCCAGCGTTCTTGTGTAAACGCCCCATAAATGTCAAGCTCAAGAGACTCAAGTTTCACTTTTTCCTATCTGTGGTAGCATTATTAATTAACGTCTAATATTTCAGTTTGAAGCCCCTCACAAACATACAGCCAAGTTTTCACAGACGGCAATAAAATGTGTGTGCTGCCAGTGACTGGGTAGAGAACAGAGAATTACAGAGCAGCCAACTTACTAGAGTAGAACTGATATGACATTGATCACATTCAGAAGCAACATAGATCACAACAATATAAATCATTACATAAGTTACATAAGTTGTCAAATTGAAAGCTTTTCAATGCTGCGCCTCTACCAAAAGATTATGATGGGAGCATATGAATCAGTCATTTACAGATGTACAGATGTAATTTGACATAAGGATAAATAATTATGTACATACAGGTAGGGTAGGTAGGTAGAGTAGAGTAGGTAGAGCCAATACCCAACGCTGGAATAGGCACTTTTTCTAAATTTCTAGCAGCCATTACTTTTATGTTGACAATGTAAACCAGCGTCAGACCCAAATTCTTGCATGTCTTATCTTACATTTTGTCTTTTCACTGCCATTTAGGTATGTCTTGCCTGTCACCTCGCACTGTCTATTTAGATTTTGGGCTATTTTTACATATAACATGGATTTCATGAATAACAGCAGGTATATAGACATTCATTTACACAAGTTAGTGATGGATTGATGAACAAACAAAACCTTGCAGCATTCAAGCGTGGATCTACAGCAGGAAGGAGACCGAGTGCCTCACTGCTTTTGTGGGTTTGGTCTCTCTGACACTACTCGTCCCCTCCCACTGTCCGGTCCCAGCTGGCCTGGGCTACAGGAAGTGAAGATAGAAATAGTCTTTGTGATGATGCAGGCTCTTCTCGTACTGGATTAACCGGCCCCTCTGACCAGCAGCCGACTCATCTGTACCCGTTGGACGATTTGCGTTGCAGATAGTGCTATTGCACTTTTCCCCCAGTCTTGAAACACATGACTGTCAGTTTGGACGACGCAATGGTTGTGGCCTATCTGAACAGACAGGGAGGGACCAGGTCCTCCCTTCACCGTAAGGTGGCAGATATCTTGCTGTGGGTGAACCAAGCCTCTCCCATGGAACCTCTAAAATGGTCCTCGTGTGAGGGCGCCGCCATACGGTGATTTTACAGCGAAATACAGCAATATACCGCCGTCCACCAGAGGGCAAGCTCCAAAAGCGGAAATATAAGAAAACCCAAATGGCGACTTTACAAGAGTAAAACTCATGTTTACAGCCTGGTACAAAAGATGGCTCCGGTCTCTAGAGCAAAGGGGAGGGGAGCCCGGATGTAACGGCCATTTTATTGCCCATTCGTAATGACAATATTGGTGAATAGGGGACCAATTCAAGATTCAAGCTTGTTTATTGTCATGTGTCAATGGGCGGATATCATCCATATTTATACAATCTATGGGGTGAACACACAACTGGCCTCCCTAAGGGTGTGTCATGTACCCCGGGAAACTCAATTTGGGAGTGGACTTTGGCCCAACTCGGCCTTCTAGCCAAAAGTTATAACCTCAACATCCCTATGTAGGGTGATCAGGATCAGCGCTCTCATCGCCCCTCCAGGCGTGTTGGCAGCGGGTGCACGGCTACATATGCTGTGCGCGTTCAGGGCCTTAAACTGCTACGTGGAGCTCTCAGCAAGCTTTTGTGCTTTGGACCATTTTTTATTTGTGTGCTTTGGGGCCAGGGTGCACGGCGGCCTACAAAGCTCAAGATTGCCCTCCTCTTAATGGTGGTCAGGACACACTCGACCTGGGGGATCTCCACATCGGTGGCCCTGTGTAGGGGCGTGGAGGACATATGCTTGGCTCTTGGTCCATGTCCACTTATCTCATGGACATGTCTGCTGGCTCTGTTACCAATTTGGTTTTGAATGGGAGCCAGAGTCTTGTCATCTAGCTTGGCGCACGTTGCATGCCGGTTTTATTGCCGCTGCTCTTGGCACTCTTGTGGGCTGCAGTGGGTGGTAGCTCTCAGTTTTGCTGGTCTTATTTGTGCAGCCATGTGTTCTTGGGCAAGGAGATTATGGGCTCGCCGGGTGTGACGGGTGTTTTTGGGAGAGGCAGTCCTGGGCGCGGCTTGGTTTAGGCCTGGTGGTGACGGCGTCAGATGCATGGCGACTCGTGCACACTTGCGTCAAGTGGAAGATGTCAAATCAGCCATGCGTCAGAGCAGACCTTGACTGATTTTAGTTGAAAACACCTGCTATAGGATATCCAAAGAGCGTTCGCACATGTCATTGTGGTTACAGTTTCAATTCAACTGTATATTCAAGAGCCGAACCAGATACGTCTTTAACATCATCAGCAGAACTGTTTCCAGCTTACTGAACAACATGTACCATCCCCTGGATTTGGCCTTTGAACAACAGCGATCCGCCAATAATATATAACAAGTTATTACATGTAATTGCAACGTACAAAGCCAAACAATTACATGTTATTGTTAATAAGCTTTATATCTTTAGCCACTAATTAAGTGCTCGTAAGCACTCGTAAAGACCCTACAAACAAGTCGTACGTGTAACTGCATACACACCACACTGACAGTGCCACCCATAAGACGGTGCTAATGCAATCTGCCTGTGTCACCATCAACACGAACAGGCTTAAAGGATTACCCCTATTGACTTGCTCAAAAGGTTTATTGTACTAAAGGAGTCTGCTGCCCTCTGCAAAAAAACCTCTGTCACTGCAATATAACATTATTATTTTTGACCACTTAATTCTGGTCAAAATAATCTTAAATAATGGTGCCTACAAACACAGTGGCTCATGTGCACTGTTACATCTGGTTTGAACAAATTTATGCCATACTGCTGCAAATATATTTAAGTTTAAACTCTTTGCCACACGAGGGGGCTGTTGTACCACAGTGAAAAGCCATGTGACACACTATAAATATAGTAGATGAAGTGTGTATAATGGTATGAGACTCAAGTAGGAAACAGGAAGCCACTTAACACGTCCCACAGTCACAGGCCAAGGACACCACTGCATATCTCCAGGTTCTGCAGCAGAATGTGTTGCAGGGCCTTAACTTCTTCCTTCTCTGAGCCACAGGCAAGGAGTCGCTTATAATGTCAGGTTTTTACAAGGCACAGACAGATAAACCAAGGCCTTATCTCTTGTGTCATCTGCTATACAGCCCAGGGTAATGCTGTGCCTCTCCTAATTTAGACATGGTGTAGTGTAACCAAAAGTGGGAAGCAGCGTGTTACATTCAATGAAGTACCTTTACCTAAGTTAAACTGGTGTAGCGAATATGTTGGCAGTAGGTAGTGATGATATTTCAGATTGATATTATCTAATTAAGATTTAATTGCGGGGCACCATTCTCAATCTAATAATTATTATTTCATAATGGTCTTGAGAACAAACAGTTATGTCTCTGATGAAACTATTCAGTCTTGTACTTTGAAGGGAAGAATTCTATTGTTTTCGTATAAATATTAATATAAACAAGTAAAAACCATTACAAAGATATGAAAAATGGGGTTTTATTAAACAAAGTTATACACATTAATAATAATAATAATAATAATAATAATAATAATAATAATAATAATGAATAATGGGGTATGAAAATAACGCAGTTATGGGAAACAATGAGAATAATTAACACAGAACAATAAACAATTCTTCACAAAGGATTTGGGAAACCAAAGGGAAAGTTTGTAGTGTTTAATCTAGATTATCATTGGACTACGGACGGGGGTTTTAGATAGATAGAAGGTGATGTTCACGGTCTGATGTTACTAAGCCTATAACCTTTAACACGCCAAGCTCTTTCACATGTGTCACGTGGCTGCTTACTTTGTAAGTGGCTGGTTCTGGCCCAGTTCGGCGGTCGTCCAAGAGCACGAAGGGTTACTTCTCGCTCTGGCGTTGCCCGTCCGGGGTTTTGGAAGTCCACCACGGTAAAGATGTCTGCACGTGCACGCCATTCCACGCGGGGTCGCTGGGCGGCTTTAGGCCGCTGGCATCAGCTGATCAGGCCGTGAGCATCAGGCTTATGTATAAAAACAAGTCTTTGGTCTTTTCTGGAGTCACTGGGAAAGTCTGAGAAGTTGTCTTGCTTTGGCTTAAAACTGGCTTCGGTGAGATTTTGTTCAGTCAAAATTCCGTCTTTTAGCAGGCACAAAGTCTTTACAAAATAACCTACAAAAACGTCTTCCGTCGCCTAGAGGTGACGTCAAAATAAAATTTATCAAAAATAATCAATACGCGTAGATTAGATAGAAAAATCACGCTTTGGCACAGAGTGTATGCCACGTGGTTTAAGAAAATGAAAAGCAAGCTAATGCTAAGTTACAGGATAGGACGAAGCAGGTCCTGCAGGAAAAGAAGTAGAACAGAAGAGGACAAAAGAGGGCGGCTTATGGCCTGCGGCCAATCTTATACCGTCGCCTGGGGGCGTATTCCAAAGTGCTCTTTGTTTTAAAATGGGCATAAATCACAAAGTGCTTTACAAAGTGCACTAAAAGAACAATAAAACTATGATAATAAAAATTAAAACCACAAAATATTTAAAACATAAAAAGCCCAATCAACTAAAAGCTTGTTTAAATAAAAAAATTTATTTGCGTAATTTGAGTCTGTACAAATCACGAGCAGTTTGATCTGCTTGGCCACTGCCACCTGGAGGGTTATAAGGACGGCTGCAATTTCAGCATATTGCGAGGATTGAGGTCCTAACTGGAATTTTTGTGGCTCATAGGGAGTGTCATTCAGCCATACTACACCTGCACTGGCGCAAACCAGAGCTTCATGGTGGAACGAGCATCGATCAATATATGCGGTGGTAATGTCTTGGCATACGTTCGCATTGAAGTAGTGGTGGCGTGTTGGTACGGTGGGGGTGTATTTGTTTGGTGGGACGGCTGTGGTGGGCGTATCAATTGCGCATTGTTGGCATGCGGCAAGCTCCATGCCCAAATAGTGCACAAATTGTGGTTTTGGGCATAACGTATCTCCACGTCAAAGCTTTGGAGAGCCATGAGCCAAGATGCCACACGGGCGTTGGTCACTACGCCATCCCTGAGTCTTTGACTCGTCAAGAAAGTCACCGGTTGATGGTTAGTGTTAACGATCGTCTTTTGGCCTCCTAAGTAGTGGGCAAAGTATTTCACAGCCCAAACTGTGGCTAGGAGGGCTTTTTCGCAGTCTGTGTACTTAGTCTCTGGTCCGGAGAGAGTTTTGCTGGTATAGGCCACTACTCGTTTCTCCCTGTTGTGGACCTGATAGAGGCCTGAACTGAGGCTGTGGCTTGAGAAGCCTACCTCTAAGTGGAAGACTTTAGTGTGGTCCAGGTAAGCCAGGCAATTGGCTTCGCACAGCTTTTGCTGGAGCGCCTGCATTGCTTGTTCCTGTTGGGGACACTACTCAAAGGCGGTCTTTTTTGAGAAGGTCTGTCAGTGGTTTAGCCAATGCCGCATAATCCTCGACGAATTGTCGAGAGTAGTTGCAGACTCCCAGTAAGCTGCGGAGTTCTTACAAGTTGGACGGCAGTTTTAGGTTGGAGATACCTTGAAGTCGACTGACATGTGGTTCAACACCAGCAGCGCCGACTAGAAGGCCCACATAGTTTACCTTCTTTCTACACCATTGACATTAGTGATGAGTTGTTCATGAACGATTCGTTCTTTTTGAACGAGTTTTTAATATGACTCGGGAACAACTAGTCATCTCAGAGAGCGAGTCGTTCATTTTTGTGTAGACCCGCGCATGCGCATTCCGCCACATCTCATACAGGAAACAGAAAGGAGTCATTCATCTCCCAAGTCGTTCGTTCGTTCGTTCACCAAGTCCCAGCCCCATAGAGAAACAGTATGCAGTTACCGGAAACAGAAAGGACTCGTTCATCTCCCGAGTCGTTAATTCAAGTCCCCGTAGGCTGAATGCAGAAACAGAAGGACTCGTTCATTTCATGAGTCAGTCTTGACTCATGAAATGAAGTCAAGACTGACGGTAGTCGATCATCAGTCGTCACTTGCCATTGGGCTTGAGTACTGGCCAGATAGGAGCCGAATAAGTACTGTTACATGGGCGGATGATGCCCTTGTCCAAAAGGTCATCTATGATTTCCTATATTGGTTCATAAGACACCAGGGGTATTTTGTATTGACGGTGTAGCGACCTTGTACCAGGCATGAGCTCACTTCCTGGACTGTAGTGACCCCAGTTAGTGACCCTCACGGAATGTCACAGACTGACAATTTATGCTTTAAACTCCTTCTACAGACTCTCAGAAAGTGTTTGTTTGACTGAAAGAGACCTGAGTAACACACATCTGCTAAACCGTAACAGATGTCCAGTTGCTTTTCTTAAGGACAGGACACCAGGAGTGACCCTAATTAACTACTTTGTTTTGTTCCATTCCAAAGCAGATCAAAGTGTTATCTCCAACAAACCAGACTTTCTGACTCCCATCCAGACAGATATAACCATTTGAATTACGGTTTGTGTATTGGAAAACTCACAGACTTGAGAAAGGAATGCCTTCATGTTCCATTCTGGGAGACTTTTAGAACGGTCGAACACTGCCCTCTATTGGTTAAGCAGAGTAACGACTCTGTCTTGTAATTGAAAACAATTCTGTGTTTATGCCATTAAAAGTGTGTTTTTAAGTATATTGTGTTAAATGTGTTAATCTTCATACTGTTCATTACAAGGCGCAGAGTTAAAACAAGATAAAATGAATTCTTTTATCACACTTCCAGCCTGCATGATATGCTTAAAGATGTATTTTCTATGTATGAATCCTACAATGCAAAGCGATGTGGATTTATATGTGTTTAACACTAGAAGTCCCAGAAATTTGTAACCCTCCTTTAGCCAAGTGGAAGCTAACTGGCTAGTCTTTTGGCTATCATTAGCATCAATTCATGTGTAAATATGGTCATTACCTGAGCAATCTGCAGGGGTGTAGTGACCAAGGATACCAGATGCAGGTCAACTGGAGGGCAGCACTAAAATTGTCAAATCCCGGCAATTTAAGCTGTAATCCACCTTCTCCAAACACAGGAAATGTTTTCTTTTGCCAGCCAAAATGACTTTTAAACAGACCCAGATGGCACCTGTCATCCCAATTGTAAATCTTTTGAGATAAAACTGTTGTTCCAGCTTTCCGGAAACGTTTTACGACTGGTTCAGTTTGAACATCGGAACGCTTTGATCCAACCAGGATTTGAGACAGTATGAACGTTACAATACTACCCTCTAGCGACAGCAGAGAGGAACTCTGCTGAAGTCTTTTTAATCAAAACTGACTGTTCTAACTTCTTTGTAAACGAAAGTTTACACGGACTCGGACTTCTCACAAATGAACATTTATGTTTAATAAAAAGGAAATGCTTAAACGATGAACTAATGTTTCTTTCACAGGATTTCGAGTCACGACGGAGAATCCTTTCTTTCTCAGCTTTACAAGTTTACAGTCAATAAATGGTTGAATGAATTTATATGTGTTAACAACATGTGTATAAGACGTTCTATCGTTATAACCTGCATTATCAAATATATGTGTGAGCTTATATTTGTGTTTAAAATCTTAAATGTCTTTTGTGGAACGATGATAGTTTGTTGAATTACGACTTAGGCATTTCCCCAAACAAACGGAACGCCCCAGAAACACACCCCCTCTCTAGCAGAACAAAACTTCCGAGCACGCAGGAAGTCTCCTCTTCTTTTTCGCCTTCTCTACGATACGCTCGAGTTCTTTTCAAAATCTGTTGAAGCTATTTAGCTTCGTAAGATTTTTCTTCTGTGAGGCCTAAAGCCTCATTTTTGCCTCTGTCCCAAGTAATTTGGCTACTTGTGGACTCTCCTCTCTAGACAC
Source organism: Perccottus glenii (assembly GCA_024416835.2). Taxonomy (NCBI): domain Eukaryota; kingdom Metazoa; phylum Chordata; class Actinopteri; order Gobiiformes; family Odontobutidae; genus Perccottus; species Perccottus glenii. The sequence goes on along the minus strand of CM044552.2, from coordinate 23,324,651 downwards.
CTTTTGTCTTCAAGTTTGGACCGTTTTAACCGGCCGGGTTAAAACGTGATTTTATTTTTAAAGCTGCACATTGCCTTTGTTTGACGTCATCTCCGGAGACGCACGTGAAGTTGTAGTTTCTAGAGAACTACAGATCTACGCCAGCCCTCACAGTCGTTTTAAGCCAGAAAAACGACTCCTGAGAGAATATTTTGCAGTGACTCAGTTATTATTTTTCAAAGACTCTGAGCTGATTCTTGCCTGATGCCAACGGCAAGTAAAAAGACTTTCACGGATTGATGCAGTTGACGCCTCCAAAACTCAAGCCATCGGCAGGCCGTGAAACCAGCCAGCGGCCCCCGGTCAGTTTCTGACGGCGACTTGGACCAGCGACATTTCCCTGTTTCGACGGCCCGCTTCAGGACTGAAGCAAACCTTTGGACCTGCTACGGCCCCTCCGGAACCGTTGCCGCCAAACTCAGTAAGCCGCACCGACATACAAGAGTTTGGCGTTAAACTGTATTTGATAAGCTCAAATCAATTCATCAACCCTTTTAAAAAGGCCCCTTCCTCAATAACTCAGCCAAGTTTTAATCAAACGAATTATCACCCTCCACAAGTTAGATTCAGTAACTTTGTTGGTTTCATTTTGTTTCAATCATTATTTCAATTATATGTCAATAATTTCTCCTTTGTGTCCGTCCATCCATCATTTAATTTTGTATAATTTTAATAAAACCCCATAAAATGTTAAAGATTTGATTTGGTTTTCTTTTGATTATTTTCAGAATTATATCCGAAAACAGGTTTAGAATTCTCTTCCTACAGATTAATTGAGACTTAATCCATATAATCAGTTTCCAGAATCATCTGGTGGTGCCCCCTTTTAACGAGACAAATTTGATAGTAAAATATTAATTGATAATTTACCCAAATTGATAAATTAATATTTCTTATTAAATTATATTATAGCATATACCCTACAGGGGGGTTGGGGGTGTGTGTGTGAATAGTTGCTGGTGGCTGTGCCCTCACATCAATAGTCATGAAGGTCTTTGAGGGACTGGTTAAAAACGTCATCTGCTCCTCCATCCCGGATACTTTGGACCCCCTTCAGTTTGCTTATCGCCCAAACAGATCCACAGATGATGCCATCTCTCACATCCTGTACTCTTCTCTCACACACATTGACAGCAATAACAGGAACTATGTAAGCTATGTATGCTATTTATTGACTATAGCTCAGCTTTTAATACTATAGTCCCCACTAAGCTAGCTTCAAAACTCATAGACCTCGGACTGAATCCTTCACTTTGCAACTGGATCCTTGATTTCCTCACCAGCAGACCTCAAGTGGTGAAACTAGGCCAGTACACCTCCAGCTCCATCACACTGAACGTAGGAGCCCCACAGGGCTGTGTCCTGAGTCCCCTGCTCTACTCCCTCTACACACACGACTGCGTGTCCTCGCACAGCTCCACATCCATTATCAAATTCGCTGATGATACTGTGGTTCTGGGCCTCATTCACAACAACAATGAGACCGCATACTTGGATGAAGTAGGGAAATTAACATCATGGTGCCAGGACAACTGGCTCTCCCAGCTCTTCTATTCTGGAGCTATAGAAAGTATATTGACTCAATGTATCTCTGTGTGGTATGGGAACAGCTCCAGTCAAGACTGCAAAGCCCTGCAGAGAGTTGTGCGCTTAGCTGAGCGCATTTCAGGTTCTGCTCTCCTCTCTGCAGGACATCTACCACAAACGCTGCAGAAGCAGAGCTGCAAAAATCACCAAAGACTCCACCCACCCCAGTAATCATATTTTCACTCTGCTGCCATCTGGTAAGCGCTACCGCAGCCTGATGGCAAAAACTGAGAGACTTAGGAGGAGTTTTTTCCCACAGGCCATCAGGCTCTTGAACTCAAAACCAGCTACCTCACATTGACACACTGACAGTGTCACTCTGTTTTGCTACAAACTGTTTTGCACATTTGCTTCCTGCACCTTCATGTGATTCTTAATATTTAAGACCACAGCTAAATGCATATATGCACACTGTACATCCCTGTACATTTTTTAATATTTTAAGTCTACAGTTTACATTCATGTACATTATTTTGCGATCTAGATTTATTCCCACATTAAACACTTTTTATATTTTTTAGATTTTATTCTTATATTTTTTATTGTTTACTTTTATCTCATTCTTACATAGCTACATTTATGTATATTTTCATCTGTGTGTTTTCCTAATAATTGCACTGTCCATGGAGCGGACCTGACTCACATTTCACTGCTGGTTATATATGCTGTATATAATTTAGTATGTGACGAATAAAAATCTTGAATCTTGAATCTTGGCTTGTTTGTATGTGTGGGGGAGGGAGGGCTGCTAAAAGCAGAAAACTCGGCAGGCCTTGGAAATGATCCTGAGTGAAGTAAACCCTTGTGACTCAGATGGAGAAGACATACAGACGTGGACAAAAATGTTGGTACCCTTCGGTCAATGAAAGAAAAACTCACAATGGTCACAGAAAAAACTTTATTCTGACAAAAGTAATAATAAATAAAAATTCTATGAATGTTAACCAATGAAAGTCAGACATTGTTTTTCAATTATGCTTCAACGGAATTATTTTAAAAAATAAACTCATGGAACAGGCCTGGACAAAATTGATGGTACCCCTAGAAAAGACTGTTAATAATGTGACCAAATGGACATGTTAATTCAAGGTGTGTGCACTAATTAGCATCACAGGTGTGTACAATCTTGTAATCTGTCAGTGCCCTATTTATAGGGCTTCAGGTAGTCACTGTGTTGTCTGGTGACATGGTGTGTACCACACTCAACATTGACCAGAGGAAGCGAAGGAAAGAGTTGTTGCAGGAGAATAGAAAGAAAATTATAGACAAGCATGATAAAGGTAAATGCTATAAGACCATCTCCAAGCAGCTAGATGTTCCTGTGACTACAGTTGCACATATTATTCAGAAATTTAAGATCCATGGGACTGTAGCCAACCTCCTGGGCGTGGCAGGAGGAAAATTGATGACAAATCAAAGAGACGGATAATCTGAATGGTAACAAAAGAGCCCAGAAAGACTTCTAAAGAGATCCAAGGTGAACTCCATGCTCAAGGAACATCAGTGTCAGATCGCACCATCCGTCGTTGTTTGAGCCAAAGTGGACTACATGGGAGACGACCAAGGAGGACACCATTGTTGAAAACAAATCATAAAAAAGCTAGACTGGAATATGCCAAACTACATGTTGACAAGCCACGCTTCTGGGAGACAGATGAGACAAAAATGGAACTTTCTGCCAAGGCACATCAGCTCTATGTTCACAGACGGAAAAATGAAGCATATCAAGAAAAGAACACTGTCCCTACTGTCAAACATGGAGGAGGCTCTGTTATGTTCTGGGGCTGCTTTGCTGCATCTGGCACAGGGTGTCTTGAATCTGTGCAGGGTACAATGAAATCTGAAGACTATCATGGCCCTCCCTGAACTAATAGCATTTATTGCAATTGTCATCGGGGGCTTACCAAGGTTCCATCACTACGTGACTGTTGGTCAGCAAACCTGGGAAACCCACATATCATTGGAACAATGCCGCGAAACCGCTTCCAAGAAAAAGAGCCATGTGTCAGGTCAAACACCAATGCAAGAACAATCATGCCATTGTGCGATGTGGTTCACTGCTCCAGATACACATGTGGTAAATGCAGACGGGAGATACCATGGCAGTGCCAGGATTGTGAGTGATTGCTGGAATGTACTCACTAACTTTTTTATATTATTTGTGTGTACAAATGGTTGGTTTCTTTATTTTATTTTGTACTATTTTAATCAATAAATCTCAGCAACAAAGGAAAAAAAACCTTGTGTGTTTTCTCCCTAAGATGGCAAAGTGAAACACTTTCCTTGAAGTGGCTTAGCATGGCCCCACATAGTTTACATAACAAAAGCAACTGTTAGTCTAAAGCCTTCCAGCCCATCGGCTGTCCTGCGGGTTTTATAGGCCCCACATAGTTTACATAACAAAAGCAACTGTTCACAGCTGATTAAGGATATTAATCTAAAGCCTTCCAGCCCATCGGCTGACCGGCGGGTTTTATAGGTAGAAAAGCCAAATGGCAGCTTTCTGGGACTTGTTACTTTGTGGAGACCAAAAAAGGAACATTTTGACAAACTTAGCTTAAACCAATGCCACACACACTTTTGGTTACAAGGCCGTGTGAAACACGCCTCTTTTCAGCCAGTACAAAAAGTTGTGCGCGCCGGAAATCTCTTGCGCTCTTGCACCCTCTTGTTCCTCTCTCTCGTCCGCCTCGGACTTTCTTTTGTCTGCAGGACAATACACCGTGTCCTAGCCTGTAACTGAGCCTTAGCTTGCTTTTCATTTTTCTAGCCACGTGGCACACACCGCGTAAACATGAATTTTTCCCTTTTTAAGCCTACGCATTTTGTTTATTTTTGTATACCACTCTTTTGACGTCACCTCCAGGCGACGGAAGACATTTTTGTAGTTCTTGTGAAAACTAAGAACTCTGCTTGAACTAACGAGTGCTCACAGAAGCCAGGCAGTTGAGCAAACAGCTTCTAAGACTCTTTTTCAGTGATCAATTTTTGTTTAAAAGACTTTCACCTCACCCGCTGGGTAAAGGCCTGCCTTACACTCAAAGACAGTAACTGGACGCCTGCTTTAACCTGCCACGGAGCGGCACAGCCCTTTGGGATCAGCGTACCCGTGCCACCATCTTGTCGCAGAGTAACAACCAGCTGGAGAAGCCGCGTCAAAAGTTCTGGAGCATCACTTCGGACTTTTTGCCCTGACCGCTGAGTTCGCCGGACGACTAGAGTGAGTTGAGCACATGACACTGATGTTTGGCGTTATAAACACCTGTACATTGTCTTGAGTAAAAGCCCAGTCAGATTCTCCATTTATATCCATCAATTCACCTATATCCTTTCACCCCGCTTTTTAATAGTCCGGTACTTAAGCTCACCAGCAGAGTTTAACCAATCAAAACATTCCTTGTCCTCCACAAAGTTCTATTCAGTAAATGTTATTGTTTATTGTTCTGTGTTAATCATTACCCTCATTATCCGTTAAGAACTGTCCCTTTGTGTTCTGTTTCCATCATTTTATCCACCATTGTTAACTTTGTGGAGTTTTACATTGGCTTCCAGTCAAATTCAGAATCGATTTTAAAATTTTAGTCTTGACTTTTAGAGCTCTGCATGGACAGGCCCCCCAGTACATCACTGACCTGCTGACCCTTTACTCCTCCTCCCGCGCTCTTCGGTCTTCTGGTCAAAACCTTCTAACGGTCCCCAAAACCCGTTTTAAAACTCGGGGAGACCGGTCTTTCCAAGCAGTCGCCCCCAGACTCTGGAACGCCCTGCCCCTGACACTGCGAGTGGATGTTTCTGTTGATTCTTTTAAAAAGCAGCTGAAGACACTTTTATTTAAACAAGCTTTTAGTTGATTGGGCTTTTTATGTTTTTATGTTTTTAATATTTTGTGGTTTTAATTTTTATTCTCATAGTTTTATTGTTCTTTTATTGCACTTTGTAAAGCACTTTGTTATTTATATCTGTGAAAGGTGCTATATAAATAAAATTTACTTACTTACTTACTTACTTACTTGTGTAATCTTTAATTACTGCTCTCAGTCATCGAAGCTCTGAGACTGGCAAAGGCAACATCCAAGTCATCTGTACTCATCTTACTGGATCTGTCTGCTGCTTTTGACACTGTTAATCATCACATCCTCCTGTCCTCTCTCAGGGCGATGGGTGTCTCTGGAATGGCGTTGCAATGGTTCAAGTCTTACCTCTCGGATAGGTCATTCAGAGTATCCTGGAGAAATGAGGTCTCTGAGTCCCAACATCTCAATACAGGGGTGCCACAGGGCTCAGTGCTCGGACCACTACTCTTTTCCATATACATGACATCCCTTGGCTCTGTCATCCAGAAGCATGGCTTTTCCTATCACTGCTATGCAGATGACACTCAACTCCACCTGTCATTTCATCCTGACGATCCGACGGTCTCTGCTCGCGTCTCGGCATGTCTGAGCGACATCTCACTTTGGATGAAGGACCATCACCTGCAGCTGAACCTTGCAAAAACAGAACTGCTTGTGATTCCGGCCAATCCAAAGACCCACCACAACCTCTCCATTCAACTAGGCCCATCAACCATTACACCGTCCAGCACTGCCAGAAATCTGGGAGTGGTAATTGATGATCAGCTAAACTTCACAAGTCATGTCGCCAGCACCACCCGGTCCTGTAGATTCATCCTCTACAACATTAGGAAAATTAGACCTTTCCTATCAGAGCACTCCACGCAAATTCTAGTCCAGGCTCTTGTCTTGTCCAAACTGGACTATTGCAATGCCCTACTGGCTGGACTCCCGCCTGCACAACCAAACCTCTGCAGCTGATCCAGAATGCAGCGGCAAGAGTGGTCTTTAATGAACCGAAGAGAGCGCACGTATCTCCTCTATTCATTAGGTTACACTGGCTCCCGGTTGACGCCGCATCAAGTTCAAAGCTATGCTCTTGGCCTACAAGACCACCTCTGGTTCTGCACCCCATATCTCCACTCACTAATACAGACCTACGTTCCTACCAGATCCCTGCGCTCTGCAAATGAACAACGTCTGGTGGTACCGTCCCAAAAAGGTACAAAATCGCTCTCACGTACCTTCTCTGGATCTGTTCCACATTGGTGGAATGATCTACCTGCTGCTACAAGATCAGCAGATTCTGTAGCCATCTTTAAAAAACACCTGAAAACACATCTCTTCCGTCAACACCTGACTGACAAACACTGAGTCCTACTTCCTTTCTATCGATTCCTTTCTATAAAAAAAAAAAAAATTTCTCTTACCCTTAGCATTGTATACTGCGCTGAGTTTAAACTGACTAGTTTTTTGTGCACTTATGCTTTTTGTACCTTGTGTTGTTAAAATTGCTTCCATTGTTATCCTCACTTGTAAGTCGCTTTGGATAAAAGCGTCTGCTAAATGACTAAATGTAAATGTAAATGTAAATGTAATAAAACCCCATAAAACGTTAAAGATTTTGATTTGGTGTTTTCCTGTTTATATAAGACATATTCGAAAACAGAGAATTCTATTCCTTCAGATTAATTGAGACTTTGTAAATATAATCAGTTTCCCAGAACTGTAGATTCTGGGTGGTGCCCTCAACGAGACAATAATTGTGATAAACGAAATATTAATTTACATAAATTAATATCACCCTATTACATATTACTACTACAACGGATATAAGCTGGAGGCGCATTTGCGGCTGTTGGAATGCGGACTGTATGGATGGGGGTTAAACCACAATCCAAGGAGTTCTTCGCAAAGGATGTACGATATTTGAGGAGGACCTGACGCACCAGGTCGTGTTCCTCCTCGGTATTTATTGCATCAGCCAAGTCCAGTGCTTGTTCTAACTGAGACTCGAAATCTGGTTCGGTTTCAGAGTCAGGCTTTGTTGTTACCGTACCGCCTGTGGTGACATTTCTCGGTATCGTCGCGGTCGAGTTTATATCCGCATCGATGGAGAGCAGGGAAACTGTCTGTAAGACCATTTCCCTATCATCAGCCAGATCGACCCTACAGATAGTGTCGGTGTCGACCGTAAGTGAGGGGTATATGGCATTTACCGCAGAAGGCTTAGTATAGACGACTTCGGTCTCCTGCTGTTCAGTCAGGAGTGAGACTGGCATACGTCCTATAATCGAGAGTCTGAGCTCAAAGTCATGAAATCTGGCGTCGACCAGACAACCCAGAGGGGTGGCGTTTGGGACGAGAATGCTGTCTGCAGTGGGGTTCTGCACTAGCACGTATGTTGATCGAGAGTGGAGCTCGACCAAGGGTGTTGCCTGAACAGACAAGCCTAACGCAAAGAACAGAGGCGACGATTGGAAGAACGCTTGTGAGGAGGAGAAGACTTTTAGACGTATGGACAAAATGCTATGCGGCGGGACCGTGAGGTGGTAGTCATTACTTACCTGACACACGTCGGGTATTGTTTGTCCCGATCTCAAGTTTTCTTCGGTCAGCTTCGGTGATCCTTTTTTTACTCCTGTTAGGAATCAAAGAACGTTGTTAATGATATCGACTTGGAGTCTGACTAGCATGTCAGCCCCAATGTACACTGAATGTGGAAGATCAGGGATGACAGCAAAAGTGTGGGTCAGTTCTCTTTTGTTCTATTGTGCGGTGACAGAGCATAGACCTACGGCGGTTAACACATGAGTCGGTGTGGGGTTAGCAGGGAACCGAATGTGCCTCTTTACGGAGGTCAGGCTCGGGTTTACCCGCGTTAGAGTGTCATACAGCTCTAGGCTGATTGAAGATTTGTCGGCCCATAAGGCCATGACGACATCATCAACTGGAGTTACTTCCAGTAGAATGCCATTGACGATTTGGGGTGTTGTCCCTAATGGGTTTTCCAGCATGCATAGGAAGCGTTTCAAAGGGGTTTGGTTCGCACCGAGGTTGCATGGTTGCAGTTTCAGCGGTGTCGGTGGCGACCCTGTCTACTGGCGAGAACCTGTCGATCACATAGCACTGAGATTCAGTCAGTGAGATTGGGAGTGGTTCTCGCACCTGTGCCCAAATCTTTAGCTGTTTAAAATCGATCAGTGGTTTGAAGCGATTGAGGATGTCTTTGCCAATCAAGAGTGGGACATTGTCAAAGTGGGACACATACACTGGATGTATCAGTGTCATCGGTCCGATGGCCAGTTGCACTAAGGCAGCTTTGTTGATGATCGTTCGATCATCAGAGTAAGGTCTTATTTCTAGTACGCACGGGTGGGACTTGAAGTCCCAGTGGGATCTTCTCGCTATAGCCTGGAGGGATCTGAACAGGTTGCCTAAGATTAGGCTGATGTCAGCGGCTGTGTCGAGAAGTGCTTCGTGCGTCAAGTGGTCTTCTAACAAGACAGAGAGATAAAGCTTTCGGGCTACTCCCTTTTCAGTCTGGTGACCCAGGAATTGGTGAAAGGGCGTTTCACATTCTATGGTCAGGGTGTGGTCATGGCACAGCCCCACGTTTGGGTTCACTTGGACCATGTTGCAGGCTGTTGTTCAAATACTTTGATCAGCGCCCTCTATTGATGATGTACGGTTGTGAAATGTTGGTTGCGCTCAAACTGGTGTGAACAACATTTACAGAACTGAACCAGAGCCTGGTCAGTGTAAAAGGGCTACACATTGCTCAGCTGACGTGGGAACATATTGTTATTCCGTGATGGAGCTAGAGGAACTGTCTGGGGAGAGATGCTGGGTTTACTTTAGAATAAATAAATAAATGAAATACAGCTCTCACTGACAAACCTTTCAGATGCTGACGCTGATGGTAAATGCATCAATTGATGCTAATGCTAACTGCATTACATAACATTGTTCCAGTGACATCCCCCTCCACACAAACGTACAGTAAAACACATGTACTTTCTCAGTGCTCTGTTATAGTTCAAGGTTCTCGCTGAACATATCTAGGCAAGGCAAGTTTATTTATATAGCACAGTTTATACTGGGTAGCTCAAGGTGTTTTGCAGGAACAAAATACAATTTACAAGATTTAGATTAGGAACCAAGAAAGATTTAAACATTTTAAAAGAAGAGTGCAGATAAAAAAAACTTGTAATGTAGTGCTAAAGAGGAAGGTTTTTAACCTCCCCTTGAACATTGTTGAAGTTGAGGCTGTTCCAGATTTTTGCTGCATGAATCTTAAACGCTGCTTCACTCTGTTTAGTTCTAATTCTGGGCATGAGCAGAAGGCCTGTCCCAGATGTTCTCAGAGTTCTAGAAGGTTCATAAGGAACTAGCGTGTAAGAAATATATTCTGATGCTAAACCATTAGGAGACTTGTAAACCAGCAGTGCTGTTTTAAAGTCTGTTCTCTGAGCAACAGGAAGCCAGTGCAGAGATTTTAAAACTGGATGGATGAGTCCATGATGACCCCTAGTTTTCTAACGTGTTTTTTAGATTTTAGAGAAAGAGACTTGAGGTGACTGCTGACCCTTTCTCTTTGTTTCTGTTCCCAAAGATGATTAGTTCAGTGACACAGTGAATGGATTGGTCCATATTCACCTGCTGTGAGTGAAATGTAAATATGAGTATCATCTGAATAATTATGGTAGGATACGTCACAGCTTTGTATTAACTGGCCTAAAGGAAGCATGTAGAGATTGAATAATAGGCATCTCAAGATAGACCCCTGTGGAACCTCACATGTCAGGGCCATTTGGTCTGTTACACAGTTACCAACCGAAACAAAGTACTTCCTGTCTTTAAAATAGGACTGAAACCATTTAAGGGCATTCAGAGATGCCTATCCATTCCATTTTTCAATTGTTCTTTCACTAATGGGTGTAAAATGTCTTAACCCAACCAAGTGTTTCCTAGGTGGCTGCAGTGTTGTTTTATGCCCTTTGGATTGTAGGATGTTCAGTGCCTTGAACCTTGTCGTTGAAAAACAATGCAAAGGGTTTGTTAATCTGTTCACTGTAGCAAACAGGACACGCGAGTTGTCACTGCTGTTGTTGATGATCTCTGAGAAAAATATTTGAGTTTTTGAGTTTGATTGAAAACAAATTTTCTTTGTATGCCAAATGCTTGGTAAATCAAGGGGGCGGGACATCACACCTACATTATATGGATGAATGGTGCTGTTTTACAATGATGAGATTAAAAATAAACAAAACTGTATATTCTATTTTTTATAAAAAACTCACTGAAAAAAGTTGTTGGCAGGGAAGGCAGACCCAGACCAGCTGTACCCAGTCACTAATCAACAAGGTACAAAGAGCACTGCGTCCAACTCCTCGATGCCAGATTGTAAAACTAGCTCCTGTTAGTGTTATGCCGATGATACACAGCTGTATCTACCAATAAAAGCGAATAATACTTCTGACATCAAGCGTCTAGAGGCCTGCCTTGTTTCAATTAAAACATGGATGTCTCCAAACTTCCTCCATTTGAACTCGGAAGAAGCAGAGCTCTTGTTAAGTGGTCCTGCCAGTCATCGGCACAAGTTCAACAATCTTACTGTCTCGATCAACAACTGTGTTGGAGCACGGCAACACTGTGAGGAACCTTATCACTGCAGCAGCACATTAGTGAGGTCACTAAACTTGGCTTTTTTTACTTGAGGAATATCTCAAAAATTCGCTTCTGCCTCTCTTTAGCTGATGCTGAAATTCTCATTCATGCATTTGTCACATCCAGGCTGGACTACTGCAATGTGTTATTTTCTGGACTGCCGAGTAAAAGTACTCACAGACTACAAATGGTCCAAAACACAGCCGCCAGACTTTTAACAAAGACCAGAAAGTTTGATCACATTACTCCGGTCCTGGCTTCATTACATTGGCTTCCTATTCATGTTAGAGCTGATTTCAAAGTTCTCCTGTTAACATATAAAATCCTTTGTGGGCGCGCACCCTCTTACCTATCTGACCTCATCACCCGGTATACTCCAGCTCGTACCCTTCGCTCTCGGGACGCTGGCCTCCTTCAACTTCCTCGAGTAAAGTCTGCTGGCTACAGAGCCCCACTTTTATGGAATGGGCTTCCGGCGGAAGTGCGGCGAGCTGACTCTGTTGAGGTTTTCAAAAGCAAACTCAAAACATACTTTTTACACCAAACGTATGGAGACTAATTGATCATAGGTATACGTTTACACTGGTTGCATCTACCTATTACAGTTTTTTTTCTTTTCTCCCTCCTCCTAGGGTGGATGCAAACCTCTATCCTGCTGGGTGCTGGGTGATATGTACCCCGCCTGTGCTCCAGTGTGAGGGCCCCCACCCCATCTGTTATCTACCTTGATGTTGGCTGCGGCCCATCCACTATTGCACACTCAGAGTGGACACTGGACACTGCCAATATAAATGTTTTTAATTGTGAATATGTTTGTGTATTTCTATGTATTTTTTAACTGTCCTGGATACATTCCTGCACGGCCTGTCCGTCCTGGGAGTGGATCCCTCCTTCTGTGGTTCTCCCTGAGGTTTCTCTTTTTTCCCGGCTGGTTTTTTTTTGGAGTTTTTCCTTACCCTGATGTCTGTCTGGGAAGGACAGGGGATGTTGTCTAGTGCAGTCTTTTAAGCCCTTTGAGGTGACTGTTGTTGTGATATTGGGCTATACAAAATAAATGAACTCAAACAGCGCTTCACCTCTGCTCCGGTGCTCATCCAGCCGAATCCTGAATTGCAGTTTGTGGTGGAGGTCGACGCGTCGGAGACAGGAGTAGGGGCGGTACTGTGTCAGCGCTCTCCCACAGACCAGAAGCTGCATCCATGCTTCTATTTTTCATGAACGCTCTTCCCAGCCGAGAGGAACTATGATGTGGGGAACAGAGACTTCCTAGCTGTGAAGTTGGCCCTGGAGTGGTGTCATTGGCTGGAGGGTTCCGTCCACCCGTTTGTTGTCTGGTCTGACCATAAGAATTTGACGTACATCCAGACGGCAAGACAGCTGAATTCCCAGCAGGCCAGGTGGGTATTGTTTTTTGCTCTCTCCCAGTCCTTCCCCGCCTACTCCCAGGCTGATTGATAATCTAATCAATGGGGTACAAAGAGCACCGCGTCCAGCTCCTCAATGCCAGATCGTAAAACTAGCTCCTGTTAGTGACACGTCCAGCATTATACTGCTCTTTTCTTGCATTGTTGATATGTACCTGTTTGTTTCCTGTTTCGCTTCAGATCCGCCGTATCCAGCCACCAGTCCAGCTCCATTCCAGCCTCTGTCTACTCCTAGTATTTCCTCTTCATCCATGAAGAATGTCCTGCCACCAAGCTAACACCTGTTTGAATAAATCTGCCAGTAAATACTCATTCCTGTGTCTGCGTTTGGGTTCTTCGCCTGATCATTACAGAGCGCAGATTCAGACACTCAGAGTTAGGTTGAATCATAACAGAAAAAAATTACTCATTACTTGGTACTCTTTTCTTATAGTCCAAAATGAATCGATTACTTGTATTACTTTCAGTTTCATTAGTTTCAGTTTGAACTAGGTTTCAAAATATAAATACTAGGCAACATGAATCTGAGGCCACCTACTCTGTTCAAAGAGGGCTTTTCCATTTTAACAAAAATGGCGTCCTGACAACCCTCTCAAACCATCTGGCCTCTCTGGCCAAAATTCAGACTTTACTGTCAAAGGAATGCCCTTTCTCTATGAGGTGGTGGTATTCACAGTCTCATACATGGCTTTACGAATGTGTTGTTTTTCCTTTCCGTTTGCATTCCGTTTTGCAAAAGAAATGAAGTAACAACTCATTTATGAAGCCCTGAGAGACTGTGAATACCACAGATGGACATTCAACAAAACCAAGAAAACACAGAAACCAAGCAGACAGAGACCAAATGGAAGGGTGTAGTCCCCAATCCTTTCTTAAACCATGTTTAAAGTTTCCATTTCAAAATGATTGGTTCAGTTTTTTATTTTTTTTTACTATTAAAAGTAAAAGCAGAAACATGCTATGGTATTTTTGGCAGTGAGAAGTGCAGTTAGCACTGTGACAGAAGTTTTTTTTTCTGGTGGCTAATGTAATTTTTTTTTTTTAAAGGAAAATCAAACAGGTGAGTGACAGCTGCAGTGATCAGTGTCACATCTCAATCATCACCAAGTTGTTGCTACACTCCTGCTACACAGGAAAAAGGCCTGGATAAATACAGTTTGGAGCCCTGGAGCTTATTGTGCTACGTCAGAGACTTTCAACAGGTTTGTGGATCTGTTCAGCTCAGTCCTGTAATGTGGCTTTTACAAGAACCGCTAACATGAGCCAAAACACCACCTGCTTCTCTTGACCTTAGATAAGTGGTCACACAAGTCTGCTGCTGTGTGGTTACCTTATTTCACCCTGCCTCACCTCACCTCACTTTAACTCTCTCTTTCTCTGGAGTTGGCCACCTTACTACCACCAAATAAGCCTAAAATGGTCAAATACATTTTATTTAGTTTTTATCTCTCTCGGTGTTAGATAAAAAGGACTATAATGCTATAATAAGGAAAAGGTCAAAGGGATTACATCTTGTTTATATGTGAACACAAAAGCATGTTGCCCTGTTGAGTGTTAGTTTTGCCTGTTTTATTTATTTTATTTTTAAGTGTTTTATTGTCTAAAGGGATGTGAAATGTTCCGAATAAGTATGGCTTTTTTACATTTATATTTTTGCCTGTTTAAAAACACAGGTTTTAAACAATAAAAAATTAACAATAAATAAAACATTCACATTTGTATTTATCCATTTGTATTTTGGGAAAATGAGTAGGCTACAATACACAGAACATAGCTTAAACTTTCAAGAACTATTGAAAAACAAAAAGCAAATAAGCCACTTGTACAGCCAAGGTCTATCTACTCCAACAGACTGCTGTGTATCAGCCGCTGTAGTGGTGAACTGTTTTTAGTGAGTTCAGGTCTGTGCAGCTCTAACACTCTGCCAAAATAAAGTGCTTGCTGCCGCTCTAAAATGATAAGGCATTTATTTTGAAATGGCTACAGGAAGTTTTTATCAGGGTTTTTATCAGTCAAAGTAGCTGTAGTCCACACCTCCAAACGTATTATCTTAACTCCAATTAGCTTTTTTGAAGTTATTAACTCAAGGTATCTTTGCTAAAGCTCAATATAAAATCAGCTATGGCCAAAATTACACAGTGTGAATAGGCTTAAAAAGTATATTTTTTAAAGCACTGTGTGCAAACCAGTTTTAGCATTACTAGACAACTGCTGCCCCTAGCCTCAGTTTGCCTCAGTCAGTCCTGTCATTCCTGTAAAAAATACAGGTATTTAACTGAGACAATAAGAGCAATAAAAGAAGACTTTTTGTAAGGATTTGAAAATCTTGGCACATTGTATCTACCTACAATGTAACACAGTGTTACACACAGTGTAATACCTACAATATGTAAGTACACATAATTCCATTGTGTGCTATTACAAAGAGGTAGATACAATACAGTATATCAAGTGTAGTGTCAAATCAAGCGTCACCAAATCTTGTTAAATTATTATTATGTTGTATAAAGAATATAAATATAATTTTATATATAAATATAAAGCAATAACACAGCTGTGTATGCTAAACCTGTCTGCTGGTAGTGGTCAGATGATCAAGTGGATTGCCCACTATTTAGAGACATATCAGAATGCTGCCAACTTTAATATTAGCCCCCAATAAAATTACGTTCTGTGACTGAAATACATACATGTATCTACAAGTATTTACTACAAGTATTTACAACAGCTAATAGTCATAAACACTGAAAAGATCAAGTCAAATCTGGTCAGTTCCATAAACAAACACTTTTATAACTGTTGTTTTGATAGTTGAGCTGAGGACACCAACGTACTGAGTCCAAACTGTCCAACTGTTGCACATCAATGGGACTCAGATGACAGAGATTAAATATGTACTCATGTCACAATTCTGAGTGCTTTAATGAGCTGCCAGTACCTGATGCTGAACCAATACCAAGGTTACCACAACAACCTATAATCCTGAAAAAAAGCAAAAGGACATCAATATTAGTTTGTTACCTTGTAAAAGAAAACAGCCTTAAATTACTCACTTGTTAAGTATAATTATTAAAATAAAATAAAAAATAAATAAATATTCTGTTGCATTTATGCATTTTTTTTGTGACAAATATGGCTTTCTTGGTGGAAGATACAGTATATACTTAATTTTTTCTTAGGGGAAAATTAACTGACACATTTTACCAAATAAATAAACAAAATGTATCAAACACCCTGTGCACCATTTAAATGAACAAACATGAACTTGAGTATGGTCATGCTTTATGTTTAACACTAGATTACTTTTATCTGAGGCTGCATTAGTAAAAGCATTGATTTTGCTAATGTTTTGCAAACTTCTGAGCAGTATTTATTGTCTCCCTGTGCTGAAGCAAAAGACAATACTGTCCTATTGTCTTGGGCTGTTGTAGTAGCAGCATAGCTTCCACGCTGTACCTGGAAGTCTGAAATGCTTCAACATCACTGACTCTCTCATTTGTGTTTCAGTGAGCTTTGTCTAAACAGAGAACTATTATGAAGAAGATCGGCACCAGCCACATTATCAGATAAGCTTTTGTGTCTTTTGTGGTCCCAGCATTAGATACAAGTATTGGATCAACATTCCCACCATAAACTGTTTTAATGTAGTTTTTGTTTTGCAATGCTGTGCTGAGTTTTTTTTAAACCATAGGAAACAAGTCCGACTGGAATTTAAGAATTTAAGAAAAAGGTTGTAGCTGAACTAGCTCAGCATGGAACAGAACAGGTAAAAAAAATATGGTAAATGAATAAAATGTTTAGGCCTAAATTCTACTACGGTGTATTCTAGATGGTAGTTAGGGAAAACAATCAGGAATTGACAATATATATGATAAATTAATACTGATTGCTGCAGACAACATTGTTTACCCAATTTGTCATATTTTTATTAGCAGTATAAAGAAATCAAAATTTCTTTTGGGTAATCCCACTGCCAAAAGAAAGGAAAGCAACATTTAGTGGATCTAACAGTCGTCCAATAAGTTTGCTACCTTCATTCAGCAAAATCTTTGAGAAGGTATTATCTGATCAAATTCTTCTATTTCTTAGAAGATAATTTGATAACAAAGCCCGCCCACAGGAAAAGTTACTCAACCTGCTCTGCTTTAGTACAGATGACAGACGAATGGTACAAGGCTTTAGATAATAAAATGATTTGCGGAGCGGTTTTGTTAGACTTAACCGCAGCGTTTGATGTAATTGATCATAAGCTACTTTTTGAGAAACTTGTTTACTGTGGTTTTGGTCAGATCTTACTTGACTGAAAGGTCACAGAGAGTTTTCTTTAATGGCAGCTTTTCTCATAATCTGGAGGTGAAATGTGGTATTCCTCAAGGAAGCTGTCTTGGCCCTTTGATGTATTCAATTTTCACAAATGATCTTACCCTGGTTGTAAAAAAAGTTAAATTAGTAATGTATGCAGATGACACAACTGTGTATGCATTAGCCACTTCTTTAGCAGAGCTGACTAAATTACTAAATGAAAACTTAAGACTAGTAGAAAAGTGGATCATGGACAATAGATTGGTTCTAAATGTGTGTTACATGCAGGGAAGATTTGTCTGTGCCTCTCTGCTCCTGTCTTTCCTCCTCCCCTATCTACTCTCAGGCCTAGTCCACACGGACACAGGTATTTTTATAACCGGAGTTTTTCCTCCTGCGTTTAAAAAAAAAATCCCGTCCACTAATGCTCGGTTTTAAGAAAATCTCCGTCTACATGAAAACGCAAAAAAACGCTATCAAGGGCTGTCAAGAGCATGCCAGCAGGCAGCGATATCACCCTAATCGTAAAAGCATGTTGGCCAATCAGAAGCCTAACAAAAAGTTATTACCAAATCCGGTAGGCTAACAAACATGGGGCACAGAGGAAAGGGGAAGTCATATGTTTGGAGTGATGATGAAGTTCAATTGTTCCTTACTGTCACACTTTAATACAAAGTTAGCAAAACTCAGGAAAACGTGGACTGGGAGTCATAGGGTCGTCAACAAAGCAGTCAGCGGTGCACAATCTGACGTCAAACACAACGGATAACGGCGCACACTCTGACGTCGCAAGGCAAAAACGCCGGTTTTACTGTCCACACGACAACGCTGCAACCGGCGTTTCTGAAAATCCTCACTCTGGCAGGGGTTTTCAAAAATGTTTGGTTTCAGTGACCTGATACTGCGTTTGTTTGTGGACGAACGGACGAACTGTGTAAAAAAAGTCACGGTTATAAAAATACTCGTGTCCGTGTGGACTAGGCCTTAGGTGCTGTGAGTGGGACATGTTTGCCACACCCTGATTGACTGCTGCAGGTGGTGAATTATCCAATCAGTGCCTGGCTCAGGATTTAAAAGGAAGACCAATGAGTTGCAGATGCTCTCTCTCTCTCTCTTTGTTTGACTGTCTCTGTAAATGCCATGTTGTGGTTGGAAGGTTGGCAGGTGAGTGGGTACCCTGTTTAGTCCCACTAGGTTTATTGGTTGTTGCCACCCTTGTATTTTTGGACTAGAGACCTTATTTAGATCAGTTAGACCAGGCCTTTTTGTTTCTTGTTGTATTTCTCAGAATAGTTATTCAGTTAGGCTCTGTTTTGTTATATTTGGTTCTTTGATTTGGCACTGCTCGGCCTTCCTCCCTCCACTTTGTTTGGGTGTTTTATTTTGTGTGTTTGGACAACAATAAAGCCAAACACAAAAAACACTTACCTTGACTCCTTGACTGTCTTCCACTAAATTGTCTTTATTAAATGAGGACATAACAATGTTTTAAAAACTAAAAGTATATTGATTGGTTCAAGTCACTCACTAAAGACGGAGCAAAAGCTTAAACTATTTATTAATAATTTACAAATAGAACAGGTGAATGAGGCAAAATTGCCAGGTATACACATTGACAGTCAACTGTCCTGGTCCAAACATGTCGATGTAATGGTTAAAAACATGGACAAAGCTTTAGCAGTTGTGAGAAGATGCAGTAAATATTGACCATCAGGCTTCACTAAATTAATAGTTAATAATCTCAAAGTTAAACTATTGCCAGCTAATCTGGACAGAAGCTAGGAAGAAGGATATTAACAAACTCCAGCTTATACAAAACAGGGCAGCGTGGTTGTCCATATAGCACCAGTGTGAAAGCAATGCATGCTCAACTCAGTTGGTTAAAGGTTGAAGATAGACTAAATACCGCCCTTATTATGGCAACATGGAAAGTCTTACATAATGAAAATCCAGTATTTCTGAATCGTAAAAAAAAATTGGAATCCCACAGATATGTAACATGACAGGCAACTGAAGGTCAGTTTCTGATTCCCAGAGCAAGAACCAAATTAATTTAACGCAATAAAAGCATGGAATTAAGTGCCATCAAGTTTAATTATATTGAACAAGCTGCAGTTTTCAAAAGACAAATTAAACAATTTATAGGTGGATCATATTTAACAAATATATGACACAATCTATTTATAACAAGAGACTGTATTGCTTAATTGAATGTATTGTACAAATGAACTTATTTAAATTTGAAAAGTGTTCTCAAACATTTTTAAATATGTTATTGGAATTTGACATTTAATTTGAACATACTGGAATGTAAAGATTTTAAATATGTATTATCATGTAACGGTTTCTAATCATGAAAACTGAACTTTCTTTTCTAATGGACCCCAGGTAGATTAGCTTTCTTTTGCAATATTGAAGCATTTACTATATTTAATTATAGTATGCATAATCTCTACATTAAAATAGATTTAATATCTACATGTTGGTCAAATAAACTGCGCCACAGTTGAACGATACAACAAAGGTTTAGGTTTACGCTCTGCTGGTCAGTGGGTCACATGGCTATATGTGTGGAGGGTTATCTGTGCATGTGAGTGTTGTAAGTGCGTCAGGAGGTAACATGAGGACAACAGTGTCACCCAATTTCACACCTCTGGGCAGCCATGCGTTTTCTGCACAGCCACAGACATTTTTAGAGTAAGATATTAACAAGAAAAAAAGTTAATTAAAGTTAAATGAGGAGAAAACAACAGGACAGCATGGCTCATATATACTTTATAACTGACTTTGTGCTAAGCTATAAAACACGCTGATAATGTCTGACTCTACCTTAAGCTGCAGTCATTTCACAACACTAGGAAAACTGGGTTATCTATATTTGAATGCAACACAGAGACAAGACCATTACCTTAGACCTTTTACTTTTACTAAACCAGATATGCCTTGAAAGAGGTAGAAATAATAATAATAATAATAATAATAATAATAATAATAATAATAATAATAATAATAATAATAATAATAATAATAACTAATAATAACTATTATTATTATTCATTTACACTATCAGTCAAAAGTTTAGACACACCTTCTCATTTGATTTTTTTTCTTTTTTGTTTATTACTTCTACATTGTAGATTTATACTGAAAACAACATGAAGAAACACATATAGAATTATATAGTACAAAAAGTGTTCAAAAAAACAATGTGTTTCAAATTTTGAATCTTCAAAGTAGCCACCTTTAGCTTTAATGACAGCTTTCCAAATGTTTAGCATTCTCATTCAACTTCATGAGGTAGTTACCTGGAATGGTTTTTGAGTTTTGAAGGAGTTCCCAGAGGTGCTGAGCATTTATTGGCTGTTTTGACTTCACTCTGCGGTCCAACACATTCCAGTTTCTGCAGTTTTCCAGACTGACTGACCTTCACTTTTTCAGTTAATGATGGACTCTCATTTCTCTTTACTTAGCTGATAGCTTCTTGCCATAATATAATTTCTAACAATTGTCAAATAGGGCTGTCAGCAGTGAACCAACCAGACTTCTGCACAACACAACTGATGCTCCCAACCCATTTAAGAAGGCAAGAAATTCCACAAATGAACCCAGACAAGACACATGTGTTCATTCATAGTTTTGATGCCTTCAGTGAGAATCTACAACGTAAATAGTCATAAATGAAATAGAAATGAAATAGAAATGAAGAAAACCCAGTAAATGAGAAGGTGTATCTAAACTTTTGACTGGTAGTGTATGTACATAATTGTTTATGGGGGCCTTATAGTCAAATTACATCTGTACATCTGTAAATGACTGATTCATATGCTCCCATCATAATCTTTTGGTGGAGGCGCAGCATTGAAAAGCTTTCATTTTGACAACTTATGTAATGATTTATATTGTCAAATTAAACACTTTGTTAAAGGCAGAGATGATCCGTCGGACAGAAACTATGTCAGACCGTTTTGAAGGGCAGCCAAGAGGCCTTAATGCAGAGGAGTTTTAAATATACTCCAACAATGACACGACCCCTCTGTACAAGCTTATTTAAACTCCACGTGGGTCATTCCTGTAACTTTAATGTTACTCAAGCAAAAAGAAACCAGAAGAGTGGGCTGATCAGCTGATCAGATAGTGTTAGCAGGTGTCAGCCGGGCAAGTGTGGAGGTCACAGATCAGCTACATTAGTTAGGAAACTCAAGAGTCTTTTCACTTTTTATGGTAACAGCAGAAGTAGAAATGTAAAACTGATTTTGCAGAGAAAATACAAAAAGAAGATTGCAAACAAGTCAAGGAGTACAATATAAGATCAACTCCTTATTTGCTCCTATGTTGCTTCTGAATGTGATCAATGTCATATCAGTTCTACTCTAGTAAGTTGGCTACTGTGTAATTCTCTGTTCTCTACCCAGTCACTGGCAGCACACACATTTTATTGCCGTCTGTCAAAACTTGGCTGTATGTTTGTGAGGGGCTTCAAACTGAAATATTAGACGTTAATTAATAATGCTACCACAGACAGGAAAAAGTGAAACTTTGTTGCGTAAACGGTCTCTTAATCTGCCCTTATTAACTGCCATATAAACAAGTCCGCCAGAGCATTTCTTACATTTTTACATGCTGTTGGGCCATTTTTTGGAGTATTCTAACAATCTATACATCAATACAATCCCTAAATCCCATATTTTAAGAATATCTGAGCATTAAGTTTATAGTAACTAAAGAAATTGATAAAAATTGCAACTAACCACAAAACAATTTAAAATCGTTTTTTTATTTTCACATATTTTCCAAAAAAAAAGAAATTTCCTAGCTATATCCTCAAAATCTGAGTATGAAAAATGTGCAGAATATCATTTCAAACTCCACAAATTTTATTTGAAGTGTCTACCTAATTCAGTTTTTGAGATAGACATATTTTTATAAACTGTGAAAAACGAAAATCTAATTGATATTTTTCCACACTTTGCAAAAAAAACAGCATGTACAACAAAATACTATTTACAATACTACAATCAAATTTCTAAGTGTAACAGAAACATAGGAGCACACCTAACTTTGTATAAGACCATGTTCATTCATAAAAGTACAATAAACAACCAAAGACAAATAGTTTCAGCGGATCAGAGAAGTCAACTCCCCATGAACTGTTGTAGTCCTTCACAGCTGATGGCACCGGCCCTCCACTGGTGTCTACTTTCCCCAACCTCTCCCAAAATGCCCAGATACAGCATGTACAGTGTACTGGAGCAGCTCATCTTCTCTGAGCTCTGCCCATTTTCATTTTTACCTGCCACAGCAATATTTTTGCTGGATTTTTACTGGTGTTTTTCACACAGTGTTTTATCAAAGATCATCTTGAAGAGTTCTGATGGATATGGCATGTCCACACATTGTGACAGGTGGCTGCACACCTGGCTGTCTTTTAGGGAGGGGATGTGGCATGGGGTGTGGTAAGCTATCAGGCTCCTCTTGGCTCTTCCAGCTCCAGGAAGTGCATCTGAATGAGTGCTGCTTCTGTGTGCCTGCTGCAGACTCCTTCTTCTGCCTGTCCTCAGTGAAGTGGTGGGGCAGGGGAGCACAAGACCCTCTCTCCTGCTCAATAACACTGTAGACAGAATAAGACATAAATATGAAACACAACAGTAATGATTATATACATACACTAATGCATAACTAGATCTAAACCTAAAACTATCAGTAAAACTAAATCTCAAGAGTTTGGTCTGGACCTGCTCCAACTGTGATTTATATATAAACAAGTGCAGTTGAATTGAAAATATAAATGATGACAAGTTTGTCAGTGGCATTATATATACTTTGAACACAACACACCTGAAGTTACACGTATTATTAGACGTCTTACGCACAACAACAATAAAACAATGATGCGCATTTGGCACTACTTTTCTCCAACTCAAACTCAAAACATGTTATGAAATATATACTTACATGTCATAGAAGTGATCTATTCCTTCAGTGAAGTGGACTTATTCATAACTGTCGGCACTATCTGGGTCAGACGAGGAGTAAAAAACCCGTCTTCATCATCCGACGCAGTTACCAGATTCGGCAAAGGGGTAGTGCCTTTTGCGCTGGGTTTTCGCGGATCCATAATTATCCGTGATGGCGTGGGGAGTTAGTGCAACGTGTGTGGTGAGTGTCTGGAGTATGTGTGATGTTTGTTTTTGTAAAAGAGTGAAATATAGAATGAAAAGCTGCAGAAGTCTGCTGCGTAGTAAGTACTGCGAGCAAAACGAAAGTTACCCGCGGGAAATTCGTTGATTTCCGGTTCCGGTTCCACGACCAATCATATAATAGTTTATGCTCACAACTTGTAGACGTATATTCCTACATAGGAAGTGCTGTGAGTGCATACAGAGCTGTAGAACACCTGGAGAAGCCGTGCTCCGTATGTTATAATGATTTTACTGTGAGCGGTTTTTGCTAGACATTTGCAAACTCCTCAGAGGAACGAAACAGCGGTCTGAGACATGTAGAAAGCGTGAGATCAAAGTATAACGTCTCCACTTTCATATGCAAAAAAAATTATTGCTCTATCTTATTTCGTTGCAAATCTACAGGCATCTAAAAATAGGTATGCAAATGGGAGCGCGGGCGCTCCGTCCGTCTTTAAAGGGTTAAAAAGCTGCTGTACTGAAGCGTATTACTCTGGGGCCACAGTAGGTAGAGTAATGTGGCAAATGGCTGCCTGGGAAGTAGCAGCTGCTTGCCCCACAGCTGCTTATGCACTAACATTGTTAAAGATACATTCACCTCACCTCCAGTTGTTCTAAAGGGCCATCAGTGTGAAATGGAAGATGTTATTTTGACGATTCATACAATAAAATTAATATATATATATATATGTATATATATAAACAAATCATCCCTATAATATCTTTAAAAGGTGATGTAGAATTTTATTTAATGCTGCATTAACCAAAATTGTCTTTGGTCACAATCCTGAAAACAATATCAACCTTTTATGTTTTTTTTTTAATAAAATAGTAATTTACCACTTAAAAATACCTTACCAACTGATCACATACTGCAAGTATCTCTGCCTCCTTAAACAATGAATGAATGATTTGCCAATATCCAACGCTGGAATAGACACGTTTTCTAAATTTCTAGCAGCCATTACTTTATTGTTGACAATGTAAACCAACGTCAGACCCAAATTCTTGCATGTCTTATCTTACATTTTGTAGTTTCACTGCCATTTAGGTATGTCTTGCCTGTCACCTCGCACTGTCTATTTAGATTTTGGGCTATTTTTACTTGACTCTGTCTGGTCTGGGATAACACCTAATCGAGCGAGTGGCAAATACATTTGTGCATAATCTCAGAGCTGTCATCATCAAGTCATGTGACAGCTTTGAGCCAATCACTGGACCTCTTGGCCTCTCCTGATCTCTTTGTGTTCGAGTGGTTGCCATGTTAACAGTAAACCTGCCAGCTTTTCTGTAAATCAGAGATGAGCCAGCAGTGTCAGAAGGTCTCTCACTCTCTCCGTCTGTTTGCACAAGGGCCCCAGGCTTCTTATTCTGTCTTGTATAATGGCATTTGAAAACTTTAGAAAGAAGTATAACTAGCTTTGTTCCCATGCAAATTTATTTTATTGCATAATCCTACCCCCAAAACAAATGTATTCATTCATTAATTTCTATAACCACAAACAGTTGTCTTGTATGTTTAACAGAATCAATATTCAATATTCTGGACTCAAGTTCACGTTTGTTGCAGACTGACAAGAAGCCATAGCTTTTGTGTATTTTTGCACAACATTGAAATGTGAGTTACTTTACCCAATATGTATTTGTCAAATGTATATTTTCCAATTGGAAATCGCCATGAATGCCTGCTCAAGTTGGTGAAATAACTGGGAAACATAAGTAAAAACTGAATGTCCGACTTTCTGACTTGTCATTTGCATCCTCAAAATGATAGTAATTTGCATATTGCACAACAACTCCATGCCTTTAAAACAGTTTTTAGTATACTATTATTATAAGTAGATGTTTACAGTAACGCCTTTGATTACTGTTAGTACTGCATTAATCAATTAACCTTTACCAGTCTGGTACATTAGCTAAAGCTCTCTGCTACCTGAGAATTTGTTTGTGTGATTTGGGGCCAGGGTGCGCGGCGGCCTACAAAGCTAAAGATTGCCCTTCCCCAATGGTGCTTAGGGCACACTCGACCTGGGGGATCTCCACATCGGTGGCCTTATGTAGGGGCGTAGAGGACATATGCTTGGCTGGATCTTTGTCCGTGTCCACTTATCTCATGGACGTGTCTGCTGGCTCTGTTCGGTGCTGAATGGGAGCATGAGAATCTTGTAGCTTGGTGGTGTTATTGCCGCTGCTCTTGGCACTCTTGTGGGCTGTCGTGGGTGGTGGCTCACATTTTGGCTGGTCTTATTTGTGCAGCCATGTTGGGGCCCATGTGCTCTTGGGCAAGGAGGTTATGGGCTCGGTGGGTGTGACGGGCGTTTTTGGGAGAGGCAGTCCTGGGCACGGCTTGGTTTAGGCCTGGTGGTGACGGCGTCAGATGCATGGCGGCTTGTGCACACAAGTGCACGAGCCAAGTGTCAAGTGGAAGATGTCAAATCAGCCAAATGCGTCACTGACTATGAGCCTTCCGCGAGCTGTAAGATTGGGCCCATATAGTCAGTCAGTTGCCAACTGCCAAGACCAAGTCTTTTAAGAGGGCCTATTTATTATATAGTTAGTTTATTATGATCAGTTGCTCACCCCAACAGTATATCAGTATATCCAACAACAATTTGTTAATTAGAAAAAATTGACTTTTGTTGTTTCTTAAGATTTAACATTTAAAGCTAAAAACATTTATGCAGTAACCAATTATTTTGTCTAAATACATAACCAAACACCTTACCCATCAAATCTTTTGATTTGATGGGTAAGGTCTTAAAAGTCCCATTTATTATATCACAGTATTATTATGAAAATAATATCTGTACAGCAAAATAAGGAAGGTAAATAATCATTCTTGACTTTTGCCTGTCTCATGAAGTAAGCTCACAATCATTCCCTGTCATTCACATTTTTTCAAACTGTTTGGTATCTTTTTTATTAATGTTGCATTGATTTTTGTGTTAAACCTGAATTTCTATGGCTTTTTATCAATGTTTGATCAAGTTAGTAAGGTATGAATTTCAGCTGGAGCAATATGTACACAGACCGCTAAGATAAGGCAGCAAAGGTCAGTGGATATTGCAACAAAGATTTAAACAAAAGTTTACTTTTTGAGCAACAGCTCCATGTTATGGTTTTGGTTCATATTCAAATACAAACCATATTTCTAAAGATAACCACAGAATATGACGAATTGGGTAATGATAAGCTAGGAATCGCTGAAATACTACACACTCTACAGAGAGTTTGACCATAGGGTGACCATCTTTTCAAATCTCAAATTTGGCGACACTTACATTTTACAGCAAACCAAACAAAAGATCCTGAACAAAAAACAAAGAAGTTGTTTAAATTCAATATAGTTATACAGGTAAACAATAAAAAAATAAAAATAAAAAATAAAAATAAAAGATTTTGTCATTAGCGGCAAAATTACAGTTTTTCTATCATGTGTGATGGTCAAGAGCAGTGGCTCAGTGGTAGAGCGGTTGTCTTCAAACTGGAAGGTTGATGGTTTGATTCCCACTCTCCCCACAGTTCATACTGTCATTGACTTAGATTAAGCTCCAGATTACATTAAGATAAAAGCGTCTGCTAAATGAATAAATGTAAATGTAGATGTGAATTCAATCGTGATTCATGTTTTCAACAACGGGGGCCGCTCTGTTTACTGCAAACTTGCTTTCAACAACTTGTTGCAAACAGTTTCTAGCATGGCGACGAGAGTGTGGATATTGAGGAAGTCTCAACCTTTAGCAAAAAGTTCACTCGCTCACTGTTTGTCTCTCCTGCTGCTGCTGCACAGACCGGTCCAGGGCCGAGTTGGCTTCGTACGGACTTAACGAGCGGGACTTAACAAGTGCACAGAGGGGATGGGAGCAGTAATCTGTGTTAGCAAAGAGGCTAAACTGTAAATGGAGGCTGTTGTCCTGAGTCTGAACCATCTCTGAGCCATAATTTATTATTACACAATCAGACCCGTCTTAAAGTGTTCATCTGTTTGAGGCCCTTGTCAGAGATGTTGTAATGTTCTGGATCATGTGCTGCCTTCAGCGAGTCTCTGCTGCAGCCGCTGAGAGTAAAGAGCAGGAGTCACAAACTTATGGTCCATGGACCAAATCCGGGCCTTTGTGAAGTACTTCTTGTCCTCACATTAATTATTACTGTTAATACATTCTTGTTATTACTAATAAATAATACGTAAAGGGGAAAATGCATAAAAGGTAACAGTAGAACTCCATCAAAACAACTCATTTGTTTAAAAATGAGTTGTTTTGATGGAGTTCTACTGTTTTAGGGAAACATTTGAGACCAGTGTTTATTATTGGGTTTGATCTAAACAGATTTTAGGTCTCAGCTAACATTAATAAGAACTAATTATTGAAAAAAAAAGTAATTAACCAGGTCTAAATCCATCAGAGGCAGATTTATTGGAGATTTTGTTAATATTCACTTATTCAAAGTACCTAGCCTTATAGTCAAATTAAATTATATATAAACACATGTAGAATTTGATTTTATTTATGTTTATTTATAAACTTACAAATAGAAGATCATTATTCTATATTTTAAATAAATATGGGAACATTTGACATTTAATTGGGGACTGTTGGAACTGGGTTTCGGGGCTGTACTGTGACGGGGATGAAAAAAGTTAGTCTGGAGCCCTGATTTGTAAAATAATAAAAAGGGCACTTATTCAATTCTAATTTGCCTTAACTCGTTTTAATAAAAGAAAACTGTGACAAGATCAAATCATCCGATCAGAATTGTCAATTGTGATTGGAGTTAATTGTTACATCCCTACTGTCAGTGTCAGTGACTAGCTGGTCATTGTCCAGGGTGTACCCCACCTCAGAACCAAAGCTGCTGGGATAGGCTCCAGTCACGTGCAACCCCTAACAAAGCGGAATAACATGAATGAATGAATAAATGTTACATAGCATCTAAATAAATGCAGCTAATGTTTGTTGCTTGAATTTATTCCCAAATAGTGCATATGGAAAATAATAATCTTTATATAGCGCTTTTCCACCTACTGTAGTAGGCACTCAAAGCGTTACCAGCTTTACCAGTGTTACAGAACACTCACTGGAGGCAATGTAGGTTAAGTGTCTTGCCCAAGGACACAACGACAGTATGTGGGGGAGAGCGGGATGTTATGATGTTTTGTTATGATGTTTTTGGAATGTTTCGAGCTGGGCTCGAACCACTCACCCGCCGGCCAAAGAACGGCCGCTCTACCCACTGAGCTACTGCCACCCAAACCTTGAAAATAAGTAAATGCACAGTGCCAAACAAGTAAAAGGTTGAATCCAGATTAAGATTGATAAACTTGCTTTGTTTTGCCTTATAGTTGGCCAATCAAATGTACAGTATTGCATCGCTAATTGTTGCATATGTATCAATATATGTGTAGGTCAGTTTCTGATAAACACCAATGAAGTTGCAATAGTCACAAAAATGAGCTAACATAAGTTGAGCCATTCAAATCCACTATTTTAGTTGTGTTTATACTGTAGATCAACCGACCATGATCACAGAGGTTTGTTTAGCTCGCTTAGCTTAATTAGCTTATTTTTTTATGGTTTATTTTGAAATGAGACTTCTAACTTTGTCACATCACATGGACACAGCATGATCTTAGTGCTTACCAAGTGTGATCTTGGACATCCCATGCTGTCGACACTCCATTAGACTCTGACATTTAGACCAAGGGTCATCTACAGCCTTTGCTTTGGACTTAACAAATCGTTTACTGACCATTTTTGAAAACAGTGTCATTTACAGGGTTAAGAGAGGTAGATTCAAAAAGTGTTCCAGTATGAATAAAAATAAAAGTAAAGTAAATAATGGAAATGGAAAACAGAATTATTAGTGGTAGTAGTAATATTTATTTTAGCCACATAAAATAAAACATAAAAACAAAATACAAATAAAAGTTGCAGTACATAAATTAAATTACAGTACTCTCAAATTAAATTTTCCATCCCTGTCCTCAAACAAACAATATATTTTTTGGCATTAACTGTTTTCTAACTTTATATGCAAACAATGCAGTATTATCACTAAATCATATAATTTTAATATTGTATATTTAAAAAATATTGATTTTGTTAATTTGTTGTCGACAAAATGATAAACAATTCTAATGGCTTTTTTCTGTTAAATAAAAATGGGTTTTTGGAGGACACCGGAAGTAAAGAATGCCGTCAAGCTGAAGAAAGAGACCTTCTGAGCCTGGTTGGCTTGTGGGACTCCTGAGGCAGCTGATGGGTACCGACAGGTCAATCGGGCTGCAGCCCTGGTGGTTGTGGAGGCAAAAACTTTGGTCTGGGAAGAGTTCGGTGAGGCCATGGAGAAGGACTATCGGTCGGCCTCGAAGAAATTCTGGCAAACCGTCCGGCGCCTCAGGAGGGGGAAGCAATGCCCTGCCAACACAGTTTACAGTGGGGGTGGGAATCTGCTGACTTCAACGGGGGATATTGTTGGACGGTGGAAGGAATACTTTGAGGATCTCCTCAACCCCACCGACATGTCTTCCATTGAGGAAGCAGAGGCCGAGGGCTAAGAGGTGGACTCATCCATCACCCAAGCTGAAGTCACTGAGGTAGTTGGGAAGCTCCTCGGTGTATATATATATATGAGTAAGGCAAGTCGTAAGAAGTCAACTCAATGGCAAGAACAAAGCAAGGCAAGGTAAGGCAATTTTATTTATATAGCACAATTCATACACTGGGTAACTCAAAGTGCTTTACAGGAATAAAAGCCAATTTACAAGATTTAGATTAAGAAACATTAGAAAAATTAAAAAAACATTTTAAAAGAAGAGTGCAGATAAAAAACACTTTAAGTTGTAGTGTAGGCGGAGCTAAAGAGGAAGGTTTTTAACATCCCCCTGAACATTGTTAAAGGCTTGTTTTACTTCATCTGGGAGGCTGTTCCAGATTTTTGCTGCATGAAACTTAAACGCTGCTTCACTCTGTTTAGTTCTAACTCTGGGCACGAGCAGAAGGCCTGTCCCAGATGTTCTCAGAGTCCGAGGAGGTTCATAAGCAACTAGCATGTCAGAAATACATTCTGGTGCAAAACCATTAAGAGACTTGTAAACCAGCAGTGCTGTTTTAAAGTCTATTCTCTGAGCAACGGGAAGCCAGTGCAGAGATTTTAAAACTGGCGTGATGTGGTTGTACTTCCTGGTTTTGGTGAGAATCCGAGTAGCCACGTTCTGAATAAGCTGCAGCTGTCTAAACCTTCATTTTGAGAGACCAGTGAGCAGGCCGTTACAGTAATCTAACCTGCTGGAGACAAAAGCATGGATAAGTTTCTCTAAGTCTGGTTGAGACATTATCCCTTTGACTCTGAAAATGTTTTAACGTGATAAAATGCAGATGATGTAATTGACTTAATGTGACTATGGAAATTCAGGTCTGAGTCCCCTAGATTTCTAACCTGATTTTTAGATTCTAGAGAAAGTGACTGCTGACACTTTCTCTTTGTTTCTGTGGCCCAAAGATGATTAGTTCAGTCTTGTCTCTGTTCAGTTGAAGAAAATTATTTTGTATCCACACATCAATCTGTTTGATGCAGTGACACAGTGAATGGATTGGTCCATTTTCACCTGCTGTGAGTGAAATGTAAATCTGAGTGTCATCTGCATAATTATGGTACGATACGTCACAGCTGCGTATTAATAACCTGTTAGTATTAAGGGGTCATTTTGGCTGTATTCTGTGTAATGTGACCTCTCCAAATTAAAATGATTGCTGTTATTGAACCCTCTGGAATTTAAACACAAGTGTGGGCTCTTTGTAAAGGTAACACCCTCTAGTTTCACCCACAACATCAGAATCTCTCTAAGTTCTACTGATACAATTTTATACACTTTGGAACACACAGAGAAAATTATTTTTTGTTTCCTCGCCTGAAATATTTAGTGAAAATAAAGGTGTAAAAGGCTTCAGCAGGTAGTTGAGGACTAAAACACACTATGGGCAAAAATAATAACTTGATGACTACTCACATTTCAAACTTGAAAAGAATATCTGTAAAAATGAATTTTTACACCAGTTTTTATGTTGGTAGGTCCATGCGTTTTATAGAGGAACCATAGTTCCTCTATAAAACGTGTGAATAATATCCACACATAAAAAACATACTGCAAACTATATACATAGGTTATAAAACTGTTGGTCAATGTTACAATATATGTGTCAATGTTGCAGTCTCTTGTTGCAGAAAGCACAAGAGCATGTCACATGTGGAGCATTTTACTGGGGTTTTTCTTGGTGTTTACTGCACCTCTGTGAAAGGACAAAGGAAAGGTGTGATACCCCCTTTCCGACTGCTGCTGGTCCAAAATGTCAATAAAAAGAAATGTACATGCCTCCACTACATCCTCTAACAAGTATTTTATTGTTTTTGTAAGTTTTGCCATAGTTTTTACTCAAAAAAGAATGTGAAAGCACAATAAACTCGCGCGCGTCATATGACGCACAAGCTGTCTCATCAAGGAGAATTGTCTTTACGCCAAGGCACAGACGCTTCAGGCCGAAGGAAACCCTGACGTATTTAGTATTGCCGGACTCAGTAGATCATTGGCTATCCGTATATGGTCGAGAACAACGAACGTGCTGGAAGCGCGTTTATGTGGTGCGTGATCGTTGCACAGTCTGTGCGCCATTGGTGCATATCCAGGTCTCGCCGGTCAAAACCCGTCAGAATTGGTTGAAAAGGTGTCAATCGAAGGCTAACACTTCCTGTTAGCATTTTAGTAGCTTTTTTCGCGGTCTCGAAAGGACTTATGGCTTTTATTATCAATAGAAATGACAAAAAATGTCGCAGCAGATTTTAAGTTGGAAATACTTCTCTGCAGTTTTTGAGCCTTGGAGGATATAACATGTTTTGTGGACCTAATTATTTTACTGGATATTATTCCCTGGACCTTTATGGACAGAAAGACACCAAGCTTATGTGGATTTGTTGCTGTTTCAGTCCAAGAGACCCGTCAAAGGTAAGACAAGTCCAAACTAAATCTTTGTGCTTGTCTGTAAAAAAGGCTTTGGTGTCGGCGCTGTGATTGTAACGTGTTAAAATGGTTTATATCGTCTGAAAGATGAGACTTTAAGCTTTAATTTGGTACATATATTGTTGGGGTTTGCATGACGAGGTACAAGCACAATGCAGGCTTTCCTTTGTTGTGTGTTTACGTCCCGGGACCGGGACGTTGTACAAAGGAAGCATGTAGAGACTGAATAATAGAGGTCCCAAGATAGACCCCTGTGGAACCCCACATGTCAGGGCCATTTGGTCTGGTACACAGTTACCAACCAAAACAAAGCACTTCCTGTCTTCAAGATAGGACTGAAACCATTTAAGGGCAGTTCCAGAGATTCCTATCCATTCCTCTAATCTTTGTGACAGGATTTCATGGTCCACTGTATCAAACGCAGCACTCAAGTCCAACAGAACTAAGACAGTGACTTTGCTCGCGTCAGTGTTCAGATGGATGTCATTTGTGACTTTGATAAGTGTAGTCTCAGTGATGTGATGGGGCCTGAATCCTGACTGAAAAGGATCAAAGCAGTTGTTAAGTAATAGAAAGTCATTAAGTTGCTAATATACAACGATGACTTTCCCTAAAAATGGCAGGTTTGATATGGGCCAATAGTTGTTGAGCACTGTAGCATCAAGGCACAGGCAATAAACAGCTACGCCCTGCCAGTGATCAGATACCCTGCAGAAATAATAAGGTGGCCAAAGGAAGAGATACAGACCACAGACGTTAAGACACAAAAGCTCCTCACCATGCATGGAGGGTTCCATCCCAAATCCAGCACCCTGAGACTGTACGCTAGTTGTAAAGAAGGTGGCCATGGACTAGTGAGTGTGAGAGCCACTATCCAGGTGAATGTCTCAGGCAATGGGGAACAGAGGAATAGGAGCTGGAGGAGGGACCATCATGGGAGGACAAACCCTACATGGGATGTACCACCAGAATTTAACTGAAGTGGCTGATATCAAGAAATCCTACCATTGGCTAGAGCGGACCGGACTGAAGTACAGCACAGAGGCACTCATCATGGCTGCACAGGAGCAGGCCCTGAGCGCCAGAGCAATAGAGGCCTAAATCTACTACACCAGACAAGACCCAAAGTGTAGCCTGTGCAAAGAGGCTAATGAGACAATTCAGCACAGCACCTGCTGGCAGAGAAAGCATACATGGAGCGCAATAACCAAGTGGCTGGCATAGAGTGTACAGGAACATCTGCACTGAGTAGAGACTGGAAACCCATAGGTATGTAACAAAGGTAGTAGAGAATGACCGAGCCAAGATCCTGTGGGACTTCCAGATTCAGACGGACAGAATGGTAATGGCAAACCAGCCAGACATTGTGGTGGTGGACAAACAGCAGAGGAAAGTTGATGTGGTAATACCAAGTGATGGCAACGTCAGGAAAAAGGAACATGAGAAACTTTAAAGACACAGGGATGAGTATATACAGGCATATTTATTCAAACAGGGGTTAGCTTGGTTGCAGGACGTTCTTCATGGACGGAGAGAGAATATCAGGAGTAGACGGAGGCTGGACAGGAGCTGAACTAGCGGCTGGTTGCGACGGATCTGAAGTGAAACAGGTAAATATCTACAATGCGAGGCAAGTGCAGTACAACGCTAGACGTGTCACTAACATGAGCTAGTTTTACGATCTGGCATAGAGGAGCTGGACGCGGTAA
This sequence comes from Perccottus glenii, assembly GCA_024416835.2. Taxonomy (NCBI): domain Eukaryota; kingdom Metazoa; phylum Chordata; class Actinopteri; order Gobiiformes; family Odontobutidae; genus Perccottus; species Perccottus glenii. The sequence continues at coordinate 23,290,895 of CM044552.2, read as the reverse complement.
TCTTTGTACCCCGTTGATTAGTGACTGTGTACAGCTGGCCTGGGTTTGCCAGCATTCAAAGGGTGACATACCGAGGGAGGAGTTCACCAGGGTGTTATGGGCGTATTCTTCCCAGGGCAGATGGGAACTCCAACTGGCATGATTGGCTGACGGCGTGCACTTGCCTTAGCGCCATTTCCATCTGTTGGTTGGCTCGCTCGGTCTGTCCATTGGTCTGTGGGTAATAACTGGACAAAAGGCTGACGTTAATAGCTAATGCAAAACAGAATGCCTTCCATACCTGGGAGGTGAACTGGGGACCTCTGTCAGACACTATGTCTGAAGGGATGCCATGTAGCCGGACAAGATGGAGTACCAGGAGGTCCGCAGTCTCCCGGGCGGAAGGCAGCTTAGGTAAATGGACGAAGTGAGCGGCCTTGGCAAAAACTGCTCCACAATAGTCAGAACTACACCATGGGCCCAGTGTAGGGGTTGCAGTGGCTCAGTGGTAGAGCTGTTGTCCTATAACCGGAAGGTTGGCGGTTCGATTCCCGCTCTCCCCACAGTTCATACTGTTGTTGTGTCCTTGGGCAAGACACTTAACCCTCTTTGCTTCTCTGGTGTATTAATGTGTGTAATTGTTGCACTGGTGTATGAATGTGGGAGAATGTTGGGACAACGGATGGAAATTAGCCTACGGCTACAATCTGGCATACACACGTGGACAAAAATGTTGGTACCCTTCGGTCAATGAAAGAAAAATTCACAATGGTCACAGAAAAAACTTTATTCTGACAAAAGTAATAATAAATAAAAATTCTATGAATGTTAACCAATGAAAGTCAGACATTGCTTTTTAACCATGCTTCAACGGAATTATTTAAAAATAAATTCTTGGAACAGGCCTGGACAAAATTGATGGTACCCCTAGAAAAGACTGTAAATAATGTGACCAAATGGACATGTTAATTCAAGGTGGGTGCACTTATTAGCATCACAGGTGTGTACAATCTTGTAATCAGTCAGTGGGCCTATTTATAGGGCTTCAGGTAGTCACTGTGTTGTCTGGTGACATGGTGTGTACCACACTCAACATGGACCAGAGGAAGAGAAGGAAAGAGGTGTCGAGGAGAATAGAAAGAAAATTATAGACAAGCATGATAAAGGTAAAGGCTATAAGACCATCTCCAAGCAGCTAGATGTTCCTGTGACTACAGTTGCACATATTATTCAGAAATTTAAGATCCATGGGACTGTAGCCAACCTCCTGGACGTGGCCGCAGGAGGAAAATTGATGACAAATCAAAGAGACGGATAATCCGAATGGTAACAAAAAGAGCCCAGAAAGACTTCTAAAGAGATCCAAGGTGAACTCCATGCTCAAGGAACATCAGTGTCAGATCGCACCATCCGTCGTTGTTTGAGCCAAAGTGGACTACATGGGAGACAACCAAGGAGGACACCATTGTTTAAAACAAATCATAAAAAAGCTAGACTGGAATATGCCAAACTACATGTTGACAAGCCACAAAGCTTCTGGGAGAATGTCCTATGGACAGATGAGACAAAAATGGAACTTTTTGCAAAGGCACATCAGCTCTATGTTCACAGACGGAAAAATGAAGCATTTCAAGAAAAGAACACTGTCCCTACTGTCATACATGGAGGAGGCTCTGTTATGTTCTGGGGCTGCTTTGCTGCATCTGGCACAGGGTGTCTTGAATCTGTGCAGGGTACAATGAAATCTGAAGACTATCAAGGGATTCTAGAGAGAAATGTGCTGGCCAGTGTCAGACAGCTTGGTCTCAGTCGCAGGTCATGGGTCTTGCAACAGGACAATGACCCAAAACACAGCAAAAACACCCAAGAATGGTTAAGAGGAAAACATTGGACTATTCTAAAGTGGCCTTCTATGAGTCCTGACCTCAATCCTATTGAGCATCTTTGGAAGGAGCTGAAACATGCCGTCTGGAAAAGACACCCTTCAAACCGGAAACAACTGGAGCAGTTTGCTCATGAGGAGTGGGCCAAAATACCTGCTGAGAGGTGCAGAAGTCTCATTGACAGTTACAGGAGTCGTCTGATTGCACTGATAGCCTCAAAAGGTTGTGCAACAAAATATTAAGTTAGGGGTACCATCAATTTTGTCCAGGCCTGTTCCATGAGTTTATTTTTTTAAATAATTCTGTTGAAGCATGGTTAAAAAGCAATGTCTGACTTTCATTGGTTAACATTCATAGAATTTTTATTTATTATTACTTTTGTCAGAATAAAGTTTTTTCTGTGACCATTGTGAGTTTTTCTTTCATTGACCGAAGGGTACCAACATTTTTGTCCACGTGTGTAATTACATTCATTAGGTTATGTCTCATGTATGTTCATTAACATGCACTGTCCCAATCAAATAAATAAAATAATAAAAAAAAAACTATGTTGTGTCCTTTGGATGGTGGGAGACTAGTAACAAAGTCCAGTGCAATATGGGACCATGGGCGGTTGGGAATTGGTAATGGTCATAGCAGTCATGCTGGGGATCGGTTTGAGGTCTTATTTAGGGAACTAACAGGGCAGGCAGAAACTTAGTTTTGCCCATAGTCTGCCATCAAAACTTGCCTCACAGGACGGCCAGCGTGCGGCCAATACCCGGATGGAAAGTGAGGCGGGTACCATGGGCCCAGTGCAGAACCTCCAATCTCACGCCATCAGGGACAAACAGGACGTTAGGAGGCCTCGTCCCTGGGTTGGGGTGCTGACGTTGGGCGAGCCGGACCCGAGACTCTATCTCCCAGGTCTGGTGTATGAATGTGTGAATGTCCCTCTGGTGCATGAATGTGTGAGAATGTTGCTAAAATGTATGAATGTTTAAGAATGTTGCTCTGTTGTATGAATGTCAATGAATGTTGTTTTTGTGTGAATGTGTCAAATTTGCTCTGGTGTATGAATGTATTAGGCTTGGGCGGTAATACGGTAATATGGTATACCGCGGGATCTAAAGATAGCAACGGTATCAGTTTCAATACCGTCATAAAAAAAAAAGCAACTTAACAGGAAAAAACAGCCTCTACTTCCGGTTTATGTGCTAAATTATGCTTCCACTCCCTTCCACCAGATGTCAGACACCCTGTACTTTGTTTCAAGTCCACTATTACCATGTGTTGCCATTAAAAAAATTTGTAGAAGAAGACCTCAAAGACGCCTCAGTGGGAGTGTCAGGACCGCTCAATAGAAGCCTCATTCTCTACACGAGCTGATAAACATGAAAATGACAAATAAAAAATACACCTGTGATGAAGTTTTGGTATTAGTAATGGCTGACTCTGAAAGTGAGAATGAGCGAGAGTGAGTGCGTGTGTAACTTGGACAGCGGCGCCGCTGCTCGTGCCTTTCTCAGTGGCTCTCATAAAGCACACGCTGTTTTTCCCACATTTTGCCAAACATCAGTGAAAGAAACGGGAGGAAACTAGTCGCTCTGGCCGCGGTAGTGAAGGGGAGGTTGGGAAGGGAAGCCGTGAGCACGTAGCACCTGCAGCTTTACCTTTAGCACCTGCAGCTTTACCTTTAGCACAGGTGATAGAAGCCGGGGCGAGTGTACTGCCGTGGCCGCGGTAGTGACAGGGAGTTTGGGAATAATGCGGCTTCTACTGACAGCTGTTTGGGACAAATACGTGTTGGTCATCCTGACACTTTACCCAGTAGAGGAGGGCGAGGCAGGGGTAAACATAGTCAGCCCAAATGCGCTAATCAAAGCAGCGATCGTAATAAAAGTGATGGCTGTGTGCTGTGCTTTATGAGAGGTCCCACACTCTAAAAAACTACTAAACTGTTCTGGATGTTTATGTTCATTTAATTCTGTTTGACTCTTGTATTTGCACTTTTTATAAACTGCTATTTGTTGCTAATAAAAGTTGTTTATATTGTTGTGCATGTTATTTCGTTATTGTTTCAGTATTAGTGTTTGGTATTCAGTTTCTGAACAGTTTAGGCACAAGCCAACAGTTTGGTGACGCTGTCTGAGCCTTACGTCATATTTTTTTTTAATTATTCACGGTAATACCGTTTACCGAGGTAAAATAGGGAGGAGGTTTGACGGTATCTAAATTTGGATACCGCCCAAGCCTAGAATGTATGCAAATGTTTCTCTGGTGTATGAATGTAGTTCTGCTGTATAAACGTGTGACAATGTTGCTCTGGTGTATGAATGTGTGTGAATGTTTCTCTGGTGAATGATTGTGTGAATGTTGCTCTGATCTATGAATGTGTGTGAATATAGCTCTGGTGTAATAATGTGTGAAGGTTGCTCTGGTGTATGAATGTGTGAGAATGTTGTTCTGGTGTATTAATGTGTGAATGTTTCATTAGTGTATGAATGTGTGTGAATGTTTCTCTGGTGTATGAATGTGTGAATGTTATCTCTGGTGTATGAATGTGTGAGAATGTCGCTCAGGTGTATTAATGTGTGTGAATGTTTCTCTGGTGTATGAATGTGTGAATGTTATCTCTGGTGTATGAATGTGTGAGAATGTCGCTCAGGTGTATTACAGTTTTTTTTCGATTGTTTACACACTAAATTTAAAAATACCACACAATTAGCAAAATTTTACTCCAATGAGCAAAACTCCTCCACAGATTTGCACAACATTACACACAATGTCTGCTTCACCCTTTTTGCAAAACATTACACACAGTGATTTGTAAAACTCTACACACATTTTCACACCTTAGACACAGATAAGGATTGTGAGGTTACTTCCTTGTAATTACAAAGCGCCGGATTGCCAATTACCACACTAATGAACGAATTGGATAAACACATCTACCAGGTGTGGAAGCACACATGTGCTAATTTGAAAACGCAGCTCTCAGGTGTGCTATAAAAGGCAGCAGGTGGGTTCACCTGTCTTCAACAAAAATGGAAGGAGTTCGAAGAAGAAGAAGAGTGAGAATGAGAGGGGGAGCCCAAAGAGGAGATGAAGGCGGTAGAGGAAGAGGTAGAGAAGGACTTGAAGAGGTGATAGAACCTGGACAAAGAAGACGAGGGCCAAATTTGACTCGAGAAATCCGTGCAACACTTATTGACCATGTTATCAACCATGGACTGACACTGATGGAAGCTGGACAAAGAGTTAAACCAAATCTCAGCAGAAATACTGTTGCGTCAGTAATTCGAACATTTCATCGAGAAAACAGGTAAGCTAACCACACAGTATATATTGAAACTGAAGCTTGTATAATCAATATAGTTAACTGTGACATTTGACAGAAGGCTGCATATATATATATATATATATGTGTATGTATGTATGTATGTATGTATTTATATATTTATTTATTTATTTATATTACATATATATATATATATATATATATATATGTACGTATGTATGTATTTATGTATTTATTTATTTATTTATTTTTTACATAGGATTGAGGGTCGAGGACACCAAGGTGGAAGGGGCCCTATGTTTAGTCGTGCACAAGAGGCCGTCATTGTGAACATGGTTTTGGCCAATAATTGTATCAGGCTACGAGAAATCCAAGCCAATATCATCAATGATGACAATATTTTCAATAACATCCAACGAGTCTCTCTGTCAACATTAGGTCGAATCCTAAAGAAAAATCAAATATACATGAAGCAACTGTATCGGGTACCATTTGACAGAAATTCAGAGAGAGTGAAACATCTGCGCAATGAGTATGTGGAGGTATGCATTGTTCATCTGACTATGGTGTGGTATCATGCACTGCTCATAATGTTCTGTCACAAAATAATACTGTGCTATAGATATTGAATAGCATCCTACTTTATTTAATGTGTTTCAGACAGTCTTGCAAATGGATGCTGCTGAAATTCAACATGAATTTATATATGTGGATGAGGCAGGATTTAACCTTGCAAAAACAAGAAGAAGAGGGAGAAATGTAATTGGGCACAGGGCAATCACCACTGTGCCAGGGCAGCGAGGGGGTAACATCACCCTTTGCGCTGCTATCACACAAAATGGGGTCCTCCACCACCATGCAAATCTGGGACCCTATAATGCTAATCTGATACTTGCATTTCTTGACCGATTGCATGAGATTGTCACAGCATTACACCAAGTGGACCAGATGCGTACATTGTCGCTTGGGACAATGTCTCATTTCTTCGGGCTGCTCTGGTCCAGAACTGGTTCCATGATCACCCTGATTTTGAAGTTTTATACCTTCCCCATACTCCCTTCCTGAATCCTATAGAAGAATTTTTTTCAGCGTGGCGGTGGAAGGTATATGACCTGCGGCCTTATGACCGTTTGCCCCTCATTCAGGCCATGGAACAGGCATGTGATCTTATTGGAGCAGCTTCAGTGCAGGGGTGGATTCGTCACACAAGGCGATTCTTCCAACGGTGCCTTGCCAATGAAGACATAGCCTGTGATGTGGATGAAATCTTATGGCCTGATCCAGCCAGACGGAGAGACGGATAGTTACAGTATTCTTGTTGCTTTTACAGTAGTTTTCTTTCATTTGTTTACTTTACTTTTCTTCAGAGTCAAAGTGTATGTACTGTAATACATGCTGTAATTTTTATTTGTCTATAGATTTTATTTGTTTACAGTAATTGATATTGTTGGTTGATTACTGTTACTGATTATGGTAAGAAAGACTGTAAGTATTGAAATAAATACTTGAAATATTCAGTCTGCAGCATCAAGTGTTGTGCAGTGCTGGGTAAGGTTATAGTAGGCCTACAGTATTTGTCTACATTCTCCTTATATCTCAAAACAAGTCAGGAATAATGTTGTGAGTTGCTCACTATTTTTTGTCACCTAAATTATCTCTGACATACAGTAAGAATGTCTGGCCCAAAATATTTGTTTTTTTTTTTTTTACAAATGTGTTTTTTATTTATCACAGCAGTGTGAAACTGGCTGCAATAGTGTATGATCATTGATGACTGTGTTGGTTAAATGAAAACCAATAGCATTTTCACAAATATGTGTATATGTTTTGACTGAAGTGTGTATGTTTTGACTGAAGTGTGTCATTTTGCAAACAATCTAGGAATTTGGCTAATTGATTGTGGTGTTTGGATAATTGTCATTATATTTTGACAAAAAGAACTCTGTTTTCAAAATTGCCTGTAAACATTTGAAAAAAACTGTAATGTGTGAATGTTGGATTAGTGTATGAATGTGTAAAGTTTGCTCAATTGTATGAATGTGTGAGAATGTTCCTTTTGGTGTATGAATGTGTGAGAATGTTGCTCTGGTGTATGAATGTGTAATGTTGTTCTAGTGTATGAATGTGTGAATGTTGCATTATTGTATGAACGTGTGGGAATGTTACTCCGGTGTATAAATGTGTGAGAATGTTGCTGTGGTGTATGAATGTGTGTGAATGTTGCTCTGGTGTATGAATGTGTGAGAATGTTGCTCTGGTGTATGAATGTTAGAATGTTGCACTGGTGTATGAATGTGTGAATGTTGTTCTGGTGTATTATTAACGGGTGAGAATGTTGCTTTGGTGTATGAATGTGTTACAATGTTGCTCTGATGTATGAATGTGTGAATGTTGCTCTGGTGTATGAATGTTAGAATGTTGCACTGGTGTATGAATGTGTGAATGTTGTTCTGGTGTATGAATGTGTGTGAATGTTGCTTTGGTGTATGAATGTGTTACAATGTTGCTCTGGTGTATGAATGTGTGAATGTTGCTCTGGTTTATGAATGTGTGAATGTTGCAGTAGTGTATGAATGAATGAAAATTTTGCTCTAGTTTATGAACGTGTGTGAATGTCGCTCAGGTGTATTAATGTGTAAATGTTGGATTAGTGTATGAACGTGTGTAAATTTTGCTCTGTTGTATGAATGTTTGAGAATGTTGCTCTGGTGTATGAATGTGTAAATGTTGCATTAGTGTATTATTGTGTGTGAATGTTGTTCTGGTGTATGATTTTGGGAATGTTGCTCTGGTTTATGAATGAGTAAGAATGTTGCTCTGGTGTATGATTTATTGAGAATGCTGCTCTGGTGTATGAATGTGTGAATGTTGCTCTGGTGTATGAATGTGTGAATGTTTCTCTGGTGTATGAATGTGTGAATGTTGCTCTGGTTTATGAATGTGTGAATGTTGCAGTAGTGTTTGAATAAATAAAAATTTTGCTCTGGTTTATGAATGTGTGAATGTTGCTCAGGTAATGTGTGAATGTTGCTCTGGTTTATGAATGCGTGAATGTTGCAGTAGTGTATGAATGAATGAAAATTTTGCTCTGGTTTATGAATGTGTGTGAATGTCGCTCTGGTGTATGAATGTGTGAATGTTGCATTAGTGTATGAATGTCTGTGAATGTTGATTTTGGTGTATGAATGTGTGAGAATGTGGCTCTTGTGTATGAATGTGTGAATGTTGCATTAGTGTATGAACGTGTGTGTTAATGTCGCTGGTGTATGATTGTGTGAATGTTGTTTTAGTGTATGAATATGTGAGAATGTTGATCTGGTGTATGAATGCGTGAATAGTGCTCTGTTGTATGAATGTCTGTGAGTGTAGTTTTGATGTATAAATGTGTCAAGTTTGCTCTGATGTATGAATGTGTGAATGTTATCTCTGGTGTATGAATGTGTGAGAATGTTGCTCTGGTGTATGAATATGTGTGAATGTTGCTTTGGTGTATGAATGTGTTACAATGTTGCTCTGGTGTATGAATGTGTGAATGTTGCTCTGGTTTATGAATGTGTGAATGTTGCAGTAGTGTATGAATGAATGAAAATTTTGCTCAAGTTTATGAACGTGTGTGAATGTCGCTCAGGTGTATTAATGTGTAAATGTTGGATTAGTGTATGAACGTGTGTAAATTTTGCTCTGTTGTATGAATATTTGAGAATGTTGCTCAGGTGTATGAATGTGTAAATGTTGCATTAGTGTATTAATGTGTGTGAATCTTGTTCTGGTGTATGATTTTGGGGGAATGTTGCTCTGGTTTATGAATGAGTAAGAATGTTGCTCTGGTGTATGATTTATTGAGAATGCTGCTCTGGTGTATGAATGTGTGAATGTTGCTCTGGTGTATGAATGTGTGAATGTTTCTCTGGTGTATGAATGTGTGAATGTTGCTCTGGTTTATGAATGTGTGAATGTTGCAGTAGTGTTTGAATAAATAAAAATTTTGCTCTGGTTTATGAATGTGTGTGAATGTTGGTCAGGTGTATTAATGTGTGAATGTTGCTCTGGTTTATGAATGCGTGAATGTTGCAGTAGTGTATGAATGAATGAAAATGTTGCTCTAGTTTATGAACGTGTGAGAATGTCGCTCTGGTGTATGAATGTGTGAATGTTGCATTAGTGTATGAATATCTGTGAATGTTGATTTTGGTGTATGAATGTGTGAGAATGTGGCTCTTGTGAATGAATGTGTGAGAATGTTGCTCTGGTGTACGAATGTCTGAGAATTTTGCTCTGGTTGATGAATGTGTGAGAATGTTGCTCAGGTGTATTAATGTGTGAATGTTGGATTAGTGTATAAATGTGTAAATATTGCTCTGTTGTATGAATGTTTGAGAATTTTGCTCTGGTGTAAGAATGTGAATGTTGCATTAGTGAAAAAACTTGTTTTAATGTTGCTCTGGTGTATGAATGTGTGAATGTTGCATTAGTGTATGAATGTCTGTGAATGTTGATTTTGGTGTATGAATGTGTGAGAATGTGGCTCTTGTGTATGAATGTGTGTGAATGTTGCATTAGTGTATGAACGTGTGTTAATGTCGCTCTGGTGTATGATTGTGTGAATGTTGTTTTAGTGTATGAATATGTGAGAATGTTGATCTGGTGTATGAATGCGTGAATAGTGCTCTGTTGTATGAATGTCTGTGAATGTAGTTTTGATGTATAAATGTGTCAAGTTTGCTCTGATGTATGAATGTGTGAATGTTATCTCTGGTGTATAAATGTGTGAGAATGTTGCTCTGGTGTATGAATATGTGTGAATGTTGCTCTGGTGTATTATTAATGTGTGAGAATGTTGCACTGGTGTATGAATGTGTGAGAATGTCGCACAGGTACATGCATATCTGTGAATGTTGCTCTGGTATATGAATGTTTGAGAATGTTGCTCTGGTGTATGAATGTTGCATTAGTATATGAATGTGTGTGAATGTTGCATTAGTGTATGAACGTGTGTTAATGTCGCTCTGGTGTATGAATGTGTGAATGTTGTATTAGTGTATGAATATGTGAGAATGTTGATCTGGTGTATGAATGTGTGAATGTTGCTCTGTTGTATGAATGTCTGTGAATGTTGTTTTGGTGTATAAATGTGTAAAATTTGCTCTGGTGTATGAATGTGTTAATGTTATCTCTAGTGTATGAATGTGTGAGAAAGTCGTCTGGTGTATGAATATGTGTGAATGTTGCTCTGGTGTATGAATGTGTGTAAATGTCACTCTGGTGTATGAATGAGTGAGAATGTTGCTCTGGTGTATGAATGTGTGAGAATGTTGCTAAAATGTATTAATGTTTAAGAATGTTACTCTGGTGTATGAATGTGTGAATGTCGCTCTGGTGTATGATTGTGTAAATTTTGCATTAGTGTTTGAATGTTTGTGAATGTCGCTCTGGTGTACGAATGTGTGAATGTCATCTTTGCTGTACAAATGTGTGAGAATGTTGCTCTGGAGTATGAATGTATGAGAATGTTGCTAAAATGTATGAATGTTTAAGAATGTTACTCTGGTGTATGAATGTGTGTAAATGTTGCTCTGTTGTATGAATGTCAATGAATGTTGTTTTTGTGTATGAATGTGTAAAATTTGCTCTGGTGTATAAATGAATGCCAATGTTTCTCGGGTGTATGAATGTAGTTCTGGTGTATGAACGTGTGAGAATGTGGTTCTGGTGTATTAATGTGTGAATGTTTCATTAGTGTATGAATGTGTGTCAATGCTGCTCTGGTGAATAAATGTGTAAATGTAGCTCTGGTGAATGAATGTGTGAATGTTTCATTAGTTTATGAATGTGTGTGAATGTTGCTCTGGTGTATGAATGTGTGAATGTTGATCTTGTGTATAAATGTGTGATTGTTCCTCTGTTGTATGAATGTCTGTGAATGTTGTTTTTGTGTATGAATGTGTAAAATTAGCTCTGGTTTATGATTGTAGCTCTTCTGTATGAATGTGTGTAAATGTTGCACTGGTGTATGAATGTGTGTAAATATAACTCTGGTGTATTAATGTGTGAATGTTTCATTAGTTTTTGAATGTGTGTGAATGTTGCTATGGTGTATGCATATGTGAATGTCGCTCTGGTGTATTAATGTGTGAATGTTGCTCTGTGTATAAATGTGTGAAAGTTAATGTGGTTTATGATTGTGTAAGAATGTTGCTCTGGTGTATAAATGTGTGAGAATGTTACTCAAATGCATGAATGTGTGAGAAAGTTTCTCTGGTGTATGAATGTGTGAGAATTTAGCTCTGGTGTATAAATGTGTGAGAATGTTACTCAAATGCATGATAGTGTGAGAAAGTTGCTTGGGTGTATGAATGTATGAGAATGTTGATCTGGTGTATGAATGTGTGTGAATGTTGCTCTGGGGTTTGAATGTGTGAGCATGTCCCTATGGTTTATAAATGTGTGAGAATGTTCCTCTGATGTGAGAATGTCGCTCTGGTGCATGAATTAGTGAGAATGTTGCTCTGGTGTATGAATGTGTGAGAATGTTTCTCTGGTGTGTGAATGTGTGAATGTTGCTCTGGTGTATGAGTGTGTAAATGTTGCTCTGGTGTATGCATGTGTGAGAATGTCGCACTGGTGTATGAATGTGTGAGAATATTGCTCTGGTGTATGAATGAGTGAATGTTGTTTTGGTGTATGAATGTGTTTGAATGTTGCTCTGGTGTATGAATGAGTGAATGTTGTTTTGGTGTATAAATGTATGAGAATGTCTCTCTGGTGTATAAATGTGTTTGAATGTTGCTCTGGTGTATGCATGTGTAAGAATGTTGGAAAAACGGATGGAAATTAGCCTAAAAGCTACAATATGACATGTTTACATTTACTGTATATGTTTGTGCCTCATCGATGTTCATTAACATGCACTGTCCCGATAAAAAAAATAAAAAAAATAAAACATATATATATATATATATATATATATATATATATATTTGCATTCACAAGTAGAAATTTGCTGTTTAATCACAGTTTTTAATAATAAGAAAAATAATTTGTCACTTTTAAAGAAATGCCAGTTTCTCATGGAGAAACCAGTTTGTCCAGTTGTAGCTCTTTGGTCACAAGTCATGGTTTTTCTTTCTTCTTTTTTTTTTTTGTAAACACTGTCTGTTTGGATGCAGAAAATTCCACCCCAAAAAATCCAGAAAAGTATGCAAATCATCTGCTTGTCTTGGCAGGCCTTGGGCAGACTGATTAGGCAGTGATAAATGCCCTGTTGTTGTCCCTATGACCATGTGAAAGTTGCATGTTATGCTGCTAATACTTTGACTCGTCGCTAACTGTGTCATTTCTATTTGACAGATTAGACTGTTGTTGTCCCCGTGGCCATGTGGAAATAGCATCTTTGAATATCTAGGTCAAAGGTTTGGGTTTGGGGTGAACGATATTAGAAAAACATCAGTAACTATTTTGAATATTAATGTTATGATACATAATAAGGTTATGAGCTGCAATATTTGAATTGATTAATAAATTTATTGAATATTTTATTTAGAAATTGTAAAGAAATACAAGGCTCTGAACTTGGACAAAGTCATGATTAAACAGGTTTAAACTGGGACTAAATGAATAATGAATTTTTTGGGCCTTTTTGCCTTCATTTGATAGTAGACAGTAGGTTGACAGGACGGGAGAGAGAGGGAACGACAACTCATTTAAATTTACATTTAGTCATTTAGCAGACACCAAAGCGACTTACTTTTTAATTTTTGAATTTTTATTTATTTTTTGTCAGTTAGGTGTTGATGGAAGAGATGTGTTTTCAGGTGTTTTTAAAGATGGCTACAAAATCTGCTGATCTTAAGCGAGACTCGGGTCAGCCATGTATTTGTTAATTTTCATGTGCTATGCTAGCTGAGCTAGGGGCGCCCCCCTTCCAATCAGGACTATTTTATTTTGATGAACTACAGTTTAATTTAATGGTGTTTGGACCATCATTTTTAGGAAAAAAAGTAAAGAAGACAAAGATTTAAGTAAATTATTTCCAAAACAGATATTGATAAATAAGGTTAATATTGCAATAACGAGACATTTGTGATATATCATTCAGAACTAGCTTGGGTGCTGATGGTTCTGAGATGCATAGCATTGGAAAGTCACTGATATAGAACATGTGGTTAATGATCTCAAACATATGTGCAAACACATCTGCCTTGACCGAGTGCAGCTGGATTGTCACATGAGCTTTTACACCTTAAACATTATTTACATATATTCTAGGAACTCATGCTGTTTATTGTCACATTGTATTTGCTTGATCTTGGTCGCTTACTTTAGTTTAACACTGTATGACTTTTACTGACTGTGTGGAGGCGTGCTTTGGTAAATGTGTTGTCTCTTAAGTGGTTTAACCAAGGAAATACCAGTCTGGAGTAAGACCTATAGAGACATGTTATTATTGATATAGAATTAATACAAATAGTTAAAAACTAAAAATGCACTGATTAAGACTTTTTAAATGCTATAACGCTTTTTGGCTGCACAGAAGACATCTCTTATGAAAGGGTCATACAAAACATAAAACATATTTTGTATGCATAATTTTCAAACTGACTGATATCGGTTTCCACTTTTCCCTTCCATAGTTCTTTCTTCTTATCTTGAATTCTAAACTATTACCAAACCCCCTTCCACACTACAGACAGACTGGACCTTGGTGTAGTTTTGTCAGGATTGAGACCATCCATTTTTGTTGTACTGAAGACCCGCTCCTTGATTTAAAAGCCTGAAAAAAGTTTAGTAATGTAGGAGGTCTCATGGTAAGGCAAGGCAAGGCAAGGCAATTTTATTTATATAGCACAATTCATACACTGGGTAACTCAAAGTGCTGTACAACAATAAAAGACAATTTACAAGATTTAGATTAAGAAACATAAGAAAAATTAAAAACATTAAAATAAAAATAATAATAATTATAATAATGCGAGAAAGAATTTACACCCATTTACACCTTCACACAGATCTAAATATGTGCGAACAAAGCAACCTCCAGGATGCATTCAGGACACCTTTTACTGTTTTGCCGAATACGCAATGATTCTGTTGCAGAAAACCCTCTTGTTTACACAACGCCATTGTTTTCACACCTCAAAACTGCAAACTTCTGAATCCGGCTAAAAGGTGTCTCGTTGTGACTACCGCTCCACTCTGGTGTAAACTGCCAAGACAGCATCCTCTCTGAAAACTAGGCAGGACAGGCATGACACGCATGTGCAACCATAGACTCTATAGAAGTGGGGGAAGCAAAAGTAGCAAAAGAAAACCCACCCCCTTCTGGTCTGCCATATGTTCTACATGGTTTCAGTGTGAGCATGGATGGTATTGTAACATTGTCAAAGAATCGCTACAGCATGACTGTTGTGTTGTCATGTACACAGCCACTAAGCCTGGCCTCTTTAGATCTGATCACTCTGTCCAGACTTTTTCTAAACAGTGCCCTGCCTCTGAATTTCCTTTCTGGCCATAACTGTCCACTAAAAACATTCAAATTTGTTAGAATTTGACATTAATGCCATTAAATGGTTTTCATCTATTTGTACTGGTGCCCAACAATAAAAAATGTTTATGACTTGTCTTCATTAAATGTCTCGGCTTTTATTAGTGCTGTCTTTACAGATTTATTCTTATATTGTGGTGTTATAGAAAGATATGCTTGAATCTAGTCCAGTATATATACAGCTCTAAAATGATCAGTTTCTCTGGTTTTACTATTTATAGCTATTGTTTGGGTAATATTATAATTTTTTTTTTTAATTCTATAAACTACTGACAACATTTTTCCCAAATAAAATATTGTAATTTAGAGCATTTATTTGCAACAGGATAGTGATGACCACAGGAGTGTTTTTTTTTTTTATACTTTTCCTTATTAAATAAGATTTGGTTCAGGTGATCACCTAATCAGCACCTCATTCAGTAGAAGGAGGTGTGAAGGCAGCATGTTTGGTATGGGTAGGTCTAAAGTTTAGGTGCTGGCTCAGAGGTGGAGATGGGGGCGAGGGAGTCGCTGAAACTTAAACTTAACAACCTCTGCCCCCCTTCAGACCCTGCGTATCAATCCACCTTTTCTTCCTCTGTCTGGAGACATGTCCAGCTCGACATGTTCCAGTTACACCTTTTGTCCCCATTAGATTCATTCTCAGTTTTCCCTTCTTATGCAAAACTAACAAAGTTTAATGGCAAATTTTGCCTAAATAACAATGATTCTGTTGTAAATAGGGTGTTCTCACTTCTCTGATGACTTTCTTTGAATATTTCCTTAATGATCACCAAATGCAAGCAAACACGGCCACCTCTTAGATCTGATCCGTGATCAGGCCTTCACTGAGCCGTACAGAGAATCCTGTGCTGCTCCTAGGAGCTTTAGTTTTGCAAAGAAACACGATGTGACTGTTTCAATCCAGGATACCGACAATGGGTCAGATAATGGCTTATCTTGGCAGGCTGTAGACAGATTAACCTGTAGTAAATACACTGTTGTTGCCACTATGGCCATGTGAAGGTAGTACAGGTCTAAGGTTTGGGTGCTGATTCAGAGGTAAATGGGTTTGTATTGACTCTTTGCTACTTCTGACATTTTCATCAGACCACTCAAATTCTCAATCTTTGTTATCATTTGACTGTAATGCCATCCATTTCTAGCAGACCCTAACAATAAAAATGTTTATAGATGTTTGACACTGTAACTGGCTTGTTCTGTTAAAATGGGTTGGCTTTGATCAATGTTTATTCTTTTATCAGGTGGCTATATAAAGACTTTGAATCTCATCCAAGGCCTGACTTAGGTAGGTCTTGGCAGATCTTAGACAGATAAGAATGTGATTAGTGCACTGTTGTTGTCCCTGTGGCCATGTGCAAGAAGCATGCTTGACTCTGAAGGTTGAATGTTTGGATTCAGACGTGTATACTGGGAAGCCATTTACACCTACACTTACATTTACATTTTTTTCCACTGGAGCAGTTTGGCACAGGTCAACTTACAGAGATAGTGATAGAAACATAAATAATGACATCACACACTGCACAACAAAAGTTTTATATGAGCTATAAATCATGTTTACAGTGGACCAGAAGTGTAATCTACGTGATAAGCAGGTATTTTTCTCTGACAGCCCCTGGAATTTAAAAACCAGGCATCCCTGGTTAGAATGGAGGGACAGAAAGTTAGGTAAATACCAGCCAACATGCAGCGCACGCATCTATAGGTTAATGACAGTATAGGCATTTTAAACGTATTATATATAAAATATATAAGACATAACAATATTTATGTTATTTAAAAACAGTTGTAATTGAGTAATTTAAAGAATAGCCAAAAAGATTTGCACAGATATAATAAAAAATATAACAAATTACATTTGCATCACTCAATGTTGTGACGTCAAGTCTGAGGGCTGTCATTGAGGACGGGACGGGGTTGTAGAAGTTTGTTTGAAAAGTTTGAAAAATGTAGACTACAATCCAGTGGACTTTAAAAAACGTGAGTAAAGTGACGAGAGTAAAGTGCGGCAGTAGCTCAGTGGGTAGAGTGGCTGTTCTTCGACCAGTGGGTGGCTGCTCGAAACTTCCCAAAACATCATAACATCCCGCTCTCCCCCACATACTCTTGTTGTGTCCTTGGGCAAGACACTTATCCTACCTTGCCTCCAGTGGTGTTCCAGCTGTAACACTGGTGAATGAAAGCTTAATGTATATTATATATAGCTTAATAATATATATAGTATACATAAAAGAAAACAAAAAAAAGATTTGCCTGTGTGTAGCTGTGCAGATTAATCACACATGCAGATTAAGTCTGGAGAGTGACCATAGTGTTTGTGTTCATACATAAGAGAGAGATTGGATGGGTAAACTGAGAAGTGGGGAAAGGTAAGAGTGGGGTGTTTAATTAACGTGACCGTTTACAACACAAAGCTAACAGACAAATAAGCCAACTTTTTTGTGGTGACGGTGATTAATGTGCTAATATCAAAACTACCTTTTATTACCGGGGATTGTGTTCACATACACTGGTTGGGATTGGGGAATAGTCTCATTGGCTATACAATGCAGATCATTAGCTACCCTTGTCATATTTTTCTGAAACAGATACTCTCTTTATAACATTTCCATAGTCTCATATTCAAAATAGTGCATTTGTGAAAGGGCTTTACTGACCTGTCCCATATTGTTCTGTTAGATTTCAATCCATTATTTCTGTATCTCGACAGGTTAGCTTGACTTGTGTGTATTTGTTTGTATTGTTTTCCTTGGTGATTGATAAAAGTCTCTTAAAATTAGAGACGAAACGTCTTCACCTTGAAAACTGAGTCCAGATGCTTTTACGTCAACATTTTTTTCAAGATGTCCTGGATGTCTGAGAACCGTCACAGACATCTTTCTTGGTGTCTAAATTTCTTGGCAGGCCTTGGGCAGACTGATTAGGCAGTGATAAATGGCCTGTTGTTGTCCCTATGACCATGTTGCATGTTATAGGCTGCTAAATTTATCATAATAATCCGCCAAGACAAATTCCAATAAATTTTCTCATTGAAATGAATAAACTATAACTTATATTACTTAATAATAGCCTAGTTTCCACAGTATAGTATTCACATCTGAAGTTTATCAGTTTCCCCACTTTCACGCTTCATATGTGAAACTCCACTAGATTAAATGGGTTAAAACAGCACTTTACCTGTTATTATCTTTATCAGATGTGCACTTTACTTCCTGTTCCTGATTTAACACAATACATAAATGTTTAACAGAGCTGGGTAGTAACGAGTTACATTTACTCCATTACATTTACTTAAGTAACTTTTTGAATAAAGATGTACTTCTAAGAGTAGTTTTACTGCACAATACCTTTCACTTTTACTTGAGTAGATTTGTGCGTAGTAGTGCTACTCTTACTCAGTCACATTGGGCTACACTTGACAAGTTACTTTTCTTTTTACCATATATTCTACACATATTAAGCTTTATTTTTGCCTCCAGTTTGCCTCCAACTTCATAGAAGTTATATCATGGACTACGTCCACACAAGCCAGGACACATTCACACCTCCAGAGACACGTGATATATGTGACACAGGACACCTCCACTTCCAAATGCGTTCTCAGATTGAAACTCATTAAAGATGCACTCAACCTATTCACACTGTAATTAAGGCTATGTCCACACGAAGCCAGTGCATCCCCTATCCGATCTTGAGAGCGTGCGTCTCAAGAAAATATCTGCGACACACCGGCGGCTGAAAACGATGTAGTATATATGCCAGACCAGTATGGGGCGCTGTAATTCTGCCACAGATATACACTATACACGGAGAAGAAGACTTTGAGCATGCGCATAGCCTTGCGCGCTGCAGAAGAAGACGAAGACCTAAATATTTATTTTCTAATAAAAACAAGTTCTCAAATTGTTGCAGTCATATATTTAGAGTGTAGTAATTGGTGCCTCATGTTTGTTGTTTGCTCTTCAATATACGGACTGAGTTCTGAGTGCTTTGGACATGCCATTCTCTCTCCATTCATTTTCTCCAGGTTGCTCTCCTGGTTCTCTTCGCGTGGATCTTAGAGCATGTGGCGTATGGTGTTGTCCATTATCGCTTGTTGCTCACCACAACTGCATAGAAGCAATAGATTTTGCTGTAATAAAGCTAGTAGGCTTAGTAGCTTCTGCAGCACGAACTCAAGCATGTAGTCCGCCATTATTGTTGTTGCTGTTACGCAGACGAGGCCGACACGTGATGCGATGACATCATCGTTTTCACAAAATATACGGATTGGCTGTACACACGACACCGCAAGGGTGTCGCAAAGGTGTTGTCGAAAGATTTATCCACTTCAGAACCCTGTTTCAAAAAATAGCGATTCAGTCTCCCAAAACACCGGATCCGTGTGACGAAAAGGCCAATACGATACAAAATGTATATGGATACAGTGATTTTTGTCTCCGTGTGGACAGCCCCTAAGGCTTGATTAAGGACACATTAGATCTAATCTATTAGATCTATCTATTCTTTTTCTGAAATGTATTTTTCTGAAAAGGTCTGAAAAATGACTGAGAACTGAGAACCTTCACAGACGTTGATGTCCTTTCTAAAATGCAAATTCAAATGCAGTGCATTAGTTTATATAATTCTGCCCTGATCATCCTGTGTTCCACATAGACACATTGCCTTTGTTCCATTTCATGTTTTGACTGATAATGATTAACCCACAAATCAATAAAGTAAATACACTTTAAAAATAGCTGCACAGAGAACACTAAAAGAAGCCAAAAAAGCTTCAGCTGTAGCAATATGGCCTTTAGACCTGTACATTTAACACATTTAAAAGTCCAGTGGTTTATGATTTAAAATATTATAAATATATAAATAAATATAAATATTTATCTTTGCAGTAATGTCACATAAATCTTGAGTAAATAATATCTGAGATAGACTGACACTATCTGGCTATTTTACTTTAAGCGCTGCTTGAAATTGAGGCATAATTAAATATAAGATTTATATTAGATAAAAGGTGACCAACCTCATAATATATATTTTTACGCACACACAGATATCCCAGTAACAACTACAAATTTGAAATTAAGAAAAATGTAGGACTTGGGTTTTTGAAATAGATCCTACACACCACATATCTGCAATTCATAATTCAAATAACAATAGATAGTATGTTTTTATTATCATTCTATCATGACTGTAGTTCAAACATACAATGGGAAAAGATAAAAATAAGATAGATATCAGATAGGTTTCATGTGCTTATTAATGCATTCACAGTGGGTCATTGTGACATGAGTAACATCGTCAGGCTCTAACAACTATGTGTTGTGAATGGTGTAAAGATTATGGCCTGGGCCAGCAGGGGTCCATCATGTTTCTCAAATAGCAGCTGAGGCAACAGGCCCAGGCATTCTAACCACAGAGTGCAAGCAGGCAGCCCTCCCCCTATAAACTGGCCCACAGCCAAACCAAACCTGCTCCCATTGGCTGGCCACAGATCCACAGCCACTTCTCATTGGCCGTCCGGGGACCACATGACAGAGTATGCAAATGGGGCCTATGTGGGAGTTGAAATCCCTGAGTGCTGAGCAGCCTCGACACTGACGCAGAAACAGACTGAGCAAAAAGAAGCTAGAGAAGCTGTAAAAGAAAAGGGGGTGTGACGCAGTTATGCACTTTTTGAAACGCTGCTAAAGATTTTAAAACTCTTCGGGGCTTAAAACTTTGACAATACTCTTCTATTTGGATCTCCTTATTTCATTTTTTTTATGAGTACTGCAAGGTAAGAGTCACGATTTGCTTTTAAGAGATTCTTTTTTTTAGCATTGAACTCATTTTAGTTATGAAACGTTGTGGTTTTAAGAAGATTGAGTATGTTTTAAATGCTTATAAACATTTCAATGCTTTGAAACAAAAGACTTATAATTGTCAGCTTTTGTGCAGTGTACACAAAGAAAGGCTTTCCATGATTCAAGCTCTAGAATTTGGATAAAAATCCAGTGCTTACTATGAAAATCTCCACTATGAAAATCCTTGTTCTAATATCTTTTTTTTTGCCCTTATTTGGTAAATTTTCCTTCCTTCCCTGCCCCTTTTTCTCTTGCTCAGTTTTCTCAGATCTTTCAGCCCGACAGTGATGCCAGGCCCAGTAATGCCAATGGATGTGGCCATGAGATTCTACATTAGCCACTCTCCGCCTCCTCTCAGAGGCTTCCTCAGCTCCTATGAGGAACTGCAGCGGGCCAAAAACCGAGTCAACCAGTCCACCTCCCGCGGCCAAGACCAAATGCTCTACAAACCCCTCAGGCCTTGCTTAAGCAGCCAGCAGAAATCTGTGGACAGTGGTGGTGGCTGTGGGGACTGGGACAACAACAAGGCAAACAAGAAGAGGGTAGTGTTTGCTGACATGAAAGGAATGTCACTGACCGCCATCCACGTTTTCTCCAAGTTTGATGATGACTTGTATCAAAGCAATAAGGATGATGATCTGCAGTTTGACATGGCTGATCTTGAGGCTGCCACTATGGACTTAAAGATCAGCTTAGTCCGAAACATTGCACTAGATTTCAAACAGCCCTCTGCAGATTACCTTGATTTCCGGAACCGTCTGTTGCAGAATTTTGTTTGCTTGGAGAACTGCTCGCTCCAAGAACGCTCGCTTACCGGCACCATCAAAGTCCGCAACATTGGCTTTGAGAAGTCCGTTCAGGTTCGTGCCACCTTTGACTCATGGGCCAGTTTCACTGACGTTGAATGCATCTTCTTGAACAACGTGTACAACTGCCAAGACAGCGACACCTTTGCATTTGTCCTGGAGCTGCCCGGCTACATCCCACCCCAGAACAAAGTCGAGTTCTGCATCTGCTTCAGGGTGCAAGGCCAGACCTATTGGGACAATAACGACGGCAAAAACTATGCCTTGAAGCATGTCAGCTGGAATGGAGAGGACCTGAATATGCCCACGTTCTCTTTCGAAAACAAACATGCCGCCACTAAACTACACGATTCTGAGTATGATCAGTATGGTAGCCCACGTATGTCGAGTGGAATATTTTCAGGCTGGCAGAGCTGGGGTCAGATTAATACCAGTGTGCCTTATTGGTAAAAAGAAGGGTCATGTTTGTTCTGGAATATGATAAGGGATAGAGACAGGGAATTTGGTACAAATCCAGCTGTGGGTTTGAACTTGGACAGGCTCCCGGTCTGACTCAAGCAAGCTCTGCCCTTTTTTTATTTTTTTTTTAACACAATTCACACATACAGCAATTTTTAGTCAAGTATACAGAAACCATACTGCGACATGCTGACCTGCTTTTGTTGCACACTGGCCATTTGGTTTTTTGGACTTTGCTCAACTGCAGCAGAAGGGAGGGATAATTGTGGGAACCCTGGTGTGCTTCCTATATTTTATAAAAGGTTATTATAATAATGATGTGCCTTACTGTAGTGCTTCCCCTGTTAGTAGAATCCACAGAAATGTAAAGGTCCTTGAAAGGGCCTCTTGTAATGTCCAAATATGCACTGAATAAGATGTCCTTTTCAATGTAATGTCTGTAAACTGAAGACATAGAAATTAGCTGATGGAGTCCTTCATATTGAAGGGAAAGTCTGGGAAGTGCATGGCAACAAAAGCTTCTTGAAAACAGCAAAATCCTTTCTAATTAAAAGTGATGCACACTAAGCTCTTGAACCTTAGAAATTGTGTGTGATTAGAACAGACCTCGGATCCAAACCAGCATCATGCGGTCCCTCTTTCCCTCTGTACATTGCACATCTGATAAAATTTGTTTAGATGCTGTAATTATTTTAGGTTAGAGAACTGAGCTGCTATATACCCTAGAAAGACTCTGCATGTGATTGGTCGACTTGACAAGGAAGAGGTGTGGTTATGTCTGTGGTTTTGGATTGTCCGGAAAAGTATGGTGTAAAGCCTGTTTGTCATTTTGTGTTTTCCACAAGTGCAATTCATTGATGAGTGTTAAGTATGTATGGCTGGAATTAAGCTTCCTTTTTTGTCCTTTTTCTTTTTGTAATCTATTTTTCTCTCTGACTGTGAAGGTGGTCTGTACCCAGCATTTTGTTTTTCACTTAAAGGTGTGTGTTGACCCCACACACCATTGTCAGTTGTGTATACTCTTCAATAAATAAATTTCTATATTTGTGCTAAAACTCTCCATACCATTTTATGCAATGGAATAAACAGAAAGTCTAAATCACTAAGCTATATACAGTGCTCTGCTAAGATGACATGCAACATATCACATACATATGATTTAAATGCAATTATGACTTAGCACAAAATCACAAATGTAGCCAGATTTCATGCTGATCACATGACATTACACTTTCATGTGAAATTTGGCTGTCTTATTTACATTTTAGGTGGATACTAATGACACTAAATAAATAATACTTGGAAGTTATTTTTTTGCAGTAACTCTAGTATAATAAAGTCTAGAAGTACTTGAAGAATTTGATTGTGGTAGAAGAGTGGTAGAGCGGTCGTCCTTCAACCGGAAGGTTGGCTCTTCCCACAGTTTATACTGTCATTGTGTCCTTGGGCAAGACACTTAACCCACCTTGCCTCCAGTGGTGTTCCAGCTGTAACACTGGTGAATGGAACCTTAATGTAAGTCGCTTTGAATGAAAGCGTCAACCGTAAATGTAACACTGGTGAATGTAAGCTTCATGTAAGTCGCTTTGGATAAAAGCGTTTGCCTAAATTGACTAAAAAATGACTAAATGTGATTGGTTGTATTTATGTATTTGAGGCCGTTTTCAAAACACATTTTGCCCAAAACCCAATTGTAAACTTTTGAACTTAGAAGGAAGTTTTTGTTTGGTTGTGGCACCTGCTCCAAGACTCACTTAATAACTGCGTCCCAGAAAGCTGTTGGCTTAGCAAGTAGAATAATAAAAGCACAACTCAGTGTTTTGTGCTTTTGAAAACTTGTGTTCAGATAATAAAGTTATAAATACATTTTAAAATTCATACTGATGTTTCAGATAGGAATGCACCAATATGGAAATTCTAGGCCGATGACAAGTTTGAAATTAACATAGAGGTCAATACTGATATGATATAGTATTTGCTGGTATTATCTAACAAAAAAATCTTAATAAGAAATACGGCTTTAAGAGGAACCTGCAAATTAAACAATTACAGTTTAGTTATTGGCAACAACTATTGATAAATAAATGATCAGTACATTTTTCCTTATGGAATGACAATAGGAAGAGATTACTTATGACTGTATCTTTGTCATATTTGTTTAACAAATATGTTTTGGCTTGAATTGGTGTTTTTGATTTGTTTTGTATTTAAAATTAAGGAGTATTAAGCATAATATGCAGGATTCCAAACAACCAGTCTTGAGCCTTATCTGTGGTCTCTTTTGATTTTGTAGTATTTTCCTTTTGTCTGTGAACTGTGTTTGGTGAAAGCTAAACATTCAAACATTCCTCCTCATGTAAACAAAGGAAAAAACACAGAAAAACAGTGTGTTACCTTAACAATTTTGTTCAAGAGGCTGTAGGTGTGCAATAAAGGACACATTTTATTTAAATGTTCTAAACCCCTGGTTTAGAGCTTACTTAAAACTTTCATCTTTGAGTTTAACGTTAGATTAGTTAGATAGTGATCCTGTAACTATCTCTGCCTTGCCACATTTATCTGCATTCAGTTTGCTTTTTTAAGCTCTTTTGCTTATAATAAGACTTTTTTACAACGCAATAACCCATTTCCTGGTTTATTTTGTTGTTGACATCAACGTAAACCAATGGGAGTGCTCCTTTTTGACCGGAAGTGAGCTGTGATTGGCGAAAATCCGCTGTGGGCTTATCATCTGTTAAACTCCTTCATTATAAAGCCTAGCTGTCATTTTAAGGTCTCATTCATTTCAAAATAAAGGCAAGAGTAAAAAAAAAAAGTAATCAGTTTAAGTTTCAATGTCTGGAACATGTAATCCATTGATATTATTGTTATTTTGTTGCAATATGTTGAAGTAAAAAGTAGATGAATGAACTTGTATGCAAGTATCCTATAAGAGTAACCTGACTGCAGCTGGGGTTGGCCTTCAATGTATCCTTGTTAAAGAAACAGATAGTGCTTGCCGATTAATAAGACGAGCTGGTGGCATTAACAGTAGAGTTGGAACAAAATGGCCATAATTTTATAGCAGGCAATGTGGTTTAGTTAAGTCATGACTAGGTATGGTGCCTGCCTCGAGGCAACAGACAACATATTGGTAGCTGTTGCAAGTTTACCACCAGATCTGCAAAGTTGATTTAAAGTTGAGAAGTGCAGTCAAAAGTCAAAAAAATTCAAATGTAAATCTGGGACTGCATTAGCTTTAACTTCAATGGTTTGGATGCTGTTGAGGATCATCTAAGTCCAGGCTGAGGTCCTTCCTTTGTGATTTGGCAGAGAGAGGCAGAATCTACATTCTTCCTGTTTAATGAACTGCAAATAAACAGCAGCACTGACAAGTCACATCAATCTCATCAGAGAAATATGGGAATGTAAAAGTAAAAATAGCCTGCCATTTTGCAGATAGGTCAGATATTGTAACACGGCCAGGAAAACTGTGAAGATATATGACAGACTGACAGTCTTTTTCTATAGATGGTCTTTAACAGGTTCATGGAGTGTTGTTATGTAGTACTTAAACAGAGTAGATATCTGAATGAATAACTATTATTTAAAGTTAAAAAAGATGCAGACCACCTGGGTGGAGGTGCGTATGAAATGTGGAAAGGTTGTGTGACGAGATGTAAAATATGAAATGAATGTAGTACAGAATGGATGCAAAACTATGTGCATGTTTAATAACTGGGAACAAATCAACAGTAGAAGAAGAATGTTCTAGCTGGGATGTTGTTACTTTTTTGGCAACCAACTCTATTATATCTCTAATTTTAGCTGCTTGAGTCACAAGAGCTATGTGATTGCAGCTAAACACAAAAGCAGTTCATCATAACAATGCACAAACCCAGTTAAAGTTCCAAATTATAAAGTTTGATATGAAACATGGCTACCAGCCACTACAATACTAATGCTCATGTAATCAGCAGGTGATAAATACAGTTATTTTTAAAACCAAAATATGTAGCCTCTAAATCATTTTAATGGTTACCCAACAAAAGAGGAAGATTTTATCTCTAGATATTAGACTCACAAGATACTCCACTTTCTAAATTTGAGTGACAGGGCATGTTACCATCTCATGTAAACAAATACCTCAGTATATATACTTGTCTCACATCTGATAATATGCAGTATATACAAGATGCAACAGCCCATGCAGGTGCAAATGTGGCATTAAACGTGGTTGTTTCAAAGTTCAATAAAGCTGGAGACACACTACACAACTTTTAAAGCCTTTACAGATTTTGGAAAAACTAGGAGTACACACCAACAGTTTTGTATGACGACTGAATAAAGGGGATCACAGAATACATGATCTGTCCAACCAACTAAAGTCAACAGAATGCAATAAACTCTCATGTTTTATAATCACTCCCAAAAAATTCAAACATGTTTGATTGACAGTGACTGAGGCTGCGTTGGGTCGGTTTTACTCACACACTTGCAGACACTTGCAGAGACTAGCCATGCATGTCCCCAACCAGTGCAGACTGATGCAGACTATAAAATCGTAGTGTGTCCCCAGCTTAATTCAATTTCATTTTCAATTCAATTTAACTGTCCTTCAGGGAAGAGTCTAATAATTAAACTAATTGATTGCCAAAGACTGATTGATTATACAGTCTGAAAGAAGTGGGGAATGGAAAAAATATATAACACAAATCAGGGATTCTAATCTTGTTTAGGCCAGCAGAGAAGGCCTTGCTGGACCTCACGATCACCACTGTCTGGATAGAAAGTAATAGAAAGCCTTTTCATTTTATCCACTTTAAGCATATCTTTTGTTCTTATTAGTGTGAATCCATTTAAGTCCACAGTTGAGTCCAGAATTGTTGTTGTGTAACCAGGACAGGGAAGAGCTTCTGGTTCATCAATCTTATTTGTCAAGGAGTTCAAATTTTAAATCCTTGGTGACTTGTTCTTTCATTCTTATAGTCCCTTCATTTAGTTTTTTCTCTGCCTTCATTATTCAGTGTTGCTCTACTGTAACGGGCTCCTGCTGGCTCTTGCACATCTCCTGCGGACAAGCTCCTCACTGGCCAGGCTTTGGGCGTGTTAACGACGCAGTAATTTCCTTGACCAAATAAATGACAGCTTGTGCAAACAGCCAAACAAAGGCACATTTCAAAGTGTTTTGGGTGTGAAGTACATGCACAAATTTAAACACTTAAAATTTTTGAATTTATTTGTAACACCTGCTAAGTTCTGTTTAGCTAATCGGAGCATACAAAACACAGAGCATACACAACAAATGAGTGTCACAAAGAATTATACTGCTCAAATACGTAATATAACATTATACTTGTGGGAAAAACTGCAGAAAACTTGTTCCCCATTAGTGATGGGTCTGGTCACGAGCCAGTCAGTTCACTCTTTTAAGCAAATGATGGGAGTCGGCTCCTGTCCCCAAGGCATTTTTATTATTTTTATAAAGTGGGAGTGTGCTCATACACAGGTGCGCTGAACTGGACGGAATTAGAGGAGAAGGAGAGAGGAGTGCATTTGGATGCATTTTAATAATAACTGTGAAAACACAAAGGCACAATGCAGCATTTGCAAGATTAAGCCTCAGATCAAGCAATTTATTGATATAAGAAATTTATTTCTCACTTTTGAATACTTAAGTACAAAGGATGCATTGAATAATTCAAAGGATATTTTTGTACATGTACAAATTATTATGTCAAAACAGCACTAAATAAATTATTTAAGTGGTTAAATGAAAGAGCCAACTCTTCTTGGTGAGCTGAGCCAAATGATCCGGCTCATTAAAGATCAGATCTGGATCTACAATCAGTCATTGCTGCTGTTGATTGTCAATAGTCATTGGATGTGCTAAAAACTACTCCCAAGCACATGTGTGTGTTATACTTGCTGTAACGGTCCCATATGTTATTGTGGTCGTTTATTTGTTTGGAGGTGCTGCAGCTGGAGGCAACCCGGGAACAACTAGGAGCAAGTGTTCGCCCAAGGTATAAAAGGACGGCTTCCGGCGCGTCTCAGTCTCTCTTACTCCATCCTTGGAGACGACCACGCCGCTCCTCTGCTCGTCCTGATTACACCTATACATTCACTTTAACACGTACATTTCACAACACCTGTTGTCTAAACTGACTTTCATTCTCACACACACACCCCACAACATTATTCCTTTATACTGACAACAGTAATTAAATACAGATTATTTTAAATAAAAGTGCCCAAGCAAAGGGCTTAAAACGCTGCCGCTGTGTCTACCTCATTTTTGTTGCTGCTCCACAAGCCGACTGTAACACATGCCATTCCAGTGGCATTCTTACGATTAGCCAAGAATAGTCAGTTACCTAGGGCCCCCAACATTTAAGGGCCCCAACAAGCACCCGACCAAAACTGTGAGCCGTGCTGACAGTGAGACTGTAGCCTGAGTGTCTCCAGACTCAGATAAAGCCCCAGTCTCTGTTAACCCCGTGCTCTCTTTCAGCGCCGCTCTGTCCCGGACCTTAAAGGCAAGGCAGTTTTATTTATATAGCACAATTCATACACTGGATTTCCTGTAATCCTCTTACATTTCCTTGTAATTTTTTCAAAATAAATGCTGTGCCATTTGACTGCAGACTAAACCACTTTATTTTGGTAGAGGCAGAAAAGGACACAGCATTAGAGCTGCACAACTTTATCTGATTTTACAAAAGACAGTTTCCCTCAACAGAAGCTGATAAACAGCAAAGCAGGTTAAACAGTCAATCAGATTAAGTCAGTGACCAGACTGTAGGCCTACTTTAGAATTGGATATTAAAGGCATAACAGGACCAAACCTAACTTTCCAGATGTAATTTTTAATAAATCAGAAATGATTTAAGAAGGCCTGTGTCATGGGCTTTATAGTAGGGCTCTGCTCCTGGAGCAGGACACACTTTCAGAGAGTTTCTTTAAATAAAAAAGGTCCTGAGCAAAATGCTGGTCTCTTCATTCATTTTAAATGTATCTCATTAGACATTGTATTGTAATTTTAAAAGTATTAGATTTATTTAAGAAGAGAAATAATAATCCACATCAAGAGCTGTCATATTAAAAGAGTCATGAAGGTGGTCATGAACTATAACTTAGCAAATCCAAACTTCATCATCATAAACAGCCCTTATTTGTGCTTCAGTGCAGTTATTGAGGAACCGGAGCAATTCAATGGTTTTGCATTTTAAAATTTACCATATAGCAAGTAAAATCTTTCCTGGGGGAGGACCCTCAAGACAAGACAAGACATTTATTTTTGTAAAGCCCATTATTACAACAACAGCCGCCTCAAAGGGCTTAACAGACTGCACTAGACAACATCCCCTGTCCTTAGACCCTCAATCAGAGTAAGAAAAAGAGAAACCTCCGGGAGAACCTCAGACCCCCCGTTTCACAAACCCTCAGACCATCTCTCTGACAATGTCTGCAAACATTTATGAAATACTGTATGTTTCATTTGGTGATGTGTGACCAATTATTATTTATAATAAACAACCAATTTAATAATTATGTTTTCTGGCTTAGGTTTGAACTATTCCTGTATGACATTTGTGGAGGGGCTACAGAATCTGTCAACCTCACGGCCCCAAATTTGCTAAGCACGCCACTGGTTTTTACAACAATTATCTGAGAAACTCCAGAAACTTGAAGTATAAGTAAATCTACCCAATCAGTCATGGCCAAAGTAGATTATTTTTTTTTTTGATTATGTGTTTTACCTGTCGTGTTCCATAAATGTGCACTATATTTATAATATATTAAGAACTGCATTCCCAAAAACGGTTTCTATATACACAGCCAATTTAGCAATTTCAGAAAATTACAGTTAAAGTGGGTCAGGACTTCAGTAACAACAGTTAAGTTAAATCAGAGCTTTCAGATAGAATTTGAGCTTGTTACATGCAGAGTATCTGTAATATGTGATATTGTTGAAGTTCCTTTTTTATCCTAGTGTAACTCTGCCCTCAAGCCTGACTCCTGTGCCCCATTCTTTAGATACTTGCAATTTCCCGTTTCCTTTCTTTGGTTAAAACAGCTGCCATCCACAATTCCTGCAAAAATAGCACTTGCATTAATTTGGTTGCCATTCTGATAATGCCAAACACAGACTAGTCAAAGCTCCATTTATTCATGATATAGTCTGAAATGTGCAGCTTGGCTCATGGGTAGATTACAGCCAGGCATATCATGAGTCAAAGATTAACAAAGACTGATGATATGATGCAATGTTGCCACACAGGGCAAGTAGGGACTCTTTCCCCTAAAATTTACTAACAGCTTTTATTGCTGCAGATGTTTGATGGTTTAGAAACAATTAAGGTTAAACACTGGAGATACAGCATCTATTAATTAATGCACAGGTGAGTTGCATAACCACAAGATAAGTTAGATGTTAATTTTGGCAAGTTGCAACTGAGCTTTTTTAAAAAAAAAAATTAGGGACCTTAGTTAGAAGTCATTCATAAATTGATTTTCTGATGTTTATCCAGGCTGCAGTGCTTAGGGTGTGAGCCCCGGTACACCATGGCTTGGTCTGTGTCTGTTACACAGAACTATCTGGACAGGCTTTCATTGAATGTGTTTAAAAAGGGCAAGGCAAAGTAACATTGAACCATACAGCCACAACCTGTTTGTGTCTTTCATCATGTGGCCATGTGTATCATGACAAAGTAGAACTGTTTGGTTGTAATCAATGTTCTCCAGCAGCAGGCAATTTCTAGGCTTACAGGATATCAAAGCAAATAAACCTTGTGTATATTAGCCACAAGTCATTGCGTTGCCAACAGTAATTACAGACATGGATCAGAGTAACTAAGCTGAAAATGGTTTTAAGAATGTGTCAAATAATATCAATGGGACTGCTCTCAATGATTAAAAAAAAAAAAAAGCTTGAGAATGTAACAAATGACAAAATCCAAACTAAAATGAGAAATCTCATTGCATGATTTTAAATATCAAAAAATAAATGTATATTCTAATGCATGTATACTATTGTGCCTGAATTAATAAGAGCATATAAAAGGAATATAGAACAAAACTGAACAGGCAGACAAATACAAATATTCTTTTGTTGCTTTCGTTGTTGGTGTTAAGTTGTTTCTAACTGTTCTCTCGCTGATCAGCTGTGAGATGCAAAGCATGGTTACAGCTACTTAAGATTTGTAGGATAATGTGAACTAACTTTTTACCATAAAATATACAGACTTAAATATGGATAGATAAAGACAAAATAAACTTCACTCACACATAAAAGGTGCAAAAAAACATTTACAACAAACATTTTATTTAATTTAAACATAGATTTGTATTAAAAAAGAGATAAAGGCCTCAATAAAATGGTTAGCATGCTTGTCTCTCAGCAAAGAAGGTCCAGGGTTCGACTCCTGGTTTGGGCGGACCTTTCTGGATGGAGTTTGCATGTTCTCCCATGCTTGGGTGGGTTTCTCCGGTACTCGGTTTTCCACATTAACATCAAAAAACATGCTAGATGCCCCCTGGTGTGGCTTCTGACAAGGAATTTACCCGTGGGGATAATAAAAGGATATTAAAAAGAAATAAAAAGACGAATGAACAGGGGCTTACAATAAATAAATAAAAAAAGATCATGTGTCAAGTCATGATTGATTGAAAATAAGTTTTGAGTGTGTATTGTGGCTCCTAGGTTTATCCTGAGAAATGGATCCATACAAAACAACCATTTTGTTTTATGGACCAATACGATTGCATCAGTTTTCAATCAGGTTGCAAATGTTTGGACCTCTTAAAGTTTTCTTTTAATTTTATTCTTTTTTGTTCTAGTTTTTATGGTTGTTTTCTTTCTTTTTCTTTCTTTTTTTTCTTTTTTTCACAATTTATAATGGATACCACATTTATGATCATTTACACAAGAAAAAAATGCACTAGATCTTTGCAGGAGTGTCTATATTATCTGCTTCAGACTTAAGGAGGAAAAGGCCATGGATTTTATTGGAATTATATGAACATCGACAAATAAGATTGAACTACAACAACAAATCCTATTATGAGTGCAGCCTTTTACTAAACTTACGTCCTTGAGTCCTGGTTAACAACAACAACAACAATCCAGAACTGTGGAAAGCTTTCACACACTCTTATAAGAACAGACAGTGCTACAGCAAGTGGGAGGAGTCAGGGAGGCGGACTTCCTTTGTCTGTAAACAACTCATGGGGCAGCTCAGGACACACTGCAGTTAGAACAGTCAGGAGGTAGAGCTGTTATTTGGGGATTTCTTCACTTTACAAGTGTAGCCTAGTTTAAAAACACCATTTTGAGTGCTGGGGTTCAAATAAGGTTCCATTGTCTTCTGTGTAAAAGCTGATAAGGACAGAAGTTATTTCTGAGTGAGTGGCATGAAAATGGAATACGTTACTAAGCTGTCATCACTACTACTGTCATCACCTAGGGAGTCCCATGTTGTACTTCCTTGTGTTCACATCATTGTTTTACATTTATAGCTTAAAAAACGTTACATGTCTTCCTGCTTAGTGGCCTCTGGAGTGAAGTAGCTAAAATGCAAAGACCTGGACAGAGCTGTACAGTTCTTTCGTCATGCATGCAAAAATGTTTTAAGATTCTAAATCAATAGCTTTAGTAATCTCTCTCAATGGTTGTTAAGACTCCTCTTATCAGCGGAAATCATAAGCCACAGTTACACTATGTCCTGTTTTGAAAGCATTTCCTGTCTCTTACGCCTTGTTGCTGCTGCTGCTGGTGGTAAATACAGCATGCCTTAGTAAACTGAAATGAACCCAATGCAGACTATTTATGTCCCGGTAAACCACAGTGACTCTGCACAAACAAAGAATGGCTGTGTGCAGACATAAATGTGTCCACACTGAACATATAAAGCGCACATTTTGGGACAAATGTCAAAGCCAGAATATTTGACATATGTTTTTGTAAAAGATCATGCTATTTTAAACTTTTCAACAAAAATTAAAGCATATGGTACCACATGACACAATAGGCCGATGGCAATACAATACACTGTACACAATAATTATAACATCACAATACAACAATTCTGCAGACATTCATAAAAAAAGAAAAATTAAAAAAATCTATATAATGGAAAGATATTCATGGATGAACAAAACATGGGTTTTGTGCATTCATTTTTTTGCATTGCAGTGTCAATTTAATGTAAATTGTCTGAAATAATCTATGGTTTTAGTTTTTGCTCAGTCTGTCTTATGCATAAATCTCCTACGTGTCTAAACCCATAAATGTCCCTTCCCACTAGAAATACCTTTTTAACAGATATCATGATATCTGTCTCTATATCATGATGATGTATCATCCAACACTGCGAGAGGCTGGCAGTCCAGTTGTGTACTGCTGCAATTAACAGTAAAAAAGAAAATTGTTGACAGTTTTGTCCTATTCTGAACCTTAAATTCAGGAAGTCATCCTTTACAGGACTCTCCTGGCAGTCAGAACCACAGCCCACCTGTCAACAGAACAAACAAACTCTTATAGTTGTGCTCATAAGTTTACATACTTAGAATTAGTGATTTATTTTTGGCCATTTTTCAGAATATATGAATGATAACACAAACTATTTTTTGTTTAAAAACTTAAATCATAATGACAACAGAAACTACCCAAATGACCCTGATCAAACGTTTACATACCCCTGTTCTTAATACCGAGTATTTCCACCTCTAACATAAATGACAGCTTGAAGTCTTTTGTGGTAGTTGTGGACGAGGCTCTTTATTTTCTCAGATGGTAAAGCTGGCCATTCCTTTTGGCAAAAGCCTCCAGTTCCTCAAAATTCTTGGGCTGTCTTGCATGAACTACACGTTTGAGATCTCCCCAGAGTGGCTCAATGATATTGAGGTCAGGAGACTGATATTGCCAGTCCAGAACCTTCACTTTATGCTGCTGTAGCCAATGACAGGTCGACTTGGCCTTGTGCTTTGGATCGTTGTCATGTTTGAACATCTAAGTACGTCCCATGCGCAGCTTCCAACTGATGCTTCCGCAGGCTGATGAGTGCCAATTTTCCGATAACATGCTGTATTCATCTTGCCATCAATTTTGACCAAGTTTCCTGTGCCTTTGTAGCTCACACATCCCCAAAACATCAGTGATACACCTTCATGTTTTCACAGTAGGAATGATGTACCTTTCATCATAAGCCTTGTTGACTCCTCTCTAAATGTAACTTTTATGGTTGTGGCCAGAAAGTTAAATTCTGGTCTCATCACTCCAAATGACTTTGTTCCAGAAGTTTTGAGGCTTGTCTCTGTGCTGTTTGGTGTATTGTAAATGGGATTTGAGTAGTAATGGCTTTCTCAACCATAAGTGCCTCCTTATTGAAACAGCCACATTACCTTTTCTCAGAGAGTCCTGTATTTCAGCTGAAGTTATTTGTGGTGTTTTCTTTTCATCCCGAAAAATTTTCCTTGCAGTTGTGGCTGAAATCTTTGTTGGTCTACCAGACCTTTTCATTTTTTACTTCTTAATTAGAGTTTGAACACTGCTGATGGGCATTCTCAATTCCTTGGATATATTTTTATACTTGTGTGCATGTTATCAGGCCAAAATTTTCAGGGTTTGTAAACTTTTGATCAGGGTCATTTGGGTAGTTTCTGTTGTCATTAAGATTAAAAAGAGTAAACACAGTTGTTTTACAGTCAATTGCTTAACCAAACCACAACCACTATGAGTAAAAAATATTTTTTGTGTTATCATTCATTTTCTCAGAAAAATGGCCCAAAAAAAACCTCAAAAACGTATGAGCATGACTGTACATCAGGGGTGTCCAAACTTCTTGAAAAGCGGCGCATCTGATGAAAGGAAAATTTCTTTTCAATTTGACTTTTGATTCTTTTTTCACAACTGCAGGTTTTAGTTGGATTTAAACAGGTTTTAGTTGGATTTGAATGGGTTTTAGTTGTATTTGAACAGGTTTTTGTTGGATTTGAATGGGTTTTGTATAAAGCTGCTGCTGCTGGCCCCCCTTTGAGCATGTCTGCTGTACATCCAGTGGTGAATGGCAAACAGTCATATACTGTGTAAATTGGCTGCTTTTGTTTCTTCAAAACGACAATTTTGCAAGACATTTACTTGAAAAGAAGAAAGAACTAAAACTGCGGAAATGTCTAACAAATTACAACAGAATGAGCAGCAAACAGTTCCTGTCAGAAACAGAGCTTTAGTTTTCTGGATAGAGTCCTTGGCCAAGCAAGTTACAGAGGATAGAATATCAGCTGGAGTGCATGTTTTTCCCAAATGCTGTAGGATCCAGGCAAATAGTTACCAGAACACACACTGTCAAAATGAATTGTGTTATGGTCGGATCCATCTCAAATTAACCCCTGTCTGTAGTCATACAAAAAAAAATACTGAAATGCTTTACCTTGTCAATAGTTTCAGGATATATCACACCAGCTGTTCTTTAAAACACTTTTCCTGAGCAGCTCTTCTACAGATTAATGAAAGTGTCTTAAAAATGTCTAAATAATAACTCCCTACCAAACCAAATCATTTAAGAGCCGCCTCGACAGTGGGCCATTGATATTTTATTGCTTGCAATGGGAAGAATAGCTCTTCTATGACTGACACAGCATGCTTTGATTATTGTTATTTAACTTTGTAACTGGCAGTTGCATGCATTGTTTTAATCCTTCCTGTCACAACGCCACTCACTCCTAAGTCGCAAAAATACAGTAGCAATACAAACAGCATAAATGGGACCAATGAAAGAAAAAAGAAACAAAGTGAAATGCAGATTTTTTTGCATGATGGCTCTTAACTTCAGGTTTGAATGTAAGTATTTTGCAATGGCAACTTCATATTGGGTTGGTATTTAATAAATGTATATATATATATATATATATATATATATATATATATATATATATATATATATATATATATATATAGTAATTTTCAGTTCAGAGGAAACTTCTACAGACAAAAACAAGGCTGTGCCATTGGATCACCTGTCTCTCTGATTGGGGATAACCTGTTCATGGAGGAAGTGGAGAACAGAGCTCTGGTCTCTTTCCCAGGTGCAGTGCCCAGTCACTGGTTCAGATATGTTGATGACACTTGAGTCAAAATCAGAACCAGGAAGTAGAAGCCTTCACAGAACACATCAACGCAGTGGACAAGAACATCAAGTTCACCCGTGAAGATGCCATATATAATTGCCGGTGCAGTGGTTATTTGTGAGGACAGGACTCTCCAAGTACAGGTTTATAGGAAGCCAAAACACAGATCAATATTTACTGTTTGATTCCCACAACCCTCTGCAGCACAGGCTGGGAGTCATCAGGACTCTTCAGCACCGAGCACAAGAGGTGCCCACAACCTCAGAAGGTAAACGGAAAGAAGAACAACACATCCATAAAGCTCTGAGAAACTGTGGATACCCCAAATGGACTTTCAACAAAACCAAGAGGTCACAGTAACCAAACAGACAGGAACCAGAGACAAAAGGAAAGAGTGTAGTTATTCCTTATGTGTCTGGTTTATCTGAAAAAAGGATTTTCTACAAACACAACATTCTAGTCCACTTTAAACTTGGGAACACCTTGCGTCAAAAGCTGGTCCATCCCAAAGACAAGATCCCCACAAACAGCTGTAATGTGGTTTCTGCAGCAAGAAGTGCAGTGAAAGTTATGTTGGAGAAACAAAACAACATCTTCACATGTACAGTATCAGCACAGAAGGATCCTGGAGGACCTGAGTCTGCAGTCCACCTCAAAGAGAAAGGGTATTCCTTTGAGGACAGCAAGGTTCAAATTCTGTCCAGAGAGGCCAGATGGTTAGAGAGAGGTGTGAAAGAAGCCATTTTTGTAAAATTGCAAAAGTCCTCTCTAAACAGAGGAATTGGCCTCAGATTCATGTTGCCTAGTATTTACAACAGTGTTTTGAAACCTAAAACAAAACAGTTTTACCCATGTTTCAGTTGATAAGGTCTCTTGGAATTAGAGACGAAACATCTTCACCTTGAAAACTGAGTCCAAATGCTTTTGCGTTAACCTTTTCTTCATCTACATCAACAAATACATGCATGAAGAGTTCCCAGGTTTACGATACTGCACTCTGTGACCTTCAGACGGAGCACGGTGGTGCAAACCAATGGAAACCCAAACAACCCAACCCAATGACAAACTTCTCCTCAGAGGTTTGTAGGTTGGATGAAAAGTAGCAAACACCAACAATGGCTGCCTTGTTTGCCCTCCGGCACTGCAGGCATATGAGCTCTGTCTCGTTACCATGACACAGCACTTTTCCATCTCCTGGTTTGGCAATGACTCTTTAAAAAACTGGTCATCACATGTGAATTTTGTATTGTCCTTCAGTTTTGGGCAAGTGATAAAAACACGGCATACTAAAATACTTGTAAGTAACAAGAAAATCACATGCTTTGGTTTTTGGAGACAGAGGTGAAGGTCATAAAACAGATGCGTTTCTGGCTTGGATCTCGTGTTGGCATGTGCTTTCTGTCGCCAACTACAAAGACTTTGGGTATAAAGAGACACTTCATTTACTGTTCTCACTTTGCTAAACTTGGAAGATATTAAACATGCTGGTTAATATAATGGAGACCTGATAATATGCAGCCAAATGTGGGACAAAGTGTTGTTTGTGTGAGAAAAAGTGGCACAAGTTACAAATGTGTGTATGTTTGAACTATGACTTTTAAAATTTAAAGGTGCATTGTGTAAAACGTCACAGTATGTAGCTCAACAAAAAGGAACATATCAGCCGGTGTAACCCAGAACCTGTTCTAGTTCCATTAAATCCTGTTCCTGCAACTGCCCACAGCGGAAATAATGTGAAATAATGCTC
Organism: Perccottus glenii; assembly: GCA_024416835.2. Lineage (NCBI taxonomy): Eukaryota > Metazoa > Chordata > Actinopteri > Gobiiformes > Odontobutidae > Perccottus > Perccottus glenii. The sequence continues at coordinate 23,253,242 of CM044552.2, read as the reverse complement.
TTGCTAGTCTGACAAATAATTAATACAGTAAAAATAATCTTTAACTTAGACTTTACTATTGCCACAATACTGTACTACTATTTACTATCAAATTAGATAATTTTATTAAATATTGCCTAAAGTATATTTCTTTACCCCTTAGGTTGTTGCCATAGCGGAGTCACCTGCATGTGTAACTTGGCAATGTTTTTACACTGATCTTCCTGACACAACCCTCTCCATTTTCCCAGCCTTGGGACTGGTACAGGTTAACTGTGGCAGGAATTGTTGCCCCCTTAGGGGATTCAAACCACATCCCACACTACCCACTCCACCACATAGTATAACATTGCCTTTATCTTTTCAGTAGCTATTTTTCGGCCTAAACTGAGCATACAAAACTAGCTATCACTATGTGCATTTGAACACAGAAGTATGCAGTTACTACACCATTAAATCATGCAATTTTATTTGAAGAATTAATGACCATGAACTTAATGAGAGTAAAATAAATGTTTACCATGTACACTTTTATACTGTTTCTTTCCTCGTGTCAGCTTCTAATGCTCCTTTACAGTCTAATAGAACTTCTTGAAGCATTTACAAACACATAAACCTGACTGCCAGATAGAGCTGCTTCACAGTACATATGTAGTCTGCAGTACCAAGTTTGGACAGGGTTCGGACTGTGAATACTTTGCTTGGAGCAGTTCGAGATAGATTTGAAACTTACAAATCTCGCAATAATCCAGCTGCAGCACAAGGTCACAAAATATTTACAGTATGAATAAAAGTCCACTGTCCACTTAAAGTGAACTTATTTTTAGCATCTTACCAAGGAGCAAGTTTGTGATTCAGATTTTTGGCCAAACAAGTTTAATAGACACTCCCCGTTACATGGTTTTCATGTGTAATCATCTTGATGCAATGCTTTGATTCTGTCATTGCTTGTATATTGTATATGGAGTGAGTTCTGTTTACTCAGCTGTCATCCTTTCAAACACGGAATAACCTCCTGGACCAGAAACAGTCTGGGTTCAAGACCTGACATTACACTGAAAATTCACTGCTCTCAATTATCGAAGCCTTGAGACTGGCAAAGGCAACATCCAAGTCATCTGTACTCATCTTACTAGATCTGTTCCACATTGGTGGAATGATCTACCTGCTACAAGATCAGCAGATTCTGTAGCCATCTTTAAAAAATGCCTGAATGTCATGTTCTAGTGTTATGTGTCAGTCTGCTTATGTAATGTATATCACTTCATGTGTCTTATTGTGAAATCACAAACCCCTGTTTGTGTTCCAGATTGTCTTCCTGCCCTTGTGTCTTTCCCGCCACTGTGATTACCTGCTCCGCCCCTAATGTTCCACCTGTGTCTCTTTGTGTTCCCTTTATAGTCTGTGTATTTTCCTTTGTCCTGTGCCAGATTGTCTTTACCCCAGTGTGAGCTTTCCAGCCTTCGCCTTGTTTTTGAGTACACCTCTTGGATTTCGGATTTTAACCTTTGCTTTGGAAAATAAAGATATTGAAAGCTCTGTCTTTTGTGAGATCTGCTCTATGAGTTCTTTTGCCTGGTCCTGACAGTACAATCTGGCCAATAACATGGACTCTGCAGATCCAGTGCGTGCCGCCCTGCAGGCACAGGGACAACAGATTCATCTTCAGGAGGAGCAGGTTGGTTTGCTCCAACGTGAGATGAGGGCTTCAGCAGAGGGCCATGAGCGGGCCTATTCCCAACTTTCTGCACAAATTGGATTTGTCATTGAACAGATGCAGAGGAAGGAGGCCTCGTCAGCGTCAGCGGAGACTGCTGTTACTGATATTGAAAGCTCTGTCTTTTGTGAGATCTGCTCCTTTTGCCTGGTCCTGGCACTGAAAACACATCTCTTCCGTCAACACCTCAAACACTAAATTCTACTTCCTTTCTATCGATTCCTTCTCTTAAAAAAATAAATATAAAAAAATGTGTCTGCTAAATGACTAAATGGAAATGTATTTATATTTGTCTAGAAGCAATTTATTCTTTGTATGTGGGCACTGCCCCCCTAAATTCTGATTGGTTGTATGTCTAACCAAATTGCCTTTGGTTAGACCGGAATCAGGAATCAGTAACTTTGTCTAGAATAGAAAAAGATTTAGGATGTCTGATCTGGCTTGTGCTTCTGTGCTCAAAGCAACAGTGCTGTTTTACGCTTCATTTATTGTCGGGAAAAATGCCCATTCTGAGTAAATTTGCTTTCAAAATGACTGTATCATGCAAAACTTTGTGTCTTAGTAATTTGATCCGAACCGATATTATTATTATTGTTTGAGTATTACACTTTTTGCTGTGAATTGACTCCCAATCCGCTTTTGTGCTGGTCTTAGTTTGACTGTAGACTCTCACAAACTCTGATATTCACAACTGGGTTTACAAACGTTTCTATTTACAAAGATACAAATTCTTTCACAGCGAATCTTGTGCCTTCTCCGTCACAAATTGGGACTTCCTGTCACTTGTGAACATACTGAAAATATACCTGTTTCCATCTGTGACTGTAAATGAACATACAGTAATAAATGCTAAATAAAAGCCACTACATCGGGCCTTTTTATTCAGTATGTTTGTGCGTGCACATAAAAGGATTTTTGTTGCCCAGGAGCAAACTGCTTCTGAAAGAGCTGTTTATGAACACACAGTTATATAAGACCATAAAACAGTGACTAATGCAGTCCGGGGTTTAATAAAATACTGCTGCAGAACCTTGACGTCAATAAACACAGTCTGTCTGGCACTTTCACTGGACTCAGGTAGAAAAGCAGACTTTTACCACAGCCAACAAATGAAATGTGACATGTAACGTTTGCAGAAACATTTGGAGTTACAATGTACATTCTAAGAATGTTGCATAAGCTTGGGTCACAAAAGAAGTTCGTTTTTAATTTATCATTGTTTCCTATGCTTCGGCTGAACAAGAAGGAAAACTTTATGTTCTGTTTTATGTTGTTTGGTTGTCTGTTTAGTGTTCTTTAAGCATCCGGAATTAACTGGTTTTATATGTTAGCTGTAACTGGGTTATCAAAGTTTGAAGTTATTCTTGACTGGGACCTAGCCAACGTTTCTTTTGTCCCGTGGGGTTTTCTGTGTGAGTGTTTTAGGGCACTTGGTTTGATGCCTCCACACTAAAAGTATCTTGGTTGTAATATGTACTGTATGTACTTGGATTAATTCCTTTTTAACACAAGCCTCCTTTCATTTTTTTATGAACTTTAATACATTTTAATTACAGATAATTACAGTCTGCAAGTATGCAAGTATGTCTTTAAGTATGTGACTTAAGTCCTTAAGTCACATATGCATGTAATATTAGTTAGTCTTTTGATTGATCAAACAACTGTAGGAGTAGCTTTGTAGTGAGCAGCTGAGGTCGGACTCTGCGGACAAAGCAGACAACTGTAGTCAGCACACGGACGCAAATAACCATGCCCATAAACATCTTCACGTTTAACTCCTCTTGACCTGGGCCATGCTCACATGTGAACCCAGATCTAAGGCCAGGGTCAGAGTTATGTCTCACCTGCAATGTCTGTGAGTGACTATTTGACTTATTACAACTAAAAGCAAACAGTAAACAGAGCATTACTGAACACTGTAAAGCACTAATTAACAGAACACAGGCCTGAATCTCGCGCTGGCTTTCAGAGCAAGCATTTGTTTGATTATAAAATAAAGAGCTGGGCCGAATAACTAAAGCATATTTACCATAGACAGGCTGGTGGCTGTGCGTTGTCCTCTATTTGTGGACGGTTTGTGCGTCACAGTGTGTATTTGTGTGTGACTAATGAGTTTCGGATCTTTGGAAGGGTCACATTAATATATATTTGGTCACCAAGCAGAAAAACTAGATTACCTTTCTGGGACACTGTTTTCACGTGTCTATGTGCGTGTTCAAAAGTAAGCACACCGCCCTAACTCAAGGTGTGTTTTTAGAAATGCAGACAAAGGAGAAATAGCACTGTATTTCTGGTCTTGTGTTTTGTTTTTACCGTTCCAATCAAATGCAGGTTATAAACCTTAGCATACTGGTTTAACAAACATCAATATTGGCTATTGTTGAGTCTAATGTCACCCTGAGCCTGCTTTACCTGCTCCACCATTGTCTGAACCTTGTGAACATGCAGTTTATTTGTTGGGGTGTTTCATCAATAAGAAAATGCGTTGCTTCTGACTGTATCAGAATATCTATTTTATGTTACTATCTCTATATTATCCCTGTGGGGCAATTCCTAGGCAGCAGCCACACCAGGGCCCCAGCAAAGGTTCCGCCCAACATGGGAGTCAAACCTTGCTGAGAGGTGAGTGTGCTAACCACTGAACCACTGTGCCGCATTTAATAAATTACACGGATTTAAAAGTAATTTGGAAACATAATATCCACTTTAGACCCCCAGCAAAGCATCCCCTATAGTACTGTACACTTTTTGGGGATATTTCGGACCCTTTTCAGTTATGGATATCTGCCAGAACCAGTGGTGTAAAGTAACGAATTACAAATACTCTCATTACTGTAATTGAGTATTTTTTCTCAGGAATTGTACTTTATTAAGTAGTTTAAAAACAGTGTACTTTTACTTGTACTTGAGTACATTTTTAGTGCTGTATCGGTACTTTTACTGCACTATTTTCCCTCAACCTGCAGTCACTACATTGTTCTTTTTTTTTTCCTGTCAATGATGATTGGCTAAGGAGAATAATCAGTCCAGTGATTCCCGTCCAATCAAATCGCGCATAGAAAACTTGCATCAGACAGACTTCAAAACACCTGGCGCCAATTTAGTTTAATCATGGAGGAGGAAGGAAGTGTGGTGGATGCTTCAACATGCAGTAACTCAAATACAGCACTTCAGCATCCTTGGCCGTACCTGAAGGAGCTTTTTACAATGAAGGCGAAGAAGGGCAATTGTGTCGTTATGTCATGCCTACTTTGCTTGCCCAGACCGGTTGAAATATCAGCATTCAAGAGTTCTTCCTCTAATTGAAAAAAGCACATCGAGATAAGATTTCATATTTGCTAAGTATCATATCTTAAATATTTATGTTAAATGGTATAATAAACGTCACAAATATAGTGTGGGGGGCATAAATAAAACTGTGTTAGGTTTTATGAGCCAATGTGAATTAGGGATGCACCGAATGTTTCAGGCAACCGAAATTATTCGGCCAAAAACAATTGCGTTAGCGATTAGCAACCAGCTTGGAGTGAAGGCACGGTCATTTTATTAATGCAGCAGTATGGGCGTGTTAGAAGAAAAATCATCACAAGCAACGACTGCTTAATAAGACTATCTCGTCAGTCGTCATCATTGATGAGAAGAGGGTTGTTGCTGGTTATACTGTAGGCCTATGTATAATGACTTAAAAATGGCTTTAAACCGCTACTAAATACACTGCAGAATACAATGCGCAATTTGAATGTAAAAGAGAACGACACTGTTATAAAGCTACATATTTATTTCACAGGGTATAAGGTGGAATAAGTCACAGCATAATACTCACTACTCCCTACTCTTGAGTACTTTTGAAGGGGCTACTTTTTACTCGTACTTTGAGTGGTATTTAGGACAGGTACTTTTACTCCACTCACATTACATTTTTTGGTAAGTAATAGTACTTTTACTTGAGTATGATTTTTCAGTACTCTTCCCACCACTGGCCAGAACTGACCCAAACTGCACCATACTGTCCCAGTGGAAAAGACAGGCTTGCTGGTGGGAGAGATCCTTCAAGATGTGTATATATGTTGGTAATTTTTGGATCAGATTTGACCAAAGAAACTTCTTGTCAACAGGAGATTGACACATAACGATGGAAGATAACATATTCTAACACTGATAAAGGGCTATTACTATGATATGAGAGCTGAGTCCAGACTACCTCAGCCTCCTCAGAAAGTACAGGTGTTGGTGGGTCTTTTTAATAATGCTGGAGGTTTAGGCAGTCTATGTAAAGTCATTTGAGATTTGCACATCTAAAGGTAGATACCCAAATTATATGTACTACAAGTAAAGAAATTGTTATAGCAGGAAATGTTGTAATTGTATGCACACTTCTGGAATAGGGTAATCCTTTCTACCTTATTAGACTGTTGGATGAGCAGTGTTTTGCACCAAATCCCCACTTCTAACTCCCAACCCCCAATGTTGTTGCTGACATGTCTCTTTGTATTGTTGATTAATGTCATTGTCTTCTTAGTATTGTCATGTGTGTAGGAGTAAAATTTAAACCATAAAAGGAAGACACAATATTAAGGTTGTGATCATTCTTCACAAAGTTCTTTACCATTTCTTTGATCTTTTTTGTGAACAAACTTGTAATTGTGGTAGATTAATTACACCACGGGATGGAGGAACACAAGTAGATAATGAGGTTCATTGTCAGAATATTTGTGCATATAAACAACAAGGGTTGGGTAAAGCAACATGCATGCTTCACCTCCATTTCCCCTCCCCCACACATTGACCCAGGACTCCAATATTTATTGGATTATATAATAATAATTATATAATAATTTAGAGACCTAAACAGATACCGGTCACATATCTACACAACATGCTGTTGCCATGACTGAAGGAGCTCATACTGAAGGAGATAAACAGTTTGTAATGGCTCAATGGCGGCAAAACAAAAGGTGACTTCGAAAGAGTGACTACCTCATTCCAACTTTGGAACCATGAAGAAAAGGTTAAATGCAACAGCATCTGGACTTAGATTTCAAGGTTGAGACATTTTGTCTTTTATTCCAAATGACTTTTTCAATTCTGAGTTCAACTGGGAAAAGAGCCGAGCTTACATCTCTAGAGGGATGGGTTCGACCTGAAACTACCTGATAGGACCAGGCTGGTCTGGTCTCATAGTCGTTAGCTATGAAAGAGCAGTGTGACTCCTGAACAGCCTGGTAATCATTCAGCAATAGAGGCTTGAATGGTACATTTACTTTACATTATAAGAGGCAACAGTGTCACTTGAGGAACATTACATTTAAACACAAACAGCCTACCACACAAAGAGACAACTGACTCCGCCTCTTGTTGGTTTAGGTGCTCGGCTGCGCGCTGTCCTCTCCTATCTTTCAGATTACTGTTAATCCGAGGGATAATTGTCTGCAGTCTCCCCTGGCCATGAGATTGAGATTTAAGCTGACCTGTCTACACTGACCTAATCTCTCACCTCAGCCTTTCGCTTTGTTTATGCTTTTGTATTCTACGTAGTCACACTTCTATTTGTCTAAAGTCCATCTCAACTTATCATTTCTACATTCCGGTAATTGTATATAGTGCATTCTTCTACTGAAAGTTTACTTCTAGAATGAAGCAATCCTTTTTAGCCCTGGTGGTGGGGGATGTGCAATAGTTGTCCTGAACAGGTGATCGGATCAGAGGTTGTATTTGGAGTAGTCCTAGATTGCATGTTGAAGCCTATCCTGGCTCATATAGAGGCACCTCCGACATCAGCGATGGTGTGTTTTTAGTGAAATGAGTGCTCACAGAAGCAGCACATTGTTGTATTCAAGGCTTAATTACATTAGCATTTATCAATAGGAGTGTGTCTGTGAGGTAGTGGTGTCCACAAAATTGGATCACAAAACAGAAAGTAAAGTGCTCTCTTTATAATAAATGTAATAAAAAAATTATTTTTAGAGTTTTTTTTTTTGAATTTTTTTTTAGTTATTGTCTTTAACCTTCAGTTACACAGGTTAATCTCTTTTAATCTGGAGTCTTATTTGCAAAGGGAGACCTTTGGTGGCCCAGATGGCTCACAACATAAAAATACTATAACTCAGAAGAAAAGGTTAAAGCAAAAGCATCTGGGCTTAGATTTCAAGGTGAAGACGTTTTGTCTCTGATTCCAAGAGACTTTTTTTTTTTAAATTCTGAGATCAACTGGTAAGAGAGCTGAGCTTATATCTCTATGTCTCATAGTCGTTAGCTCTGAAAGGACAGTGTGACTCCTGATGTGAGAGTCATTAAAGGCTCAGAAGAGTCGTTAGTGACACTGTTCCATTCAGGTGTTGTTGTTGTTGAACAAGTGAGTGAAACAGTTTTGATTTAGGTTTCAGAACACTGTTATAAATACTAGGCAACATGACTGGCGATTGGGTATCATAATCATCTCTTATCTATTATTCTCTTATCTATTATTATTATTATTATTAATATTATTATTATTATTATTATCTATGAGAAACTGTACTTGGTTGAATCACTACTGGCAGGGATGCATTTGCTTTACTTGGAACAGTACAAGATGTTAAGACAGTGCTTCTCAAAGTGTGGGGCGCGGCGTTTGGCGGCGGAGAGCCGAGAGAATCCACTGAACTAATGTTGAGTGGTGTTGCAACAAGGACTCTTTTAAGGTTTCACCAAACATATTGCGCTTCCATGATACATGAAATGAAAATACAAATTCAGATGGCAAAAACGTCACGCAAATATGACAACACTTATTGCTTATAGCTTATACTTATAGCTCTCGACTTTACGGTGTGTTATGTCTAAAAACACTCGCTGCAGACAGTATGAAATCTTGTAAGTTAAGAAGGCACATGAGGCACTTTCCGAAGGAAATTAGAAGAATATAACAAGCAGCAAGGTACTTTCACAAAAGGTGGCTACCATAAATAACGCGGCACAGTTAGCGTGGCCTACAGAATTGTCTGCAAAAAAAACATATACGATCGCTGAAGAGCTCATACTCCCCGCAGTCATCGATATGGTATCATCTGTGATAGTCGAGAGGCGTTCTAAAATTAATCACACTGTTGGTAGGCACATACATTTTTTTAAACTAAATTTAGTGACACAATCAGTTATTTTTAGTAAAAAGTTAAATCTTATCTTATATTACTTGTGAGTGGACGGGGATCAGATAATTTTTTCCATCCAAGGGGGGATCAAGGTGTAACAAAAAGTTTGAAAAGCACTGTGCTAAGGGTTTTCATGAGTTTGTGAACCCACAAATCTTATTAGTACAAGCTGCTGTGAAAGCCAAATCTCTGTTGTTGTGTGAATTGTGAAGACAGAATCTTCACTTCACTTCTGTACCTGGCTGCCAAAATATTGTGCAAAAAAATAAAATAATTCTTTGTGTTGAAGTGCCCTTTTTGTTTATCTGTTGTTCATAAATAAAACACATAATCTGTATGAAAAGTATGAAAATTTGAAATGACAGATAATAATAAATTATGACGGAAATTTTCCGTTAAAATGACAGAGAGTGAGAAAGCCTAGCACAACCACAACCTGGTTCTGCTAGAATCTCCTATCATTAGCTTTGTATACTGTGCTGGGTTTTAACTGACTAGTTTTTAGTGCACTTGTGCTTTTTGTTACCTTGCGTTGTTAAAATTGCTTCCATTGTTTTCCTCACTTGTAAGTCGCTTTGGATAAAAGCTTCTGCTAAATGACTAAATGTAAATGACTAAATGTAAATGTAAATGGTTGGCACATGGATGAATTATTATAACTGGATAGGGCACCACCCAGTAGCGGTTTTAGGCAGGCGGGCAGACGGCAGCCGGGCGTAATTTTTCGTGACACATTGGGGGCGGCAGCACGAGCAGATTAATTAAAAAAAAAAAAACGCTGCGTCCCGAAGCGGTTTTTCATCATTTATATCATTTCACTGTGTGTGGAATTGGCTAATTGGCGCTCCTGCAGCTGCCGGCGCCCTGCTTGCTGAAAATGTACCATGCACAGAAGCTGTGTGTTGAGAGAAGTGTAAAGGGGTGGGGCGAGAGGCGCGGGTGACATTTCACCTCTGGGTCTCTCTCAAATGGAACGGACAGCCTATAGTTCCTGCAAATGAAACTAGGTAATACAAAACAATTATGCGGTCATCAAGGTGAATTGGTTTAGTCTTGACTTCTGGTCGTGAGTGACAGTTGGGGGGATGGGAAATCTGTTGATTGTCGAGTGCCAAATAAACAGAGATGGAGAAGAAAAGGTTAGAAAAGCCATCAGGTGCCCAATTTCAAAAAAAAAAGAAAAGAGGAGGAGAAACAAGCAAAAGATTAAGGTATGCAACTATGTTCTCTCTCTCTGTATGATTACAGTATCCATTTCATGAATGAAGAGCTAATGCTAATCGGTGGTGGGTATAACTCTTTGTTAGCCTTTTTGCTAATGATGCTTGCTATGCTGATACAACAATAATTTGGTTTCAACTCACTAATGAGATCTAATTTATAATATTGTGCTTTGCAATAAAACTGTTAAAAGTTCAGTTATCATTTCCATCTGTTGGTTTAACGTTAGGCTCTGTAAATAACCAACGGCATTTTCAAATCTTTAGGTTAAAGACGAACATTTGCTATGTAGCTATTTGCTACACAGTGTGCTAAGTATAGTTTCCTAAGTATAGTTTTACAAGTCATAACTAAAAGTGTGTCATGCATAGAATTTGAGGCAGTAACTAAAGAGCTAATAGTTCTTTCATGAAAGTTAGATTAATATACAAATTAATATCCTGAAACCCAAAAAGATTTTGGTGATTAAAAAAATAAAATCCCATTGTTTTTGCCTATACATATACACATACATATACAATTTTATTTTTTAAACAACTGAGTCCTAGTGACCATAGCATAACATGAATAAAATATAATTTTTCAATATTTTTTTTTTTTTTTATCATTTGTTTCTATGCTCTAAACAATGTGATGACATGGGGGAAAAAAACTAATAAAATAAATAAATGTTTTTTTCCGGGTCTAGGAGGATATAGCGTGTAATGACAGACATTTAGTGTGTAAGAGCATGTTTATGTAACCCTTCTATTATGTTTTGAGTCAATTTGACCCCAGGCTGTTTTAGCTTTATAAAACATTATCCTATGGTCTTTTGGTTTCAAATGCAATTCAATTGCAATTTCAGGAGCACTTCTAAAATATTTTGGAGCATCCTCTGCCACTGGTCAGGATGAGCCAACCACCTCCCCCGCTACACAGGCCTCTTCTGGAATGGTCTCGACCCTTCAGGATGAGCAAACCACCTCCTCCACTACACATGTCTCCACAAATATCTGATATTGAGGATGAAGACCTCTTTGCCTCTACTTCTCCCCAGCATGAGCTTTCAGGTGTGCATATCGTGTATGTGTATAATAAAATATAACTGTTTGTGCAGAACTTTGTTTGTTATTTTTGTGTGTGTGTGTGTGTGTGGGGTGCCAGTGGCGGTTCAATGTAGAACCGCCACTGGCACCACCCCCTTTCCTTGAAGCAAATTTGATTAGTGGCCCCTTGATCAGCAGCAACAAAACCACCTACTGCCCAGAAAGGATTTTCCCTAGCGCAATGTAAAAACAAATAGCTGTTATTTGGCTGACAGGACACCTACAGCTAGCCTGGCTCCGCCCTCCTACGTACTTCCGCTCAATTTCATTTCGCTTTAGTACTACGTCTGGGATTGCTGTATATTCTTAGGTTTCCAGAAATCAATTTTTTGTAGGACCAATCAGCGAACAGAGGGAGTGGCTGAGAACGATGACGTTGATGTAGTGCGTCAGTTTGCGTTGGATCGACGTTAGCGATTGGCTATGGCAGATCCTGAGTGACTCTGGGCAGATCCAATAGTTTTAAACTTCAACAGAGTTCCCACATACAAGGAAGTAAACGCTTGTCAATGGAGCGAGGCCAGACTCTCTGTACAAATGAAATGTACGAGAGTCTGGTAGAACCAGGCTAACCTACAGCTACCAAAATGGTTGAATTTTGTAGTGTTTATTACCTACCTACCTTTTTTTTTTAAAGAAATAATGTTTATTGTTTGTGACGTCACCGCTCCATGTCTCCATGTGAAAGCAAATCATTTTCATTATACCAGCAGCCAGCATTTGCCTTTTGGCGTCAAAAAAACAGTCCTTAGTATCCAATACTATATCTATCAAACAAATCCAATGTAAAGAAATCGTAATAATAGTTATGGCAGAATACACAAAGCAAATGCATACAATAACAGGACCACTCACATAGCAGATACATTTCCATTGTGCTGTGGTTATTGTGTGTGTTTTGTTCTTGCTTTTAAAACTCTATAGGGTCCGTTCCTATAGAGTTTTATATACAGATATACACAAGATGTCCCATGCTCAGGCATTATATGTATGATCATGTTTTATAGTTATATAGGCTTCCCACTTGATAGACAGACAGACAGACAGACAGACAGACCGACATACAGACAGACAGACAGACCGACAGACAGACCGACAGACAGACCGGCAGACAGACCGACATACAGACAGACAGACCAACATACAGACAGACAGACCGACATACAGACAGACCGACAGACAGACAGATAGATATATATATATAGAATTTTTTTTATTACACAAAGTGAAATGCTATTGCCCAGTAGCTCAACATCCATCATTTACAGGAAAACATTAAAAACAGTTCACAAAATACACATTTTACTTAAAAAGCTAAACTTAAAAAAATTTTTTTTTAAATGAATAAAGACCTGACTTATCCTCACAATAAGTAGTAGTTGTACTAGTAAGTACTACTAAAAAGTACTAGTGCAAAATTGTTCAACTCCTGCACAGTGTTGCACCAGCCGAGGATATTTCTGCCACTCCTCTGCTGTAATACGTGGGAGGAGCCCATGCTGTGTCCATGCAGCGACTGCCTGATCAGCTGCTAACGGGAGGAAATGAAGGGGGAGGGGTAGAGGTGGAGGTTAGAGGGTGCAAAGAGCGAGTGCTGAGAGAGTTGAGAGGATCTGTGACACAGGACAGAAGAGGCTTTCATGGCTCTGACCTCTATTAGACCTTGTTTAAATCTAGACTGTCGCTGTACACACATCACATATTGCCCTGATGTTTACACTTGTTTTTTTTTTACAAGCTGTTGACCCACATTGGACTTAGAGACACTTCTATTTTCACAAATCCTTCCTTTTCCCAAACAATTCCCTTTAAGGTAAACTTTCACTTCACTTTAAAGTGTAACTTTCAGAAAAACCTAACCTGAGACATGGGAGAGAAGAGGGCAACTAAAGTTTGACAATGGCATGGTTTATAAAGCGTTGTTCAACACAACACAGCAGTTAGCGCTAACTTTGTGGGATATATTATTGAGTGCATGTAACGTTTGTCTAAAATAGCTAATGTTAGCTGAGCAGCTACATCAACCACTCACATAGCTTTCACAGAGGCCCGCTGTCTCAGCAAGATAACGGCTAAAGTTAGTGAACTTTTTAAGACAGGATACTGTACATGTTACTATTACTGTTATTTTGTCTAGTCTTTGCACAAATGTTGGAGCACTTCATTTTTATATGGTCAACTGATGTCTAAGCAGCTGCACTGTTCCTAAACTGCCTTGTGTAACATCAGTGACAAGCTCCACAGTAACAACAAAATCACTGACCTCTTGTGTATTGTGAAGAAAACAGTATGACTGAGTGAAGGAGTTTGTCTTGTTTCTATGAACCTCAACTGTACTAAATTAGTTTTGCATTAGGTTGAGACAACATAAATGTAACCTTGCTGTGTCATTGCAGCTTCTTATTGTTTATTTCACCGTTAGTGTTATTCATAATACCTCCAACATGAAGTTTAGCACACTATGATTATTGTTTTCTTCTCAGGACTCCTGCTCAGAGAGTTTCAAGCTCTTGTGGAGGAGAGCTCTGACAGACACTCAAAAGGAGGAGAGCAGGAGCTGGATGTGGGGCTCAGCTGCTGCCGGGACAACAGAGGCAGGTAGGTCATATATATCTACAGAAATAATCACACACCCAAACAAACCTCTGTAATCCAAACAAGGCGTGTTGTTCCATTGTCATGCACAGTTAAAGCTGCTGTCACAGGAGGATGAAGTTCTCCAGATGGTTGTTACTCGTCTGCCAGGGGTTTTTCTGGATGTAATGCAGAACAAACAGAGCCACACCAGGACCAGCCAAAACAAACAGAGCTCAGCCAGCGTGGTGCACCTGCCTGAGTCATGCAAACAGATCTAAAAAACAGATGCTGCCAATAGGGTCTCAGCCCACCACATGGGTTTTTTTTTCAATTGCAGAGTTTATACAGATATATTTTTTGTTACTATAAAAAAAAATTGTTACTATAAACAGACTAGTAAATATAACGAGACAACCAATGCCAGAAATGAGCATTGGATTGGCTGTGATAACAATTACATCCTAAATTACATCCTGGCTGCATTTTTGCAGTTGTCATGGATGGCTCACGTTATCTCTGGTGAAGATTATTGAACAAACGAGCCAACAGAAGTAACAAAGAAAATAGTCCCTGGCAAAGTGTAACCCCAAATGAGTTAGCATTAGCTGCTTTGTAAAGACATCATTTGAAAAGCCAAGACAGTAAATGTATCAGACTGATAAGCCTCTGTAGTCAGGATCATAATTCACTCAGATTTCTCAGAAAGACAGTCACTTATGAGTCATTGTTCCTGTTAGCTGCTTATCTTCCATGTTTTACAAGCACACTAACATTATTTAGCATTTGACAACTGAAAACAAGTAGAATGCAGTTTTATCCACTCTACGCAGTTTTATCTATGTTCACTCCTCCCCCAACGTCAGTCACACTCCTGTTTTCCTCTGTGAGCCTCGCTCGATGAAGCTTTGTTTCACAGAGTCCATCTCGACGCATACGCTCACTAATCTTGCTCGCTGTCATGGCGGCTTTACCGGGACATCAGAGCTGTACACAAACACTGATTTCCCGGCAAAATAAGCCTGAATTCTGCACAATGAAATGAGCCTACAGGCTCATAGAGACAACAGTTGAACAGTGGAGGTCTCAGTTATTTCATCTCATTGTGGTGGGCTCATATTTGGGCAAATAAAAATATTAGTTGATCTTAAAAAGATACATATAGTCCCTTTAAAGTAGAGGACACTAATTTACCAAGATATTAGACTTGTACGAACGAAAAGAGCCAAAAACGAGTGAAGCTTGAATATTGACTTTCTTGTAAAGTAATACCATGAAGTCCAACAAACAGTAAAGTACAGTTTATAGATTATTATGTGTAATTATTTAATTTTATTTAACTGTATTTGTTTATACAACTTTAACTGCCTGCATTGTATTGAGATTCAATGATAAATATAGTCTGTGTTAATGATTTTACAGTGGACTCCACACATCTGTCTGGTTGTGCATGTGGCGTTCATTCAGTCTACAGTGCTGTTTGTTTGCCCTTGAGTTAAAATTTAGTGTCATCTTAGTCTTTGTGTTGACTCTCTCCGACTTGTCAATGTGAATTGTCAATAAGTGCAGACTCACAGCTTCACAGATAAACCCAAGGTAGTTTCAACTAGTTCCTAAAACTAGTTTTAAAAATTGCATGTGTCGTTTCTGGAGAGATTGCACGTGTGTTTGTGGTTACAATAACAAAAAAGCAGAGCAGCATGTGGTCCCAGGGATGGACTTAACTCCCAAGATACCACTGACCATAAAGCATTCTCCAGTATCAGGATCACAGGACATGGACATGCATGCTCTGAAAAACACTATAAGAAAAAGATATGATTCACTTGCACTTAGATCCAAGATAAAGTGTTGGCAGGTGAAGTGTGGATGTAAGTACGTTTACAAGGAGACACTGCTCATAGCTCGATTAAACCCTCTCAACTTTCTTTCTTTACATGCACAGGATAATCAACCTACTGTATACCCAACCCTTTACTCAAGATAATGTGGTATTCATTTGATCTTAATATTATTACAGTATTTAGCATTTGCTTAAAAAGAGGAAAGAAGCTAACCTGACTTGTTTGTTAGGGTTAAATCCTAATAAACTTTGACAATTTACTCAGAAATCATGCTGGAAGCCCGACCCTGTGCACATTGGTTTCAGACGCCAAACCTTTCAAACAAACCATAGTTGCAGAGTATTTTCCTGATTGTGGGATTGTGGACTGCTGAGTGAGACCAGTAGGCTCTGAAATGTAGCTCTTGTGTTGTTTTGTATTTTTGTGAGCATTGCACAGCTTGGTTTTGGTGTAAATTTGGAGGTTGTCCACTCATGGGAAGATTGACAGTTGTCTTGAATTCCATTAATTTCTACTTAACCTGAAGCAACCCCTGTCTCTAACTTACCTGATAAATCTGTAAGCATTTATCAAGTAAGCAAATTTGTTTTATTTAAGTATGTTTTAAACACCAAAACAAGCGTCACCTGGTTGTATGTTTCCATGTTTATGATGAGTGTGACGTGCAGCATGGTGACATAAAATAGTTCCTGGTTTTAGTAGCCCCAGTGTATGCATGCTAAAGTACTTTTAAGTTTAGTTCAGTTTATCTTTTTTTCTTCTCTAGATTAAATTCTGAAACAAGTGCAGAGTGCTTTCCAACAGAGATGAAAAGCTGTCATTATCAGAAAAGATCCTTGCACAGGCTGTTGGTGATTTGTTTGTCAGGAGATGGTAATGGGCCACTGTTGTGTCTGCTGTCAAAGAAATGAGGCTGAAAAGAAAGCAAGTCTGAACAACAGAGTCTTTATGAGGCCGGAGAGGGTCAAGCATCCAGAGGCCTCTAACAAACACGTCGCTTTCACTGTCGAAAAAAAATCACAGCCAATTGTGTTCTGTTTTTGTGGAGATTTTATACATGGGCATCACTGGGTGTTTAGAGTGGGAACAAAAGTGTTATTGGCAGTTTTGTCCCCAAAACTGCCAATAACAGTTGCCAAAGGACATGGTAAAATAAACATGGCAGGACTGCTTTCAGAGGATTAGTTACAAGGTTCCAGGTGCTGCTTATCAACCAGGCCTTGGTTAAATGATCTTAAGCAGGAGCACAGATTTATATTAAAGCAGACAATCTGACAGTTGGATGGTCTGGGGCTTTGAGGTGTGTCTTTAGACAATGGCCAGAGGGAAAGACGTAACCATTTGAAAAACAAGTGTTACTGAACACTTGATCTGATCTGCAGAGGGATTTTAAGTGAGAATGATTTTTTGGTGTAAAGAATTCAAGACACTAGCTGTCTGACATAGTTTTTATTCTATGGTACACTGACTTGTGAACCTTTTTACTAAACCTATCAAAACAATTAGCAAAGATTTTGAAATTTATCCAACTGCATTCCTTTAGAATGTGACAATAATTTCATATTTACATGACGTCCATATTTTTAAGGGATTATACAGTAAGTTATAATAAGTATGCATTATTGTGCTGTATCTCAAAGTAAATGCCTTTTAGGATGGTAATGGATTGGAGGCCAAAGGACAGAGCCCTTGAGAGGCACATTGTTCAAAGGAGCAGGAGATTCCGACGTTCTTTCACAGCACACACAGTCAGTATAGAGCCAACATGTCTTTGCAAAGAGCTGTTATAAAATGAAAAACAACATGGAGCAAATTCCGAAATATTAAAGCGTATTGGTGTCATGACATTTTTACATGATATATAATTTTGTAACATATTGTGAACATATTACAAGAGTCATCACATTTATCTTTTTATAGCAAGATCTTTTCATATCATACAAGATAAATGCACATTAAATAATATACAGTCAGGTCCATAAATATTGGGACATCGACACAATTCTAATCTTTTTGGCTCTATACACCACCACAATGGATTGGAAATGAAACAAACAAGATGTGCTTTAACTGCAGACTTTTAGCTTTAATTTGAGGGTATTTACATCCAAATCAGGTGAACAAAGTCAGAATTACAACAGTGTTTATCTGTGCCTCCCACTTTTTAAGGGACCAAAAGTAATGGGACAGATTAACAATCATAAATCAAACTTTCACTTTTTAATACTTGGTTGCAAATCCTTTGCAGTCAATTACAGCCTGAAGTCTGGAACACATAGACATCACCAGACGCTGGGTTTCATCCTGGTGATGCTCTGCCAGGCCTCTACTGCAACTGTCTTCAGTTCCTGCTTGTTCTTAGGGATTTTTCCTTTCAGTCTTGTCTTCATAAAGTCATAAATGCATGCTCAATCAGATTAAGGTCAGGTGATGGACTTGGCCATTGCATAACATTCCACTTCTTTCCCTTAAAAAACTCTTTGTTTGCTTTTGCAGTATGCTTCGAGGCATTGTCCATCTGCACTGTGAAGCGCCGTCCAATGAGTTCTGAAGCATTTGGCTGAATATGAGCAGATAATATTGCCCCGAAACACTTCAGAATTCATCCTGCTGCTTTTGTCAGCACCACATCATCAATAAATACAAGAGAACCAGCAGCCATACATGCCCACGCCATGACACTACCACCACATGCTTCACCGATGAGGTGGTATATTTATTTGGATCATGAGCAGTTCCTTTCCTTCTCCAGACTCTTCTCTTCACATCACTCTGGTACAAGTTGATCTTGGTCTCGTCGGTCCATACACACATGGACCAAATTGTTGGTACCCTTCAGTCAATGAAAGAAAAACTCACAAAAAAAAACTTTATTCTGACAAAAGTAATAATAAATAAAAACTTTATGAATGTTAACAAATGAAAGTCAGACATTGCTTTTCAACCATGCTTCAACAGGCCTAGACAAAATTGTTGGTAACCCTAAATTAATATTTTGTTGCACAACCTTTTGAGGCTATCACTGCAATCAGACAATTCCTGTAACTGTCAATGAGACTTCTGCACCTCTCAGCAGGTATTTTGGCCCACTCCTCATGAGCAAACTGCTCCAGTTGTTTCCGGTTTGAAGGGTGTCTTTTCCAGACGGCATGTTTCAGCTCCTTCCAAAGATGCTCAATAGGATTGAGGTCAGGGCTCATAGAAGGCCACTTTAGAATAGTCCAATGTTTTCCTCTTAACCATTCTTGGGTGTTTTTAGCTGTGTTTTGGGTCATTGTCCTGTTGCAAGACCCATGACCTGCGACTGAGACCAAGCTGTCTGACACTGGCCAGCACATTTCTTTCTAGAATCCCTTGATAGTCTTCAGATTTCATTGTGCCCTGCACAGATTCAAGACACCTTGTGCCAGATGCAGCAAAGCAGCCCCAGAACATAACAGAGCCTCCTCCATGTTTGACAGTAGGGACAGTGTTCTTGTCTTCATATGTTTAATTTTTCCGTCTGTGAACATAGAGCTGATGTGCCTTGGCAAAAAGTTCCATTTTTGTCTCATCTGTCCATAGGACATTCTCCCAGAAGCTTTGTGGCTTGTCAACCTGTAGTTTGGCATATTCCAGTCTAGCTTTTTTATAATTTGTTTTCAACAATGGTGTCCTTCTTGGTCATCTCCCATGTAGTCCACTTTGGCTCAAACAACGACGGATGGTGCGATCTGACACTGATGTTCCTTGAGCATGGAGTTCACCTTGGATCTCTTTAGAAGTCTTTCTGGGCTCTTTTGTTACCATTCGGATTATCCGTCTCTTTGATTTGTCATCAATTTTTCTCCTGTGGCCACGTCCAGGGAGGTTGGCTACAGTCCCATGGATCTTAAATTTCTGAATAATATGTGCAACTGTAGTCACAGGAACATCTAGCTGCTTGGAGATGGTCTTTATCCTTTATCATGCTTGTCCATAATTTTCTTTCTATTCTCCTGCGACAACTCTTTCCTTCGCTTCCTCTGGTCCATGTTGAGTGTGGTACACACCATGTCACCAGACAACACAGTGACTACCTGAAGCCCTATAAATAGGCCCACTGACTGATTACAAGATTGTACACACCTGTGATGCTAATTAGTGCACACACCTTGAATCAACATGTCCATTTGGTCACATTATTTACAGTCTTTTCTAGGGGTACCATCAATTTTGTCCAGGACTGTTCCATGAGTTTATTTTTTTAAATAAATCCGTTGAAGCATGGTTGAAAAGCAATGTCTGACTTTCATTGGTTAACATTCATAGAATTTTTATTTATTATTACTTTTGTCAGAATAAAGTTTTTTCTGTGACCATTGTGAGTTTTTCTTTCATTGACCGAAGGATACCAAAAATTTTGTCCACGTGTGTAGGATGTTGTTCCAGAATTGTGAAGGCTTTTTTAGATGTTTTTTTGTCAAACTCTAATCTGGCCTTCCTGTTTTTGAGGCTCACCAATGGTTTACATCTTGTGGTGAACCCTCTGTATTCACTCTGAAGTCTTCTCTTGATTGTTGACTTTGACACACATACACCTACCTCCTGGAGAGTGTTCTTGATCTGGCTTGTGTTGTGAAGGGTGTTTTCTTCACCAGGGAAAGAATTCTTCGGTCTTCCACCACAGTTGTTTTCCGTGGTCTCATGGGTCTTTTGGTGTTGCTGAACTCAACGATGCGTTCTTTCTTTTTAAGGATGTTCCAAACAGTTGATTTGGCCACACCTAAAATTTTTGCTAGTTCTTGTTTTGTTTTTTCAGCCTAACGATGGCTTGCTTCACTGATAGTGACAGCTCTTTGGATCTCATATTGAGAGATGACAGCAACAGTTTCCAAATGCAAATAGCACTCTTGAAATGAACTCTGCTCCTTGTAAATGGGATAATGATGAAATAACCTCTGCCCCCCACCCCCCCACCCCACATATACAAACTGTGGTGGTGGTGGTGGTGGTGGGGGGGGGGGCAGAGGCTCAACCGTAAGGTAGGCGGTTTGATTCCCGCTCTCCCTACAGTTCATGCTGTTGTTGTGTCCTTGGGCAAAACACACAACCCACCTTTCCTCCAGTGGTGTTCCAGCTTTAACACTGGTGAATAGAACCTTATTGTAAGCTTTGAATAAAAGCGTCAGCCAAATGATTAAATGTAGTGATTTATGACATTACATCCAATACCAGATTAAATTCAATATACTTTATTGTTCCAAAGGGAAATCTGACACAATGCTGAGCCCCTGCAGAACATACAGTACAAAACAGACAGAACAAACATGAGTTCATACTTATGTACAACACACATTCATACAGTAACAGTACTGTAACCATCGATTATCTGTGCAAAATACTGCATGTGGAATCAGAATATTTGCACTTGCCCTGAGCTAAAAACATTACAGAACTAAGCTTAAATCAACTAAAACTAATTTACAATTGTAGTGTCTTATTCTTGATAATATGTGTTTTATTTCTATTACTTATTCAGACACTTAAATATTCATGCAATCATATTATGTGCCTTATGAGTTTATACTTTTGTATGGTTTATTATAATCAAGTGTGGTATGATCTTAATACAGTTAATAGTTTATTAATGGAAAAGATAAATGATAATGTCAGGGTACATGGATTTGAACATGGATTTTAGTTTAACAAACACACGTACAAGGAAAGATCTGGATAAGCTAAAGACATTGGTACTGAGGCAATAGGAGACACCTTAAACTGGGACAAAGGTCAAGAATGTAGGTCAAGTGAGGGATAGTCAGCCTCCACCAGAAGGAGGGTTTTTTTCACCCCCCATGCAATTCAAGGAGTTTTTTCTCATAAATTTCTAACATGACATGTATGAAATGTGCGCTCAGCAGATCAGTACAGCTGGGAAAGCATGCTCGGCTCGTTATTGTTATGACAATAAAGACTCTATTTGGCTTCAAAACTCTTGTTTGCTTGTGTTTTTTTGCTTTTGGTGTGTTGGTGCGTTTGGAGATTGGAAAAGTCAGTAAAAACCAACCCTGAGAACAGTATAAAATGTGCAGCAAATGCAAAAACAAGTGAATCAGTGAGTTTGTTTTTTCACAAGGTTTCTTGTTATATGAATTTATGAGATCTTCTTCTTGTGTTTGCATTAGGCTTTACATGGACATGCTGCAAATAATCTGCTTCTGATTTATTCAAACAAGAACATAAACATATTGAAACTGAGACATTTTACCATTTCCCCAAAATAATAAAAGCTCTTTTTGAATTTGATTGCAGCAACACAACACAAACAGTTTAGTGGCGTCAGGTCTTTGTCTGTGAACACAGTTTGCTGTGACATCCACAAATGCAAACTGTATCCTGTGTGAACACCACCCAGAAACACTGCGTTCTTCTCTTGGACAAAGCTCATTTAAACTAAACTTTTCTATAGTCAGATGAATCAAAATAAAGTCTGTTTGGACAGCCTGAGCTTTGGTGGTCATATTTTGTAAAAATGTGAGAATTATAATGTAATAGGTCTGAAATCTATTTTTACTGATTTTGCTGCAATGTGGTTCTGCCCTGATTTTAAAAAAGGAAATGAGTGACCTTTATGTAGACTGTTGTACTGCTGTTCCATAAAAGAGAACATATTTTTTCCTTAGAGCGTGTTTTTCAGTCGTAGAGGAAACCGCAGAACCCGGATGGAACCTGTGCCAAACACTTTGTGCTGCCCAGACAATTCCACTACTCCAAAGATTAAATAATAAATGGAAAATGGAAAACTATGCAATAATGGGATGAAGACAAAATGATGAGGTGAGAAATTCATAATTCTAAGATTAAAAGTTGAGATAGAAAAAGAACTCATGAGATTAGAAGCTGTAGTTTCATTCATATTTCTGTTGTTTTGATGCTATCTACACTGTTATTACTAGTCAGCAGAGCATTGCAGTAGTAGGAGTTTATGCATCTCAGAATCTTTACTTTCTAGGGGTTTTATTTCATTGGCCAAAACTGGGCAAATGGAAGAATATGATTGACTGGTGCTGTAACACAATGCACTGCTGACGCTGGCAGAAGAAACCACAGCTCAACAGTTCAACAATCTGAAACCTGGGAGCTATTTGGTGTTTTATAAGTCAACTGCAATTTGAATTTGTTGAATTTGTTTTCAAAGAGAGCAACCCTCTCAAACAGGAGGATATAGGATAGCCCATGTGAGCGGGGATACAGCACAGCCTGGGTGAAGGTCAGCATCAATCACATGAGACAGGTCTGGGGTGGCGCACAAGTGGGATTCAGAGTGGGAAAGAAACTGGGTCTGTTGTCATGAGGAGATACAGGTGTGTAAATAAACTCATGGGGTGGACTGTGGGCTTCATGGAAACAGTGGTGTGGAAGTCTAAAACAGGGAACGGACTGATAAGTGGCAGACGGCACGATACACACAGCAGAGTAAACAAGACTGGGGTGATATAGGGTCAGAGTGAATAGGAAAGTTTTGGTTGGTTGGTTGAGGTGTGGAGAAGGTGATGTCAGCATCGCACTCGTACCAAAGGTTTGTTGAAAAATGGGTTGTTGAAGGCTGATACAGATTGTAGTCATTTGTTTTTTATATTCCCTTATATTTATTCCTTAGACAAATGTATGTGCAAAGACATTTTCCAAACAGGCCCTAGAAATATGCTAATGATACTCTTGTTGTAAAAGAAATCCAAACTAATACTGAACACCACAAAGACAAACAAAATATTAGTAGGCTATAGAAAGAAGCAATCATTCTCAGCCACTTTTATTGATGGAAAATCAATACAATCGGTTACAGTAGCTTGGGACTTTATTGGACTGCAACTTAAAATGGGACGTGTGGGCGGACTGCGAAGGACTGCGAAGACCAATAAAGGTATCTATCTATTTATAAGTCATAGCCCAGCAGCCACAGCCTAACATCCATCATTTTTACCCCATAGACCTGTAAATGTTCTTACCCAGAGGCAAGGCAAGGCAAAGCAATTTATTTATATAACAACATTTATACAGTGGGTCATTCAAAGTGCTTTACAGGAATAAAAGTCAAATCTAAAATACATAGACAAGATTTAGAATAAGCAACATAAGAAAAAAAAAAATAAATAAAAAAACAAATTAAAAGACAGAGTGCAGATAAAAAAAACACTTTCAGTTGTCTTTACTGAATGTAAGTGTTTATTTTATGTTCTTTAAGAATTGTCACTGGGTCAGGCTGGATGTTCTGGTCTAGTGACATGGTTTGCAATGTGCAGCAATAGTGCTCCACTCACACTGCTCTCTGTGTCAAGTGGGCAACACAGACATTTGCATGACTTGCAAGTGTCTAAATTAGAGTCAATGTTGCAGGTACTGTGCACGTGTCTGAGATGAGTAATAAGTCCTTTAGTGTGATTCTACATGACTCCAAGCCTCCCTAACAGATCCAGAGTTTGTCAAATAAACTGACAACTTCACTGGAGACAGTATTCAACGCTAGAGATGAGAAAACTCCATAATGCATGTTGAAGCAGGGCGACCCTCACGATGAGGTGATGATCTGAAACAGGTTTGAAAAATGACTTTGATGTGTGTTTGATATTGTCTTAATTCACTTTATTTCTCTCTAAAAACATTTCAATTTTATGTGGGCATAGTTTTTAAGCCAAAGTATTGTTATAAATATATAATAGACATAATTTGGCTCAATATTTATCAAAGTAATGCAGTCCATGTAAAGTGTGGAAAGTGAAGCCGGGCAGATCCTGATGAGTCAGACGCTGGATTAAATAACTATTGGACATGATCCTGAGCAGCTCAAATGCACCATTCAGGACTGTTTTTAAGAAGCGCTGTGTGAAATTGCAGCTCACTATGCCTCTCCTGTCTGCACAACAGCCTCGGTCTGCTATTCACCCATTACATGGAGCAATAGAAGGGTTAGGCTTCCTGTTATAGTTAGAGATCTTAAGTGTTTGTTTAGTTTTTCACTACAACCTTTTTAATCTAAAGCTCCTGCTCACTTCTGTATTTTTCAGTAAAACTCACTCATCAGCGGCTTGTTTAGGCTAAATTCAGGTTGATTTGCATTGCACTTTGCATTTATTCATACATCTGAAAATATTTGGGCGTACATACTTTCCCAGTTTTGGGCATACGCCATCTCTCAGTGTGAAAGCTGCGCAATCCTTTGAGGCCTCAGGTCTTTGTCAGCTCAGGCCCAAACACCTCAGTCATGATATGAATTACAGGTTGAATTCTACACAGTGAATTGTTGTCTTGTTAAGGTGACTAGAGTTTTAAACTTCAAAACTGGGACACTTTTATATATGCAAATCAAAGGACAGTACCTTAACCCTTAAATGCTCAAGTGAAAATAACACGTATTGAAATCAATGCATTTCTATGTCATTTTGATTCACAATAATGCTAGAATTTTATTTAGAATTTTTGGTTGATTTCAGATGATTTTATGTCTGAATAAATTTAAAATTACATTTTTGAGACAGACCCTTTACATTCATTTTTATATGGAAACTTTAGGGTTAACAGTTTATTAAGTTTGTCCTTTGTGAGGACCAGGAGAGAACCCACAGAGAAAACAGCCACAAAAACAGACAGAAATTATAGTCTAATGGAGCTCAAACCCACACTTTTCAGTTGTGCTAACTAATCTGCTGCTCAATAGGCAAACCTAACAACATTAATACTTCATAACAAAATCTAAGGCACACACCCATGTGCACACAAGTTTACACAGTGACTCATTAGATTAGTTTTAGTTTAGTTTGCTGGCTAGTGAACCCTAAATTAGGCAAATGGACAAAGGCAAACCAATACACTCACACAAAATAAAGTGGGCTAGCAGAATTATCTGAACAGACTGTCATAGCATTACTTCAGAATACGCCAGTTGGATAACACATGAAAACATAGCCTAGCCTACCTGTTACATGTTAAATGTTTGCTTATACTGTCAGTGATAAGTGAATCTTATTGAATAAAAATAAGTAAAAAGTGTATTGGGATAGTTTAATAAACAGGTCTTTAATGAATACCTCAAATATAAATAAACAAACAAAGATATGGCAAAAAATAACCTCATCATTTTTGACCCACTTGTGCATCTAACAGTTAATGGAAAATGCAAAATCAATGCCACCAGTAAACACATGTAAACTGATATTATTGAGTAACTTTTTTATATTATATTAACATGTAACAAACATTCGCGTTCCTAAAAGTAAACAGTTGTATTGTTTCTTAAAGGTATATTAAGGAAGATTCAGAGTTTTTGTACCAGTGTGCCACCTCTGGCGTTAGCGGCACTGCATTCAGTGTTGTGCGTGTTTACTGTGCACACTCTTGTACAAGCACGAACGATTAACAACTGAACTGCCAGTTTTGAGTGCACTTTAGGCTTGTGTTGTCCCTGTGTTAGCAGGATTAATTTTTAACTTTTTTAACGCTAGCATTGCTTAGTTAACTTATTGTGGCAAATCCGGAAGTGAGAACCAGGTAAACAAGCAAGCACGCACACACATTACATTACATTACTGCTGAAACAGCACTTTAATCTTTTATCATTTAATTGACTGTACAGACTTACAGAGGCAACCACAGCTCATTCTTACATCAGCCTGGTGCTGATGCATGTATGGGTTAGAAAAAAATGCTATTTAAACCATTAAAACTTTCACAATGCACCTATTAAGCTCATTAGTAAATTGCGACTCAAACGGTGTCTGTGAAGGTTCTCAGTCATCCAAAAAAAAAGGTTAAATTAAAAGCATCTGGACTTAGTTTTCAAGGTAAAGACGATTTGTCTCTACTTCCAAGAGACTTTATCAATTCTGAGATCAACTGGTAGGAGAGCCGAGCTTATATCTCTAGAGGGAGGTTGATGGACCAGGCTGTTCTGGTTTCATAGTCGTTGGCTATAAAAGGACAGTTTGACTCCTGATGTTATTGACACTGCTATATTCAGGTGCAATGGCTCAGTGGTAGAGCTGTCGTCCAACAACCAGAAGGTTGGCGGTTCGATTCCCACTTTCCCCACAGTGAATATTGTCTTTGTGTTCTTGGGTAAGACAGCTAACCCACCTTGCCTCCCGTGTCTGTGGCACTGGTGTAAGAATGTTTAGTGAATGTCTTTGGTGATGGTCGGAGAGTACGTAGGCGTGAAATGGCTGCCACGTCTGTCAGTCTGCCTCAGGGCAGCTGTGGCTACAGATGTAGGTTACCACCACCAGTGTGTGACTGTGGAGTGAATGAATAATCAAAATGTAAAGTGTCTTTGCGGACCCTGAAAAGCGCTATATAAATTTGATGTATTAAATAAAATAATAATAATAATAATAATAATAATAATAATAAAAATAATATAATTATGGCTGAGATGGGGAGCTATAAGCAAGCCCATAACAGCCTGCCGCCTCTCACCAGTCTGTTACACAGCCTCATTTACACATTCACATTAGAGTTGTGACGTTCGCGAACGAACCGATTCTTTTGAACGGCTCACAAAAATGAACGATGGGAGCCGAGTCGCGGCTGGAGGGGAGCCGTTCTTTTTTCCTGCGTGTCTCACACAGATGCACACAAATGAGCTCCTCCGCGAGACAGAACAGTTATAGGGGGAGGGGCGCACCCAGCGCAGGACGACCCTTTACAGCGTGATGATATTAGTTATTAGTTGTGCACGCATCCTTCACGTGAGTACTTCATTGCAACCCACTTTGTTATTGTTCATTGACTTGAAGGGGTTGATGTCCTATTTGCAAAGTTTACAGTAGTAATAGTATTTAGTATGTAGACATTTCCATTTTATTTATTCTAATTTTATCTACTTTAAATATTTTTTGTTTTCTATCAAAATGTTCTTGTGTGATAATGTTCTTGTGTGGAAGTGTTTGTAGTAAAAGCTGTTTTGCACAGAAATTCATTTCAGCCGGCTTTGTTTTTGATGTTTATTTGTGAGTAGGTATTGTATGAATAACATAAGTCAACGTAGCCACACACACACACACACACACACACACACACACACACACACACACACACACACACACACACAAGGTAATAATCAATATTTCAGAATAATTCAAACTCAGATATTAGTGTGTGATATCTGAGTTTTAATTATTTGACTACAAATCTCACCTCATCATTCCTCCCAGTGATTATTTCCAGGATAAACTGAGATGCCCCCAAGCTGGCTTCTTAAAACTGACTAAATATTTAAAAAGAGCCAAAGACAAGGAACGGATCACGAAGATCCGGATCCCCTCAAAGAGCCATAAATCCCATCACTAATTCACATATTCTTGACACCTTTCACTTGATGCTTGTGCCATTTCGTTTTGACACTTGATGTGTATTTCAACGCTCATTTGCGCAAATTTGCTCGAGTCATGCAGTAAATCCACAGCCATTTTCACAACATAGGACCGGCTTTCTGCCAGTTTCCTCGGGTGACACAGGAATGAAAGGACCAGCCAGGCAATTTTCAAACTGGTTGTGACTGGACAGGTTCATAAACTCACTAACAATTATTTTTGTTTTCTCCACAGCAACCAAGTGCAGTAAGTGAAGGGGGGCCATGTTTGTATTTACTTGAAAGGGTGCATGTATGACTGTGTATGACTAGTATACAAAAGTGACTTTGTCAGCCTTTACAAGTATAAGGGCAAGCTAAGTTCAATCTGTCTACTTCAAAGACACATGAAAAGCACACACACTTTCCTAAAATAGCCCACAAAGCTTAATAACACAAATGAACTAATGAAATAACAAGCATCTGTCCTCTATAGGTTATGGTGGTGGATAAACATAAAAAATGACCAACTTTACGATTTTTCTCCAAATGATACCCTTACATTACATGAGATTAAAAAATGTGGTTTTAATTAGAAAGATTTGAAAAAAAAGAGTAAAAAGTATGCCATATGCAACAATGCAATAATGTCGTTAGTGATGCCCGAGGGTTAAGAAGTTTTTTTATTTATTTAAATTTATTTCCCAACAATGAACATTCTACACAGACTAACAGTATTGACCATCAAAGTCTAACAATGTTGCCATAGAAGAGAGGTTATAAAGCCTCATAGACAGACACATAACTAGGAAATATGTTGAACCACTTGAGGTAAGGTGTATCCCCAAACAGTTGGGGTATTGGTTTGAGTTTGAGTTTGTCAAAGGAGATGAGGCAGCTTGATCAGTCTGTGACAACTTTTATGTGTGGGCCGTAAATCAAAGAAACACAAGCTTCTAAACTCGTACTTTTTTGTTAGAAAAGAAAAAGAATTCTATGTACAGACCCTTTCACAAATTACATCATCACAAATATTACCATGTAAGAATTCAAGTTAAGAAGACCAAAATATTCAGTCCCCTGCGACTAACTGGCCATGGTCCAGGGTGTACCCCGCCTAAGGCCTAAAGCTGCTGGGATAGGCTCCAGTCACCCACCACCCTTGACAGGACAAAGCGGTAAAAATAAATAATAATTGAATACCAAAAATTTCTGTAACTCTTACACATTGAGTCCTTATCTGTTGCAACTTCCATCTGGTGTGAGTCAGTCTTAACATCCTTGAATTAGTCAGCAATGTCTCAACTGATTGTAGTCTGGTATGATTAGATTTCTTTGGAAAGAACCATTTCTAGAGATTATAGCAATAAACTGCTAAAATCTACTAAAACAGCAATCCCACTCCCCTGCTGTCCTTTACAACTCAACAGTAAGTATTCTATAATGCACATTGTTGTTCTGTGGAGGCCATTGTCGATGAGGTGGTGGCAGCAATGGTGACTGAACTGAGACAAAACATTTAAACTTAACATCTGTATCTTTCAAGAAAAGGCAATGTTTGAACAATAAAATCAGTGTGCACTTACTTGTAAAGTAATGTTCAATGACAATAAACTATCAGTCTAAAAATATTATTTATTAACCACAGATACATCAGAAAAGACTTAGCTACTGATGTTAGCATTCATTTACTTTCTAGTGCGTAGCTTTCAAAGTGAGTTAATATTTACGCATTTGACTTACAATAAACTGCTCGTGGTTGTATTTTTTGCCCCTCTCGAGTTCTGTCATTATTTTGACATCATAGGTACCTCTTAACCTCTCACACAAGCTCAGGCTCCTTCCTCGCCAGCAAGGTGACGTTCCACGTGCCTAAAGCCATTTATAACCAATTTAGTAGGCGCTATCTTGACATAATGACCCCAGAATTCAAGTTAAATCTAGATATTTTTTGGCTGAAAAATCCGAAAACTTGTTTTTGTGTCACAACAACAGCAATAATTAAATTTTTTACTCATCGGTTTGCGCTATGTCCACCGCCATTGCCGACATCAAAATGTCTATGACGCATTCTGATGACGAGACGTAGATTGAGGGATGCTCGTAGCAACCTGCTAATCACATGACGTCTCTCCCATGTCAAATCAATCTCAGAATGACACAAAGGGAAATGCATATCGCAAAACTACAGCAGACCTAGGATTAATGGAGTGGTATTGAAAAAGTTGCAATGAAACATTGATTTTTGTTTGCTAAACTATATTTGTTCTTTTATTACATTATATTGGTTTCCAAATCTTTATTTTTTGGGTTGCAAAAATATTTTTTAATACATTATTTTTCTTTGCGATCCTGTAGTTTTTTGCTTGCAATTAAAAAAATTCTCAATACATTATTTTATGTTTGCCAAATTTTATATAGTTTTGCAGCCATACGTGACATTGAAGTAACTCCATATTCTTTAGTTTCAAGAATTTCTGGATAATACTAAGAGGTTATTGGGTTGTCACATTTTCCGCATTGAGGTTCTCCGCATTAGCAGAGTAGATTTATTTGATTGCAAGTCTCCATGATGTACAGCCAAGAAGAGTCCAAAAGGAGGAACACAGAGTTACTGTGTGACCTGAACATAGTGGCCATCTAGTGTTTGTTCCCCAGTCATCGAGTGTGAACCTTAAAAGGTCAAGTAACAGCATTTGAAAACATGGACTGCAGACTGTGTTTGTGCACAACAGTCAGTAACAATGTCAATACTGAGCTGATAATGAGCTGCATCAACAAAAGCATGTTAGCTGCGTGTGTAGCAGTAAATGCACAAACACCTGAATAGCATGTGTACAAGAAGTCCTTTTTTAAAATGCAAATAAGGCATGTGTTTTTAAGTTTTAATTTCACATAGTGCTTTTTATACACCTGTTTATTACTGCTCTGTTGTGTGAAGAGCTTCTGTGGCTTGCGCATAATACATCACACTAGAAGCCAATCCACTTTTTAACTTAATGATAGGACACATTGTAAAATGGAACAGTGGGTTATGTTTTTGTCACTTAAACAGGCACACACGGCTGATGAAGATGTGATAAAAAGAATTTACTGGACAATTTCAGTTCTACTTAAGTGTGTTTACCACTAGCAGATGTTGCTAGAATGCTAAGGAGCTAGTCTTTTGGTTTCTGCATAGCTTTGAATTGTGTGTTTGTTACTTGTTTGTGTGTGTGTCTATATCTATATATTGTCGGTGAACAAAATCCACCTGGCCATTCATCGTTGCCGTCTAAAATTCCATAGGTTAAAAAAGAATCCATATCTAAGCATGATCCAGAAGCACAGTTTTCTTTGGGCCTAGGCTCATTTAAAATGGACTGTGGCAAAGTGGAAAACTGATCTGTGGTCAGACAAATCAAAATTTGAAGTTCTTTTTGGAAAACTGGGAAATAATGTCATCCGGACTAAAGAGGACAAGGACAACCCAAGCTGCGAATTTTTTTTTTTTTTTAACTAATCAGGTAAGGCTTTGTCATGGCACTGCCCCACTGTGATTGGTCAGAATTAAGCCTGAGGAATTCCACTTTGCTCCTGCCCTCCGTAGCGCTGAACACAAATCGGATTACAGCATTGTATTCTCTACTTAGAAGAGAATAATTTTATGAAGTTACCTATTGAAGAGCAACTTAAAATAAAATTGGAGAAACGGAACCCATGTCTCCAATCTGCTGCTCGCGTCTCATTGGCGAACTGTACAGTTTAATCTGTACAATTAGCTGCTCTAATAATAAATAATAAACTAAGACACAAAGTGTCTTACTTTATTATATTATATTAGTTTTTAAGATATATTAGTTTTTAAGATTTTTGCTTTGGAATCTGAAAGAGGACTTTAGGAGACAATCCCAATCAAAACATGTGGTAAGAAAGTAAAAACTGTGTAAACTTGGATGATACAGTGTCATTCCCAAAACTGAGCAAAGCAATGGGATTTAAAGAAAATGATGCCACCTGCATAAACTTGGCCACAGCCAAAGCAGCACTGGATTAGAAAAAAGAATGCAGGCATCACAGGAGCATAGGTGCTGGTCATAAAATTAAAGTATAATCAAAAAGTGAAACTTGGAAATATAAACGGGAAATATAATAAACAAGGAACCCAAAACGAAATAATGGATCAAATTTACGTTGTCTCAATTTTTTTTTATTTGTTGTAGTTGGTCTAACTATTTCCCACGGTGCCGTCCTGCTTGCTTTGCGCATGTGCAGTGGATAGTTTCAAAGGAGTAGGTCGCTGAGCGCCAAAAGCGAGGGTCCGGTCCCAGTTGGTCAAATTTTCCAGTTCAAATGGCACTCGAACCATACATGTCTTTTGAGGCCATGATTATTAATGGAATGCCATATCATGAGATCTCAGTAAAGATGCGAGAAATGGGTGTCCAGCGTAGAAGCTCTGAGATCAGCATTCGGAGACTACTTGCCAAGCATAATATGCGTAGAAAAGGACACACTTCTGATTCAGAGCTTGACATTGCTGTGTCTCGAGCAATAAATGAGGTAACGTTACGTGATATAAAAAAGTAAAACATGTAGCATACTAGACCAGTGGTACGTGATACGCAGGTTGCCTGTATAACGTTACGCTGTATATCCACCAGTAACGGTCAGAGATTTCCGTATAACGTTAACGTTACCCACTTAAAATAGCGAGATGATACGTAACCACATTGTTTTGTGACAGAACTTTAACGCGTTCATTCATAAATTCACCCCGTTTGGGTTGTGAAGCACTGAAATGACGTTTTTGGCTTCCTTGGCCTGTGAGTGTGTGTGTGTGTGTGTGTGTGTGTGTGTGTGTGTGTGTGTGTGTGTGCGCACAGTAGTAGAAGTGTATGCAGTGTTGACAACACACAGCACCACTACACTCACTACATACAGTATGCATTCTACACAGACTAACAGTATTGACCATCGAAGTCTAACAATGTTGCCATAGAAGAGAGGTTATAAAGCCTCATAGACAGACACATAACTATAAAATATGTTGAACCACTTGAGGTAAGGTGTATCCCCAAACAGTTGGGGTATTGGTTTGAGTTTGAGTTTGTCAAAGGAGATGAGGCAGCTTGATCAGTCTGTGACTACTTTTATGTGTGTAGCTTCTATACTCGTACTTTTTTGTTAGAAAAGAAAAAGAATTCTATGTACAGACCCTTTCACAAATTACATCATCACAAATATTACCATGTAAGAATTTAAGTTAAGAAGACCAAAATATTCAGTCCCCTGTGACTAACTGGCCAAGGTCGAGGGTGTACCCCGCCTAAGGCCTAAAGCGGCTGGGATAGGCTCCAGTCACCCACCACCCTTGACAGGACAAAGCCGTAAAAAAAAAGAATAAATGAATACCAAAAATTCTGTAACTCTTACACATTGAGTCCTTATCTGTTGCAACTTCCATCTGGTGTGAGTCAGTCTTAACATCCTTGAATTAGTCAGCAATGTGTCAACTGATTGTAGTCTGGTATGATTAGATTTCTTTGGAAAGAACCATTTCTAGAGATTATAGCAATAAACTGCTAAAATCTACTAAAACAGTAATCCCACTCCCCTGCTGTCCTTTACAACTCAACAGTAAGTATTCTATAATGCACATTGTTGTTCTGTGGAGGCCATTGTCGATGAGGTGGTGGCAGCAATGGTGACTGAACTGAGACAAAACATTTAAACTTAACATCTGTATCTTTCAAGAAAAGGCAATGTTTGAACAATAAAATCAGTGTGCACTTACTTGTAAAGTAATGTTCAATGACAGTAAACTATCAGTCTAAAAATATTATTTATTATCCACAGATACATCAGAAAAGACTTAGCTACTGATGTTAGCATTCATTTTAGGTTTTCATATTTTTAACTAGGATAACATGCAAACAATGACAGAAGGGTGAGGAATAAGTAACTGAACCATCACATTTAATATCTGGTTGCCCCCCCTTCGGCTGCAGATCAGCCTGGCACATCGATCAGGATCAATCTTGGACCATTGCTCTTTACAAAACTGCTGTAGTTCAGTCAGATTCATGGGATCTCTGGCATGAATTACTGTCTTGAGGTCATGCCACAGCATCTCAATGGGGTTCAAGTCAGGACTTTGACTTGGCCACTCCAGAATGTGTATTTTGTTCTTCTGGAACCATTCTGAAGTTGATTACTTCTGTGTTTTGGGTCATTGTCCTGTTGCAGCATCCATCCTCTTTTTAGCTTCAACTGTCTGACAGACGGCCTCAGCTTTTCCTGCAAAACATCCTGATAAACTTTTGAATTAATTTTTCCATTAATGATTGCAAGTTGTCCAGGCCCTGAGGCAGAAAGACAGCCCCAGACCATGATGCTCCCTCCACCATGCTTCACGGTGGGTGTGAGCTGTTCCATTTTTCCTCCAATAATGATGTTGTGTGTTCCTCCCAAACAGTTCAACTTTTGTTTTATCAGTCCACAAAATATTTTGCCAGAAGTTCTGTGGACTGTCCAAGTGCCTTTTTGCGAACATTAAACCTGCAGCAATGTTTTTTTAGACAGCAGTGGCTTCCTCCGTGGAGTCCTCCCATGAACACCATTCTTGGCCAGTGTTTTACATAAAGTCGATGTAAGCACAGAGATATTGGACTGTGCCAGTGATTTCTGTAAGTATGAGTATTCTGCGCTGAACTCTTGTTATTTTTGGTGGATGGTCACTCTTTGGGAGAGAAGCAACAGTGCCAAACTCTCTCCATTTGTAGACAAATTCTCTAACTTGTAACCTTTCCCGGCATTATACAAATCAACAATTCTTAATCGCAGGTCTTCAGAGTGCTCTTTTGAGTGAGCCATGGTGCACATCAGACAAATGTACTTGAAAATCCTTAATTTTGTACATAAAAATTTATATAAAATTCAAAAAAAGACAAAAGTAGAAAAAAAAGTGGTGTGCATGGTACCACTAGGCTAGTGCTATGAATATGAAGTGGATTGAAGAAACTAGGTCACATGACCTGAAAGCTATTGAAAAAAAATCCATATTTGTATATATAAAATTCATATAAAATCCAAAAAAAACATAAAAGTGAAAAAAAGAGCTGTGCACGATGCCACTAGATTAGATCTATTGTTTTTAAGTAGTTTGGTGAACAAAAAAAATGTTTATCTTGAAGCTATTGAGTTTATTTATTTACTTCGTTCCCGTGATCATCATTTATTGACGGTCCCTAAGTCTCATTGCTCCGTGCTAAGGGCGGTGCTTCGAGAGTGAGTTCCCCGCAACCATGACGCACTATTCGGACACAGACATCTAAGCCTCCCGCTAAAAGTGCGGAGCCGAATATCCAACGTCCAACGTCAATCTAACTTCACCGTGGTCTCAGCGACCTACTCCTTTGAAACTATCCACTGCACATGCGCAAAGCAAGCAGGACGGCACCGTGGGAAATAGTTAGACCTACTACCACAAATAAAGAAAAACTGAAACAACGTAAATTTGATCCATTATTTCGTTTTGGTTTCCTTGTTTATTATATTTCCCGTTTCGAGCTGAAAGCAATGAAACAAACGTCAGTTTTTCATATTTGGTTCATACAGAAAAACAAAATATTGATTCGTTATTTCGTTTTTGGTTTGCCAGATTAAATGAAATAATTGAATGATCGGATCATACACGGACCATACACGGACCGTGGTGCCACACTCTAATCAGCTAATGAACTCAAAACATCTGCAAAGGCCTTTAAAAGGTCTCTCAGTCTGGTTTTGTCGGTTACACAATCATGGGGAAGACTGCTGACTTGACAGTTGCACCTGAGCATTGCTGCAGATATTCAGACAAAAAAAGCAACAAGCATTGTTCAGTTGGCCATGATTTCTAAAAATCCTTTCTTTGTATTGGTATTAAGTAATATCTGAGATACTAAATTTGGGAATTTTCTTAGTTGTCAGTTCAAATCATCAAAATTAAAAGGAATAATCATTTTAAATTTATCAGTCTGTGTGTAATGAATGAATATAATATACAAGGTTCCCTTTTTGAATGGAATTAGTAAAATAAACCAACTTTTTGATATCCTAATTATATGACGAGCACCTGTATGTAACATCCCCAAGCATCCAGCTAAAAAACAGATTCCAACCACTGGCTAATCTAAAGGTGAATGAACCAGAAAACTCTGCTTTGACTGGAAAACAGTAAATGTTACTCATTCTATGGAGAACAGGAGACATGAATCTGTGAAAAAGCACCAGGCAAACAGATACAAAGAATCTATGTCAAAAGTGAAGGACAGAGATATCCTGCTGCTTGGAGACGGTGCTATCAGAGACATAAACAACGGTAGATTTGTTACATGCATCTTTCCAAGCGCTACAGTCACTGATATAACAGTACTCCTCCACCGAGTCATGTCCAAACACACAGGGATTAAACAGCTGATGGTACACGTGGGTGCAGTTGACACCAGAAAAAAAGAATCCGAAGTTTTAAAAAAGGATTTCTCCAGGCTTTTAGATAAACTTGAAAATCTTGAAGTGCATTCCTTTATCAGTGGACCACTCCCAAACATTGACAGAAGGATCAATAAATTCAGTCGGCTGCTTGTATTAAATACATGGTTGTCCAAGGCCTGTGAGACAAGAGGAGTACACTTCATTGATAACTTCAACTTGTTTTGGCAGCGTGACGACTTGTTCAAAGAAAAGGGCCCACATCTAAACAGGGGAGGGGTCAGGAGACTAACGGATAATCTCCTGCACTCCCTGAGACACATAAATGGTTCTGGGTGCCTTCTTGAACGAAGAAAGGGTCCTCTGAGAAGCCATCAACTACCAAATTAAAAAGCAAAGCCATGGACCCCCTCCCAATAGGACCCTGGACCCCCCTATTAACACCAACACCTTCTACGGTCCTCCCCATCTCTGTTCATATAAAATTTATTTTATGTTTTTAACTGAAACAGGGTTAGACAGCAAGACAGGAAATCCGGTCCTTATTGAATCAAAAAGGGTGGTGGTGTATGTGCCTTTGTCTACATTTCTGACTTTGTGCACTGTGTCTGCGTTTGGGTTCTCTGCCTGACTCGTTACAGTGGACCATGGAATCCTGTCACAAAGGAATGGATAGGTATCACTGGAACTGCCCTTAAATGGTTTCGGTCCTATCTTGAAGACAGAAAGTACTTTGTTTCGGTTGGTAACTGTGTATCAGACCAAATGGCCCTGACATGTGGGGTACCACAGGGGTCTATCTTGGGACCCCTATTATATTTACATAATTGCTTTAGGCCAGTTAATACACCTGTGACATATCCTACCATAATTATACAGATAACACTCAGATTTACATTTCACTCACAGCAGGTGAAAATGGACCAATCCATTCACTGTGTCACTGCATTGAACAGATTGACATGTGGATACAAAATAATTTTCTCCAACTGAACAGAAAAAGACTGAACTAATCATCTTTGGGCCACAGAAACGGAGAGAAAGTGTCAGCAGTCACCTCGAGTCTCTATCTCTAAAATCTAAAAATCAGGTTAGAAATCTAGGGGTCATCATGGACTCAGACTTGAATTTCCACAGTCACATTAAGTCAATTACATCATCTGCATTTTATCACGTTAAAAACATTTCCAGAGTCAAATGGATGATGTCTCAACCAGACTTAGAGAAACGTACCAATGCTTTTATCTCCAGCAGGTTAGATTACTGTAACGACCTGCTCACTGGTCTCTCAAAAGGAGGGTTAAGACAGCTGCAGCTTATTCAGAACGCGGCTGCTCGGGTTCTAACCAAAACCAGAAAGTACAACCACATCAGGCCAGTTTTAAAATCTCTGCAATGGCTTCCTGTTGCTCAGAGAATAGACTTTAAAACAGCACTGCTGGTTTACAAGTCTCTTAATGGTTTAGCACCAGAATAAATTTTTGACATGCTAGTTGCTTATGAACCTCCTTGGACTCTGAGAACATCTGGGACAGGCCTTCTGCTCGTGCCCAGAGTTAGAACTAAACAGGGTGAAGGAGCGTTTAAGTTTCATGCAGCAAAAACCTGGAACATGAAGTAAAATGTGTAAGAATGTTTAGTGAATGTACTTGGTGATGGTCGGAGAGTCCGTAGGCGCGGAATGGTTGCCACGTCTCTGTCCGTCTGCCCCTGGGCAGCTGTGGTTACAGATGTAGCTTACTACCACCAGTGTGTGACTGTGGAGTGAATGAATAATTGATATGTAAAGCGTCTTTGTGTCCCCGGAAAAGGGCTATATAAAATTTATGTAATAATATTACTAATAAAACAAGCATCAACTTTTTTTTATTTGCACTCTTCTTTTAAAATGTTTTCATTTTTCTAATGTTTCTTAATATAAATCTTGTAAATTGTCTTTTATTCCTGTAAAGCAATTTGAGTTACCAAGTGTATGAATAGTGCAATAGTATATATATGTATATACAGTGCCTTGCGAAAGTATTTGGCCCCCTTGAACTTTGCGACCTTTTGCCACATTAAGGCTTCAAACATAAAGATATGAAACTGTAATTTTTTGTGAAGAATCAACAACAAGTGGGACACAATCATGAAGTGGAAAGAAATTTATTGTATATTTCAAACTTTTTTAACAAATAAAAAACTGAAAAATTGATCGTGCAAAATTATTTAGCCCCTCTTAACTTAATACTTTGTAGCACCACCTTTTGCTGCGATTACAGCTGTAAGTCGCTTGGGTATGTCTCTATCAGATTTGCAAAATCGCTCGAGCTCAGTGAGGTTGGATGGAGAGCATTTGTGAACAGCAGTTTTCAGTTCTTTCCACAGATTCTCGATTGGATTCAGGTCTGGACTTTGACTTGGCCATTCTAACACCTGGATATGTTTATTTGTGAACCATTCCATTGTAGATTTTGCTTTATGTTTTGGATTATTGTCTTGTTGGAAGAAAAATCTCCGTCCCAGTCTCAGGTATTTTGCAGACTCCATCAGGTTTTCTTCCAGAATGGTCCTGTATTTGGCTCCATCCATCTTCCCATCAATTTTAACCATCTTCCCTGTCCCTGCTGAAGAAAAGCAGGCCCAAGCACTGGATACATCTAGGGAAACAGCACAAAAATAAAAACATATAAAAAGAAAATAAAACGGCAGAATCTTCTGACACAAATTTCAAAAGGAGGACTTATAGTGTTGTCCTTGTGACAAATGCCAGATCAATGCCAACAATCTGGAGAGGAGAGCAGATTCTGAGCTCAACCTTTTCCCTAAATTCCCTTTGTGCTGTTTAACGGCTCTCACACAGCTACTCTTCTTTCATCCCATCTCCTCACGCTCCCTGTAAGTGAGAATGTCTATCTGATCCTGTAGGGCAGTCATCTGACTCACCTCTCTGCATGTAAACACCACTCAGCATGGGCTAAATGTTCTGTGTGTGTGGAACAAGTAGAATTTTAGAACAAGGTGTGTAAAATAAAATGCATGCTCATGACTGACAGGGCCCAAGATAGACTTAAAAAATATGTTTTTATGACTTATCTACATAAATTGAGAGTTTTGTTCATTGTTCACAAATAAAACCAATGATTTTGTGTTTTTTGTTTTGTTTAGTAAAAAGAAAAAACCTTCATGCTACTTTTATCAGTGGCCCTGTCAAACCAGGAGCACAAAGTGTTTATGTTTGCTGACAACTTGTTGCACTCGCATTCACAATGATTAAAATTATCAAATTTGGACTTGTTTTCTGGTTAAGTCAAGTTTGAACGAGTTGATTTTACAAGTTGATTTTTATCTCTACAGTTCCCCCGCTCTTTCCCTCTCACAGCGGGGATCTAAACTCGCGGTGCTTTGATAATCTCAGACCTGTATACCACTGTCACAGGCCGACTCATAGCCTGTGGCAAAGAATGAGGGGACACAGACAACATGGGTAGAACAATCAAAAGTATTTATTAATTAAAATAAGAACCATTAATTTTAACAAGAATAAGGAATGATGTGTGAGTATGTCAAAATAGGAGGTGTATGTAGGGTGCATGGATGTGTGAATCTGTATGTGTGAAATGACTGAGTGCAAACCTAAAGAAGACCACAAAACAACATAACCAACCAAACCATAACTGTAGGAGCACAGAGAGAGAGAGAGAGAGAGACAGAGAGAGAAAGAAGAAGAGTTAGCAGGTGTTTAAATACCTGAGCCCAGGTGGCTCCAATTACTCACAACCCTCCCCTGCCTGCAGGAGGAACCGCCCCTGCCAGGCAGAGGAGGGGCCGTGACAACCACCTTCCTAGTTTTCTGATTGAATGTCTCTGTTAATGCTTGCATGTGATTGGCTTTGTGCTGTCTGTATGTCTGACGAGGAAAACAGGCAGCAGAGCGAGATTCACTATGAGCTGTAAAATATTCACCTTTATTAATCTAATAAAAAAAGAATGAGTTCATACAGCTGTGGGACACAGGTTAGTGACGTGAGGCTGGAGCAAGACTACAGTTAGAATAAAAGCAGGTCAGAAGTGGATTCAGAGACATTTACAGCAGGAA
Source organism: Perccottus glenii (assembly GCA_024416835.2). Taxonomy (NCBI): domain Eukaryota; kingdom Metazoa; phylum Chordata; class Actinopteri; order Gobiiformes; family Odontobutidae; genus Perccottus; species Perccottus glenii. Next base: position 23,212,853 of record CM044552.2, on the reverse strand, counting down.
CACAAACAAGAAGTGACTTATGTTCAAAGCCAACATTACTGCTAGAAACACACAGACAAATCACAGAGAATATTTTCCATCCTGTTATAAATCCGCCAGATTAGAGCAGAGAGATGCAGACGGCAGGGGTCACAGGTCAGGCTAAAGAACAGCTGCAGTGATGTCCAATGTCTAAAATGTAGAAATAATATCTGTAATAAACAATTAATTTTAAACATTATTTTGTCATCCATTTAATACAAAGCTAACAGTTCCTAATTGTAGGAACTCACTTACACCAATAGTTCCTATTTCATAGTCATATATTATTATAGATAATACAATTTTTAACCTTTAATATGTTTTAGAATGTGATAAACGTCTGTGTCCAGTGTCTATGGAGAGTCTCATTCATTTAGAGAATTTTTGTGGTGGTGGGGCCCAGTGTGAGATCTTTTCATGGGGCCCAAAATTCCTCTCAGCATCCCTGGAAACAAACGACAAAAAACATGTTAAGTCTGATTTCAGAGTAGAGCTCCTCATGTCTGTGAAGACTGGTAAAACAGGCGGGCAAATTCAGAGTTCTGAAGTTGTTTTTCTGTTGTGTACTCGTGCTTTAAGCTAGTTAAGTGTGTGTTAAACAGGAATTACTTCCTTTTTTTACTCTTGAATTTTAGTTTGACAGTTTATTGAGCTCACAGCTTATTGTAACAGGAGTTTCAGAATTTGGAGAGATTTTGGCCAATCACAGCTCACTTCAGGTAAAAAGGAGTGCTCCCATTGGCTCCATTTAGATAGTAGTGTTATTTTACAGCACGGATAAATGTTGGCAATGCTTCAACTTAATGGGAAATGAGACAGTGGTAATTACTGGATTGCTACAGTCTACAACAAAAAACTCAAAGCTTTACATTTCAGGTAAACTCAAAATGTCGTTGATGTAATATAATAATATAATTAAATCTAATTATTTTATACCTTTATTTATCCAGGTAAACTGTTTGAGAACCACTTCTCATTTACAAACATGACCTGGCCAAGAGGCTACAAGAATAAATAGGAATATATTGTACAACTATACATTGTAAAACACATGAAACACAGAACAAACAATTGAATTAAAAAAGGTAGACAACAAAGAAGAGAGAGAAAGAATAAAGTGCTTAAATATGTGTGTACAAATATGGTTCATGATTGTCAACACGAACAAGAGTCAACTATGTAATTTTGGAGGTTTTGCTTAAAGGTGGAGATTGGGATCAGAGATGTAAGTTTCAGGGTATTTTGTAGTGTGTTCCAGTCATGTACTGCTGCAAAGCAATTATAATTGTTTTGTAGTGGTAAGTTGGTCCAGTTTTACCTCTTCTTAATAAAAGATGATGTATTGTTAGTGTTCTACTTTTAACTTAATGGTAGTAAAAATCTAAATTGATACAAATTACTCCTGTTTTATCAACAACCAACTCACCCAACACTACATTACGTAACTCCTGCGGGGGGTAGAACAATGTCAGAAGATCCTCCAAGGTTTGGCCATTATTCTGATGTCATTCACTATAGATAATTTTATAAACCACTGAATCATTAAACATGATTAGTTTGTCTGCTTTTTAAAAAATGTTGGCTGTTTGACTTTGCTAATCTAATACGAGAAGATAAAGATTTTATTTACTTCCTTCTGTCTCTGGAATGAATACGGAGCTTTGCCAGTGCTTGTGTAAGTGCACTTAGCCTCTTCTAAATTGTTGTTTCCCTCCATTTCACTCTTTACCTAATATTTAAAAGTCAGGAATATAAGTGCTCTTTAATGTGGTCATGTGCCAACACTGTATGTATGAATATATAGATTATTTTGTCTTGTGGTATGTGTGTGTTTGTTTTAAAATGGCACTTTTGTTTCTCATTCAGTGTTGAATCCGTGAAGGCCAACTGGCACTGAGTGCAGGGAGATCGCCTGAGGACAGCAGCTGGGAGTAATATAACCACAAGGCAGCTGTGTCTGTGTGTCAGTGTGTGTGTGTATGCTTGATAAAAATGGCTCCAGTTGAAATGTTCTATTACAGATTTATTCATGCGACTTGTTCAATTGCTTATGGTCAGTTTACACAATGCTAACTGTGAGAAAGTATTCAAGTCACACTAGTTTCTAAAGGTACTGATTGGTTATGGTAACTGGCATGACTTGTGTTGGATTGTGGTGCATGGTGGTTGGCTGGCTTGGCTGGTCCAATCATTTATTTGATGTAAATAGGGTTGCCCCATCTCCCAAACAAAATGTTTCTATTGACAACTTTCACAGAGATGTGTTTACATATCATTTTGACCTCACAGACAAATGAATGTGCATGTTTCCCTTTGTGTGGTCAGGGATTTGTTCTCCAGTACTGATTGTTTCTTCATTTAATAAAAACAACATTGTAGTAAACACATTGTATGGCAGTGTCTTATGAGACACCTAGAGCTTTGTCTAATGTAAAAATAATAATAATAATAATGAAACCAATCTTAACAATTCCTTTTAATGGTTAGACACTATTGTTGAACTGAACCTAAATCTCAAACCCTAAATAAAAATCTGATAATGTCTGAATTTAAAAATGGATCATGGTGGCAGTAGTAATAATAATAATAATAATAATAATAATCGATTTTATTTGTATTGCACTTTAAATTTGGAACAAACCTCAAAGTGGTACAATTAAGATCATTTAAAAATTGTAAAACAATATAAGATCCAATCGTTAGAAGTCATATGTTCTCCCAAAAAGAAATGTTTTAAGTCCTTTTTTAAAAGTCTCAAGAGCTTGAGGTGCCCTCAGATGGTCGGGTAGGGCATTCCAAGTCCGAGGAGACTTGGAATGCCCTACAGAACAGAAAGCCCAATCACCCATAGTGCTGAGCTTAGTCATGGGAAGATGGAGGCGGTTTAAGTTTGTTGAACGGAGTGATAGAGTTGTAGTTGAAGGTGTAAGTAGTTCTTTCAGAGGGGGGGCTTTTCCATAAATGCACTGGTGGGTTAGAAGGGAGACCTTATATTCAATCTTGACAGGAACAGGAAGCAAGTGAAGTGAATGGAGAATGGGTGTGATGTGATACAAACTCTCAACTCCAGGATCCTTGCTGCACTATTCTGCCTTCAACATACTGCAGTCTCTGCAAGCTTTTGTTAGGGATCCCGATGAGAAGTGCGTTACAGTAATCCAGTCTGGAGACAAAGGCGTGGACCAGCTTTTCAGCATCTGCTAAGGTTAGTGTTGGACGGAGTTTTGCAATATTTCGGAGATGGTAGACAGATGTTTAGCAGAGGTTTTTTATATGGGCTTCAAAGCTGAGTTGTGATTGGTGACAGTTGTGGAGAGGGAATGTCCTGACCAGAGATAGTTTTACCAGTTATGGAGGAAGACTGTGTTTGATGGGGTGTGCCAACAAGAATGGCTCAGTTTTAGAGCTGTTTAACTGGAGGAAGTTGTGCTTCGTCCACACCCTTATCTCCTTCAGACAGGCAGTGAGTGTTGAAGACGGAGATGATGTTGGTGAAGAGGTGTGTGTTTCTGATTTCATGTACAGTTGTGTGTCATCGGCATAGCAGTGAAAGTGCACTTTTGCAGAAGTCTTGAAATGTAATGGAGAGTGTTTGAGTTTATTTTACTTTTGACTTTATTTACAAAAATATATACAATATAGTGAACTCCATGCTGTTCACTTATTTATTTTGTCCAAATGTTCTTCATTCATGATTTGAGAATTACTGTGAGTTGTGACTACTATACGTGACTCAGTTTGGTGGATATTCACACATTACGCAATCAGCTGTCACTTATTGTTTTAAAACCACCCTAGCCTGTCTGAACAAATCTTCTGGGAAATTGATTGGGTTTGTTGATCTTGACGTTCATCAGGTATGAGGCGTGTTACACCAGATAATGGGTTGCCTATTTTATGGCGTGTGATTTTTTTTATGTGCCTATCTAAATGGTATTCATGTGCAAGTCCAGACTAAGGCCAAAATGATGTGTTTGCTGATGGAAGACCTGACTCTGAGCAGTTCCAAATGCAAAATATTGACAAGATGAGATATTTCTTTCCCCATAATTATATGTTTGCCTTCACAAACAGGTCTGCCGTCTGAAGTGCAAATTCCTGGAATCGAAGTGGCTTATCGTCAGACAGACTGTAAGCAGACAAGTCAGATAACTTGTCAGTTTTGAAAGTGTTGGTTTTTCTGTAGTGCAATGGCCATTGATTTGTTGCTGATTGTGACACTTGTGTTGTGTTTGCTGTCTGAAGTTTCTGCCAGTTAAAGAAATAAACTGCTCTATATAAAGTCCACACCAAATGTTAACCCCATCTCATTGTATAACTCACTGAAGATGAACTACAACCACATTCTATGGTATTTTTAAAGGTGTTGATGAATATAAAACAATATTACAAGAATCGATCTGCCTGTGTTCATCCTAGTTTTGTTTAGCTTTGATTTATCAAAGTAATAATATAAAACTGAATGGGTGGCACGTGGCAGAGGGTGAGCACTCCTGCCTCACAGCAAGAAGGTCGTGAGTTCAAAACCAGGCTGACTCAAACATTCTGGGCCAACTCCGGTCTTTCTGTGAGGAGTCTGCATGTCCTCCACGTGTTACTGTGGGTTCTCTCCGGGTACTCCAGCTTCCTCCCACCGTCCAAACACATGCATGTATAGGTTAATTTGCAACTCTAAAGTGTCCATAGTGAATGAATGTGAGAGTGAATGATTGTCTGTCTCTAAATGTTAGCCTTGCGACTAACTGGCCATTGTCCAGGGTGTACCCCGCCTCAGGCCCAAAGCTGCTGGGATAGGCTCCTAACGAGACTAAGCGGTAGAAAATGAATGAATGAATATAAAATTGATTTGTCAATATTCTGTCAACCATGCATGGATCCAACCGTCTATGAACTTTAATAACAGATGTACAGTCTTGTGAAATAGTTATTGCTTACTCTTTAGTCATTGTTCTGTAAACCAAAACAAAACTGTAGTATGCCTCACTTCTTTCTTAAGAATTAAGAGAGCTGAAGTTGCATATAGGTGCTACTAATCATAAGCAGTACGTAAAAAGGGAAGTCTGCAGTTATTTATAAATTTGCTTATAAACATGAAACTGTGTTTTCTAAGTTTTCTTATTCCCTCCAATGACAGCATATTAACTTTACCTGCTTTTATCTATTGAACAAATAAAACTGAAGCATACATTGATCTTCAGCATATTTTGGAGCGGTTTGCTACAGTAGAAATCATTCAAGTCAGTTGCCATCAACTTGACCCAAATGTCAGGTTGTGTAATGCAACAAAACAACCCAAGATCAACAACTCTGAGGCCTCATTTACCATTAAATTAAATATTGAAGACTACAACAGTACATTTATAAAAGGTTGTACAACTGTGTAACAAAATATTTGATTAAATAATGAGCAATGAAATTTCAAGCATGTTCCTGATGACCTCTACAGCATGACATTTCTTAAAGAGAGGCATTTTAAAACAAAAGTGTGTCTCCTCTACAGTATTGGTATTATTAGTAAACACAACATTCTCTGTGCTTTTGTTGGCAGCAGCCCTAAACACATAACAGGGTATGTCTGAGAAGGTATTATCAACAAAAGAAATGGATACTTGGAAAAAAAGAGCAATCACTGAAGTTACCAGTGGCAAGTTTTTTTCATGGAAGTAATGTTTGATTACTATTTATGCCGTTGTGCATGATTGATAGGTGGCTGTGCAGTATCTGGTGACAAAGGCACAGATTGCAGTTTTGTACCTCATCACACTCATTTTTAGAATGTGAAAATCTAGGGTTGGACATGCTGCTGTCTATGACAAATCCCCAAAATGCTCTGTTTCTGTTTGTTGGTACTTCTATCTCTCAAACTTTGACACAGCATTTCTAAAAAATATTAAAAATATTACTTTCAGGACAATTTGATGTAGCATTACAAAATAAAATCCCCCTGAACATTCCTAACCAGTGGCACTTGTAATTCAACTTAAGATATAAGTTGAACAAAACAAAACTACCATTTGACAAAGTGTCAGCTTCTGGTGAGCAGTGGACCCTCTGATGCCCTCCAGGTTATTTCAATACAATCTGATGTAGCATTTCACAATAAAGGTCCTAGGAAGATTTCATTACTGTTGTTGTTTTTAAACCAACTAAAGTTAAAAGAAAACTACCAGTTGTCAATACCCTGGCACAGCCTGATGTGAGCTCTCTGTATATTCAATATACAGGAAATCAGTCGGGCAAAGCTCCGTAAGCAGTTTCTCAGATATATAATCCGTACTGACCAATCACATTTAAATGCCGATGGAGTGTTGCCTTGCGTCAAACTTAGGCGACTTAAGTCCCTTGTTCAAATCAGTCAAGATGGCGCACAGGACTGCCGAGAGTTTGTTTGCCTCTGCTCTTCAAGCAGTTTTATATGATTATTATTAGGCCCGAGCCGGTGATGACCGGGAGGGCCTATTGTTTTTGCTCGGATTTTTTTTTTTTTTTTTTTCTTCTAAATTTGACCCAGTGAACATGCAGGAAAAGTCAGGAAACTTTGCCCAAAATTCAAGCCCGGCGAAAAATTTATGTATTTGAAGTCGTCGAAAAAAAAATACGAAAAATGACTCAGTGGCGACCCCTACAAAATCAAAATACATTGGGCCTATGGAAAGTGAAAGTAACTTTTTTCCAATGTAGAAAAATGAAACTTGGTATATCCATAGGACACCTCAGGGCAAACAGAAAAGTCAATGACAGTCACACCCTAAACTTAACAGGAAGTCCGCCATGTGGGGTGAAACGCTGCCACTAAAATCGCACTTGCGCAGAAAGATGCAAATCATTGTGTTTTAATCTAAATGGCCCCAAATTTGGTGAGTATCATCTAGACACGTGTGCCAACCAAAGTTGTGACTTTGTTTTTGATATCTTATCGGGTATGGGTGTGGCAAGCCTGTAACGAGGTGGCCATTTTGTGATAATAAACGCTCTTAACTCTCAAACGCCTTCTCGGATCGAGTTGGACCCAAAAGGCGTTTGTGCACATTCATGACCTGAACAAAAAATATGTAAATAAAAGGGTTATCTTTAGAAATGGCTCTCCAGCGCCCCTACAAACTTATAATGGACCCAAGAATTTAGTTTGTCATAGAGACATAAAATTTTGTACACACATCTCTTATGTCATGACGAGCATAAAAGCCAATGACAACCACCCCCTATCTATAAATGTGTTGCCATAGCAACGTCCCAAAAAATGTGAAAAAAGTCAATGGGAAGTGAAATTTTTAGTTTGTTGTAGGCAAATAAAACTTGGTACACACATCCACCATGGGCTTATGAACAAAAAAGCCAATGGGGACCACACCCTATCACACACAGGAAGGCGGCCATTTTGAATTGAAAATGTGAACCGACTTAAAATACTGTCAGATCCACTCCGTGTCTCTCAGGGATCCACTCCACTTTCCTTCTCTCTCCTTCATCTCATCACTGCCACCTGTCCCAAGCACCTGTAACCTATTACCATCAGTGAGGTATTTAAACCTCTCCTGTCCACCTCTTCCCTGCCAGATCGTTCAGCATACTTTGTGTGAATGTTTCCAGCGTTTGTTCCAGCTCTTGTCTCAGTCCTCTCTCAAGTCTTCGCTCCAAGTCTCAGGTTTGGACTTCATTCTCAGCCCGGCTTCCCAGCTTGGTTCCAGTCACCGGCTCGGCTCCAGGCTTCGGCGCAGCCCCACGGCTCAATCCAACTCTCAGCCCAGCTACCCAGCTTGGCCTCAGTCACCGACTCGGCTCCAGGCTTCGGCGCAGCTCCACGGCTCACTCCAACGCTCAGCTCAGCTCTCCAGCTTGGTCTCCAGTCACCGACTCGGCTCCAGGCTTCGCGCAGCTCCACGGCTCACTCCAACTCTCAGCCCAGCTCTCCAGCTTGGTCTTCAGTCACCAGTTCGGCTCCAGGCTTCGGCGCAGCTCCACGGCTCACTCCAACGCTCAGCCCAGCTCTCCAGCTTGGTCTCCAGTCACCGGCTCACCAGGTCTCGGTTCAGCTTCACGGTTCAACTCCAACTCTCAGCCTGTCTCTCCAGCTTCCTATCACTATCTGTACTTTAATAAAGTATCACTTACCTTCACTGTCTTGTGCGCACTTGAGTCCTCATTCCCGCATTACAGAACGATCTGGCCAAGATGGACTCAGCCAAAGCAGAGAAAGTAATAAATCGATTTACCCTCATTGAAGAAACTCTCCAGCATCATGAAGCCCAAATGAACACTATTTCCGCCGGGTTCCAGCAGATTGTGTCTCAACAGGAGGACGATTCCAGGCCATGTCAAATCAGATCCATCTCCTGACTTCTCAGCTATCGAGTATTCCGAAGACCACAGAGAGTCGGGTCTCCGTTCCACCTTCAGATCCTGTTTCCCCGGTGGTTCCGGTCCAGGATCCTCGGGTCGGGATTCCAGAACGTTACTCGAGAGGCAGGTGGTTGTAATCCCTTTCTGGTTAACTGTTCAATTCTGTTTGCTCTGCAACCCCACACATTTGCCACAGAAAAAGCCAAGGTGGCATTTGTCATTAATCATCTTACGGGCGCGCGTCTCTGGGGAACCGCAGAGTGGGAGAGAGGTACTCCAGCCTGCTCTAGTTTCCAATCCTTATCTACTGAACTCCGGAAGGTGTTTGACGCTGAGGATCAGGAGGCGCGGCCAGGGGCCTTTTTCAACTAAAACAGGGATCTCGTTCAGTGGCGGATTATTCCATTGACTTTCGGACGCTTGCTCGGCAGAGTGGATTTAACGCTCCTGCACAGCACCAGGCTTTCCTTCTCGGGTTGGCCGAGCACATGAAAGATGAGCTTGCCTCTCGGGAGCTTCAGAAAACTTGGATGATTTAATCCGTATGTCAATCCGGGTTGATCAGAGGGTCCGAGCTCGTCGAGGGGAGCGGGCTACCCGGAGTTCTCTTTATCTTCCTCTTGACCCCCAGCGACCACAGCTCTCTGTATCCACAACAGATTTCAGTTCCACAACAGATTCCAGTGAACCCATGCAAATTGGCCGCTCTCATCTCACTCCTGAGGAGAAGCTACGGCGTCGAAGGAGGAACCTTTGTATGTATTGTGGGGCCCGGGCCATGTTGCATTGGTCTGTCCGTTAAAGGACAGGCTCAGCAGTAGATGGAGGAGTACTGTTGAGTCTTACAGAGGGGTCTCCTCCATCAATCGCCCGCTTGTCCATGTCCAGCTGCTGCTTCCTGGGGGCCCACAGACTTTAACTACATTCATTGACTCTGGGGCAGACGGCAGTTTTATGGACGAGACCTTGGCACTTCAGTTGGGGTTGTCACGAGTTCCCCTACCCAAACCAGTTCCTGCACGGGCCCTGGATGGACACCTCCTGGGTACCGTGACCCACCGGACCAGTCCCGTGACTCTATTGATCTCTGGGAACCATCAAGAAACGCCGGATTTTTCATAATTCAGTCTTCGGAGATTCCATTAATTTTGGGCTACCCCTGGTGGCCATAATCCTCACATTGATTGGGACACTGGGGCAATACTGGGGTGGAGTCATTCTTGTCACTCTGTTTGTCTTCAGTCAGCGGGATTACCCAACCCACTACCTGGTACACCTGTATCCTCTCTGCCGCCAACGTTCCCAGGAGTACCAGGATTATAAGGAGGTCTTTAATAAGGCCAAAGCCACAGCCTTACCCCGCATCGGCCATATGACTGTGCTATTGACTTGCTTCCTGGCACCTCACCTCCTAGAGGCCGACTATATTCATTGTCCGCTCCTGAAAGAGAGGCCATGGATCTTTACATCAAAGATGCATTAGCAGCCGGAATAATAAGACCTTCTTCATCACCAGCGGGGGCGGGGTTTTTCTTTGTGGGGAAGAAAGACAAAACTCTCCGACCCTGCATTGATTACCGTGGACTTAATGAGATTACCATAAAGAACAGGTATCCGCTTCCCTTCTGGCCTCCGCCTTTGAACTCCTGGAGGGGGCAACGGTGTTTTCCAAATTGGATCTTCGCAATGCATACCACCTGGTTCGTATCCGAGAGGGGACGAATGGAAGACAGCATTTAACACCTCGTCAGGCCATTATGAATATCTGGTGATGCCCTTTGGACTGACTAATGCTCCGCTGTTTTCCAGAACCTGCTTAATGATGTGTTGCGGGACATGCTCGACAAGTTCGTATTTGTCTATCTGGATGATATCCTTATCTTTTCCAAGAATCACAAGGAGCATGTTCATCATGTCCAGTCAGTCCTTCAACGCCTGCTGGAGAATTCGCTTTTTGTCAAGGCTGAGAAATTGCGAATTTCATGTACTAGCGTCTCTTTTCTGGGTTACATTGTCGCACAGGGTAAGATTCAGATGGACCCTTCCAAGGTGTCGGCAGTATTGGATTGGCCATCTCCGTGCAGTCGAAAGCAACTGCAACGCTTCTTGGGGTTTGCCAACTTCTATAGACGTTTCATCCGTGGCTATAGTACCTTGGCGGCTCCTATGACAGCACTTACCTCATCTAAGGTTCCGTTCATCTGGTCCAGCGAAGCCGATTCAGCATTCCGGGACCTGAAGCTTCGCTTTTCTTCAGCTCCAGTGCTTATCATGCCAAACTATGGTAGCCAGTTTGTCGTAGAGGTGGATGCTTCCGACGTGGGAATAGGCGCAGTTCTGTCCCAACGTTCCACTTCAGACCAGAAATTACACCCGTGTGCCTATTTGTCTCGCCTGTCTCCCGCTGAACAGAACTACGACATAGGTAATAGGGAGCTGCTGGCGGTTAAGCTAGCCTTGGAGGAATGGCGGCACTGGCTGGAGGGAGCCGAACAACCTTTTCTTGTGTGGACTGACCACAAGAATTTGGAATATATCCGGTCAGCCAAACGCTTGACATCTCGTCAAGCTCGTTGGTCATTGTTCTTTACTCGATTTAATTTTGTTTTGTCATTCCGACCAGGGTCCCGGAATCAGAAACCTGATGCCCTTTCTCGGCAATTCCAGAAGGAGGAGACCTCTTCTGAGGTGACCTCCATCTTACCTCCATCCCAGCTGGTAGCAGCCGTCACCTGGCCCATTGAAGAGCGCGTTAAAACAGCCTTGAACACCATTACTGTCCCCAGTTCCTGTCCAGAGGGAAAACTATTTGTTCCTGCGGGTCTGCGGTCGGAGGTTCTTCAGTGGGTCCATTCGTCTCGACTCGCTTGCCACCCCGGGATACGGCGGACACTCTCTTTTCTCCAACGGCGATTCTGGTGGCCTAAGGAGGAAGAGGATGTTCGGGCGTTTGTCACGGCATGTCCTGTCTGCAGCCAGCAGAAGCCCTCTCATCATGCTCCATCTGGGCTTCTTCGGCCACTTCCGGTTCCCAGACGACCCTGGTCTCATATGTCCCTGGATTTCGTTACCGGTCTTCCGGAATCTAATGGCAACACGGTGATCCTTTCCATCATTGACCCGTTTCTCAAAGATGGCTCACCTCATAGCTCTGCCTAAGTTGCCCTCAGCAAAAGAGACAGCAGAACTGGTACTCCAGAATGTCTTCCGGATCCATGGACTACCAATGGACATTGTGTCGGACCCCAGTTTACGTCTACAGTTTGGCGGGAGTTTTGCTCTCTTTTAGGGGCTACAGTCAGTTTGTCTTCTGGATTTCACCCGCAGTCCAATGGACAGACGGAACGGTTGAACCAGGAGATGGAGTCGGCCTTGAGGTGTGTGGCTGGACAAACACCATCTTCCTGGGCCTCTCAGCTGTTGTGGGTGGAGTACGCCCACAACTCCTTGACGAGCTCGGCTACTGGAATATCTCCTTTCCAGTGCGTCCTACGGGTTCCAGCCACCACTATTCCCTGCCCAGGAGAGGGAGGCTAATGTCCCGTCTGTCCAAGCCCTCATCCGACGCGTTGCAGAGGGACATGGAACAGGGCTCGTGCGGCTCTCCTGCGAGCTTCCACCCAGTATTCAACAGCGGCCAATCGCCACCGCAAGCAGAGTCCCCAGTACAAGGTAGGGGACCGGGTATGGCTCTCCACCAGAGACATTCCTCTCCGAGTGGAGTCGAGGAAATTGGCTCCACGATTCATTGGTCCCTTCACTATAGTGAGGATCATCAACCCGGTGGCGGTAAGGTTGAAGCTTCCTCGGTCTATGCGGATTCACCCAACCTTTCATGTTTCCAGGATCAAGCCCTTCGAGAGTCCTCTGGTTCCCGCCACCAGGCCCCGCCTCCCGCCCAGCTCGTCGGAGGTGCTCCAGCATATTCGGTGCGACGGCTCCTTAGATCTAGACGTCATGGTCGAGGCATTCAGTACCTGGTAGACTGGGAGGGTATGGCCCAGAAGAACGTTCTTGGGTTCCTGCACGCCACATTCTCGATCCACAGTTAATTAGGGACTTCCATTCTTCACACCCGGGCAGTCAGTTGGAACGTCCGGTGCCGTTCCTTGAGGGAGGGTTCTGTCAGATCCACTCCGTGTCTCTCAGGGATCCACTCCACTTTCCTTCTCTCTCCTTCATCTCATCACTGCCACCTGTCCCAAGCACCTGTAACCTATTACCATCAGTGAGGTATTTAAACCTCTCCTGTCCACCTCTTCCCTGCCAGATCGTTCAGCATACTTTGTGTGAATGTTTCCAGCGTTTGTTCCAGCTCTTGTCTCAGTCCTCTCTCAAGTCTTCGCTCCAAGTCTCAGGTTTGGACTTCATTCTCAGCCCGGCTTCCCAGCTTGGTTCCAGTCACCGGCTCGGCTCCAGGCTTCGGCGCAGCCCCACGGCTCAATCCAACTCTCAGCCCAGCTACCCAGCTTGGCCTCAGTCACCGACTCGGCTCCAGGCTTCGGCGCAGCTCCACGGCTCACTCCAACGCTCAGCTCAGCTCTCCAGCTTGGTCTCCAGTCACCGACTCGGCTCCAGGCTTCGGCGCAGCTCCACGGCTCACTCCAACTCTCAGCCCAGCTCTCCAGCTTGGTCTTCAGTCACCAGTTCGGCTCCAGGCTTCGGCGCAGCTCCACGGCTCACTCCAACGCTCAGCCCAGCTCTCCAGCTTGGTCTCCAGTCACCGGCTCGGCACCAGGTCTCGGTTCAGCTTCACGGTTCAACTCCAACTCTCAGCCTGTCTCTCCAGCTTCCTATCACTATCTGTACTTTAATAAAGTATCACTTACCTTCACTGTCTTGTGCGCACTTGAGTCCTCATTCCCGCATTACAAATACACCTCTTTTTTAAAAGTACACAGAAAAAAGCTGCTTCATTCCACAGACACCAAACTTGGGCAAAATGAGCTAAACACATGTATGTAAAAGAGACAAGTGTTTTTCTAGACTTTTTTGCTCGAGTTATATTTTTTTTTATTATAATTCGGTATATATTTTTTTATTATAATTTTTCTGCAAAATGATCCTCAATTTGACCCAGTAAACGAACAACTAAAAGTCATTTTTATTGGTTCCAGATTTCAAGCCCAGCGAACAATTTATGTATTTGAAGTCCCCGAAAAAAAATATGAAAAATGACTCAGCTCCAAATTTGGTGAGTATCATCTAGACATGTGTGCAAAAAAAAGTTATCAATTTGTTTTTTGATAGATTTGTGGCTGTGGTCGTAATGAGTCTGTGAAGAGGCAACTATTGGGAAATAAATGCCATTTCCCAATTGCCAGGATCCTTCTCAACAGAAAATGTTGGGTGGAATACATGACCACCTAAATCGTACACTTTGTGCTAAAGGGTTTTCATCTAAACAGCTCCAAATTTGCTTTAAAGCACGACATGCAATCCTCCGAATATATGTGTCCCCGCGGTCTCAAGGGAGGCGAGGGCCTTTATCGCCGCTTGCGGCTTTAATTATTATTATTATTATGAAAATTAACAGTTGCCAAAGGGTCATTCAGCTTCTGGTGAGTAGTTGAAAACCCACTGGTATAGTGGTATAGTGATTGAAATTCTATACTTTTGTAATGCTACATCAGATTGTTCTGAAATTACCTGGAGGGCTTCATAAAGTCCTAAACTAAGACAGTTGTGCTCATAAGTTTACATACCCTGGGAGAATTCGTGATTTTTTTTTTTTGTTGCCATTTTTAAGAGAATATGAATGAAACTTTTCTTTCACTCATAGTTAGTGGTTGGGTGAAACCATTTCTTTATTAACCACCCACTGAGAAAACTCTGACACAAACTGTCCTGTTACACTTCTAAATGTCTAATATATCCAGCTCTATATTTCATGTCTATAATTTAAAACAAACAGATTATTATAAATGACGATGTTACTAAATATATTAGCGTATTAAAGCTTAAGCTTAAGTTTGGAATTCATGAACATCAAATTATTTATTACCGTAATCAATTTGATATTGTTATATTGTTATATTATATATATATACCGTATATAGATTATACATTTTATTTGCTGAAATGCACTTGTTATCCTAAAATCATATGTATCATGTGGCACACTTGAGCACACATTTGTGTTTCTACTTCTAGTCCATGCTAGCTAAGAACCTCATCTGACCTCAGTGAAAATCTTGACCAAGAAACAGAAAAAACACGTCCGGCATGGTAGGTCATTCTGTGGTATTTAGCTACAAGGATGGCATCACGCGTATCGTCTTTTGTCTGGAGTACTGCCATGCGCTTTTTTGAGGACTTTCCACTGCGGAGCTAAAAAGGATTGGATTTTGAAATAGGAACACGTTGAATTGTACAGCACAGTAACATTTGGTACAGGACATCCGAGGCCACTTGTAGACTGACATATATTTGAAGTGTTCTGCATGCATCAAATAACAGAGTGATTTCAGAGTGCACAGCATTGTGTGCTATTATTAGTATTATTTCAAGCTGATGGTTTAGTAAAAGATCAAGCCCAAGTTAATTTGATTCTCTAATATATAAAAAGATAAGGCTACAAAATTTTTAAGTCAAACAAAGCAACAAAAAAAATTAAATGATAAAGTTTACTCATTAAATACAACCCAAAGTTGGGGAATGATGCATTCTACCCAGTCTACATTCTTTGCAACACATTGATTTTGACACATTCATTAAATTGAAAAGTGCTTTTGTGTTTGGCCCTTCAAGCAATATTGTGCACACCAATAATTGCTCAACTTCTTACTTTCCCCGAACACAGAGTGCACACTTTGATGCAAACAAACAGAACTATGTAGGCCATGGCTGGCACTGCTTTGTCACTGAGAAACCAAAACAAGTCACCATTATGTTTTAATCGGAGAGCAGAGCAGCTGACTCAGCAGGGTTGATTCTTAATTATCAGAAAATATTTACAGTGCAGAGCCAAGAGTGGCCATAATGACAATAAAGATGGGACTTTATTAGTTGCTTTTCTTTGGGTAGACAAGGGTTTATGGTTTGTTTAATAACTCCAACAGCTGATCCTCTCATTATTGATCTGTTCACATGTGAACAAGAGAAGGGGTGAAGGAATTGTGTTTACTGGTAGCTTGTCCAAAGGTTAATTTCATCCTTGCCATCCCATTTCATTTTGTCATGTCATATATATGCCTCCTGGAGACGCCTCCCTAAGGAGGTGTTCCAGGCATGTCCCACCGGGAGGAGACCCCGGGGGGGAAGACCTAGGACACGCTGGAGAGACTATGTCTTTGGGCTGGGAACACCTTGGTATCCCGCCGGAAGAGCTGGAGGAAGAGTCTGGGGAGAGGGAAGTCTGGGCCCGGATAAGCAGTAGAAGATGGATGGCTGGATGTCATATATAGATAGAACACAAATGTGCATACTTTCAAGTATCCACGCATTTACTGCTATGTGTTAACCTTTAACAGGGTCTTTTCCGATGAACAAAGATGGCATATCCAAGAAGACACTACACAAACCTTTTCCAACAGAGGAATGCCCCATGGTCGACCTTTACTGTAAATACTTATTGAGTCACTGTGTTACAAATAGATCATTACATTATAGACTGGGCAACAAAAGTTATTTCTCAGATTTCTCATTAAATGCAGCTTGTGTAAGGCATACATGTTGAAAGTTAAATTATAAACATGAGCAATACAAAAAATACCCAAACATTTCAACATCACAACAATTACAACATATATTTCTCCATTTGAACTACATTCTACAAGATCTTTGCACTGTCCTCTCCCCTGTTTGATCTGACACAGTTTGGTCTTAGCAAAACAGACATAGGGTCAGATTCATATCACAGAAAAATACTTACATTGACCTTCTCCAATTGACCCCACTGAGAAGACACTGTACATTATTGCAGTCCCCGAACAATAAAAAATAAAGACACTAGCTTGTTTTCAGTCATGATTCTAATGAAGCAAGAAAATCAGATGTCGAGCAGAAAGTAAACAGCAGCTATGGCAGATACAATGGAAAGCTTGTATTGTTCTAGTTCAGATGCTCTTACAGAAGACACAAATAGACAATTACTGCATGTGTTGGACGTGATGCTTACTTTTTAAACAAGAGTGTTTTACCTGCTATTGAGGCAGTGGATATAAGCAGTTTTCCCGTTCTCAGATGTAAGATGTTTAGATGTAATTCTAAACCAAACAAATGGAAGCCTACAATTGTATGGTATGTTTTGAATAGTGGCTCAAGAAGGCAAAACAATGACTAAAATTTAATTTGTGATTTTTTGATTTGTGATTTTTTTCCCCCTAATATTATGCATTAGCTAGCATTAGTGGTTAGCTTTTAACATCTTTTAAAGCAGACATGCCCAAAGTCTGGCGCGGGGCCAATTATGGCACTAGGTGAGATTTCATGTGGCCCTCAGCTTCAGAGATAAAATGTACTGTTTATGGCCCCAACAGCAGCAGCTTTATATAAAACCCATTCAAATCCAACAAACACCTGTTCAATTCCAACTAACACCCACTCAAATCCTACTAAAACCTGCACTTGTGAAGAAAAAATCAAAAGTCGGCCCTTGGAAATTTTTCTTTCATCAGATACGGCCCGCTTTTCAAGAAGTTTGGACACCCATGTTTTAAAGCATTAGGTCAAGTTAATTCTGCACTCTGCTAATAGCAGTGTAACTATAAGGTAATGTTACTTATTAAAATGTTCAGATTATGGAAGATCTGAATGGGGAACCGCCCCCTCTCTTCTGCCTCCTTAGTGGCCACAACAATATAATGGTGGTTTAACAGCTGATAGGCCTCCTACAACATACAATCAGGTCCATAAATATTGGGACATCGACACAGTTCTAATCTTTTTGACTCTATACACCACCACAATGGATTTGAAATGAAACAAACAAGATGTGCTTTAACTGTAGACTTTTAGCTTTAATTTGAGGGTTTTTACATAAATTCAGGTGAACGGTGTAGGAATTAGAACAGTTTGTATATGTGCCTCACACTTTTTAAGAGACCAAAAGTAATGGGACAAATTAACAATCATAAAGAAAACTTTCACTTTTTAATACTTGGTTGCAAATCCTTTGCAGTCAATTACAGCCTGAAGTCTGGAACGCATAGACATCACCAGACGCTGGGTTTCATCCTGGTGATGCTCTGCCAGGCCTCTACTGCAACTGTCTTCAGTTCCTGCTTGTCCTTGGGGCATTTCCCCTTCAGTCTTGTCTTCAGAAGTGAAATGCATGCTCAATCGGATTCAGGTCAGGTTATGGACTTGGCCATTGCATAACATTCCACTTCTTTCCTTTAAAAACTCTTTGGTTGCTTTTGCAGTATGCTTTGAGTCATTGTCCATCTGCACTGTGAAGCACCGTCCAATGAGTTCTGAAGCATTTGGCTGAATATGAGCAGATAATATTGCCCCAAACACTTCAGGATTCATCCTGCTGCTTTTGTCAGCACCACATCATCAATAAATACAAGAGAACCAGTTCCATTGGCAGCCATACATACGCCATGACACTACCACCACATGCTTCACTGTTGAGGTGCTATGCTTTGGATCATGAGCAGTTCCTTTCCTTCTCCAGGCTCTTCTTGTCCCATCACTCTGGTACAAGTTGATCTTGGTCTCATCGGTCCAGAGGATGTTGTTCCAGAACTGTGAAGGCTTTTTAGATGTTGTTTGGCAAACTCTAATCCTGTTTTTGAGGCTCACCAATGGTTTACATCTTGTGGTGAACCCTCTGTATTCACTCTGGTGAAGTCTTCTCTTGATTGTTAAATTTGACACACTACCTACCTCCTGGAGAGTGTTCTTGATCTGGCTCAACTGTTGTGAAGGGTGTTTTTTTTCACCAGGGAAAGAATTCTTCGGTCATCCACCACAGTTGTCTTCCATGGTCTTCCGGGTCTTTTGGTGTTGCTGAACTCAACGATGCGTTCTTTCTTTTTAAGGATGTTCCAAACAGTTGATTTGGCCACACCTAAAGTTTTTGCTATCTCTCTGATGGGTTTGTTTTCTGTTTTTTCAGTCTGATGATGGCTTGCTTCACTGATAGTGACAGCTCTTTGGATTTCATATTGAGAGATGACAGCCACAGTTTCCAAATGCAAATAGCACACTTGACATGAACTCTGAACCTTTTATCTGCTCCTTGTAAATAGGATAACGAGGGAATAACACACACCTGGTCATGGAACAGCTGAGCAGCCAATTGTCCCATTACTTTTGGTCCCTTAAAAAGTGGGAGGCACATATACAAACTGTTGTAATTCCTACACTGTTCACTTGATTTGGATGTAAATACCCTCAAATTAAAATCTGCAGTTAAAGCACATCTTAAAAACAAAAAATATTTCTCAAAAATTAGAAATTTAGAATTATTAAAAATTAGAATTGTGTCGATGTCCCAATCTTTATGGACCTGACTGTATAAAAACGTTGGATTTTGTGTGATTGGTTGGAACAACCATAAACCACACAAAGCACTGGCAAAATTAAATTTACCAACCTTCTTCTGTAGGCTGTGGACGGACTCCATTTGCCCCAAAGAGAAAATGTGCATTTTAAAACTATTCATGTATGTGCAGCCAGGGCATACGATTGCAAGGCGTGAGCAGACTGTGAAATGAAGTTCAGCAGCTCTGGCCCCTGCTGCTGAACTGTATATGTAACTGAAAGAGTGAAAAGAAGCCATTGTTTTGGTGCCTATAGACTCTGACCCAAAGGAAGCCAACGTGACAGGAGCTTGGACGCTGCAGACGAGGCTGTTGCTTAGAAGTAACTGCTTTAGCACTTCAGATAGAGCCCTATGGCAACACTATATAGGACAGGAGTGAGTGCTTAAAACTGTCCCAGCATTGCAGCAGCACAGAGGAGTACTACAAATAAACCTGCTGAACCTGCAGCTTTAGATTTTTGTAAGAATCAAGGGTCTTGGTTTTAACCCTGGTTGTTACATATATATACTTAATAAGAGCCCACAAATGTGATAAAAAAAAAAGAAAAATCTACTTTTAATGTAGGGGCCTAAAAATGATATACATTTCCAAAGATGTAATGAAATATAAAATTTTACAATAAAAATATGTAATAACTTCCCACAAATTTATTTCATTATTGTTTTCACTATTCCTACCAATTTAAACGTTCGTACATTAGTAAAAAAATGTTTTTTGTGAAAATCAAGTGCTGTTATGTTTGTATTGTGTTAAATGTAAAAGATTTTTAAAGAGGCTTTTGAAGGCCAATTTTTTTGCCTTATCTTTTTTTCTAACCAATTTTGTTTTCTTTTATCTCTATCAGGAATTAAAATTGTGGGACTTGTCAGAACCAGAACTGATTTATCTGTTCACATCAGTATTATGTCTAGATGGCCATTTATTAAATGCAACCAAGAAAACTCTTTTTATTCAGAAAAAAAAATGGTTCAATATTTTGTCCTCTATAGACCTTTTTCACAGCACTTTGTTTGATCATGCCAATTAGCTATTTTGGTTTGGTTAAATCACTAGCCTTATTAAATAATAATAAAACATTTCCACATAAATTAAACTGTACCAGCAGTATAGTAATATGATTAAATGAACCTGTGACTCAAAAAAAAAAAAAAGATTCCAGTGCACCAATTGTAAAATATGTAAAGAAAAATCATGCAATTGTGTAGGTTGTAGATACAATATGCTGTAGGCATATTTAATGTTATACTGTATTTGTAATACAAAAATAATGGTTTTAACAGTTCAGCAGTTTTAAAAAGGAATGATTATTTC
This sequence comes from Perccottus glenii, assembly GCA_024416835.2. Lineage (NCBI taxonomy): Eukaryota > Metazoa > Chordata > Actinopteri > Gobiiformes > Odontobutidae > Perccottus > Perccottus glenii. Next base: position 23,192,685 of record CM044552.2, on the reverse strand, counting down.
TGTGTTTTGAGGGGGCCCATTTATGTGGGAGAATGTGTCTTCACTATTTTAGAATACAGACCGAACCCTCTATTTTACTGACATTTTACTTAACCTTTACAACCTGTTGCAATTGTGCATGACACTTATAACAGTACTATTGACATGATGGCAACAGAAACACACTGGGAATGTTAAAGACAAACAATACACACCAAAACTGTTTAAGCTCTCTGCTTCACTGTGACATTAACATGACACTGAGAACTATTATCCTCCTGCTGCAGCCTTTTGTTGTAGGCAATGTCAAAAACGATATATACACATAAGTCAACATTTAGATCCTGATACATTAAGCCAAGGACAACAGTGTGCTGCAAACATAAGCAATACCATACAGAACTTGTAATAGAAACTGTGAAAAAAATATACATCCATTAATGAAAATCCATTTGGCCTCTTTCTGCTTAAGTTTCTGTCATCTGTCATCCAGTTCAATGCTAATTACTGTAACCTTTTACCAAATATAAGTCCCTTGTGCAAAAAGGTTATCTACTCTTGCTTTGCAGCTGGTAATAAATCCATTTTTAAGTGAACGCCATATTGTGTTAGGGTTAGTCACCAGATTAGACAAAGGTTTGAACTGGAGTGTCTGTGTTAAGGCATGTTGCATTGTATATGGTATAAATATGGTAGTCGTTATTCTGTGGTCACTCCAGGCCAAATCCCTCTGCGTTGGAAATGGCGATGGTCAGTTTGTGTTTGAGCTCTTTCCTTGTTCGATACGGAGGCAGACAGATCTGGTTAAAACACGTGTGAGAGATTGGCAACCTGGAAAGACAGAAAGAGAATGGATCATCACGGTCAGTATTTTGTGAGGTAGCATTTACACTAACACAAAATAATAATCTTTTAGTAGTTTCTATTTTTTCCTTTTTTAGAGATAGTATGCAACATGTCATGTTAACCTGAAAGCGATGACCACTATGAGAGAGGTAAAACGCCAACAAGTTTTTATAAGCGTGGGATCCATTATAATCAAAACTGATTAGTTGAGGTGAGATGACTTTATAGTATAACTATAAAAAATGAAAGAATCTGGGAAGGATCTGTATCAATCATGACAACATTGAGAGTTCTTTTTGTTTTAAGTTTTAGCTTTAGGCCCCGGCTACACGTATAACAGATATTTTTTGTCTCCGTTTATAACAATATTTATGTCCAGAGGAAAGCATTTGGAAAAATATGTCCGTCTACATGGCTCGACTACAAATGCATAATACTGTTCTCTTCACCACAAGATGCCACAGAGGAACATTGAACACAGAGAATGTGCAGTTAGTCCGTTTTTCTTTTGCATTGTTGGTATATATTACCAATACCAAACATAAGCCCTATACCTTCTCTCATTTTTTGCTAAAGACAAAAAATTCTGGAAAACTTCTGCACTCCGATTTTTAAAATAAACATTGTCTGAAGACAAAGGCTGGCTCCAATACAGAGCTTGTAGTCTCTGCTGTAAAATACGTCAGTATACAGTATATTTACAGTATGTTTCTCATAAAAACAAAATGAAAATGAAAATCTACCTACTCACATTTGTATCCTCTGACCTTAAAAAATGTATTTCCCAACTCATTGAAAACCTGATGTGCACTGACCCATTTTCTACTGTGAATGTTTCAGTGTGCCTTATCTCCTTCCCTTTACAATGCTCTCAATAAAGGTCAAATCAGCAAAACTCATAATACAATCTAATATAAACGTGACTCTGGAAAACCTGTTATCCCCATTCCACCTCTTTCAATCATTAAGCATAACATACCAGTCAGTTGAGACATCAATCTTTGCAATTTTGAAATTAAGGTCAGCCATTCCTCCAACCGGAACTCGGTCACTTCCTGTGGCAAAGTGAAGAAGCTTCTTCTGCAGCTCCATTGGAAAAGCCAACACCACATCCCAGAAACACCTGAGGCAAGACACACAAAACTAGTCTAATCACAAACTTAACATAATGACATTTTTTACACATGGCTAAAACCAAAAAGGCTTCTCTTTAATTAAAGGTGCAGTGTTAAGTTTTTTGGGGCATGTAGCAGCAACAGATTCCACAACTTACACCCAGAGCCTGCAAGCACGTAAGGCCTGCAGGGACAAGTTGTTGATTATAAATAAACCCAACGTGGGACATAATATTTTGGAAACACATCCATTTTAATTTTTTAATGTATTAAAAAGTTTTAAGATTGTTAGTTTAAAAAGAAACACAACTGTGCTTCTCTTCTAGCAGTGCTCAGTTTGTCCTCAAAGTTTTAGAAGCAAAATGTAATGCTTCTAATGTCTCTTTCCACTAGGTTCTATAGAGCTTAATATGTCTATTTTAAATTTTTGGAAGATATGCAAGTATCTTATCTAGTATCTATCCACATCCATTATCAAATTCGCTGATGATACTGTGGTTCTGGGCCTCATTCACAACAACAATGAGACCGCATACTTGGATGAGGTAGAGAAATTGACATCATGGTGCCAGGACAACTGCCTCTCTCTGAATGTGAGCAAAACAAAAGAACTGATTGTAGACTTCAAGAAGACGCAGCAGCAGCCCTACAATCCTCTTATGATAAGCGGGACCCCTGTGGAGAGGGTGAGTAGCTTCAAGTACCTTGGTGTAAACATCTCTGAGGACCTGACTTGGACTACTCACACTCAAACACAGGTTAATAAAGCCAGGCAAAGACTGTACCATCTGCGACAGCTGAGGAAATTCAGGGTCTCACCAGCAATCCTGAAAACTTTTTATTCTGTAGCTATAGAAAGTATATTGACTCAATGTATCTCTGTGTGGTATGGGAACAGCTCCAGTCAAGACTGCAAAGCCCTGCAGAGAGTTGTGCGCTTAGCTGAGCGCATTTCAGGGTCTGCTCTCCCCTCTCTGCAGGACATCTACCACAAACGCTGCAGAAGCAGAGCTGCAAAAATCATCAAAGACTCCACCCACCCCAGTAATCATATTTTCACTTTGCTGCCATCTGGTAAGCGCTACCGTAGCCTGATGGCAAAAACCGAGAGACTCCATCAGGCTCTTGAACTCTAAACCAGCTTCTTAACATCCTCATGCCTCTACCTAATGTTCACCTTATCTCTACTTTATACACTACCTCACATAGACACACTGACAGTGTCACCCTGTTTTGCACATTTGCTTCCTGCACCTTCCTGTGTATCTTAATATTTAAGACCACAGCTAAATGCATATATGCACATTGTACATCCCTGTACATTTTAATATTTAAGTCTTTCATGTACATTATTTTGCGATCTAGATTTAATCCCACAATACACATTTTTATATTCTATTGTTATATTTTTTTATTGTTTACTTTTATTTCATTCTTACATAGCTATATTCATGTATATTTTTATCTGTGTTGTTTTCCTTAATAATTGCACTGTCCATGGAGCGGACCTGACTCACATTTCACTGCTGGTTATATATGCTGTATATAATTTTGTATGTGACGAATAAAAATCTTGAATCTTGAATCTTGAAAGTGCAAAGTGTTATTTTGAGATTATATGCATAATCAGTTATAACCAGTCAGGCCAGTTGTTAAAATTTACTGTACTGTACAATAAAAAATTTACTCAATGCACTTCTTAAAAGAAGCACACTTGAAGCTTGGAGAAACAGAAGAGCAAGATCACAGAGACTAAACCATGCACCGTGTGGTCCACAGTGGATGTTTCATAATATACTGTATGTTGCCTAGAAACGGCCCAAACCTCAGACACAAGTCCCAAAGTGGTGTTCTTATTGGAGAATGCTAAGTTCTGGGGTTGTAAACAAAGAACACAATTAAAATAAAGTTATATGATCATAGCAGGAATGTAAAAATGTCTATGTGATAGATACTTGCACTAGTAGTAGTTTTAGAGGCCTTGGTGGTGGTGTAAACATGTTACTGGCCCCGTAGCAGCCAAACATAAGACAAACCCTGTGACATAGCTCCTGCCTTCTTCTCCAAACTCGGAGTGAGCTGAAAAGTACCTATTTTAGGGAACAAGCTACCTACACCTAAGTATCTCATTTAACCCACAGTATACTGGGCTATTCATTGAGAGCCTAAACATCTCAAAATAACTGGGTTTAGAATCAAACAGTTATTCTACTGTAGGTTTTAAATTTTGGGAAGTTAAGAAAAAAATAAGTACATTTTTTAGAGCTTGTCTAAATTTGATGATACACAAACAGAAGTTGTATAATAGGCCTGCTTGTTGTCAGCTGACACGAGTTAAGCTGTATCTGTGGCTGTAAAGTGTTTCCCACTGGAAACACAAGCACTACAGGACTTCCTGTTATAAAATGATTGTGCTCAGTGACTGCACCCCACTGACCTAAAGTTTTCTATACATATAGGCACTGTGTGGCTGGTGTTTTGTACGTTTCAGTGAATTTCTTGCAGAGTAAATGTGGTTATTTAATAATGACAGCAAGTGCTTACCTCACTGTCGTGTCTGTCTTGCTGTAGCCTTCATACTGAGCTGCTTTCTGCAGAGCGCTCATGTCCAGCTCGGGGCTTCCACACACCAACATCTCCACCTCCTCCGGCCGCAGCAACTGTAACAACAAAAGGAGTTAGCCCCATAAAAGGTGGTAGTCCAAAAGATCTATAGACCTATTCTAGATATTTTTAGGTGAATAGCTTTGACATCCGTGTTGATACTCTTTGATGTTGTATAAAACTTCGTGAAACAATCCAAAAGTGTTTTCTCAGGTGATACTGAGTAGCCATTCAAATTTGTGTTCAGGAAAGCAGCAACCAACAAGAAGTTAATACCCACTCAATTCTGAACATTAAGTACCGCATAACTTTAGGATTAAAAAGTTTATATTGGTAAAGGATATCCCCTCATAATGTCCTACTGTACTCCACCAGTTCCTCTCACTGTCCAAACACATGCATGTATAGGTCAACTGGCAACTCTAAAGTGTCCCTAGTATTGACAATATATCGGCACTAATTTTGTTATCAGCCGATATGTGTGTTTTTTTCATTGTTTGGCATTGCCCCGATGAGGAAAAAAATGCCAGTTTCTTTATTGCTGTGACATTGTAGTGCACCTGAACGCAACGGCGCTCCATTTTGGACATGCACACTTTGCCAATGCAGGGCAAAGGTCACCTGCGACCCCTAACAGAGTAATCATTTAGAGTATATCTGCAATGTAAAAGTCGTCCAAATTCATTTACACTGACTGGGCTACATCTGAAATCTGTACTTGAATTATAAGACTAGTTGTAAACAGTAGGGGTGAGTGGGGTACATCTTGTTGCTCAAGTGGTCTTTGTGCTAGGCCAATGGAAAGCAGTTGTACAATAAAAAATATATTGTCATATTTAAGGACGTTTCCAATCAGATGATCTTAAAAATTCTGGCCCCTAAATATAACTCTCAACTTGCCCCAAGTAAAGGGTAGGTTGAGCCAGGTCAGGGGTGAGTTGCACCACCAGGGAATTAGCTGACCATCACCAACTGTAAATGCTAATACAAGCGATATTTACATTTGACCCATGGCCCACTGTGATGTTTTAATATTTAGTTGCCAAGGAAAATAGGTTTCCCTGATCTAGATTCCTAATTTTGTTGTGAACTGTAAATGACTTTGGAAGAAAATGTGTAAAGAAGCAATTGCAACTGTTAAAGTCATCACTTATGTCCACTTTTATGCAGACATAATTAGCCCATAATGTCAAGCAAAGCCTCTCCTGGTCATAAAGAGGGGGAACATTAAAGTAAAGGTTAAGTTGTTCCTATCCTACTCAGGACACTAAAATTGCAAAGTGATGAACTAAAAAGTTACATACTATAATGCAAAACATAAAATATTATTTTAGCTACAGTTCCTCATGGTTTCTTAGGTTGGTTAGGTCTTAGGTTATTGGCTCAACTTACCCCACAATCTCCATTTTAGATCAAACAAACTAGCTTACTTATTGAGTACAATATTTATCTAAACTATTTCCATGGTTTTATAGCTTGACACCAACATGTAATATGCCCTAATTTTTTTTTCAGTCTTGAAAGGATGATTACTCAGTGGCTCATTTACCCCACTCTCCCCTAAATGGAAAGTTCCACCCATTTTATTATCCTCCTCCTCCTTGACCTATGAATGCCACCAACTGAATAAGTGCAACATCAAAGTTTTGCAAAAAGACGTCAGCAACTGGATCTAAATATTGCAATATGCTGAATGAAGCAACACTAATGTAGAAATAACATTACCAGTTAAAAGAGAAAGGAAACAGGAACAACCAATTACTGTCAGAAGCGGATGTCAAATGGAAGGCATTTTAAGGCATTTAAAAGGCACATACTACTTGTATTAATTTGCACAAATACTGCTTACTTGCACTCCATAATGATTTTCTTCCAATTCTTCTTGCACTTTTTTTATTTGTTATTGTCATTTTATTTGACTGTATCAAACATTTGCTGCAAAACCATTTATCCTAAAAAAAAAGCAAACACTACGTATATGCAAACCAAAATAGGTACGTAACATTGGTCTTGTAATTTACATTTTGAGTCTCTCTATTACTGTGATTGGAAGCATTTTGCAGAAAACCCAATATCAAGCAACCTGTAAATTTTCAAAAAATTATTAAAACAAGAGAAACAAGAAAAACATTAGGTAAGTCAGCGTGAACATTTCAGCTCTATCATGACTACTTGAATAAAAAATGAAGGCGCTAGGGTAGGCCACAGGCCTCAGCAGTCCCCTGAACTCGATGCTAGTGACCGCTTGCTAAAGCGCATGAAAGTATTGATGGATGAAATGCGTACAGATATTATGACGCATATATGAGGCAGTTAAAAGGAAACTTACAGCTGCTTTTGGCCTACTGGAAATAAAAGTGAATGCACACAAAGAAACCATTGCTAATCTGGAGCACACTGCAAATGACCATGATCATAAACTAAACATCTTGCAGGCTACAGTTGTACTGCTGTCTGAACCTGTGGACAACCTATGGGAAAAAATGTAAAGATTTGGAGGGACGCTCAAGGCTTCATTCAATACTATATGACTCAAACTTGCATTAACAGAATACTTCTCGGTTCATATAACAGGTTACACTGCTTATAAACATGTCATTGGTCAAATGGGGTAGTGTTTACTCATTGGACTGCTGTCAGATTAAATTTGGCTCTATTGGTTGCCCGACCTTGCTCTGTAATAATCAAAATAATCCAACACACACACACAAATAAAAGCACTGCAGGCTTGTATCATCAGCTCTGCCGACATCAAACAGTGTCGACGTGACTGAAGCACCGTATGCAGCCAAACACCCAAACACAACAAGCTGAATCATGTGTGCATATGAAATTGGAACCACACAACTTCTCCTTTTGAGTCAGGCATTTGTACCACACAATTTGTATGGGTTATACACATTTCAGTGACAATGCTCACACATTTCATAATATAATATTTATAGATAGTGTCCATTTCACTTACAATAAATAACACGCAATACAGATTACAATATGGCAAAGCAATTTAACAATTCAAATGGGATTGCAACCTTTTGTGAACAATGTGCAGTAGCATAAAAGATACATTCAGGATGGTACATGTATTTGTTTTTATATCAGGGCTTTGGTTTTGCATTGTGAAAAATATGTTTAAATAGAACACATAATTTTAAATCTATGCTTTCAATTATGTGCGACTGCCTCTTTTTTTATTATCATTGATTTAACCAATGATGTTACAGTGGAAATTACAGGTGCATAGCTTTGTAAACAACATGATTATGAATATGTTTTTGTGGGAATTCGCTCCCAGGTTAGAGTGTGTCTACCACACAAAAACACAATCAGGTTAACTCAGCAGATCTAACGTCTGATAAAACATCAAGACAGCGCATTTTTGGCCATTATTGTGCCATCAGGTTTACCACATAAAAAACAAACAAACAAACACTTGAATAGACTCTTTCAATAGATAGATGGGGGTATTTAATTTAACAGACTTTGCTACAGTTGCAAGCTGGAATGGAATTTTTGGTATTGGCTTAAGCAACAGTGTTAACAGTATTTATTTACCCGAACGGACTGACGTACCATGAGAGCATCAGATGCACACACACTGTGGAAGCCATGGTAGAAGGCAGCAAATTGTTTGTAGATAGATTTATTCAGCAGAAAGTCAACGTAGAGCTGCACATAATCTGTGAACAGAGGGGAAAAGATTTTCAATATTCCATTACACACTTTGGCCTCCGGCAGTGGCTCATTCATTGAACCTTTTAGAGCTGGACCTGAAAGTGCAAAGAGCTGCTGAATGGAAAATTAGATTTAATAGTAGAATAAAGTTGACATCCTGAGCTCTGCTTCATCCTCTTAAAATGAACAAAGAAGCTTTAGGCCTGAGCCAGGTTCTGGAGTCTGTCACAGGAGGATTTAAAAAGAAACAGTAGGCATGGCCTACACCAGGGCAACAGATGCAAAAGACAGAGGCAAATTATATTAAATTAACAGTTAATACAGCAAACATTGTTGCAGTTTTGGCATATCTTATATTTCAATTGCCCCAAACAGCACAGCTGCATGTTAAGGCTACGCCCACTACATGGATAAAACCACCCACTTTTCCCCATTGATTTTGATAAATTGATTGACCTGACTGTTATACATCACACGTACGTATTACAGTCAGGTCAATAACAGACGTTTTGTAATGCACGTATTGTTGCGAAATGATCACCTGAGCTGCAGGTTCAAACGGGTCTAAAAAAAAAACTATGCTAAAAATAAGAAACCTACAGCACCAAATGACAAGGCTCCAGCTATTGACTCACCCTTCCTGTTCTGTTTGGTCACAGAAATCTTGTCTCCTCCAGGCTTCAGGTTGTATGACTTGACCACGCCCATCTCCTCCTGGAACACCTACACACATAACATCAGCACAGAAACACTTTCATCAAAAATTAAAGATGAAATATGTCAGATTTGTTAGTAATCAATCAACCAACCCTTTTTTACAGTACATGCTGTGTCTTTTTCAGATGTAAACCTGAATTTCTAATAAATCAAAAAGTATTTATCTCACTATCGTTTGCACGCTAATAGAAGCTCACAGCAGCAAAGCTAAAGGCAAAAATAAAAAACTGAAAGTTACTGAAAGTGGACTGCAGAGGGGCTAAAAATGAATAAAAGGAGCTGCCAGTGACCGTCAGCATAAAATAGCTTGAGTCAACAGAGCTAGCCACAAATGAATGGTGAATAGAACGGATAAACTGTGTGACAGGGGTTTTCTGTACATTTCTACCACTGCCGTCTTAATAATAAAACAACAAATAACAGCAAATTAAAGTGAGTAACTGACAGAGAACAGCAGAAGGGCCAGGTAATTATCTATTAAACATTCTGTATATAAAACATACAAACAAAAACAAGAAAACAAGAAAATAAAAATAAATCAAGAACACCACACCTGCTCATACACATAGTATGCATATTTTGAGGTGGTCCGCCAGAAATGATTTATTAAAATAATCTATAAAAGGCTGCCAAATAAAGTAGAACCGCTGTTCTTTATGTCTTATTTAAATTTTTATTTTCTCTAGTTGTAAGTACTGTATTCTGTCCCTTAGAAGGGCTTGGTGACTTCAGAATCAGGTCAGAATCAGAATTACTTTAATTCATCCCCATGTGGAAATTATTTCTGTTACAAACATGCAACCGACTAGTGCAAGAATATAAGTTTCTTTTTAAAGTATATATAACTTAACTATAACTACAAACTATGATATCCTAGCAAACAATAAGCAATCTATTTACATATTCACATATTACATATTCAGTGTTGGAAGTAACGGCGTTAGAGTATAACTGCGTTACTAACGGCGTTAATTTTTCAGTAACGGAGTAATCTAATTAATTACTTTTCCCATCGTTGTAACGCCGTTATTGTTACTGAGAATGTAAAGTTACTACAATTGGGTTGAATAAAGCGCGAGGTGTCATGCTTTGGCTACACTTCAGCTGCTGCTGAAGCGATGATTGCCTGACGCGGTCTCACTGCGCGCTCTGACTAACACTAAACAAAAGACAGCGATAATGGAGCCGGGGAAATTCAAAGGTGGCGTTCTCGAACTGGAAGTACCGGCACTACTTCTCGTTAATTGAAATTAAAGGCAAGAATGTTTCTGTAACATGCTATGTCCAGGAAAAAAGACTTTATCTACGTCTGCCTCAAGTAACTCAAATCTTCTGAAGCACCTCACATCAACACATGCTAACACGACACATGTTGCTGCTGCTAACCCCAAATGAAGCTAGCGTGTCAGCAACAACCACTGGTTTAGTTGTTAGATGAGAGGAGTATTTTAGAAGAGATTAATGTATTATTCATTTTCTTTGAGAATGAACAACATGTTAATCTACAGAGAGAGTTGGATTGTGTTGTGTTTATTGTGCAATAATTTACAGGTACAGAGATTTGCACTACTTAATGGCCAGGTCTCCCTTTGTTTCTTTTTACACAGTTTTACATTTTTTGTGACTTCATTCTGCCATTGAATTTTATTTTCAATATTTATTTTTTATATGTTTTTATGTATATCATATGGCAGACTGCAATCTATTGATGTCAGGATTCATGTTTGTTTAAGTAGTAGTTTTTTCCAGTATCTGTACTTTACTAAGTATTTCCATTAAGGGATACTTTTTACTTTAACTTCACTACATTTCAACGTCAAATATCTTACTTTTTACTCAAGTACATTTTGCAAAATTAGTCGTTCCTTGTGTTTCCGTTAAATATTTTTGTAGAAGAAGACCTCAAAGACGCGTCTCAGTGGGAGTGTCAGGACCGGCTCAATAGAAGCCTCATTCTCTACACGCGAGCTGATAAACATGAAAATAACAAATAAAAAATACACCTGTGATGAAGCTTTGGTATTAGTAATGTCTGACTCTGATTCTGAGGGAGAACATCTACATTTAGAGTCTTTTCAGCCGAGTGAAAGTGAGAATGAACGAGAGTGAGTGCGTGTGTGACTTGGAAAGCGGCGCCGCTGCTCGTGCCTTTCTCAGCGTCTCTCACAAAGCACACGCTGTTTTTCCCACATTTTACCAAACATCAGTGAAAGAAACGGGAGGAAACTAAAGCCGGGAAGCCGTGCGCGTAGCACCTGCAGCTTTACCTTTAGCACAGGTGATAGAAGCCGGGGCGGGTGTACTTGCCGTGGCCGCGGGAGTGACAGGGATTTTGGGAATAATGCGGCTTCTATTGACAGCTGTTTGGGACAAATACGTGTTGTTCATCCTGACACTTTACCCAGTAGAGGAGGGAGAGGCAGAGTAAACATAGTCAGCGAGAATGCACTAATCAAAGCAGCGATCGTAATAAAAGTGATGGCTGTGTGCTGTGCTTTATGAGAGGTCCCACACTCTAAAAAACTACTAACTATGCCACATGGAAGGATAAGAAAAGATAAAGTAACTGCAACCACACACATACAGTACATGTGTATATTTCTCATAACTATTTGCATACGTTTTACTAGTTATGGTATATGAGAAGTTGTAGTTATTCTTTATTTCAGAAAAAGAAAAAAAAAACTATTCTAATATGTTCATTAGTCTGTATGTACTGAAAAAAACATAACCGCCAATATATAATGTCATGGTATGCAAATTATATGCAAATTAGATGCTTAAAATTTATTTACTTAAATACTTTGGGTCATACCTGACATTTTTCTAGTTTAGAGTAGGACTCTATCTCGTATCATTTTCATACCACAGCCTTTTGAAATTTGGATCTCAAAAATCTGTATTTTTTAAATAATTCCTGGCACCTAAAGGGGGCAAGAGACTGACAAAAATTATAAGGGCATTATAGCCTAGTACTTGGATACTTAAGTACATTTGAAGGCAAATACTTTTGTACTTTTACTCAAGTGAAAGTTAAAAGGGAGTACTTTTACTTTTACTGAAGTAATATTTCACCTAGTGTATCTGTACTTTAACTCAAGTACTTGGTTTGTGTACTTCGTCCACCACTGGTCTTTCCCTCCTGTGTGATTGCATGCTCCGCCCTGATGTGTTTCACCTGTCCCTTGTTGTCTGTGTCTATTTATACCTGTGTGTTCCTCTGCTCTGTGCCAGGTCGTCTTCTCCCTTACCGTGAGTTTGTTTTGTGTTTCCCAGTGTCTTATCTTTTGTAGTCTGTGTTTTCTGTGGAGGTTTTATTGTTTTCCTTAGTCTGGTTTTTGCTTGCCTTGTATTCCTGGATTGTTCTGCTCGGACCCTAGCCTTGGTTGTTTCCTGTTCCTTGGACTTTGTTTTGTATCTGTGGGACCAATAAACTTTATTTTAACTCTTTGCCTGTGTATGGGGTTTTTGCATTGGAGTCTTCCGGTTCCTGGGCCATTGGCCTTGACAAAATTACTTTTTGGGAGAAGTAATTTGTAACTGTAACTAATTACTTTTTTGAAGTAAGATGACCAACACTGTACATATTCACATGATGTACAATTTACAAGTTTACAAGTGCGCTTAATATTGTACAGCAGGCAGAATATTGCACAGTGACTCTACAGAGGATTTACAGAGTTCAGAAGTTTGATGGCGACTGGCAGGAATGATTTCCTGTGTCTCTCGGTGGAGCAGCGTGGCAGTAACAGTCTATTGCTAAACGAGCTCTTGCAGCTGACCAGTACTTTGTGGAGTGGGTGGAAGGGAAAGTCCTGATTTTGGACAACATCCTCCTCTCCGAGAGTCCAGCTCCTCCCCTACAACATGTCCAGCCTTCCTGATGATCTTGTCAAGTCTATTAGTGTCCCTCACGCGCAGACTGCGCCCTTGCATTCAACTGCTGCCCAATCCACTAAGCACCAGCCCCTTACGGTTCATCACGCAGGTGGTGGGTCCACAGGAGGTCGGCCCCACGTCGCTTTTCAGGACTGAGCACAATGCACAGAGGAAGGCCTGTGCCGCCTGAGCCAGAGAAGGAAAGTGGCTTTTATTTTCCTGCCAATAAACAAGCGGCTGTCGACTTTGATGAAATATAAATTTTTGTACTTAATAAATGTGTAGATCTGGTAATTCTGTGTCCTTCATAGCCTTCTTCATATTTCAAGCGTTGTTCCTTGGCATAATGTGCACATTTTCTTTTGGTATTCCCCATGACTTTAACATGTCCCCAAATACCATGGCAATAGCTTCTGCGGTGTGTGAGCCTGCAAACTCCCGACAGTGAAGAACAACTCGGTGTAGCTTGAAGACCGGGTCAATAAACTGCCAATAGACTTAACATTGATATGGAACATACACTCGCGGCCCAAATATCACTTGTGAAGCTTATTGCCGAGACATCGTTTTTTTTAGAAGCTTTTCAATGTGCAAATGCACAGTTTGGTACAGTTGTGGTAGGCACACATCGTGAAATATTTACATCCTTGCATGTTGTACTGTGGATCCATGAAGGCCATTAGTCACTTTAAGCCAAGCTTTGTAAAACTGCTGGTGGCTCAGGCCAGATAAACTTTTTTGCGCAAATTTCTTTACGCTGCTTACCATCTTTGCTGTATGGTTGCTGTCGCTGCAGTGTCAGAGTCACTGAAAGCTCATTGAGTTGTTTATCTACTGGGTACCGCTGTTGCTCGGACTCTGCGCTGGCTAGTTTTGGATACTCCTTGTATTCTACAACATGACTTCCCTTTAAATGTCTAATAAGGTTTGTTGTGACAATGAATATCTTTGTTGCAGATGTTGCAAATAGCTTATTTAGAGTCCGTCTTTGAGATATCAAAAAAAAACCTGACCGGAGAAGCCATTTTGAGTTGAATGTTAAGGACAAATTTGGATGGTCCTAATCTAACTGGACCATCCAAGAACACATAATTGCACTGTAATTTTTAAAGCTTTGTAATGTCAAGGATACCCTATTGTCTTCCTCTTACAACAATCAAAGAAAATGCCCAAATACATGGTTTTAAAATATTGCAGCATTAACTTTTTGCACATATTGGATTTTGGAGAGTCTGAGCAATGCTGTTTGGACACAACAACTTTACAGCAAAAATGTATGCAGTTTAAATCAATAAATGACTGTCAGTGTTTGATATTTGATGAATCATAGGAATCCACAAATCTGATAGATCTACATTTTATTTATTAAATCCCCACATTGGTGATGGTATTCACAGCTGCCCGTTGGCCCTTCAGACCTGCCAACATAGTTAAGTCATGTCAAATGCACGCTGTGTTCAACAAGGAGTGTGAGCTGCAGCTACTGAGACACCATTGACACACCATAGAGTTGGTGGTGAGAGCTTCACTTCAACTTTTGCACATTAGCGAAGTAATACACCAAGTCCTTGCAGCTCATTTTATATGCAATGCATACATTTCAATATTGAAGTGTTACAAAAAGGGTGTTGGCAATAAATAAAGAACAAATCAGAACAGAGACCTGCGGAGCCTGAGGTCAGAGCGGCTCGCGAGTTCCCGACTAGAATAAACACTGACAGAAAATAGTGTACTCAGCTGTAGCAAGCTTTGAGACCTAGAATAATGAGGGTTGGCTCCATTAAGTCAAGCTACAATTCACTTATTCACTCTCATTCAGTGCAACTAATAACTTACTCAATGCATTTATTCAAATTCTCAGGGCCCCTTCAGGACTTTACATTCTACATGGCCAGCTTTAGGCACTGTATTTAAATGTGTCATTCTTCAGTTCACATTACATTGGTTCTCACTTTCCTGTTTATATAAAAAAAACTTCACTACCCTAGGAAATAATACAGCAGTTCTCTGACCGTTTACTTTTTCTACCATATCATATATCATTGAGTTATTTTCGCTATGTAAAATTGGACATTCACACCTGACACACATAAATCTACCATTATACAGGTTAAAGCACACCCCTGTCAAGAAGTAAACATATGCAGCGTGATATTGGTAAATGACACAATGGACACGGATGAAGCAGTCAAATGCAGTTTGAGCAATAGTATGGCGTCAAAGTACATGGTCACATTAATTGTAAACAAAAAAAAAAGGAATTGGAATTGTAAATTTAAGCATAGAAACGTAAATTAAAAATCTAAAAATATAATTGTAACCGTAGCCTTTTTTTTTTTTTAAGCTTTATTTAACCATGATAGTCCCAATGAAACTTGAAAGAGTAAACAAATATAAATTATGTTTACACTCCCTATCCTTTGCTTTTACAATTCAAAAAAATATGAATGATTAAGAATAAAACTTATTAATTATTCATGAGCTGTGTTGAGGGGGTGTGAGCTCACTGCCTCATGAGAGAGCTGAAAGTGGAGCATTTCTTTCTAGTACATTACTAAGAATATTTTTTAAATAAAAACAAATATATAATATACAAAAATATATATATATATATTTTTAGTATCAGACTTCTTTTTTGTAACACAGGATTCCAGGGCTCATTAATAATTAATGAGTATTATTCTTAATCGTAGCTGTTCCATAACTGGAGTAGTCCAAAGTTCCAATTTACACAACAATTTGCACCATTCTTGTGCAGAGTGAGCACTGGTACTATCAAATGCACAGCAATTGCTTTTCTTCCTGTCTTTGTGACTTAGAAGTCTATGATACAATTTTCTCTGATGTTTAACTCTTTCTAACGTAAAATGCTTCATCAATAATGACATCTTTTGTGTAATTTCAAATACCATAACGTGCTGCTACTACAAATTGTGCATTGTGCTTACTTGCCAGAACTATTTGTATACCCTTAATGTTACAGAATTTTATGTAAGAAAAATTCAAACAACCAAAAAATCACCAGTGTGACCAGTGGAAATTAACAGATACAGCTGTAATAAATACATGACAATTTTAGGATAAAAATAACTTTTTAGATTGTACCTGAAAGGTGAGGTAGAAGTCCTCGTCCACATTCCCCTCGTAGCTCAGCAGCTCCCCCAAACCGTGAGCCAGCTCCTGCACAAGAGAAGTTGAAAAAGCTGCATCATACTGCCAAACCCTGACATTCACTGGGTCAACGCCAAGTCAACATGAAGCAACTGCACAGTGTGCTCACATAGCCATCTCTCAACAGCTCAGTGTTAGATTTCCCCTCATATATCTATATCACAGGCCTAAATATGACATATGGAGTGAATGATTGTCTATCACTGTCTATGTCTAAATGTCAGCCTTGTGACTAACGAGCCAATGTCCAGGGTGTACCCCACCTACAGCCTAAAGTTGCTAGGATAGGCTCCAGTCACCTGCAACCTCTCACAGGACTAAGCGGAAAAAATGTATGAATGAACAAGTTATTAATACAAGTTAATACCCCATGGACCTGGATAATTAATGTAAACACTGTAGTCTATATCTCTCCATTTACTGCTTATTGTTTGTAAGGACAACATTTTCTCATGACTTTGCTGTAAGTAATTAGTTCTGGATGTACAGACAGACAACCCCAAAACATTAGGTCTCCAGCAACAAGTCTTACTTAGAGACCTATTAAAGAGTAAAAGTAGAGGTTGAGAGACTCAAACATCCTGGACATTTTGTGAAGACTAGAAGACAACAGTCACAATGATGCAGCGGCAGTCTCAAGTCTCGGCTCTAGGTATTCCTTAAGTTATGCGAGTAAATGTGTTCAAGTCAGAATGCTCTTGCACAAAACTCTTTCAGCTAAAATTATTTGTTGTTAGAGTTGTCCGCAGACTCTGATGTCAATGTTCACATAACAGTTGTGTAAAAATTAGTGTTGGTCATCTTCCTTCAGTTACAGTTACAAATTACTTCTCCCAAAAAGTAATTGAGTTACATTTACATTTATTCATTTAGCTGACCAAAGCGACTTACATTACATTACCAGTGTTACAGTCACTGGAGGCAAGGTGAGGCAAGTTAGTAACTCAGTTACCACATTGTAAAAGTAACTCAGTTACTCAGCAAAGTAACTGAAGTTATTTTTTACAGAGATTTGGTGGAGAGCTCCTGCCTCAAGTGGAGGAGTTCAAGTATCTTGGGGTCTTGTTCACGAGTGAGGGAAGGAAGGAGCGTGAGACTGACAGACGGGTCGGTGCAGCTTCTGCAGTGATGCGGTCGATGTACCGGTCGGTTGTGGTGAAGAAGGAGCTGAGCTGCAAAGCAAGCTCTCAATTTACCGGTCGATCTACGTTCCTACTCTCACCTATGGTCATGAGCTTTGGGTCATGACCGAAAGAACAAGATCCCGGATAGAGGCGGCCAAAATTTGCTTTCTCCGCAGGGTGGGGGCGCTCCCTTAAAGATAGGGTGAGGAGCTCTGTCACTTGGGAGGAGCTCAAAGTAGAGCCGCTGCTCCTCCACATTGAGAGGAGCCAGCTGAGGTGGATCGGGCATCTATTTCGGACGTTGCTTGGACGCCTCCCTAGGGAGGTGTTCTGGGCGGGAGGAGAACCCAGGGAAGACCTAGGACACGCTGGAGGGAAATGTCTCTCGGGTGGCTTGGGAATGCCTCGGTATACCCACGGAAGAGCTGGAGGAAGTGTCTGGGGAGTGGGGAGGTCTGGGCGTCTCTGCTTAGACAGCCACCCTGGAGACCCAGGCCCGGATAAGCGGTAGAAGATGAATGGATGTTTATGATACACATAATATATGTCTAGTCTTGGAGCATTTTATTTTGACGACCCCAATATTCCTAGATTGCCACATAAAAAGGAAAGAAAGGCAATTTTTTACAGCCCAAGTACCACACTGCAACTGCACCAATCATCTTCCATATTTAGTGATTGACAGGTCTTAAGGACCGCCCCCTTGCATTTCAGAGCATTGTGGGCCACATTGATTCAGCTGAGTGGATTAAACATGGGCAAATAACAAAGCACCTACAGAATAATAGTGGGCTTCACTGGAGGGGGAAGTGACAGGGTCAATATTATGTGACTCAATTATCATTAGCCTTATCTAATTTAGATTTAAAATTAGAATCGGAAGAGCTGTTGGTGAGAGTGTCACTTCAAATCATAAATTAACTAAAGTACATAGTTTAGTTAGTTTATAGTTTATGTAAAGATTGCTTTGACACGAGGCAAACATTACTTGCTAAGACATCTAATCCTACTACTAATAGTCCTATTCCAACTACTACTACTACTACTTATAATAATATTATACACACTTGCAATGATTTTTCATTCTAACGTGTCATCATTTGTTTATAGGTCACTTTATTCCAGTGTACATCTCTTGTTCTAATAACAGAACCACTCTTATACTATAAAATAATGAGAATAATCCAAAATGATGGTGGAAACGATATGATGGTTGGATAAGGTTTGTCTGTGCGGTGCAACCAGAGTTGGCCTTTGATGCCAGCTGCAGCCACAAATCTGACAGCGGCCTATTACATAACCATGCGACCTAATTTAGCCCTCCGTCTTTGTGTGTATCTGTGCGTCCAAGAGAGTGTGCTTGACCTTCATTTGGAAAGCAGGCAGCAGTGGATCAAGTAGCTCAACCTGACTCAGGAGACTGTTCTAGATTTTTCTCTCTGCAAATGTTCAGTGTAATGCTTTCGACTGTAATGTTTACATCTGCACAATTGTTTTCCAACTAAAACCACTCTCTTCAACTCCATATTATATAAACTCCACGTCCTGTGCTCGAGCCAAATGAACAGAGTAAAAAAAACACTCTCAGTTGGAGCAAACTGCGTCATTATATAAAACGACAAATCAACACTGGCTCTCCCAAAAGGCTTAGCTTAATCCACAGCATCACATGTGGTTGGATTTAGATCTCTAGGAAGCACTGAGATTAACAAACTCAAACCAGATCAGACTAAGGCAGAAAACTTGAACTGTGCCTCCCTCTAGTGGTATAAAAAGGAAAAGTCAAATACTATAGCCAAAGCAAAGCAACAAGTTTTAAAAGGAATCAGGCACTGCCACCTACCGGCATGACCTGCTGCAAGTCCTCTAGGGTGGCTGTTGCCATACCGACGAGAGCATTCTGGTCACATGGCGTTGTAGGCGGAGTGAGGAGCTTCCTATAAGAAAAAGAGGAAGAAGGTCAGTGACTGTTTGCAGTGTTAGATGCACAAAATTATAGGGGACGCATATTAAAAGACCAAAAGTATCATGACCTAAATGGCTTACAAAAGTTTGCAGAACACTACAGTAAACATTAGGTGCATCTAATGTGATGGGATAACAAAGAGGGATAATCGTAATTGAGCCATTGTAAAATAAACTGCAACCTTTACTTTCCTCTTGCTTCATATGTGATACATTAATGATCATGTTTTGAAAAGAAAAAGTCATTATACCACAATGTCTAAAAGGACCTGTAATAAATGCTATGACTTTTTTATTAATTACAATTTAATTCAGATATTTTGTTATTTATTATTTTTTTTTTTTCTTTTATCCATTTATGTAACTAAAATAATAACGAATATACAAATAAATAAATTTTATATAACCAACGTATATTACATTGGTTATAATTAGGGGCGCAGTGGCTCAGTGGTATGCGTGGGTGTCCTTCAACCAGAAGGTAGGCGGTTCGATTCCCACTCTCCCCACAGTTCATACTGTCGTTGTGTCCTTGGGCAAGACACTTAATCATCCTTGCCTCCAGTAGCTGTGACACTAGTAATTAGAAGCTCAATGTATGTCGCTTTGGATAAAAGTGTCAGCTAAATGTATAATAAAACATTAGCATTTTCTAAGGTAGCACTACTGCACATGTTTTTAGTGCTTTATTAATTTGTAAAGTGGCTTCTAACGCTTGCTTAAATGTCTTATGATTAGGAGTTAACAACAGCGTCAATAACATTAAGTCCATTGTAAAGGAGCTTTACTATGAAACAGTACACTCTGGGACAGTCTGCAGGTACTGGAGGAATGGCAAGAGTAAAAAAGGGTCCAGTCAGACATGAACATGTGAGCACACAGTACGTACCTGTAACAGTAGAGAGGGAAGTGGATGTCCAAAGCAATGCTATTGTAAACAGCTAGGCCCATCAGCTGAAGGGGACAGGTTAAGAACCAACTAACTTTAAGTTTGCAGAACAGTCAGAATATAGTTTATATGCCCATTTTGAGCCTATACTGAAAGTGGAACACATCTTTATGTCTGTCAGTGTGTCATTGTTTCTTGTACAGCTATTAAAAAAGAAACAGATAAAAGGTATTTTAATGTACATACTGTACACATACTTTACAGCAGTTTTTGAAATAATGGCACTTATCCTGGACTAATAAAGACTTATTAGGCCTGATTTAGCAAAGGTATGAATTTACTAAGAACCTTACAAAATAGCACATGCAAACAAATTTTTTTACCACCCACTAGGGAAAGGCACGAGTAAACCCTTGTGACTGCAGTTGTTTGAAAAAGGTAAATTTGTAACAATACAACATATCATCAGCTCAAGACAATTACAATAAAAAGCCACACTAGCAAACACTACCTGCCAACACTTTCCTGTTCACTGTGCAGTGAACTGTAGCTATTTTCAAAACTGCACATACAATTTAGGACCCACTAGTTCAGATCTTAATAAATCAGCCCTGTGAGCTTTGTTCATCCATTTATTCCATAAATTGTGTTACACAAAAGTATAAAAAAAAAAAAAGGAAGCCATTTAGATCAGGCGAAATGCAGGTTTAAGAAATAAATCTGTTACTTTAAAGTCTAGTGGAAAAGGGCAGTGGAAAAGAGATGGTTAGTGAGGCGTGTTGAAGCTGGGTTAAGTCTCAGGAAATGAGTCTGAGTCAATGTAATGTCCCTCACATATGGTAACCCTATGTGTGTGTATGAACTCCAAAAGACCTGCCAGTTTAATAACAAAATAAGCTGAAGGCAGACAGTGTGTGTGTGTGTGTGTGTGTGTTTGTACTTATAAACCCAACTTGTGGGCTTGTGATGCTTTCATGTGTGCAATGAGTGAGTGTTAATGGGCAGAACAGATATTTTTGGCAACTTTTTTGCAGTCGGTTGAGGGGCAGGCAGTTTAAGAGAGAATATAGAGGGGCTGGTTCAACTATAGGTATTAGTTTGGAGACTGTGGTTGAAGCAGTGGAGCAGACATACAACAGAATGAATGATATACTGAACAACATGGCCCATCCCCTGCATTGGGCTTTTGAACAACAGAGAGCAGCCAGTTGACGTCTGAAATCAGTGAGCTGCAGGAGAGAACGCCACAAGAACTCCTTCTTTTCGACTAATATAAGACTGTACAATCAAACGTCTGTGGATGAGGAAGTCTGAATCTATTCATTTGATCCAATGTAGCCAGACTAGCATGCAACAACTGCCAATGGGAACACCAGAAAGCAATGCATTATAACAATTCATTTCCTCGCTAAGATTGAAATATAAGGAACTGTTTGCAATATGTGTGTGTGTGGCCTGGCAAGTTTATATCCTGCACGGCCCAACACACACACACACACACACACACAAACACACTGTTCACAGCTGCCGCATGTGGCGTCCAGATGTGGAGTAGCTGTGTAGTGAGTGTAGTGTAGTAGAGTGTGAAGTGAACACTGCTGATTACAGGTAGGCGACACACTCGTATAAATAAATAAAAGCCTTTCTATGCACACACACACACATAATAAGGATAAACTGAACCATTACTGCAGCCATTAAGGGCATTTAAAAAGCCCTGTACACAAACACACACACACAGCGAGTGTTTGGGGGTTGTGTTCATATATCTTGGTTTCACGAGGCAGCCATGATGGGCCGCGTCACACTCTTTCTGCTTCACATTAATGGTACTTCATTCCTTTGTCACAATGTTCTTTTGTTGTGTGGCTTTTCTGCATATTCATCAAAAATATCAACAGAAAAATATTCAATATTAAAATGATAATCCAAAGAACAATCCAGTCATCAAACACTTAGCTTGTAACTGGCAGAAAAAAAACACTACATGAAAAGTGGTTGTATACCTTTACCTAACCTATCATATTCCGAGGAAAAGTCGGTCAGATTCAATTTGGGTGACAAAATAGAAAATGCACAGTTTGGTTCTGCCCATCCCATACACAAAAACAAGCCACTGAACCATTAATTAAGGGCATTTAATAAAGGTTTATTTATCTTATCAAAGCAAATGGCACCTGGACTTAGTTTTCCAGGTAAAGATGTTTCATCCCAGGATTAACAAAGTCTCTTGGACAAGGGGTGAAACGTCTTCACCTTGAAGACTAAGTACCAGATGCCTTTTGCTTCAACCTTTTTCTACAAGATGACCTGGATGACTGAGAACCTTCACAGACATTAAGACATTGTGATAAAATTTTGTCCGATTATGAGTAAAGGCCAACCATTATGAGTAAACGCCTGCAGAGAGTGGTGAAGACTGCGCAGAAGATCACCAGGACTCCACTGCCCTCTCTGCAGAGCATCTACCATCGCAGAGTCCACAGAAGAGCTGCTTCCATCCTCAAAGACCCCTCCCACCCCCAACATGGTCTGTTCACACTTCTACCCTCAGGACGGAGGTTCAGAAGTGTGAAGTGTGTGCAGGACTTCCAGAATGAAGAACTCATTCTTTCCCTCTGCCATAAGACTCCTAAACAGCAGATAGGAGTCTACAATCACAATCACAACATTACATGAACAATTGTTTACTACTGCACTACCTCACTTTATCACTTTACTACTTTACTCTTTGCCCTGTTATATTTTTTATATTTTTTTATATTATTTTTTATTTTTATCTTTATATATTTGCTGCTCTTTATATTTGCTGCTCTTTTATTACTTATACTTATCTTATTTTTATTTTTAACTTACTTGTGTGACTTATTGTGTGACTTTTTACTGTGGACGGCAAAGTAAGAATTTCATTGTACAGGGAAACATGCTTTCTGTTTGTACACATGACAATAAACACTTTGAATCTTGAATCTTGAATCAAAGAAAAGGAGAAATTGGCTCTGGGTGCTAATGCTAATGGTAGTTTATGCCTGCATAGCACAGAAAAAAAAAGGAACAGACATGCAACTAACAATTACTTTATTAGAGATACTTAATATATAAAAGATAATAAAATAACCTATTGATGCAATGTATCATAATAAGAGCCTTTTGTTTTCCAATGTATGTCCTATACATTAAAAAAGTTAGTGGTAGATTATTTGTAATGTTAGCAGTTTAATACACCAAGCATGATTATAGATGTTTTTAAACTTTTCCTAGAACACTAGACAAAGCTGTGTCCGAATACAAAGTCAAAGGAAAGCAGAATTATTTACATACAGTATAAGTTCAGAATTCTATGCTGATAGATAAAGCGTCTTGGTGGATCACCTGCTAGAGCACACATGACACGTGTGATCAACCCAGGTTCAATTCTGTCTCGGGTCCATTTGCTCTGTGTCATTCCAAAAATGATTTGCTGTTAGCATAACAAGTGTTATACTACTGTAATTAGAAAATCAAAGAATAATGGAACACAAAGAGACCATTACATGCTATTTCTAAAAAACAACAAAAAAACAACACTTTTATTATAGACTATATATTTCTCTTAAAATATTCCACAGAGCACATTGAACATTTGCTCAAAAAGACAAAAGCATCTGCACAAAACTTACTCAGCTGTTGCCAATTAGGAGTAATTTCAAGTGACAGTAATTACACAGTGATTTAGGCCCATTAGGATTAATCTACCTATAAATGTTGACATTGCTAGATTATTTGATGAAAAACTTCAAATTGAAAACTTGCACAACACTATGTCTGTTTATAGCAACTGGTAATGCTTCCTATCTTATATACAAATCCCCCTTTTGCCTTCAACTCTTTCACTTTTGTTTCTCTACCATCTGTTTGGTTGACTCGTCTGCTCCCCATTTTCAGGCCTTCCTCTGTCCTTCCTTTTACATCTCCATAGTGACACAAAGCTGCCATGACGACCAAAGAGGAACGAGGACCATGGATAAATTAGCTCTTAGCCTGAGCACAGACATGTGGACCACGCATGGAACACCCAAGAGCATTACACACACCAACCTGGCCTGAATGCAGCAGCTATTAGATTATATAACGTCTTGAAAGGTCCCAGCTGGCTAGTAACAACCGCACAAGTTCACCATTCAGACATGCGTTTCATTGTTTCCATACAAAACCACACATGCTAACAGTAATATGAACATTATTTGCAAATGAGATGATGTTCATCAAATCTTTTCCTAAAAGAAGAAAACATATCAACATTTATTCTGATATTTAGGCAAAAAATATGGTTGCTGGCTCAGGGCCTCCACAGAGTCATGGTTGGAGAGAACCTGTTTAAATTGAACCTTCAACAGCTGCCTGGAAGACATTGGCAGCATTTACATAAGAAGTGATGTTCAAACACATGCTGAAAGGAAAGCAGTTTATTACACTTTTCTTGGCTTATGTTGTTCATGTACAATGGCTATCTGAGCTTTACAATTGTACCAAAACAAACTTTTGCAAACTACAGATGTTGTATCAACATAGGTATCTACCTCAAGATTGCAACTAAATGTTGCAACATGCACAGCAATGTCGTTGTCTCAAAATGACCCTCATGCAAACTGCTTTTTCGGTGTTCATTTCACTGGAATCATGTAAAATGCCTCCTTTTAAAAATCGTTTTCTCTTTATACTAAATAAAACAACTTTGATTATAGGAGTCATGTAACCTTTAAAGGTGTGTAATTTCTGGACTTTTTAGCAACATACAGAGGCAAAAATGCAGATTACAATTCCATAGTTTGCATGAGCAACACAGAGGGTGAGCGATTCAACTACTTTTTCTAAAGTGGATTTCAATTTATTAAAATTTCCATTATGCAAAGTTTACAATTGTGCGGATATTGTGCACATTCACCTCCTGAACTGACTCTGTGATTGTGACAGAAGGGAGGTGTGTTTTTTCTCCCGAGGCCATCCCAAGGAGCATCATGGAGCATCATCTCCCGAACGCTATTTTTTACTGCCCCGGGACAACGTTTGTCTCAAAAGCTGTGGGGCTGGATGATGTCTGATGTGTGTGTGTGTGTGTCTGTACGTGAACACAGCATCTAAATTCTTTACGTGCAAGAGAATCGCCGTCATTAAGAAAGAAGATTGCATTTATGTATAAATTGAGATTGTAATTCTTTTTTTGATGCATTATTATCTACATCAGAGCAACAAGTTACCAGCAACAGAATAACCTAACTGTTAATACTTTTGACTACATCGTCCTCAAAGGCCAAAATATTGGATAACAGCTACAAATCAACTAAAATAATGGACATAGTGGAGTGAAATATGTTCAGGTTATAAAAATCAAAACATACCCTAATATATTTATGGTATGTACGTAAAGGATACAGTCCCAACCAATTGGAACTCTGAATAGTTGTCACACTTCCAGCTGCTGAACCAATGGCAGCGTGAGTCCTTCATATAGGTGAACATACCTGTAACACACAGAGAAGTCAAGTCAGCTTTTCAGAGGTATAAATATCTATAAAAACATAGCACAAATGAAGTTAGACAAATGGGAATATCAATCAATAAAATAATACTGTTGAATGTGTTCTCTTGGTGAACAAATAACAATAAACTACTAGTTATTTTACATATAAACGTTTTTCAAATTTGGGCAAAAAGATATAATGCAATCCTAAGTCCATGCTGACCGACTACAAGTAAGCCTTAGAGCTGTTGTTGTATATGGCTCAAGATTAAGTGGGACTATTAAGTGATGGACACTGTACAAAATAATTTCTCTAAATCACTTGTTTAGGTGACCAAGTAAATAGGCCAGTTGCACCATTACAACCAGTGGAAAAGTGACTTTTAGGACCAGCCTTCAGGAACTGCCAAATTATTTGGAAAATTGTATTTGTATTTGATTTATACCAAACCAAAACAAGTGCTTATGTTCTATTTGGAAAAAAAAACAAAATACAGTGATGTTGCCACACCTCATGCCTATCTTGGAAAAATAAGAATTTAAAACCATCGAGCAACCCAATTAAATGAGCCAGTTAGATCCGTTACTTTGCGACACCTACAATAACCCAGAATGGACAAACAGAGCCGTGCTGGATGGTGAAGCACAGTCATGCACACACTTGAATGAAGATTTTAAACACTGCAGGGACATGCTATATCACTTTCACAAAAACAGCATGTCAGTTTATGCGTTTAAATCTTCATTCAAAAAGGGGTGTTCAAAAGGAAACATGAATGGGCTTCTCTTCCAGTAGGGCTCTGTTTGTTTGCTCTGTGATTATGATTATGATGTGATTATGCTTTTGAAAACATAGTCATCTGTCATGTTAAATGTAACAACATTTTACACAATGCACTTTCAAAGTAAGTTAAACCTAGCTTTGATCATCACATCAAATGGGCCAATAAATAACTACAAACTGTGAACATGACGTCAGACAATAAACAACTGTAATGTAACGCCAGCTGCTTGTTTTCTCCGTCAAACACCTGGACATTGTTTGCAGCTTCTTTGACGTCTTTCATTTCGTTGACGTGACAAAAGGTAAACAAGCAACACTGTACAAAGTGGTTTTGTGCACAAACCAGACCAAACTGAGTGCTCTAGGCTCTGATTTGAAAAGCAGCAGTGTGTTCGGAGCCACACATCTGGAGCGCTCACATCTCCAACAGCACAACCCGACACCGCCGCCGCATAAAGAGCCAGTGTGTACATCCACCTGCCCGTGTGTGTTGTCTGTGTGCGCTGGCCGAGCGGGGATTTCCCTGAGCTGCTAATGAGGGGAACACAGCTTCCATTGAGTGAGTTGGTTTGGGCAGACGTCCCTTGGCAACAGAAACACAGACGGCGGCGGAAAGATGGAGAGTTGATGGAAAGAAAAAAACATGATGCACAGACACTAACTCGATTTCAACCTTTTTATGCAAATTTGTGTGCACCAAAACAACTGAAAACAGAAAGCCTTGTTTATTTTATGAGACATTTGGTTGTGGTCATAGGAGAGAGTGTATTCCAGGAGTGAGGAGTGGAATTACAAGTTGAGAAAGTCCAGATTGTGGATTGTTGAAGTCACAATTCACAGCGGTTTGGTCTGGATTTGGCATCAGTAGTGCTCTGTCCCTCTATAGGCCTCATTCTGGGGTTTGGATGGACATTACAGCCCACTCCCATTTAGAAGAAGCTTTCCTTAAACCTTTCATACAGGAGCCCAGAAACAACTTTATATTAGGATAAAAGTGGTACATTAAAAGTCCTTTTGGCAAACATTGTGTGAGTTCCAGCAATGATGGTTGGCAGAACACTAGCTCATTTACAAAATCATCCACTAACAACAAACCTAACCTACCGAGCTAACAAACATCCACATGGCTACATTGGTGTCAGACAGAGGTAAACCACTATTTTTTACCATTGTTAGACTTTTGTTAATGCAAACGGATGTGATATGAGAACATGTCAAAACTCCAAAGACACCCACGTATCAACGTTCCTACAGTAAACTAAGCTGTTGCCCCTGTACAAAGCATCATTTGTGCACAAAAAAACTGTATAGTTCTAGTTCTAATAGTGTATTCAGTTATGGTATTCATAGCTAGTGACTGAAACCTCTAATGTACCACAACTCATCATAAACTTATGACTTGAGTTAAAAAAAATGTTTGTGAGTTAAGGTTGTCTGTCAACCAGGTCACTGCATGGTATTTTAGTCTACAAGTGCTCATTTGTTTCTAGTGTCAAATTTTCTATATTTCATATTTATTTGATCATTATCTGATATTGAGAAGCAATAAAAGAAGAAAGTTCATAGGCACTGGACATTTAGCTGAGCGAGTCCAACAATGAGTAAAAGAAAACAGGTAGGTGGAGAAGCCAGCGTGAGTCAATCTTTTATCTGAAGCGCTTTTGTAGATTTTCCAAAGACAACACTGAGCGCTCTCCTTAGCCATAAATTTGTATCCTGCTGTCTCTGACCTGAAACCACCCCATCCGCTCCCAACACAAATCTAATAAAAACCTACTTTCCATTTGATCCAGTAAGAAGTTAATACCCACTGCACTTGCTTTCAATAAAAGCCGGCTTGACTTTCCATCAAATAGGATTTATTTGTTGCTCTTTGGGTCAAAAATGCAGCACCTCACCGTAGTCTGTGTGGAAGATCTGTCGCACCAGCAGCAGGAACCACTCCTTTGTCAGGCCGCCCATGTCCAGCCCTGCCTCTCCGACAAAGGTCACCCGCAACTTCTTCTTCAGGTCGCACCGCTTCCTCGTCAGCTGCAAACAGAAAGGATATGCTGAGAGTTAATGCAGGTAAATGCATAAACTGACGTTTTTCAAACTGTTTACATTCAACGAGTGACGCAAAGGTAAACACAGCTGTACCTGAGTAGAAAATGCAAATGCGACATACTGTTAGGAATTGCTTGGTTTTACTCATGGTCTAATGCAGCTGTACCTGAGTAGAAAATGCAAATGCGACATACTGTTAGGAATTGCTTGGTTTTACTCATGGTCTAATGCAGTCGCAGTTGTAGGAGACTTAGTGTTTAAATATATCAAATAAACCCTCTTTGTGTTATCCTAAAATACATTTAAGCTGCTAGGACACATTTTTTGTTTGTTATGGACTAGCATAACTGATGCAAATGATGCATTACTTCATGTTCTTGGCCCTACAGCTGCCCAGAGAGGACAGACTGACAATCTAAGTTTAGCCAAAACTTGACTTCCTTTTCACATTGATCGTGAATGTACAGTCCTTTGGTAGAAGTAACGAAATACTGTATATCTGACAATTTTAGTTTCTGAGACAATGTTTACTTAAAGTTAAGATGTTGTACAAAGAAGTGCTGTCATGTCTGACGTGATCTTTTGTATAAATCTGCATAGTGTATTAGCGGACCTGTATAAACCAAGACCAGATGTACACTCCAACTTGTGATTTCAGAGAGCACTGACCTCATCCAGTGAGTCGCTGAGGAGTTGTGCTCGTCGAACTTTAATGTTGAGGAACAGCAGGTTCATGTCCACTCTCTGCCGGCGAGAAACCTTACTGACCAGGCTTTGCTGTAACATTAACACATACAACCTTAGTACTGGTCAGAACAGTATGGCAAACTTTTAAAGGCAAAACAAGGTACAAGTAGAGTCCAATTTAGTATGAGTATGGGTACTAAAATCAATTTGTTGATAAAGGATAGTCACTCGTAAATAAAATGTATACCCAGTGTAAACCTGTTCCTTTTTTGTTCATGGAAATTGGGATGCTGGCTGCTTTGTTTTTGTTTTGTGGCTAAAATTATGTCAATTATGAAATGGCGTAAATTAAATAAAAATCTTTTTTTTTTAACAACTCAAACTTATCATTTAATAGCTAAAGCTGTTTCCGGTTATAGATCAGCATCTCATGCTTTGTGAATTTAACCCATTGCATTCATGCTCTAGCATTAAACACAAGTAGAAGAATGATTTACCAAAAAAGTGGGAAGCTCATGCATCTTTCTAAAGTTTAGAACGCAATGAATAAAGAACAAACAAAATATTATATATATATATATATATATATATATATATATATATATATATATATATATATATATATGCGATAACAAGGCTCTGTTGGAATGCTACTACTCCAGTAACCCTAGTCAGAGGGGTTACATGAAGAGAATGTGGGATGAATGGTTACTACGAAACCCACAATCCAGGCTTACATCGAAGCAACTAGTAGCTCAGTGTTCCAACATCCACAAGCGGCAGCTGCTATCACAACTTGAGATTGACGAGATACAACACAAAAATGCTACGGCAAGGGGGAGCCAGGACGCAAGGTCAGAGGGAGCCAACAGGTGCTCCCCAACCGGAGATTGGGTATGAAGCCCCAACAATTGAAATAACGCTGAACGAGGCAGCGACTGACCTGAAAGACAAGATCATGGCGAGAATGAATGCAAGGCAACCCCGACGCCAATTACAACGGCTAAGTGAAGTACCATCAGAAAGTCTCCTAGAAGATGTGAATGCAGCATTGAGTGCGATCCCTACCACATCCATCACTGAAACCAATGAGCTGCTATACACCTCCGCAGCAGTGATCCTCGAGATGCTTGGCTATAAGAGCAACCATTGGAGCCATGAGAAACAGTACCCACCATGGAAACAAAGGCTGGAGGCTAAGATCAAGCAGACACGTAGAGAAGTAAGCCAACTGACAGAGGCCAAGAAAGGTGCAATGAGAAAACCGGTACCCAAGAGGTACAACCAGATGCCCATACCTGAAGCACTTGAAACTGCCAAACAAAGGCTCCAAGCCTTGGCCAGCCGCCTAACGAGGTATGCAAGAGAGAATGAAGCCAGAAGAATAAACCGGCTGTTCGCAACTCAACCTGCAAAAGTGTACGCTCAATGGCTGGAAACTGAACAATACTGGAAAAGTATATGGGAGAGGGAGGCATCACACAACAGCGATGCACAGTGGCTGGTGGCTCTGAGAGAGGACCACAGCAACCTCCTGAACAGAATCCAGATACCATCACAGCGGCAGACATCCAAGAAAGACTCTCAGGTATAAAAAACTGGACAGCACCGGGCCCTGACAGGATCCACACCTACTGGCTAAAGAAGCTCACTGCACTCCACGAGCGCCTTGCAGCACAAATGAACCAGCTGCTAAGGGATGGGACGCACCCTGAATGGCTTACAGAAGGGCGTACAATCCTGATCCTGAAGGATCCCACAAAGGGTACAGTCCCATCCAACTATCGGCCAATAACCTGTCTCCCCACAACATGGAAGCTCATGTCAGGCATCATTGCGGCTAAGATAAGTGGGCACATGGATCAATACATGAGCAAAGCACAGAAGGGCATCGGCAAAGAAACCAGAGGAGCTAAACACCAACTCCTGGTTGACAGAACAGTCACCCAAGACTGCAGAACCCGACACACCAACCTGTGCACTGCCTGGATTGATTACAAGAAAGCATATGACTCAATGCCACACACATGGATCACTGAATGCTTGGAGATGTACAACATCAACAGGACTCTAAGAGACTTCATTGCAAACTCAATGAGGCTGTGGAAAACCACCCTTGAGGCCAATGGCAAGCCACTTGCACAAGTATCCATCAAATGTGGCATATACCAAGGAGATGCTCTATCCCCACTGCTGTTCTGCATCGGCCTGAACCCCCTCAGCCAAATAATCGACAAGACTGGCTATGGATACCGACTCAGGAATGGGGCCACCATCAGTCACCTCCTCTACATGGATGACATCAAGCTATACGCTAAGAGTGAGCGGGACATCGACTCACTGATCCACACCACCAGGATCTACAGCTCTGACATTGGGATGTCATTCGGGCTTGAGAAGTGTAGTCGAATGGTGACGAAGAGAGGGAAGGTAGTCCACACAGAAGGGGTCTCCCTCCCAGAAGGAACAATAGCAGACATTGAGGATGGTTACAAGTACCTTGGAATACCACAGGCAAATGGCAACCTCGAAGAGGTAACAAGGAAAACAGCAACTGCCAAATACCTCCAACAAAGGCAAGTCCTAAGAAGTCAGCTCAATGGCAAGAACAAGGCACAGGCAATAAAAAGCTACGCCCTGCCAGTGATCAGATACCCTGCGGGAATAATAAGGTGGCCAAAGGAAGAGATACAGATCACAGACGTTAAGACACGAAAGCTCCTCACCATGCATGGAGGGTTCCACCCCAAATCCAGCACCCTGAGACTGTACGCTAGCCGTAAAGAAGGCGGCCGTGGACTAGTGAGTGTGAGAGCCACTATCCAGGATGAAACATCCAAGATCCACAAGTACATCAAAGATAAGGCCCCAACAGATGACGTGCTCAGTGAATGTCTCAGGCAATGGGGAACAGAGGAAGAGGAGCTGGAGGAGGGACCATCATGGGAGGACAACCCCTACATGGGATGTACCACCGAACATAACTGAAGTGGCTGATATCAAGAAATCCTACCAATGGCTAGAACGGGCCGGACTAAAGGACAGCACAGAGGCACTCATCATGGCTGC
This sequence comes from Perccottus glenii, assembly GCA_024416835.2. Lineage (NCBI taxonomy): Eukaryota > Metazoa > Chordata > Actinopteri > Gobiiformes > Odontobutidae > Perccottus > Perccottus glenii. The sequence goes on along the minus strand of CM044552.2, from coordinate 23,160,635 downwards.
ACAGGAGCAGGCCTTGAGCACCAGAGCAATAGAGGCCCAAATCTACCACACCAGACAAGACCCTAGGTGTAGGCTGTGCAAACAGGCCCCTGAGACAATCCAACACTTAACTGCAGGGTGTAAGATGCTGGCAGGAAAGCATACATGGAGCGCCATAACCAAGTGGCTGGCATAGTGTACAGGAACATCTGTATACGGAGTATGGACTGGAAACCCCGAGGTCAAAGTGGGAAACACCTCCAAAGGTGATAGAGAATGACCGAGCCAAGATCCTGTGGGACTTCCAGATTCAGACTGACAGAATGGTAATGGCGAACCAACCAGACATTGTGGTGGTGGACAAACAGCAGAGGAAGGCCGTTGTGGTTGACGTTGCAGTACCAAGTGATTGCAACATCAGGAAAAAGGAACATGAAGGCGACAGTGGTGCCTGTGGTCATTGGAGCACTGGCAGTAACCCCAAACTGGAAGAGTGGCTACAGCAGATCCCTGGAAGAACACCAGACATCTCGGTCCAGAAAAGTGCAGTACTAGGAACAGCAAAGATACTGCGCAGAACCCTCAAGCTCCCAGGCCTCTGGTAGAGGACCCGAGCTCGAAGGATGAGACCACCCGCGGAGGGTGAAGGACAAAGTTTTTTTTTTTAATATATATATATATATATATATATATAAATATATAGATATAGATATAATGTATATATACTAAATGTATGACATCAGCATTTTCTGTTCTCCTGCGTTCATTGCAGCAGAAACACATGCCTCTTCAGGGGTTACCCGAACCACCCGTCACCTGTTTTGCGGTTCTCACCCTGGCCTGACTGATCATCTGCTGCTCCGAGTCTTTCTGGATGATGGCCTTTTTCACCACCGTCGATAAGATGAACGGGAACTGGCAGAAGGAGAACCTGTCAAGAGTAACAAAAAAATTTACAACTTTTGAAACATCTTACAATTCGGTGGAGTCAAGAGGATCAAGTTCATCAGTTACCCACAGGTTTGGAACTGGACCCTATAAATGAAGCTGTTCTAAAACTGTACATTCTTGAGCTGTGACAAAGTGTACTTGTTCTTGAGTTTTTTTTTTTCTTTTTACACATCTTTGGATGAACTGCAGCTGTAGAAACTAGTCATTCACCTGGATTTTGAGGAATCTTCTAACAGAGAGAACATTCAGTCACTATCGTAACGTCAGTATGTGTATAGATTTGTTTAACAGAATAAAACACCTGCTGCATTTTAGCAACACCCCCAAGATATCAATATTATTCTTTTTGCAGCTGTTGAAACATTCTTCCCTCTTGGTTCTTCCAGTATCTTTCAGGTATTGACTGGGTGGTTTGACATGAGTTTCGAAGCAACATATTACTGCCCACAGATGTTACTGTCAATAAACCTCAACCTATGAAATAAATGATCAAGATTGGATTGAGTACGTTTGTTTTTTTAATATAGAGTTGGATTTATTAACTCTATATCTGATTGTTTGGATTTATTGCAAGTTGTTATTAACAATTTCTGTATGGCAAAAAGGGTTCTGACAGGGCAGCTGAGAAGTATTGTTATTTTTGACAACTGTATTGCAATCCTACCTCTTAAATTCTCATTCTTAACAACAGTGTAGCCCAAGGTTACGTCTTTAGACCCTTCCAGTTCCCATAAAGTATTACCCATTGTCAAGCCTACAGCAAATCGCAGATGACGCCACATTTGAACAGTTTTAAATTCTTCAAATTCTTCAAGTTTCTGTGTTTCAGCATGAACACCACACACATGCTCAAGACAGCCAAAAAGCATACACAATTGGTGTCTCATGTTTCTAATATAAAACTTGTTTCTGTTCCGTGTTAAGTTTTATCAGGCCTGTAACATTCACACCACTTCATCTTCATAATTATTTTCCTTTTCCATCACTGACTTTGTTTAATGGCTCTTATAATCCAACCAATCTGTTGTGAATATTGTACATAAAAAATAAAGCCAAAGTTCTCTGTTGTGACTTCCTGGCTGCTTCATTTGTTCTGTTCCTCTCAGCATGGTCCGTGTCATAAATTTACATGAAACAGATTTTAGCAAAGTACAGCTGTTTTTGCATCTGGTGCATTGTCTAGATTCACCACAAACACCCCAAGTTAAACCAACACAGATGCCACAAAAGTCGTGGCAAAATCTGTGTAAACAATAAAGATGTGGCTTTTCCTTTTTATTAAACCAAAATATTTTTGTTCTGAGTAAACAAAAGAGGGGGTTCTGACTTATTGGAGTTGCCATAGTTCTGCCAGGTCCGGTACTCCTCCATGAAGTCTATGTGCTCCAGAGTGATGTTGTAGAAGTCAGTGAAAGGCATGATGGGAGGAGACGACACACTGTTGGCTGCATCTGAAAAGAAGGTTGAAAAAATGCATATTTGAATATTGTTATTAAATAAAATGCTTAAATTTAACTCTTCTTAATATTTTAATTCCAACCATTATCCATTATATCCATTTAGTAATCACATTTTTGTCCTACCACCTGCCCCATCATTGTTGACAATGGTGTACCCCAAGGTTGCGTCCTTAGACCCTTCCAGTTACCCACTATACCCAAATTGTAGGCTACAGCAATTTTGCAGATGACACTTCTATTTTAGATCCACAAAAAGAAGTGTGCTTTGAAATGTCACTTCTAACAACCTGCACCTCTACACAAAATGTATTTATATAGCACAATTCATTCACTGGGCCATTCAAAGTGCTTTACAGAAATAAACGTCAAAGATGAAATACATAGACAAGATTAAGAATAAGAAACATTAGAAAAATGTTAAGACAAAGAGTGCAGATAAAAACACTCAGTTGTTTTTACTGAATGTAGGCGTTAAGTTTTTAGCCTCCCTTTGAACATTGTTAAAGTTGAGGCTTGTCAGACGTGCTTGTCTGAAGCAACAACGTCTGCGGGGTGGACGTATTTCAGTACATCTGCGAAAGACCCACGGACAGCAATTTGCAAAACATGTAATGCCGAAATTTCTAGAGGGGGTGCATCTGCAAAGATTTTCTCCACGTCGGGTTTACTTTATCACCTGAAATCCAAACATTCTGATCGCTACGCTGAATATGAGAGAAACTCAGCACAGAAAAGGAAAACGACTCCGAGCACGCCCAAAAGGCAAGGAAGTTTCCCAGTGATGGTGTCAAGGCAAAAGGCATTATGCAGTCTATGCAAGATCAGTTTGGAACACATAAAACGATTCCAGCAAGACGTGAGTATGCGGTGGAACAGCACTTTTTACATGTTGCAAAGCCTTGTTCCGAAAGAGCGAGTCTTGGCTGCATATAGTATAGTGCAGAACATTCTTTCTCTTCTTGCCCCCTTTGAGCAGCTAACTAAAGAGATCAGCTCCACTGATGCATTTGTAGCTGACGTTATTCTTTTAATCGCAGCACTAATGCGTCTCCTAAGCAAAGAGGTTGAGACGAACCACGGAGTGAAAACAATGAAAAGTACACTCTTAGAGTCTGTCAGCACACGTTTCACTGAGATCTATTTTGATCCTCTGCACTTCATTGCGACTGTACTTGATCCACGTTATAAAGACCATAACTTGGAAGCGGAAATAAAGCAGCGTGCACAAGAAATTATCCTGGCCGTGATGGATGCGGAGAACCCGCGTGGAGACAGAGTTGAGCCCAGCGCAGGAGGAGATCAAAGCGCAGAAAAAAAGACTTGTCTCTCTGCAACATAAGAGGGTCATGCACCCTCTGATATGTTCAGTGAAATCCTGCAAGAAAGTGCCTCAAATAATAATAATAGGTAGGCTAATCCATTCTTCTACTAAAGATGTGACAGTATATATCAGATTGTAGCCATATTTCTGCAAGATATTTTTTTACATTTACATTTTAGTCATTTATCCAAAGCGACTTACATTAAGCTTCCATTCACCAGTGTTACAGCTGGAACACCACTGTAGGCAAGGTGGGTTAAGTGTCTTGCCCAAGGACACAACAACAGTATGAACTGTGGGGAGAGCGGGAATCAAACCACCTACGACCGCTCTACCACTGAGCCACTGCGCCCCATTTTTAATTTGATAAAAATGTTTATTTATGCACTGGCCCTATTTCAATACACTCTCTAAAATCTTTCTCAAATGTCAGGCAGATGACAAGCTCAACCGCTCAACAGATAGATGGTTATCTGTCTGAAGTCCCCGTCCACAGAAGTGATAACCCTCTTGCCTACTGGAGAACTTTCCTGACCTGGCAAAGATGGCACATAAATACTTTTTTTATTTATTTAACCTTTATTTAACCAGGATAGTCAGGAACAGAGGAACAGACTTCATTGTGATAAAGCAGAGAAGCTACCCTTCATCAAGAAAAACCTGCCACTTTACCTCAAGAAGTAGAATGGGCTTGTCAAGTGTTTAAATATTTATTATCCACTTTACACATCTGCAAATCTTGGTGCATTTGTTGTTGTTCTACAGTTAACATATGTGCTATGGCAGTCTTTGTTTTGGTCTTTCAGTGTTTCGGTTTTCAGTTTTGGCCAAGAATTTTCATTTTTGTGCATCCCTACTTTTCATATCCCTTTCCTGTTTTATACAGTTCAATTACCTTTTCCCGCAGATCCTTTGGCAATTCTTTAGCTTTCCCAATGACTCAAAATACAGAACTGGACGCACTGGATGAGAGATGCAAGGGTATGTCAGGAGCCCAGAAACCACTGACAGGTACACACACACACTGATTACAAGCAAACAGATCACAGGTGAGGATGGTTACTTTAGTAGCCATTCAAACCTGTTTGTGTCAACTTGTGCATGTTATCAGGCCAAAATCACCAGGGTATGTAAACCTTTGATCAGGGTCATTTATGTTTCTGTTGTCTATATGTCATTATGATTGAAAAAAAGAGTAAACACAATTGTTTGACAATAAGTAGCTTCACCCAACAGCTAACTATGAGTGAAAGAAAGCTTTTTGTGTTATTATTCATATTCTTTAAAAAATGGCCCCAAAAAGAAATAATCACAAAGTATGTAAACTTATGAACACAACTGTATATCCAACCTTTCCAAATATCGTAACTTCTGTCTCCAACTAAACTAAATCAGGTTTACTACATATGAAAATGAGTAAATGTCAGTTGTACCTCAACACAAACCAGTTCCTAAAATGTTAGCAAGTGCATTGGGCCAACGGAGTCACTCCAACAATTCTCTAGAATGGGAGGGTAGAAGGGGTTATGTGTGGAACTCACTGAAGAGTCCCAAGACTTTTGTGGCCGAGGGGATCCACCAGGAGCACTTGGTCAGAGGAGGCAGCTCATCGGGTTCAGCAGGAAACAGACGCGTGGAGATAAACTGTAGGAGGCGCTCCACCAGCTGCTTAAACCGCCGTGCTGACAGCCTGGAACACAATGCACACCCACAGCGGTTAATACAGCCTAAACACGGCCTGTAGAGTCAGCACTGATCCTGAAATATACACACACTAAAATAGCTTACACTTTGAGATGAAAAAATAGGAGCTTTGATGCAGAAACAGGGTTTTTGGAGCTGAGCAGAACCAAACAAAACTTGTAATTTTAAGCAGTGCGCTTGTAAATCCTCACCACAAACACAGAGAGCACACAGAGCTCCCCCACAGCTGCTGATTCAGGATTTTCAAGCATTATATTTTAAAAATCATCACAACAGGAATAATACACATGGGCCATTGTCATTGTAAATAGTTAACTATGCTGACCTTTAAGACACCTTGAAGGAGTTTTCAGGTAGTCAAGCTTTGTTAGTAGTAAAGTTGGAAAGAGTGCCCAGGAGATACTGAAGGACTTTTTTTTAAATACTCAGAATCCAATCTAAAAATAACATACAGATAAAGAGAAGATGTTGACGTGAAGGTTCACACTCTTAACCTGGCTCGCAAGACTGGGAGGGCTTCCATAGAACAAGTTTCCAACAGGAGAGGTACTTTAGATGAATACCTGGTCAGTAATTGGATTTATCATCTGTGATTAACAAATCAGAGCAACGCCATTTTGTTTACGTAACAGTAAAACGGTCGCTATAGCTTCAAACCTAACCGTGCATTCATGTGGTCCTCGGAAACTCTGCGTATCTGAGTTGGAAAGTTGTTCTTCTGACTTTGCTGTGTTCACGTGATTTTAGCTCTCCTTTCTTATTTTGAAGATGCAAATGACAAACTCTCAGAGAACCCCAGCGAGATTCCGAGCTGTTTCGACTTTATGTACTTCCAAGAACCACATGAATGTACCATAAATCGCAAATTGTGAGTGCAGATGCTTTGCTTTAAGAAGCACATGATGGAAGTCTTGCAGCAATCCAGCTGCTGCTCAAGATAATCACACTGTTGGCCTGAACAGTTCTGGGAAATGTTCTGGGTTCAATTCCGGAGATTGGAGATGGGTCGTGTAAAAAAGTGCTCCCTCGTCTCTATTTAGTGATTAAATATAACATTTTATCTATGGTTCCTTTATTTTTAAATATAAGAACAAGATGCTTCCATGAATTTCTGTGGAGATGTGGAAAACACTGTCCTGATGGAAATTGGGATGAATGACAAAACCGGACCACTGTGACACAAGTCTTGAACACATTGAACACATCTGTCCTAACAATTTTGAGTCTTGCATTCCACAGTCCAAATTTGCTTACATTTGAGATATACTGTACAATACAATAAAAATTCATAGCATACCAAATACAGTGTCTTTGTCTTGACATGGTTTCGTAAACTCCACCCATTACTTTGTCTGCTCCCAGTTTTAGAGCAGTCAAAACAAAGACGTAAAAGGAAAACAATTCCGTTTGCATAAGCAACAGCTGCAAAGTGACAGAATATACAAAGCCAAGTCTTTCAATCCCAAAGCTGCATGAGACCTGTAGTACAATGAGTCTGAACACTGTAGTTCCTGCCAGACACAAACGTCCATTTTACCAACTTCATCACCTGCTGCAGTGAGACGACACGCCAGCCGCCTAGACCTCCACTGTTTATTTAGACTACATCACATCCTTCATTCCCAATCTGTTCCACACCAGTCCTCAGAGCTGGCCTTTCATCCCACTGTAAGACTTCTTTGAGATGATTATAACTTTCACACTGACAGAACATTTATAAAAGAAAAAACATGGAGCGACAGAAAAGGTCAGGGGTGCTTACTTCTTGAGCCAGTGAACCAGGAAGTGATGGTCGGCCTCGGACAAGGCGGCAATTTGTCGCAGCAGGTGGGCATAGATCACGTAGGTGCTGGTGTTGCAGTACTGGGGGTTCTGAATAAAGCAAACAAGACATAAGCAATTTAAAAAAAAATGACAGTCCCCTAAAATGCATATCACTTCAGTGTTACTTAGAAAAGGGGAATTAAATGTTCCAAAACAGTGTCAAGAATAAACTTGCACTCCAAAATTTAATTTATTAATTTTCCAATGCTTATCTTGTTATGGGTCACAGGGGGCTGGAGAAAATCCCAGTCAGTTAATCAATGTGTTAACACTGAGAGACAGACACAACAACTATTCACTCTCACATTCAACTGATGTGATTCACCATTTCACCTATACATATATGTCTTTGGAAGGTGGGAGGAGGCCCCAGGGAGGACGGGGACAACAGGCAGACTTTATCAAATCAAAATGATCAGAGTATATATTGTTTCAAGTTAACCCAAATCCAGGAGGATGGGGCTAAAGTGGTTCCATGAAAACTAGTCCAGACTACCACGAGAATAACGCCAGTCAGGAGCCCAATGAGGATTCAATAGACCCTCAATGAAAAACTACAGCAGGGTAACATCCCTTTAACACTGGAAGTAAATGAAGCCGGGCAAAAAAAAAAAAAATGTTTAGGAGGCTAAATATTGATTTCTTTTGTTTCTTTTTTGTAAAGTTAATTCACCTGATAAATTGTGGACAGTAGATGGACTGTTGTAAAATGAGTGCGTTTCCACTTCAATATAAAAGTTCTGATTCATCAAATGTTGGGCTGAACATGATCATAAATCAGCTCCGGACCAGACTAAACTCCTTTATAAGTTTACTGGTGATTCAGTCTGACTCATCATAAGTCTGCTTTATCGAACAAAAATCACAACAAAATGAGCCAGACCTATTGAATTAAATCTTTTAAACTAAACTCTTTCTGACTTAATACATCAGTTTGACTCTTTCTGACTTAATACATCAGTTTGTCTCACTCGTTTTATTGCTTGTGATTCCCATTGATTTTTACTGTTGCCCTAATATTAGGATACGATTAAAGCATTAACTAGGGACAAAATGAGTGAGATAATCTAAAAGCCAAAAAACATGAAGTGAACACTCAGCCTGTAGAGCCAGAGTCGCCATCAGACAGGAAACCAGCAGCACTCCAGTCCAAAATGACCTCACCCAGTCCCACTGAGTGTATGTGTGTGTTCTCCGGGGACCAGACCTCAGAACGGGGCCTAAATGTGTGTGTGTGTGTCGATGGAGCATAGAACCGCAGTGGAACTACTGTAGATTCCTGACTTTATCTGAGTCTAATTCCCAGAACCATATATGGGAATTCAAAAGACTGGTAGGGAGGGAAATGGGATAAAAAAATGGACATAAAGAGGAGCAAATGGATGGAGGACAAGGAACGGTTTGAGGGAGAAGAGAAACGAGGCAGTGAGAGGAAAAAGCCAGTGTGTAGCAGAATTAAAAGCTGGAGGCTGGAGCAGTGCTGCCAACTGCCTTCAGTGGAAAATGGCTTGAGGCTGTTCCAAAAGTAGCTAATGGTTAACCTACATTCTCTTAATGTACATACTGGTAATTACTTGTGTTTAAATAGTTTGAAATGAACAAAAAAGCAATAGAATTATGTTCAATGAATGCATTTAAAAAGGTAAATAAAGAGCATCAGGCTGCAGAGAAGTGGCCACATTTCCAGTCCACTTGTGTCAATGTGATGGGTTTAGAGACTTTTATCCACTTCAGCTGTCTAACTTTTTGTGGTAGAAACTTATACAGTAGACCCTACGTTCTCACAAAAAGAAAAATGAGCGGCAAAAGTCACTAGCCTTAATTTATTTCCATTGCCTGCCCACATCATGAAGCAACAGGAGAGAACGGGGGCAACAGCGGCAACAGCAACAGCAACCTTGCTTTTGGCTCAAGATTGTAACACACAAAGACATTCCTGAAGTGGCTGCCAGTCATAGCACTGCACCTTGACAACAACCTGAACTTCAGCAAACTGATTGTTCCAGCCTTTACACAAAAGGTAGAAATGCCCTGCAAACGTCTGCAGTGTTTCTTATTTATTTGTTTGCAAGCATTAATAAAAGGTTAAAGCAAAGGCACACTTTCAGTTTAAAACAAGCTGTTTTGATTAGTCTTCACAAAGCCTTAACAACAAGCAGGTCTGGATTTATAGAATCTTAAGGTTGATGCCTTTGAGATCCCAAATCTCATGATAGCTGGCTAAATTGAGTCTCACCTGTACCAGGATAAAGTAAGCTCGCAGGTCGTCTTTTGTCCGAGGCCTAGAAAGATAAAACAGAATTCAACACATTCTAACAACTTTACTGTATATCCTAAACTAATGCTAACAGCATTAGGGCTGAAACGATTCATCAAATAAATCAAGTTATTCGATTAGAAAAATGCCTCGATTATTTTAATGGTGCCTCGATTATTCTGGCGGACACGTCCATCCATGCCTGTGGCAGCTAAATCCACTGAGATCCGCACAGTGCACCATTCGTATCCATGTGCCCTGGTTGTATGAACAAAATCCCTCCCAACTTTCACACCTGTACCTGATCCTCCAGGAACCCTAGTGTCAAGGCCCGGAGTGCCCTGTTGTGCGTCTCCGCGGTAAGCCTCTGTGGTGAGCTCATGACAAAAACACTGTGCGTCTACAGCTGAACTTTACTTTAAACATCTTGGTTAAAGTCCTCACATGATCCAATGACTGTTCTTTCAATATTAGCGCACGAATCCCCGTCTCTGTGAAGGACTCGGCTCATTTGTTTGTTAGCTTTCTGCTAGCGCCATCAAGCTAAGTGAGCGTCACCACTGCTCTTCTTTGGAAGTGCCATTACAATGATGGATGTGCAATCAAGAATAAATACATGTTAATGTTATTTCAAACAGAAAATCTTATGTGTTATAGCTGTTTATTTGAACTGTGTTGCTGACTTTTAAAAAACATGGTCACTATTTATCCAAATACTCAATCAAACCAAGAATTGATAGATTACTTGATTACTAAAATAATTGATAACTGCAGCACTTAACAACATATTACTTTAGACCTTTAAACTATCTGTCTCTATCTTGGCTATGTTAGGGTTAGATGTTTACATGTGAAAGATTTCATTCCATGTCTATTAAACAGGGTTTTACTACTTGTTTGTGGCTGAAACAGATCAACATAAACAGGCAGTAGTTTTACAAACTGCTCCTTACCCTTTCCACTCACGCAGCAGGCTGTTGATGATCCCCTTTAGCACAGACTTCTGAATGTCCTGCGGCTGCAGACAAACACAAACACATGGACTTACAACATTACCTTATGTAACCATGCAGGCTCCATGAGCTACAACAAATCCAAAAACCCGGGCAAGATTAAATAAACATTGTTGGTGCAATTGGGCATAAGTACATTTTTTGCAAGTTACTTGTGTTTCCATAAACTTTTTTATTCAGATTTTGACATATAGCTCCAGAAACTAGATTTTAGAAGAATGTGGTACACACTGTATACTCTTGTGCTATTCTACATATCTGCCAGCATCTCTAAGTCGCTGGGAGATATGTCTCAGGTCTCTTTGCAGATTGGTAAACATTTGCTTCTGATGGCTAAACAAAATTCTAAGGAACTGTAAATACCTTCAGCGTGGATTGAATGTGATTAATAGGCGTCATGGTTAAAAGTTATCAACTCTGTAGTATGTAAAGTTTTACAGACAACACATGAACCTGTAGAGAGCCTGTAAACCAGTTCCATACACTGTTGCTAATATCATGCACATGAGGTTGTATTATCATATGGTGCTTACTGTGCTAAGCAGCGCATCGTAAACAGCGTTGACAAACTTGGCGTTGACTCCTGAGTCATCGATAGTGTTAAAAGATCCATTTGCCTCTCTCTGTCAAGAAAAAAAAGGGAAGTAGAGCATGAGAAAGAAGCATGGAACAAGTAGCTTTCCCATCGTAAAGCGGTTATGGCATCTGGTGAAATGTTAATAGCATCTAAAACAGAGAGCCAAACTGTGTTTATGTGCTTTACCTTGAAGGCAGCGTTAATTTCTATGAAGGAGTCAAAGGTGGTCAGGTAGAACTCTCGAACTTCCCGCCAATCACCCGTTTGGATGGCACGCTCCATATCCTCCCTGGGAACACATAATACAGCATTAGGAAGAGCTATTTGACTGGTTAAGATGATATGATTTACAGCTTCGAGACTCTTACTGGAACTCCTTGGTGGTTTTGGTGCGCAGCGGGATGATGGGGTCACAGGGGAACGGGGCTTTAACCTCCGGGGGCAAAGTGTCAATGGAGAGGCGCTGTTTCTGACGAACATCGCTGCAGATGGGCGGCAGCTCTCTCCCTGAAACACACATTCATATAATATAGTTAATGTTGAAGGTGTAGTTGTTAAAGTTTGGCCAGGAACATCGTAGTGTACGATTCAGGTCAATATGACATGCTCTTTCTTTGTCAAAACACCTTAGCCTAGTTGATCAGGCAAAAATGAGAATGGAAAGGAAAAACAAAAATTATATGGCATTGTTTTTTTAGGAAAAGCTTGTCCAGTTCTTGTGATATTGCGAGATTTTTTCTTTTTAAAAACAAAGCTTTTTATTAGCAACAGCCCTTTTTTGCCCTTCTGGCATGAAAGAGTAATCCCCGTTTGGACTTATTGTTGAAAAAATTGGTAATTTTAAAACAGTAACATACATCTTCTGCAGCAGTAAAGAAAAGATTTCCTTGCTTCTTTATTCTTTTTTTATGGCAGCGCATCTACATTGAAATCTTATGTATGTGTTATAATACTGTATAATAGGTGTAGTGTTTCGATTCATTTGATTATTGCTACTACTGTCACACTACATTCATTTTTAAATATAGGCCTAAAAAAGTTTTTTGGCCCTTTATTGGACGAAGGCAGTAGATTAACATGAAACAGACATTAGAGAGAACGGGGGGAATGGAGGAATGAGAACCTGAGCCAGAAATTGAACGCTGCAATTTTATGATTTTTAACCTTTATTTAACCAGGAAAGTCCCACTGAGATTACAAATCTCTTTTGCAGTGAAGTCCTGGCCCCCCAATGTGTGTATTGGGAGGGAGGAGGCACAGTGGGTTAAGTGTCTTGCCCAAGGACACAAAGACAGTATGTGGGGGAGAGCAGGATGTTATGATGTTTTGGGATGTTTCGAGCAGGGCTCGACCCGCCCACCCGCCGGTCGAAGGACGGGCGCTCTACCCACTGAGCTACTGCCGTCCCAGTTTACTGATGTTTACCTGGAGCTGCCCGTCAGCAGCACCCACCTGTGTAAACTAAACACCTCTATCTCCTACTCACATCTTCACAAAAAGCTGATCCTGTAGGGTATTCTTAAGACAATAACATAAATCATGATAGAGGTTCTTTTATGAAAAAATCTGGTGCATTTGTAAAAATATATAATTCATGTTGGTGTCCTATTTTTGTACTCATTGGAACCCCATTTGATATTGCTGTAAGAGTAGGCCTACTGTAGTACGTATGTCCACTTCAGTGTAAATTTCCTTTTTCATTTACAAAATAAGAGCAAACAGGAAATAATGCGCTGCTTAAGTTTCAAGAAAAATAATAATTAAAAATGTCTCCCTTAAATGCATCAGGAAAGATCAGAGCGGTGACACCCTTTCTGTTCCTCAACCCTCTTAATAAAAACACTACGGCTTGATTAGACGTTGCCATGGACAATGATTGTCTGTTGGGAACACCTGTGACCCCAGGTGTTACCAGGTCACATGGTTCTTAGGTGGGGCCTCATTGAACAGTCTCAGCTGCAACATATCCTGGCTCAGAGATAACAAGTATAACAACAGTTATCAGCAGTCTTTGTTCGTCAGCATCTGTGCACATTCACGGGAACAGGGGCACGTGCCTCATTATTTGACCCTTTTTATGCACAAAACAGACCTCCCTGCGCCACACTACAGTAATAGATATGAAAACTATCAAAATAAAACAATTAAAGCAAATGCAACACTTTTGGACCAAACAAAGCCATATCTTGCAGAATATCAATTTACGTCATCTTTACCAAAACAATGCACTTATTATTGCAAAACAAAGAGGTGCACATCATCAAATCCTTTAAACATTTAAACTTATTGCAGAGTATTTAAAAACTACACCAAAGCTTTAGTTTGACAGTAAGTACAATCACGACAAGCTTTAAAACAGGGCATCAAAAGTGGTGCATTTGTGGCTATGTGAAGCAAGAGGACGATTTGCTATGGACAACACGTATGCCTTTGTAGTCGGACTCTTTTCTCACTAAACTCAAACCAGCAGAAATTGTTTTAGTTTGTTTGTTTGTTTGAGCCGATCATGACACAGGATATACTGGGTTTAGGCTTTTAATTTTACTGTAACATTGGTGTTACCTAAACTATTTAATTACTATTATTAATTAACGTTTAGCTATAAGACTTTTAAACACAGCAGAACACAGAAATATCTGCTTTCATATAAATGGGGGGTGAATGGGCAGCTGATTTGTATTTGTATTTGTATTGTATTTTCTATCAGTGGGTCTAAACCATTGACCACCCTTCCTTTAATCCTTTTTGTTTCTGATTAGCCCCCCATTGTTTCTGTTGTCATCGTAACAGGTACCAACGGCCCTGCCCAGGTGCATTGTGGGGCGTACAGATTGTTGAGGCAGTAGATAAAAGGGGACAGCGGCTGAAATGATTATCATTTCAAATAGGCACCACTGAATTCATAATTTGTTGATTAACATACACTTTTATTATTTATAGAGATTAAGACAGTCCCATGTGTTTTCAAAATAATATAGTAATATTATGTGTTGGTTTGCGGCATTAAAAAATGAATGTATGGGTGCATGAAAGACCTATCCTTTGATGAAACAACAGCCTCAAAAGCAATGGAGAATCTTTCCACAACCAGATGTCTTTCTCATCTGCTACTGTAACCAAATATTACCTACAATCTGCCAGTACACTCCAATGCTATTGAGAAAGGTTCCTAAGTTTGTCCTTAAAAGCAAGGCAATTCAGAAAAAAAAAAGCAGAAAAATGATTTCAACAGATTTCAACAATAGCATAAAAACATGATGTAAAACAGAAAAACTGTGTCTGGTTTAGGGTTGTTGAAAATTGCGATACAATGAGGTGCAAAATCTGAATGCTCTTATAGAGAAATACAAGGCTCTGGACCAACTTCTCCTCGTCAAAACAGGGGCTAAATCAACATTAAAGACATTCAGAAGCAAAAGTTTTTAAAATATTAAAAGTTTTAAAAATCTATTTTATATTTTTCTATATTTTTATATTACTTAATTTGTCTTAAAAAAAAAGGCAGCCATTTCAAGTCTACTCCAGAGAGTTTATCTGACCCACAAACAAATATATAAAGGAACAATTAATCACAACAACACTGAGCAGAAAGTACAATTTATTCATTCAAGGGTAAATATTCACACTGGCATTTTTATTCAAGCTTTGCAGTTACCAATATGTGACCTCTAATATGAGTCTTATTTACTAGTGTAGCCCTTCAACAGCTTTAGCTTGAAAAAAATGTTCTTGTGCTTTATAACTACATTGCAAACATTAGGCTCCACCCCCTAAAAAGGTGACAAAACTGTGATCAGAGGCAAACAGGAATTACCTCCTCCTCCTTATGATATGTGCTCTGTCAGTGCGTGTGTCACATGTCGAGTCTTGGTGTACCAGTCGCCATGGCAGCCTTTAATCACGTGACTCATCTTAAGGAGCCAACACAAGGACATCCTGCTCTTCATCCTCAACTTTTAACAATGTGAACTTAAACAATGCCTGTCTTCAAATGTTTTCTATTTATCTGTGAGTTGCCTCTGCTTTAGTCGATGTCAATAAGAGGACAATAAGAGTGAAGAAGGTGATGGCCATTTTGGGTTAACTGTAAGAAGAATCACAATTTTGGCTTGCTTTACAAAAGGTCTGTGTCATAGATTATAAAAAGCAAAACAAAACTAAATTTGCTTGGTTATATCATAATTATCAGTCACATCCCTCAGAGCTCAGCATTTAATTCTTTAAATGCTTGGTTTTGGTGAGCCTACCGTTTTTACAGGCTTTTAATAAATAGAAGGTTTTTAAAGAGCTTGTAAAATTTGATAATTAAAGCCCTTGAGAGGGTTTGCACAGACGTCACTTCCCCATTAAAACACAGTGTTTTTATTTGGACTAAATGGCTGCCAGTGGTCCAGGAGCAGTGAAATGTGGCCAGTATTGCCTAGCCTTACATTTAGATATATGTATGCTGGACACTAGGAAAATTAAAGAAGCAAAGCCTAGATGCATACATCTTATGTATTATTAGCACTTATATGTGATAACGTGATGGCTCAGCTGGTGGAGCGCCTACAACATAAACAAAGGTACGTGGGTTTAGTTCCCTGTCAATCTACTCCTTGTTTCCTGTCTAGAGACTCTGAGACTCTTCCAAAAAAAAAAATATAGTGTTTAAACAGCGAGTGTTGACATTACACCAACTGTAAATGAAGCAAAACATTATGCAGTTTGACTGACAACACAACTAATATGACAACTAAAAATAGATAGCAATAGGGGAAAAGTGTGTGCAAAAAAAAAAAAACAAAACACTACATGACTAAACCAAAATCTGATGACCAAAAACCCTGATTCTGATCATTTTCCATTTCCCTTTTTAACATTTATCAGTGCAAAACAAATGTGCAAGAGCATTCTTACGACTGACTCACCTTTCATTAGAAATTTTAGGACTTCGAGGGAACCATTACATTCATCACAAACAAGGCACGTGGCAGAGTGGTTAGCACTACTGCCTCACAGCAAGAAGGTTGTGAGTTCAAAACCCGGCCGACTCAAACATTCTCGGCCAACTCCGGTCTTTTTGTGAGGAGTCTGCATGTTCTCTACGAGTTACCATGGGTTTTCTTCGGGCACCCAGGCTTCCTTCCACCGTCCAAAGACATGCATGTTTAGGTTAATCGGCAACTCTAGTGAATGAATGTGAGAGTGAATGGTTGCCGGTCACTGTCTGTCTCTAAATGTCAGCCCTGCGACTAACTGGCCATTATCCAGGGTGTACCCCGCCTAAGGCCCAAAGCTGCTGGGATACCCGCGACCCCTAATGGGACTAAGCGGTAGAAAATAAAGTAATGAATGAACAAACAAGGCCTAAGCTGACTCTCAAACACCAAGTGTAGATTTTGTGTTTGGCTTCCAGTTAAAGTGCAACAAACAGTCAATGGAGATGCAGACCTGATGTCTCTCTCAGTAATGATCTTTCTAATCAAGATTAAACCCATCTACAATCAACTTTGTTTATTTTTTTTGTTTAGACCAGTTGTTCTGGTTAAGACCAGTTCAAGAACTTTCAGGGGCATTCTTCAATTACATTTATACAAACACTGGAACTGTGGTGCTCATGGCCAAGTCATCACAGAGACTTTTGGAGTTTGCTCTGCACAAGAAGAACACACTAATGTGAGGCATGCCTCACCAAAAAGAGCATTCAGAGAAGCTACGATCAAGAATTCTTGCTTTACATAAAGTTGGAAATGGTTAAAAAGTTATTTCAAAGACTTAGTCTGTAGTCTACAGTTAAGCAAAAAATCTACAAATGGAGACGCTTTGGGACTGTTGCTACTTGAAAACAACCCCGAATGACGGTCGAAGATTTGAAGGCATCATTGGAACTTGCAATCATCTCTGTTCATGAGTCTACAATACGTAAAACACTGAACAAGCAGGCTATATACAGCAGGACACCACAAAGGAAGCCACTGCTTACTAAAAAGAACATTGCTGCACACCTGAAGTTTGCAAAAAGCACTTTGATACTCCACAGAGGTATTGGCAAAATGTTTTGTGAATTGATGATGAAACTAAGACTGAACTATTTGGAAAAAACACACAGCACTACATCTGGTGTAGAAAGGGCACAGCATATCATCATGAAAACATTATTTTATGACAAATTTATTCAGAAAACCATAAAGTTCCAAAATGTTCATATACTTTTTCTTGCCACTGTATACAGTATATTTTCTAAACGTTTTATTAAAATGTACAATAATCGGTTATTGTTATCGGCAATGAGAAGCACTTGAATATTGGTTATTATTAATATCGGTTAAGAAAAATTATATTGGTGCAGCTCAACTGAAATTGGTGCACTTTGTTTTTTAATCTAAAAAACTTTAAATTAACACCAAAACTGCAACCGATTTATTTATCTAAATTATTTTTGTGATTATTTCTGAAAAACTTTACTTATACTGAACAAAGATTTAAATGCAACAATTTTGTTTTTGCCCCTATTTTTCATGACTGAACTCAAAGATCTTTGAGACTTTTTCTATGTCCAACAAAAGTCCTATTTCTCTCAAATATTGTTCACAAATCTGTCTAAATCTGTGTTAGTGACTAATCTATCCACCTCACAGGTGTGGCATATCAACATGATTAGAGAGCATGATTAATGCACAGGTGTGCCTTAGGCTGGCTACAATAAAAGGACACTCTAAAATGTGCAGTTTCACTGTATTGGGAGGGTCCGGGGGGGTTCAAAATCAGTCAGTATCTGGTGTGACCACCATTTGTGAAGAGAACACCTCTCCAAAGTGCCAGATGCCATCGATTGTGAGCATTTGCACACTCAAGTCAGTTACAACGACAAACTGCTGTCAGGTCGAGGTTAGGGATGGGCACGAATATTTGAATATTTGATCTGCAATATATATTCAAAAAATAAAAACACTATTTGACTTTTGCTGAATGAAAAATGAATGAATGAATAAATTAATAGAAATAAACTCATAATGAGCAAACAGGCTTTTTTCCCTATATCACAACTAGCAGAGTTTTTATTAACTGC
This sequence comes from Perccottus glenii, assembly GCA_024416835.2. Classification (NCBI taxonomy): domain Eukaryota; kingdom Metazoa; phylum Chordata; class Actinopteri; order Gobiiformes; family Odontobutidae; genus Perccottus; species Perccottus glenii. The sequence goes on along the minus strand of CM044552.2, from coordinate 23,142,498 downwards.
AGTAAAATAAGTCCACACGGCACTTGTTCGTCCTGCACTGTTCACTTCTGCCGCTGAGTCACGTGAGGACACAATGACACACAGAGAGAAGGAGGCGACACAGACCTTTCCACTCACTCAGTGGAGCAACAAAAGGATCTTTTTGAAAGAAAAAAAAAAACAGCTCATTGCCTGTATTGTTCAATAGATTTGGTTTGTTTGGGAACTTCATGGCGTCCTCCTCTAAATGCAGCAAAGTTTCTAATTACTTTGAACTAGGGATGCTCATTTTAATTAATTTTCCCGACCGACAACCGCCGCTCCTTAATCGATTATTAACCGTTAACTGATAAGATTATAATATTGAATTGGCATTAACGGCTTAGTGTACAACGTCGGTCCGTGGCGTAAACACGCTACAAAAGAAAGCCTGCGTTGTGCTTGCACCTCGTCATGCAAACCCCAACAATATATATATACCAAATTAAAGCTTAAAGTCTCATCTTTCAGACGATATAAACCATTTTAACACGTTACAACCACACCGCCGACACCATCAGCTGCGACATTTTTTGTCATTTCTATTGATAATAAAAGCCATAAGTCCTTTCGAGACCGCGAATAAAGCTACTAAAATGCTAACAGGAAGTGTTAGCCTTCGACCGGGCGGGACCTGCATATGCACCAATGGCCACACAGACATCTTCATGCATGTGTCACGTGTGTGGTTGAGCGTGCCGACGCGCTCCGTGAGTTAATAAAAATAAGCTATATAGTAGGCTATTTTATTTTTAAACCAAACAAACAAAAAAAAAAATAACCTTAAAAAAAAAAAACGTTTTAAACCGTTTAACTGATAGTATTAATCTGTCAAAATATTTACTTTAGGTTAACAGTTAAACGGTCAATATGAGCATCCCTACTTTGAACAAAATAATCAGCTTGTTGTGTGCAAACTTTGTCAGCTACAAAACACAAACTACGAAAATGCGTCGACGTGTCACATTATTTATATTAATCTCGCGTAATGGCGGCTTGTGTTTCTGGGAATGGAGAAAGTTCCAGTCTATCACAAAAACCCAGACCATGATTATCAAAAGTATGGGAATACTTTGAACACAGGCTAAATAAAATGGTCCTTAATGGTCCTGCAAAAACAAAATGGCATACACCAGCAGCTCAACTGCGATGCACGAGCACCTCAGACTAAAACATCCTGGCGCTCTCCGACCTCAAACTGACAAGCCATCTGTGTTTAATATACTATTTATTATTACAATTAGTTTTGGGAGTAATTGTAGTGTTCTTTCCTGCTAATGCTAATCGCTAATGGTATAAATTGAACTGTAAACATGTATTACTGTATAGGTAACTTTTTTTTTTTTTTACTTTTGTTTTTCATAATAAAATGACAAATTTATTACACTCTCTAAAATACAATTAAGATTGTAATCAAAGTAATTATATTAAACATTGTAATAATCACAAACAATACATTTAAAAACATGCATATTTATAGATTTTATAGATTTTCAGAAATAAGTTTCATAAATAATGACTCGCTCAACAAATATTTGAATAATTTTCAAATTATTAATATTCAATATAAAATAGAATATTTGTGGAAAATGCCCATCCTAGTCAAGACCTCGATGAGGACGACAAACAAGCAGATGAGTTTCCCTGAGACGGTTTCTGACAGTTTGTGCAGAAACTTTCCTTTGGTTATGCAAACCGATTGTTGCAGCAGCTGTCCGGGTGGCTGGTCTAAGAGGATCTTGGAGGTGAAGATGCTGGATGTGGAGGTGGTGTGGTTACATGTGGTCTGCGGTTATGAGGCCCGTTGGATGTACTGCCAAATTCTCTGAAACGCCTTTGGAGATGGCTTATGGTAGAGAAATGAACATTCAATTGACAGGCAACAGCTCTGGTGGACATTCCTGCAGTCAGTTGCCGACTGCACGCTCCCTCCAAACTTGCAATATCTGTGACATGTGCTGTGTAAAAAAACTGCACACTTTAGAGTGGCCTTTTATTGTGACCAGCCTAAGGCACACCTGTGCAGTAATCATGCTCTCTAATCAGCATCCTGATATGCCACACCTGTGAGGTGGATGGATTATCTTGGCCAAGGAAAAGTGCTCACTGCTGCTGCTTTGTTCTGTTGGTGTGAGCAGAACAAAAAATTTAAACAATGCCATACAGTTTTATCTTTGTACCAAACTGTTATAGCAGACAACAATGCACTCAAAATGTATTATCAAACATTTTTGCGCACATTATCCAAAATTCTTTTTGAAAAAATAACATTAAAATAAAGTGCTTCCAAGGATTCCCAGTGCCCGTGGGACCTCTGTACAAAGACCAATGTGCACGTTAACTGTGCACAGTGGCTGCTTCTGTCTGAAATCAATAAAGCCAGGAGCCTTATTCCATAACAAGCTGCTCTTTCAGTGTTTCCTCGTCCTTAAATGAAACTCAGACGGATCTGCACTGGCTCCATAAAACTATATTTGACAATATTAAGGGCAAATGTAAACCTGCAGTAATGCTTCACAGATGAAAGAGAAAATTGTGGTGATTATCCAGCGGGTTCGAATGGCTGCGAGGGCCCCTGGAATGCTGCGCTATCTCCAGTCGATGTGTGTTTGCGCTTTCATATGGTTTTCATTTGGGGCGGTGGTTTGCGTAATTATTCTGGCATCGGTAGCCGTGGTGACAGCGGCTGGTGAGCGCTGCATTCTCACGGCAATCACAAATACTCCCAAACCGTAACAGGAAGCTGCATCAACAATGTCCCGCATCGCCGTCTGGGACCCAACATGTACGTCTGGTTTGCTTTAGGCGTCCCACTAACCTTTGCTCTAATGATTATAATTCCTGGAAATAAAGGCAAAATCTACTTGATTCAACATCCTTAGAAGTGCAGTAATGTACGCATACCACTTTTATTGCTTAAAGCCAAAGCAGTTCAATATATTTTTTTACATATATGTTTTGGTTTGAGAAACAGTTGCAAGACAGAAAACCCCTTGTTTAGGTACTATACACTCTACCATCTGAAACAGCAAAACCTTCCTAGTTTTGATATGGAAAAGTGAAAAGTAAAAGTGAAGCAGTGATTTTCAAATTTGGTTTCAATTTTATACAAGACAGATGCCAAAACACAAATCTTGCTTTTATTAAACGTTGACTTGTTAAATTGTTGTGTTGGTTAAATTATTGTCTTGAAGGTATGCAATAAAACGTGCAGAGAAATTAATGGAAGAGTTAAAGTGCTATCTTGGTATCCACCTGCAAACACAGTACTGAAGATAGTTACTTGTTTTATTAGATGTTCCGTTACATTAGGGGTGAATGCATCTCATAGTCACAATGAATGATAAATAAATCAGTCATGTAGTTAGAAATAGAAGGAAAGAAAATAAAAACAATACAATTTTAACTCCTAGCTTTCCTAGCCTTACATTTTTCGGTTTTGTTATTTTATACGTTCCTTTGTATACGTTCCTTACATTGAGACAGCCTTGTGCACATAATAGCAGTACAATTTCTTATTATGTGCAGAATTTTAAACGTTTCTCAACCTAAACCAGAAAAAGGAACATTTCCTCTATAAAGCACTTACTGCTTTGACGACGTTGCAACATAAACATGAAGTGAGACAGCGATGTAGCATACTGTAAACACAGGAAGTAACACATCATTTCATCCGAGACTAAATTGTTGTGTTGGTTAAATTATTGTCTTGAAGGTATGCAATAAAACGTGCAGAGAAATTAATGGAAGAGTTAAAGTGATCTTGGTATCCACCTGCAAACACAGTACTGAAGATAGTTACTTGTTTTATTAGATGTTCCGTACATTAGGGGTGAATGCATCTCAATCAGTCATGTAGTTAGAAGGAAAGAAAATATAATACAATTTTAAAAAGGATTTTGGGTTATATTTTGTATACTGAAAAGGCTTTATGCACACAATAGCAGCACTTTTATTTTGTAACTATGCAAACTTCCAACAAATATCTGATGTGTCTCCTTCCAGCAGTGTTCCCATTAAAAGACTAGACTGTGGTGTTCCCCTAATTTTGTCCTGCCACAGTTTTGACCCACCACCAGGACGTTGAGTTTGTTTTATAATAATTTTGGATTCACACTTAGCTCAACAAATATCTGATGTTTTAAGCAGTGTTCCCATTAAAAGACTAGACTGTTGTATAATTTTGGAGAACTTCTATGATCTGAATGCTATGCAATGCGTTTTAGTGGTAAATGGGGTAATGTTTTTGAAAAGGCTTTTATGCAGCACAGTTGTGGGACACTTTTATTTTGCTTCTACACCACCCAATTGGATTAAAACAAAAACAATAAGATGCGATATCATCAACTCATTTTAAACTGCTTTGATTAAACCAATTGTAAAGACACACACTGACATTTTTTCATTTTGTAATTTTAGAACAATTTCTAATCTCTTTTTAAGTAAAATCTTTGATAAGATTGTTTTAAATCAACTTATTACGTTTTTAGATGCAAACCTAGATGCATCGTTAGAAGAGTTTCAGTCTGGTTTTATGAAACACTACAGCACACAACTTCTAGCTTCTTTACTTTTACAAGGCCACATTTAGTATTAACATTTACATTTACGTATAGTCATTTAGCAGACGCATTCAACAGTGTTACATTTTATTGACACTAGAAAATGTGTTACAGTGTTAACATAAAGCCAGACCCATATTATAGGTCTCCTGTATGGAAAGATTTTGCCTTACAAAACAGCAACTAACAACAGGCATAAGTTTAAGAACATGTTGCTTTAGTTTGTGACTGTGGAGTGATTGAATAATGGACTTAAAAAGCGTTATATAAATCAAATTTGTTATTAATAATTGACACTAGAAAATGCTTTCGGCCATACCCATATTATACGTTTAATGTCACAAAGTGAAACATAAATATGTTTTAGTTTGTTCAGTGAGTTTTTTGTGAGTGTTACAATTAGGGTTGCAACTAACAATTATTTTAATAATCGATTAATCTGTTGATTATTTTTTTGATTAATCAATGAATCGGATATAAAACAAAAAACAAGAAAAGCATTCATTTCCAACCCTTTATTCAAAAACAGAACTAAAATCTTTAGAAAGTGCACAAACATGTTGCTCCTTGAACATCCCTGAGCTGTTATAATAATAATAATAAAATAAAAATGGACTGAACTTTTTTTCTAAATAAAGTGCCACCTGAGCTGCAAGAACAATAAATAATTTATAAAAAATAAAGAACAATACAAATCAGAAAATTTAACAGGATTTGTTTGAATGTCAGAACTTGTTCTCTACACTACACTGTAGGGGTGTGCCGGTTTCAGAATTGGTGATGACGGTTATGACATGAGTCAAATGTGACGGTTCATAACATAACCGTGGGTTGGAGGTGGGGGGGGATTAGTTTGAATAAACAAGCAGACACTGATTAGCTACTTGCTCTACGTTTATATAAAATTAACAGCAAGACAACTAGCAGTGAATGTGCTTATTAAATGAATCACACACAGTGAACAAATCCTTAACAAAAAAAAACTAAAAACTTTGCAATGAACGTGCTTTGTTTTAAATAAATCACACACAGTAAACAAAACCAAGTTCCGTGACAGGAACACCAACATGTTCACTTTACCCGGTTTTAGTGACGATCTGACAGGGGTAGCTATGTTCCCCGCAGTGCTAAAAACTCGCTCTGATGCTGTGCTTGTAGCACAAACACACATGTATTTACGTGCCAATTTTGCTAAGAGCGGATAGCGTGTTTCATTGTCTCGCCACCATGCTAGTGGATCTGCCGTAGAGTCAATTGGTTGTTCTTGGAGATAGCGGGTTAACTCCGTGTCAGCGCGCGCTCTGATCGGTAAAGGGGCAGAGATTTCAGACCTCCGTTTATTAAGGAGATCTCCAAGATTGTGCACAGACCTCTTCCGAATCATCTCCAGCAGCAGCAGCCTCCGAAGCACCATTAACTTCGCCTCCGTTTCCCTCGTCAGCTGATACAATTTCCCCCCGGAGTGCATCTTTTGTCTCCTCCAATCCATTCCCCCCATTGCCTCTGTATCGTGGGTCAAGGAAAGATGACTTTGCCAAAAGCTCCTGAGTGGCTGGGGCACTGTATTTGTGCTAATGTATGAGGCATAGGCCTACGCTGAGTTTCATTTACGATGAGATGCGCTCTAGTTCACAGTGCAGTGCAAGTGAACGCGCGCTGGCGCTTCCATATCACGGTTATCATTGTCTGCTATATTTGCTTTTTATTTATTAAAATACATGCAATTGATTGATGAAACATTTATTAAAATTAAGATAAAATTTGTACAAAACGAAATTCGTTTTAAAGAAAGGTTTTCTACAAAGCAAAATTTAATGAAGTGGTAAATATCATGTCTGACGATTTACAAAACTTCATTAAGTGGTAAAAACCATGTCTCCCGATATATTGCGCATCTTCTGATCCTATCTAAAAAATGAAAATAATTTTTGATAAAAAATGTTTGTAAAAAATATTTTAATGACACGGTTTTGGCGGTTATTGGAGTTCTAATGACGGTGTTCAACTATAACCGCCGATCACACGGTTATATACTAACCGTCACACCCCTACTACACTGCAGAGGCACACACTCTCACACTGACACACACACACACTTTCTCTCTCTCACTCCCTTTGTTCAGACACTTTGCACCCCTGCTTTACTACTGTTATTAACGAGCTAACGCTAACTTGTCATGCTTGTCAAGCTGGATAACGAGTTAACACCAGCAACAGGGACATTATGTTCCTCACTTCAATACGGAACAAAAGTAGGATTCTGTAGTGACTTACCCTGCTGTTGAACTCCCTTCCTCCTCATCAAAGACTCCAACATGTTTGCGTTTCAGGTGCTGGATCATTGCCGTGGTGCTCCCGTGCCATGCCATGTCGCTTTTGCATATTTTGCAGTTAACACACTTTTTCTGTTTATTTATTGGGAAATGCTCCCACACCTTGGATGACTTGGGGCGCACGGATTTCTCTGCCTCTGCCATGTATCTTTCCTCTACCTCCGCTCTTTTTTTTTTTTTTGCTCCGTCCTGTCTATGAGGCGCCAAACTCTGCTAGCACTAGCATCAGTGCGCGAGAGAGACCGAGTGTGTTCATTCCGCTCCGCGATCAACTAAAGTTTTTATTGTTTACATAATAATCAAACGTCTCTGCGTCGCGCAACACAACGAATCGATTATGAAATTCGTTGCCAACTCTTTTAGTAATTGATTTTAATCGATTTAATCGATTGGTTGTTGCAGCCCTAGTTACAATAGGAAAAAAAATGGACTTACCGTGTCTGAGGCTCAGGCTGCCCATCATGCCTCCAGCTAAGCCCCGCCCCCCCGTGTCACGTCGCTGGCTCAGTGAGGAGATGAAGGTGCCCAGAGATGGAAACGGCTGCTTGCCTCCACGCCCCAGACCCTGGCGCACAAAGATACTTCATCAGAACCACACAGGAGTATAGTTCAAAAAGGAGTATTTGGGTTATGGATTTAAGATTTTTTTTTTTACATGTCTGGTACCGGTTTTTAAAAGGCACGGCAAAACAGCCATTGATTGAAAAATAGACAATCATTGCATGTCCAAAAAAGGGGAATCAAAAACAAGTTTTCTCAAATCAAGCATGTTTTTTTTTTGTTTTTTTTAATAGTGCCTAGTGCCTAGGCACTCAAAGCACTTTACAAGTGTTACAGCTGAGCACTGGAGGCAAGGTGGGTTAAGTGTCTTGCCCAAGGACACAACGACAGTATGAACTGTGGGGGAGAGTGGGATGTTATGATGTTTTAGAATGTTTGGAGTGGGAATCGAACCGCCCACCCACCCGCTCTACCAAGTGGCGGGGTGCTGTTCACTTAAGTGATAAAAGTCTACATTTTAAGGACTCACTAATAAATGTTACAATTTCTGCATGTTCTTAATGGAATGCAGATAATGACGGCATGTTTCTGAAAAATATAATCTTTTCACAAGAACATGCTTGATTAGAGAAAACATTGCCATTTTGTGTTTTTGATTCCCCTTTTTTGGACTGCACTTTTTTGATTCTCTATTGTCCAATCAACAAAACGCTTTTTTGCGTGCAAATTAAAAACCGGTACCAGACTGTGGGAACCAAACCAATGTGTACCATAAATCTGGCTAAAATCAGCCCACCATGCTATCACAACCAACTAAACCAAAAAGACCAGGGTGTGCTGGGTTTTAACTGGATTTTTAACAACTTTGATGCAAAAGGTGTTACAACAGTTTTTTTTCCCTACATAATTGCCCATATTTTTTACACTTTCACAATAGTGCAGAACTGTTGATCATTTCCACCATCACTTTTTCTTTCCCTGTGCAGCCACAACTGTTTTCTCACACAGTCCAACACCTAAAGAACAGTGCACATAATTACACTGCTGCCTCTGGAACCAACACAGCCACGTCACTCTCTCCTCTTTGTCATGACTCCTTCATTTTAAACATCACAGGCCCAGCCCTGAACGCTACACCACTCAACTGACTGAACACATCCTTGGAACACATCTGAATACAGTTAGGAGTTTGAAGCCGTGGTTTCAGTGATGTCACCTCTGTCGCTCTCTGTTCTGATGCTCAGTTGGAGAGAAAATGCTGTCATCTAAACTGGAGAGACCACACCAAGAAGATCCACATTACATTTGTCCTTTCCATGTGTCTGAGCTGAGACCCACTGCTCTGTCACTGCAACTTTAGGGGCTGTCTACACGGAGACACAAATCACTGTATCCATATACATTTTGTATCGTATTGGCCTTTCGTCCACACGGATCCGGTGTTTTGGGAGACTGTATCCGCTATTTTTTGAAACAGGGTTCTAAAGTGGATAAATCTTTCGACAACACCTTGGTGACACCCTTGCGGTGTCGTGTGTACAGCCAATCCGTATATTTTGTGAAAACGATGATGTCATCGCATCACGTGTCGGCCTCGTCACACGTAACAGCAACAACAATAATGGCGGACTACATGATTGAGTTCGTGCTGCAGAAGCTACTAAGCCTACTAGCTTTATTATAGCAAAATCTATTGCTTCTATGCAGTTGTGGTGAGCAACAAGCGATAATGGACAACACCATACGCCACATGCTCTTAGATCCACCGAAGAGAACCAGGAGAGCAACCTGGAGAAAATGAATGGAGAGAATTTCCGCATGTCCAAAGCACTCAGAACTCCGTATATTGAAGAGCAAACAACAAACATGAGGGCACCAATTACTACACTCTAAATATATGACTGCAACAATTTGAGAACTTGTTTTTATTAGAAAATAAATATTTAGGTCTTCGTCTTCTTCTGCAGCGCGCAAGGTTATGCGCATGCTCAAAGTCTTCTTCTTCGTGTATAGTGTATATCTGTGGCAGAATTACAGCGCCCCATACTGGTCGGGCATATATACTACATCGTTTTCAGCCGGCCGTGTGTACGCAGATATTTTCTTGAGACGACGCCGTCTCAAGATCGGATAGGGGATGCACTGGCTTCGTGTGGACATAGCCTTAGAGACTCCTTCAGAGGAACCATTTGCTTCTTATACACGTGTCAGGATCACACTAAAGTGACAAAGTGACCTAATTGTCTCTGGGGTCTATAGAATGTTGTCACTCATTATTTGCATAGAATAAAATGTGTTCACTTCAAATCTACACTCAGGTTGAAATATTGAGCTATTGCTTAATTAATTGTATCTCGAATAAATATATTGCAAATATAGACCTTGTGCGCAGTACACTCAGAGTGAAAATAATGCAGGTTTGGTTGGATACTTTTTAGTAGGGATGCACCGATACCGATACTGGTATCTGGTATCGGCCTCGATACCACATTTTCATAAGTACTCGTACTCGTTAAAAGTCCCCCGATACCAGGGGCCGATACCACGGTCTGAGAAATGTCTATGTTTGAGCGGCGTGTAAGGGGTTAATCACAGGCGCCGAGTGCCCGCCCCCAGGCCACGGCTGCAGGCTGCAGCTCAGAGCGGGGAGAACGAAGGAAAGATGAGACATGTCAGCCATGTGGAACTATTTCAAAGTGAATGAAGACAAAACAAAACAAAGGCGGACTGCAAATTGTGCTCAGCTAAATTGTCCAGAGGAGGCTCAAAAGGTAGCGCATTTAACACAAGTAATTTAATCAAGCACCTAAAATCCCAACACGGCAACAAGTATAAAGAGTTTACCCACGCTTCTAAACCAACACAACTCACACAGCAAACTCTTGCAAGACGAGAGAAAATGTCCAGAGACAATCCATGTGCTGTGAAAATAACACAGGCAATCATCGAGTACATTGCATTGAGTGACCAGCCACTTTCGGTGGTAGAAAATGTGGGATTCATGCGTCTCCTCCATGTTCTGAAACCCAGATATGATGTCCCAAGCCGCCGCTACATGACTGACACGGAGCTGCCTAAACTACACGACTCCGTGAAAAAACACATCCACAGCCTACTGCAAGCCTCCTCTTCGTTTAGTTTCACCACGGATATTTGGACAAGCAGTGTTTGCCCCGTGCCTTGTTTTTTTGTTAAATTATATGACTAAAGCTGTTACCTGTAAATTTAAATCATGTTTTTTTATTAAGTACTCGGTATCGGTATCGGCGAGTACTGAAATGCTCGTACTCGTACTCGTTTTCCAAAAAAGTGGTATCGGTGCATCCCTACTTTTTAGTTTTAGCCCTCTCTGTCTCCATACACTAGGTTTAGAATTATTTCAAAGTCTTGTTAAAAGACACAAGGCACTTGGAAGCACATGATTTATTTGCATACATTAACATAGTGTGCTGGGAACTGCACAGATGATGCAAAATATTCAACCCATAGATGTCCTTCTGTCACAAGCCCATTGCTGCAGCAGCCTCTACAGAGTATACAAAGTGTATACAAAGTCTGAGTATACTTGGTTCACTTTAACAACATGGCGGGGTGAATTAGACCAGGGTCTATTCAACCAATGGGGAAAAAAATATGCAGCTTATTATTGATGCTATCTTAGCCAAACGTACATAGTCATAAACAAAAAGCCATATTCCACAATTACACAGTAAATCAGTTTAACTAGGCACTATAGAGTTAGTGCCACACTCAGACCTCCTCTAATAACAAACGGCTCTCTGGTTTTATCCATCACTGAGGCTCATATCCTCCTGTCTCTCAGCTGAAGGTACAGCAGATGGAGCAATCACCAGCAAACTGTACAGGGAAAGAAAGAACGCGGTTATGGCATTTCCAGACAGCAGCAATGAGAGTGAGGGCTGTAAGCCACTGTTTACTGGCGAAAAGCTTCTGATATGCACATTCCTGCTCCCTGACACAATGGGAATGACATCAATCTATAACGAACCACAGTCCTGACTGGGTACAGTGGAGTGACACACCATCCAACTGTAAACAAAGCTGTACACACTCCAAAACAGCAACTTTGTACTGCAACACAATCATTACATCATCAGGAGATGGTCCTGGAGAGTGCACATCACCTTTTCCAAACAAATGTTTGCATGATGGAGTTAAGGTGCGTTACCAGTAAATAGTACACATTTATGGAGCCTGAGGCTAATGTCAGCTGCTTTGGACATTATAGATAGTCACCAGCCCAGGGATTTGAACCCACAAAGTTCTTGCTGTGAGTCAGAAGTAACCACTCTGCACTGTGCACCTCTGTAGAATTAGAAATTAATTTGATGTTGCCTAAATAAAAGGTTTTGTCATGTGGTTCGTGTCTCAATTATTGTTAATGCTGCAGCAACTTTGAAAGATGCAACAAATAAGGAATAAGAATAAAGATTTAACCATTTAACCTGGCTCATAAGATAATCTGATCTTATCATACAGAGCCATTGGGGAGGGTTTCCAAAAATGTGTTTGCAAAGAGCACGTAATTAGTCTGAGACTGAATTAATTGACAAAAATAAGAAAAGCAATTTTATCCAATCAGGGCAACGCCATGTTGTTTACGTTAGCAACAGCAATATGTCATAAAGCCTCAAACAGGCCCATATCTGTCAGTACTGCCACATTATTGGTTGAACCACCTGCAGTGCGATTGCAAATGCCCTAGGCTGTATGACATTAGGCTAAATTTGTATTGTTTATATTGAAGATACTTGAGAATAATAAGAAAATTCATGTCATATATTTGTTTTGTTTGTTTAATTTGATCCCCATTAGCTACTGATACAAAGTGGCATGTCAACAGCACTAGTGCACACGATACCTTCATAAAGATCGATATTTTTATATGATTTCAATAACTGAATGGAAAATAAATTGCCAAAAAACTGAGGTTGTGTTTTTTTTATATTTTAATTAATTTGTATTAATAACAGGTCAAGAATAGGACATTAAAGCTTTTTCAAATAAACAAAAACTTCTGGTCTGTTAAGTCTCTTAGCATCATTTGAGTTTGCATTAAACTTTTGTTCTTGTTCACATAGAGCTGGCAGTTTAGACTGTGAGGCTTTAGCTTTTGTTGCAAGTTGGGTCTTCTCAGCTTTTTTTTTTTTTAGATCAGATCTTTAAAATTAACTATGTAACTAACCTTAGAACCTTAATAAATTGTAATACTACAAAAAGGTTCTAATACTTATCCTAAGTTAACATGAATTAACATTGAAAAATACTTAAGCCTTTTATTTATCTTAGTTTGAACATAATTTCAACTTTTAATAATTTACATATAATACATTTACTAATTAAAATCCAAAGCTTTATCTGTTTTTTTTTTATTTGACAAGAGCTAACATGAACAGCTTTGCTTATTAATTGTTATGTTATCATTAATACATATTAATGAAATGTTGAAATGTACTGTTCATTGTTTGTTAATGTTAGTAAATTACTATAATAACATTTAAGTGATTAATATATTTTAATATGAATCTCTTTTCATGTTCATTAATGAAGTGCACACAGACTGTAAACGCAAGTGCAAACAACATTGAAATCTTTGAAAGGGTCTGTGAAGGTTCTCGGTCATCCAGGTCATCTTGAGAAAAAAAGGTTAAAGTAAAAGCATCTGGACTCCTACGCCTGTGAAAGGGTCAGACAGACTCACTTCACAATAGATAACCTCCAGACCAAGTTAGATTTTCTACAGAAACAGCGGCGTTAGATCCAGGGGAGTCCTACAGGAGATCAATAATTTCATACAGAAGGTACAACTCACACTGCACAACAAGAGCAAGGATCGCCAGATCAAAAAGTTCTAGATTTTGGCTAATGGACAACAACGGCACAACCAAGACCATCCTAGGTGTAAGAAGGATATTATACCAGCCACTCGGGACAGATGGGTAAAGAACCTCTCGGACAGAGTTCTTACCCAAACTGAAAAAGAGGTTCTTAGAAAAGAGCTTAGTTTCTCAGTTGCACATCCCCACAGTAGACCTCATTACAGCAACAGTATCAGCCATAAGGAACAACAAATTGTCTGGAAATGGCTAGTGCCAAACCACCCCCCTCCAATATCACATCAGAGCAAAGGAGGGCCCTGTCAGCATTGGAGAAGTCCAGTATTAACAGCTTACTCAGTGACCACAACCTATGAGACACTGAGAAGAGTTCCAACAGAATCACAAGAAGAAGGTCATAGACTGTCTGCAGAGGCTGGTGAAGGACCAAGTCATTGATTGATCTCTGTACCACAGGCTGTGCTCCTGGGAACACCACTCCATGTATTTACGGCTTACCAAAAATACACAAAGAAGAAATTCCACTACGACCCATAGTAAGCAGCACAGATTCAGCCACCTACAATGTAGCCAAACACCTAGCCACCATTTTGGCTCAATTGGTAGGCCACTCACAACACCATATCATCAACTCACAGGACTTTACTAACAAAATCAAAAATCTGCAACTAGACACAGATAAAACAATTGTCCCTTTGATGTCACATCACTCTTTACTTGCATACCCACCAATATAGCACTCATGGTTATGAGGAAGAGACAACTAAAGGACAAACCTCACCCCGGACCATATTTGCAGTTCACTGGAGGTATGTTTGAATACTACATAGGCCTGGGCGAAAAATCGATTGAATGAATTAATTTGATTTTTTTGTGGCGGGCGATTTAAAAAAATAAGTAAATCGAGTTTTTGTGTAACGGCGCATTTTTGGCTCCCCGGAGCTTCCGTAGCGTTAGTTTCACATAGCAGAGCAGTACGGCACGCGACAACAACAACATCATAGCACACACAAAACAGCAACAGAAAGCGACAACATGGCTAACGGTGAAAGTGGGAAGTTTGTTCCCAAGAAAGGAATAAAATCATCTGTTGTTTGGAACTGGTATGGGTTTGCTGCGACAGACGTGGATCAAGAGACTCCACGCTACAACATTTGCCTAAAGCCCATCGCAGTCAAAGGCAGCAGCACCACAAACCTATTCCTACACATGAAACAGAGACATCCAGCCGAATATGAGAAATGCCAGTCTCTCCGAGACGAACAAACCCGCAGTGACCAACAAATCTTACCTAAAAAACAGCTAACTGTAGCCGAATCCTTTTTACACGGCACCGCATACGACAGGAAAGGGGCACGGTGGAGAACAATCACTAAAGCGGTCACTTTGCACATAGCCAAAGACATGGTACCCATATATAAAGTGGAGAAGACTGGGTTTATTAATTTGATTAAAACCTTAGACCCCAGATATGAGCTACCCAGCCGCAAGTACCAAGAGGGTGTTCATTTATTTATTATTCAGCCCAGAAATGGGGGTTACATTTGTCTTGCTTTTAAATAAAAGCAAAATTTGCTTTAAGTCCGCTGTTTATACTTATTGCTTTTCTTAACAAGTAGGGGGGGAAATCGGAAAAAAAATCGTAAATCGAATTTAAAAAAATTAAATCTGAGATTTTATTTTTAGGTCATATCGCCCAGCCCTAATACTACATATTTCCAGTTCCGAGGTCACTTCTACAGACAAAAACACGGCTGTGCCATGGGATCACCTGTCTCTTCAATTGGGGCTAACCTGTACATGGAGGAAGTGGAGAACAGAGCTCTGGTCTCTTTCCCAGGTGCAGTGCCCAGTCACTGGTTCAGATATGTTGATGACACTTGGGTCAAAGTCAGAACCAGGATGTAGAAGCTTTCACAAAACAAATCAATGCAGTGGACAAGAACATCAAGTTCACCCGTGAAGATGCCATAGATAACCACCTGGCCTTCTCAGACTGTGCAGTAGGGATGGGTATCGTTAAGGTTTTAACGGTATTACTACTCTTACCGATACTGCTTAACGGTCCGGTACTTTAACGGTATTCTTATCGGTACTTTGTGTTGTGTGTGTGTGTGTTTGTTTGGCTAAGTGGCAGTCGTTCACTTAGATTAGATTAGATTAGATTCAACTTTATTGTCATTACACAAGTACAGGTACAAGGCAACGAAATGCAGTTTAGGTCTAACCAGAAGTGCAATAGCAGTAAAGTGCAGGATATATACAATGGTTGCGTACGTGCAGGATATGGAGATGTACAGGATTTACAGGTAATATGTACAATGAATATAAATATACAGATGGTTATTACTATAAAAGGTGAGTGTGTGCCATATAGTAATGGGCGATATGAACGATATGCGATATAAATGATAAAAAATTGGCATACGATAGAGATTTTAATTCTATTGCACTACCGCGATAATACATGTTGATGACGCAATTTCCCCGCAAAATTTACAGCCACGAGCTGCAGCTTGAAACATGGCTGAAAGCGAAACGGAGGAGCTGGTGAAAAAGACGCAACATCCATTATTTGGACGTAATTCGGATTTAAGCCGTCTGACGTGCAGCAGCAAATTATACTCTGTAGAGTGTGTGGGGCAACAGTTCCGGCTAAGAGAGGTAACACGACTAATCTGTTGTACTACCTCAAAACGAAACATGTTACTGAATACCAGCTCCGTGAAGTCTTCACGGAGATTAGTCGTGTTACCTCTCCGTGAAGACTTCACGGAACTTCACGGAGCTGCCAGGCAATGCAGTCAAAGAGCGAGCGCGGGAGCGAGCGCGAGAGAGAGAGCGCGGAGCGAGCGCGCGCGAGAGAGATTATAGATTAAATTAACATATAAAATCTTACACGTTTGTCAACAGAAAAAAGTGTGAAAGATCCCCGAATTGACCGTGCTGTTGCTTTATGCAAGAAGATTGTGAGTTCCTTTTCAGGAATACAGGAATAGGGCTGGGTATTGTTCAAAATCTTTCGATCCGGTGCCAATTTCGATACCTCAGTTTCGATACCGGTTCCTAACGATACTTTTTTCGATACCATGTGTTTTAAAATCCATTTCAAAATCAACACAAATACATTAAACACAAAACTTTTATTTTTCATCTTAATTAAAACAAATTCTGGTAACACTTCACACTCACACTTCACACATCGTATCAATCCTAACTTGGCCAAAATTTACAAAAAAAGAGAAACCTTTTTGCCACAACATGAACATATTATAAATAAATTATATTGTGTACATCCTAATATTGAACCAACTAAAATTCAAAGGAATGTAAAAAAAAAAAAACTTTTAGTGCAAAATCAAACTGTATTTGTGTAGGCTTGTACACAGAGAAACCTGGCTGCCAAGCTGGATAGCATTGGCAGTGTGTCCTTCTTACTCCACCACCAAGTTGCTGGATTCACTGAGTGTTGAGTGTACACGGCAAACCTCTGTACAGTTGTATCTCCTCCTGAATCTGGAGGTGCTGGTCATGCTGTTGGTTGTTACTTCTATCGCCATGCCTTCCTGCAAAAGGAGGCAGAGGCTAATGTGAAGGAGGAAATAACAGCGCTAACGCTACAGCAACCGACTAGCAGCACAAGCTAACATACATAAAGTGGTAGTCAACCAGTGGTAGTCAACCTCAGGTTTAAGTAGGAAATTACACTTATCTGTCAAGTATTTCTAAAATGTGAAACCTTAACGTTACGTTGGAAAAACAAAGATGTTGCCTGGTCAAAGAATAAGGTTAAAGCTAGCGCCTGGGTAACGTTACATCGCAACGCAGAGTTGCATCCACACACTCAAACCACTCGCGTTAGCGTAAACAATTACTTTAACTTCTGTTCGCTAAAAGGTAATATCTTCCTTTCTTACCTGCTACAATGTTAGAAATGCCAGATGATGTTGAAGGGGGCAGGTTTGACTCCGATGAGGTGCAAGGCTCCTCTGGTTCCTTTTACAGTCTTCATATTGATCCCCTGCATGGTCAAATGCTTCATTAAATTTGTGGTATTGTCGGCTTTGGTTGCAATACACTTGTCGATATGTTACACTTTGCTGACTCGGCATCCACTTTTATAAAGTGTAGCCACACTTTAGATCTCTTTGGCATTATAAAACTGGAACGTTTGGAGAAAAAACAACTAACGTTACACTTGTGTTGTGTGAGTGCGAGTATCTTCAGATATCCCACCGTCACGTCACGTGGTGGTGGACAGCCAATCACGGCGAATGTAGTTCCTTACATGCACGTATGCTACAAGCTCACACAGACACAGCCGCTTGGCAAAAAAAAAAAAAAAACCCGGCCGCTTGGCTTTTGGAACCGAAATTTGGCACCGAAAGATAAATAATTTTTCGATACCCATAGAATCGAAGTTTTTCATTCGATACCATAAAGGTATCGAAGTTCGGTACCCAGCCCTATACAGGAATAACATTAAAAAATACATTTAGCAGTTTGGCTTTCCTTAGGATCTATGTAACCTGTTCTGAAATGATTCTATTATAATTTATATATCGCAATATATATCGTTATCGCAAGAGGCTGCAATGTATATCGCAATATGGATTTTTGGCCATATCGCCCATCCCTAGTGACATAAATATAATTACAGGTGTCTCTTTTCTATAAACAGCATTTACAGGTGAATATGTACTCTAAATGTAATGTAATACACACGTCGCACACATACACACACTCACTCACATACACACACACATACACACACAACCATACACACATACACCCAGGGGAATTAGACCGGGAGAGCTATACACACACTCACTCACACACACACACACACACACACACACACTCACATACACACACCACCATACACACACACTCACACACACACACACACACATACACACACTCACATACACACATACTCACACCACCATACACACATACTCACAGGGGAATTAAACCGGGAGAGCTATACACACAGACACTCACACACATACATACACATACGCTGCATACTCACACACACACACAAACACACACACACACTCACATACACACTCACATGCACACATACTCACACCTACACACATACACACACTCACTCAACATGCACACGTACACATACATACACTCACACACACTCACATACACGCACTCACACACAAGCACACACACACACACTCACACATACACACATACATACTCACACATACACACACATACACACACACACACACACACACACACACATATACACACACACACACACACATATACATACACACACACACACGCACACACACACAAACAAACACATGTGATATACAGATGTCTCTGCCTATGAACAGAATTTTACAGGTAGGTGTATACAATTGTATGTTAGCTTAAGGTAAGCAGTAGATTTAAGGTAGTGCAAACAGTGAAATGTAAACAGTTGGTAGCAAAGGTGCAGTAGTGCAAGGGATGGTGGGATGGTGGGGGATGAGAGGAGAGTCTGTGAGGGGAGTGGGATGGTGGTGGGGGGGTAGAAGAGTTTATGAGGGTAGTGGCATGGTGGGGGTGAGAGGAGAGTCTGTGAGGGAGTGGCATGGTGGGGGTGAGAGAGGAGTCTGTGAGAGGTGTGGGTCAGCAAGGGTTAGAGTTCAGTAAAGACACAGCTCTGGGGAAGAAACTGTTCTTTAGTCTGCTGGTTCTAGTCCGGAGGCTCCTGAAACGCCTGCCGGAGGAGGAGGGAGAACAGTCTGTGGGCTGGGTGAGAGGAGTCCTTAAGGATGCTGCGAGCTCGACGCAGACAGCGTTTCCTCTGGATGTTTTCGATGGCAGGAAGTGGAGTCCCTGTGATGCGTTGGGCAGTTTTCACCACCCGCTGCAATGCCTTGCGCTCGCGACAGAGCAGCACCCATACCACACTGTGACACAGTTCGTCAGGATGCTTTCTATCGCGCAGCGGTAGAAGTTCACCAGGATGGCCGAGGAGAGCTGGTTCTTCCTCAGTGTCCTCAGGAAGAAGAGGCGCTGGTGAGCCTTCTTGACCAGGCTGGAGGTGTTGGTTGTCCAGGTCATGTCAGCCGAGATGTGGGTCCCCAGGAACTTGAAGCTGGAGACACGCCGACGCCCATTCCATTGATGTGGATGGTGTCGTGTGTGCCTCTAGACTCTTTCCTGAAGTCCACGATGAGCTCCTTCGTTTTGGTGGTGTTGAGGAGCAGGTTATTTTCGTTGCACCATGTGGACAGGTGCTGGATCTCTTCTCTGTAGGCAGTCTCATCGTTGTTGCTGATGAGACCAATCACTGTGGTGTCGTCTGCAAACTTGACGATGGCGTTGGATCCAAACACAGGCTTGCAGTCAGAGGTGAAGAGGAGTAGAGAAATGGGCTTAGCACACAGCCCTGTGGTACACCAGTGTTAAGTGTGATGGATGTGGAGCAGGTGGATCCAGATCGGACATTCTGGGGTCTGTTGGTCAGGAAGTCCAGAATCCAGTTGCAGAGTGAGGTATTGATGCCCAAGTCTTCAAGTTTGGCTATTAACTTGGTCGGGATGATAGTGTTGAATGCTGAGCTGAAGTCAACAAACAGCATACGTGCATAAGAGTTCTTATTGTCCAGGTGGGTGAGCACAGAGTGCAGTGCCATAGCAACTGCATCCTCTGTGCTCCTATTGCTGCGGTAAGCAAACTGATGCGGGTCCAATGTGGGTGGTATGGAGTCTTTTAGGTGTTCCAGGATCAGCCGCTCAAAGCACTTCATGATGATGGGTGTGAGTGCTACAGGGCGGTAGTCGTTGGGGCACCTTGGACTAGAGTGTTTTGGCACTGGCACAATGGAAGTGCATTTGAAGCATGTTGGTACAGCTGCTTGGGCAAGAGACAGGTTGAAAATGTCTGTAAAAACCCCAGCGAGCTGCTCCGCACATGCCCTGAGAACACGACCAGGGATGTTGTCTTGTCCAGCAGCCTTGTGTGTGCTGATCCGGCTCAGTGCCTTGCAGACATCAGTGGATGAGAGTGAATGGGGGTGGTCAACTGAGGGTTTGAGCTTGGTTGGAGTTTCTCTGTTGTCTCTTTCAAAGCGAGCATAAAAGTCATTTAGCTCATTCAGGAAGTTGACATCGGTGGCTGCAGGGGTGGAGTGGGTGGGTTTGTAGTCACTGATGGCCTGGATGCCCTGCCACATGCCGAGGGTCAGAGTTGGAGAAGTGTCCCTCTATCTTCAGCTTGTAGCAGTGCTTGGCCTTTTGATGCCCCTCTTCAGGTTTGCTCTGGATGTGCTGTAGGCTTGTGCATCTCCTGATCTGAAGGCAGTATTGCGTGTCTTCAACAGGAGTCGCACTTCCTGATTCATCCATGGCGTCTGATTTGGGTATGTGGTGATTTGTTTCTGGGTTGTAACACTGTCAATGGTGGTATTAATATAATCCAATACAGAGGAGGTGTAGCAGTCAATGTCTGTGTGAGCACCACTGGTGGCTTGGGAAGCAAACATACTCCAGTCTGTGTGTAGAAACTTTTCCTGGAGTGTGAAATCTACCCCCGCAGGCCACACCTTGATGGTCTTCACTGATGGCTTCACACGGTTGATGAGGGGTGTATATTTGGGAGTGAGGAACAGAGATATGTGATCTGATTGTCCCAGGTGGGGGAGGGGTGTCGCCACGTAAGCACCAGCCATGTTTGTGTAGACATGATCTAGGGTTTTGTTCCCTCTGGTGTGACAGGAAACATTCTGATGAAATTTGGGTAGCACAGTCTTTAAGTTAGAGTGATTAAAATCACCCGCAACAATAAACGCTGCTTCCGGGTGAATAGTCTGTTGTTTTACGGATGGCTGCATAAAGTTCTTTCATAGCAAGCTTGGCATCAGCCCGGGGAATATAAGCTGCAGTTATAATGGTGGAGGTGAACTCCCGCGGCAGATAGAACGGTCTACATTTAACCATGAGAAACTCTAGGTTAGCTGAACAATGGCTCCCAACAACAGCGGAGTTTGTGCACCAAGCTTTGTTAATATAAATACACAATCCGCCTCCCTTGTCTTACCGGATCCATCTGTTGTTCTGTCCGCTGAGCATATGATGTCCCGTGAGCTCAATAGCAGAGTCTGGTATTCCACTATTTAACCACGTCTCCGTAAAGATAAGGACGTTACAGTTCAGAAGTCTTTTGCTGTGTGTCATGTTGAGTCGAATCTCATCCATTTTGTTCACTAGCGATCGTACATTGGCGAGGAAGATACTGGGTAAAGAGAGCCGGTGAGGTGTTAGCTTTAGCCTAGCTCTAAGTCCACCACGTCTACCCCTTCTCTGTTTACGTTCTCGACGCCGCCTGCGAGCACTTCCGCCCGGCCGGGAAGAATGAGCTGCCACAGGCGTCTTAGTGATTTCAGGAGGGAGTCGAAGGTTGTCCATAAAACCGTCGGAAAATTGCAAACCGATATCCAAAAGCTCACTCCGGGTGTACGATGTAAAGGCACAACTGTTCTGCACAAACAGACCCGAGATAAGCAAGAGTAATACTGCAAAATTGCAGAAACTGGAGAGACCCTGAGCCTCGCGATGTACTCGCGCCGCCATCTTGGATCTATTGGATCTATCACTTATATATAATCTATCACTTATATATAATATTATATATATATATATATATATATATATATATATATTGTAAACTAACTTGAAGTGCTGTGCATTTAAGTTAGCCAAATAAATGTTTACATTTACATATTGATTTTTCTTTATTTGGAATTTTAAAAACAAAAGAAATCAACAGAATTTCTACATAAGGTTAACAAACCAGGGAGATTTTACATTGCATTTCTCTGTCTGCACATAATGCACTTTTGAAAGGTGCTTAGACAGATTGCTTGTGTTTCCGCCCTTACATGCAAACATTTTGTTGCACTTATGACAACAAGCGTTGTATTAAGCGTGAGTTTTCGTACTGGTATGCGTGTGCGTGCGCTCGTTCTTGTGGTGTGTGTGTGACTGACAGACAGACAGACAGGCTTCTGCGGCGAGCATGAGAGATCTCGCAGATCTCACAGACAAACGTCTTAATAATATCGCTAAATAGAAATGTTTGGTAAGATAAAATGTGCATGATAACATTATTAAGCAAATCTCTTCCCCATCTTCACTCTTTATTATTAAGCGGGGGTTTTCGGGTGGCAGTAGCTCAGTGGGTAGAGTGGTCGTCTTTCATCTGGAAGGTAGGCGGTTCGATTCCCACTCTCCCCACAGTTCATACTGTCGTTGTGTCCTTGGGCAAGACACTTAACCCACCTTGTCTCCAGTGACTGTAACACTGGTAATTACATTAGAACCATGTAAGTCGCTTTGGATAAAAGCGTCAGCTAAATGAATAAATGTAATGTAAATGTAAATGTTTTCATACTGTTATGCGTGTGCCGCGCTCGTTGTGTTGTGTGTGTGTGACTGACAGACGCACATGAGAGATCTCGCAGATCTCACATACAAACGTCTTAATATGATCCACATTAGAAATGTTTGGTGAGATAAAATGTGCACGATAACATTATTAAGCAAAAATACATAGTACATTATTTTTCCCCCTCCAGTACCGAAAGCAGAACCGATTGCGTCAGATCTTACTGATACTACAGTCTTTCATAATTTATCCCCGGGGCCAGTTTAATACCGGGTTTCGGTACCCATCCCTACTGTGCAGTGGTTATTTATGAGGACATGACACTCGAAGTATATGTCTACAAAAAGCCAACACACACGGATCAATAATTGCTGTTTGATTCCCACCACACAAGCCGGAAGTCATCAGGACTTTTCAGCACAGAGCACAAGAGGTGCCCACAACGTCAGAAGGAAAGAAGAACAACACACCCATAAAGCCCTGAGAGACTGTGGATACCCCAAATGAACTTTCAAAAAAACCAAGAGGACACAGAAACCAAACAGACAGGAACCAGAGACAACAGGAAAGAGCGTAGTTATCCTACAGACGCAACATTGCATTACTTTAAACCAGGGAACACGCTGCGTCAAAAACTGGTCCATCATAAAGACAAGTTCCCCTCACACAAACAGAGAAATGTAGTTTATGCTAATGTAGTTTAGCGAAGAGTGCAGTGACAATTATTTTGGTGGAACAAAACAACAGCATCACAAGAGGATATATCAGCACAGAAGAGCCAATCCTGGTGGACCTGAGTCTGCAGCCCACCTCCACCTTAATGAGAAAGGGCATTCCTTTGAGGACAGCAATGTCCGAATTTTGGCCAGAGAAGCCAGACTGTTTGAGAGAGGTGTGAAGTAAGCCATTTTTGTGAGAATGGGTGGTCTTTAATGAAATACTCAGATTCATGTACTAGGCTACATGAAGGTTTCTACACACAGACTGGAGTACATTTGCTTCCCAGGCCACCAGTGGCTCTCACACTGACATCAACCGCAATACCTCCTCTGTATTGGATTACATCCACTCCACCATAGACAATGTCACAACTCAGAAGCAGATCACTACATAGCCAAATCAGAAGCCATGGATGAACAAGGAGGTGTGCCTCCGGTTGAAGGCATGCAATACTGCCTCCAAAGCAGGTGATGCACAGGCCTACAGCACATCCAGAGCTAATCTGAAGAGGGGCATCAAAAAGGCCAAGCAATGTCTCCTTCTTCAACGAGCTTAATTACTTTTATGCACGCTTTGAGGAGAGACAATACAACCACTGCCACCAAGCTCAAACCCTCACGTGACCACCCACCAATCACACTCTCCACCACAGACGTCTGCAACGCATTGAGCCGGATCAGTGCGCACAAAGCCGCTGGACCAGACGACATCCCTGGACGTGTACTCAAGGCATGTGCTGAGCAGCACACTTAGGTTTTCACAGACATTTTCAACCTGTTTCTTGCCCAAGCAGTGGTGCCAAATGCTTTAAATGCACCTCCATTGTGCCAGTGCAAAAACACTCCACCCCAAAGTGCCTTAAAGACTACCACCTTGTAAGGGACATGGACAGGAAGTCCTGTCATGGACTTCCTGACCAACAGACCCCAGCAGGTCCAATCCAGCTCCGTCTGCTCCAACACCACCACACTCAACATTGGTGTACCACAGGGCTGTGTACTGAGCCCCTTCCTCTACTCCTTCTTCACCTCTGACTGCAGGCCTGTGAATTGATCCAACGCCATCATCAAGTTTGCGGATGACACTACTGTGATTGGTCTCATCAACAAAGAGACTGCCTACAGGGAGGAGATCCAGCACCTGACTATCCATAACCTGCTCCTTAACACCTCCAAAACAAAGGAGCTCATTGTGGACTTCAGGAAAGAGTCAAGAGGCACACATGAAACCATCCACATCAATGGAACGGCTGTTGAGCGTGTCTCCAGTTACAAGTTCCTGGGAATCCAAATCAAGGAGGACCTGTCCTGGACTATCAACACTACCAGCCTAGTCAAGAAGGCTCACCAGCGACTCTTCTTCTTAAGGACACTAAACAACAATCCTCAGATATCCTGGTGAACTTCTATCGCTGTGCAATAGAAAGTATCCTGACTAACTGTGTCAGTCTGGTATGGGAGCTGCTCTGTTGCAGAGCGCAAGGCACTGCAGCGGGTCGTGAAAACCGCCCAACGCATCACAGGGACTCCACTTCCAGCTACATAAGGACTCCTCTCATCCCGTTCTCTCTTTTGCCCTCCAGCAGGCGTTTCAGGTGCTTCAAAACCAGGACCAGCAGACTGAAGAACAGTTTTTTTCGCCAGAGTTATCTCTTCTATTGAACTCTGCACCCCGCCCCTTACTGCGCACACCCCTTCACGGTGTCTTTTGCACTACTGGACTGTCTATACATAGTATTTATGTTTACTTGAACTATTTGCACTGCCAACTGTTCATTTACAGTACCAACTGTTCACACATGCATCCTTGCACTACTGCACTTTACATAAATATGCAATAACTTCCACTGCACTACTGGTATTCAGACAGCTTATGTTCATAATTTATTTGCACTATAGCCATTACTACTCACCATAGCCTTACCTATCATTGTATATATCTATCCATACAATTCTGTTTATAGTAATTGCCATTTGTATTTTATGTTCATAGTACATATCCACCTAAAAATTACTTATATAATATAATCTATTTCTGACTTATGTTTATAGCTCACAATGGCCTTGTCTATCATTGTAAATACCCATTTATAATTTCTGTTTATAGTAATAAGCCATCTGTATTTTATGTACATATCCATCTGCAAATTACTTTTCCATACTAACTTATTTATTTATGCAAATACTGAATATCCTGCACCTGCTGCTATTGCACTTCTGGTTAGACCTAAACTGCATTTTGTTGTATTGTACTTGTACATGTGTAATGACAATAACGTTGAATCTAATCTAATCAAATCTAAACTACACAGTACATATATACCCTAATCCTACCTACAATATGTAAGTACACATAATTCCATTATGTATGTACTATGTAGTAAGTTTTTTCAATTTGTTAAACAATGTGTTACATTGTACTTAATGAGAAAGATACAATGTATCCAGTGTAGTGAAAAATAAAGTGTGACCATAATTTTTATTCAGGAAAGCAATGGCTCTCCATATTTTAAATTGTGTTATTGGCCAATATCTACAATCAGCCAGAACGGCAAGATAAATACAGTATATTGGTATAGGTGAAAAAAAATTATATCTTCCCGACCCTAATTAAGGCTGCACAATGTAATGCAAATGAATCATTATTGCTTTATAATCGATCAAAACTGTGATGGACTTTTCTTTTTGCCTCAAAATCTCCAAACAAAGCTTTAAATCAAACTGCTTCCTTTAAATTAAAAAAGTCTTAGTTTAGACATTTTTAGTTCTGATTTAGTTCTGGTTGAGTTTTTAATATTGATTTAATTTCTGCTTTGAGGAGTGGAAGTTAGTCAAGTGCGTTTTATTTTATTATATTTTCTAAACCAAATTAAATTGAGTTTTTTACTCTGTCAAAAGACATTTGAAATATTGCAGCTCATATCTATATCTATATCTATATATATATATATATATCTATATATATATATATATATATATATATATATATATATATATATATATAACACTATATGGTTATGATTACATCTTTTAAAATCTAAAATTGTGTTTCTGTCGGATCAAAGTCTAATTTAGACTACTACTAGATTTTACTGTTATTTAATACTTACAGTGGTATCCTAAATGGCTTTTCCTCTATTAAAGTATGCACTAGGTGTATACCAGGAAAGTATTCCGTTAAAGACTAAATGAAAAACAGTGTTCTTACAGCAGGAGCGGAGCTGGTGTAGATCGGTGGCAGTTTGTCTCGCTCCTTGTCCAGGGCAGAATGTTCTCCATTCATCCCGTCCGCGTGGAAACGTTGAAAAAAAAGTTGCTTTGCTTTTTCCTGGAAAGCCTCACTCCTCTTCTACAGCCAGTGTGTGAGAGCTCCACAGAGGGCTGCACATGTTTTTTAGCAGCGCTGACCCCGAGTTACCCGCGCGTCTGCTCTGCGCACCCACCGTTAGCACTGCACATAAATCAGGCAGACCCACATCCTCCAGACCCGGAGTGAAATCTACCTTCGTCTCGTCGCCGCGCAGGTGGGCTCTCTCCCGTTAGGTACTCGCTCGCTTTGACGCGTGTCCAACCCGAACCGGAACGTTTAAAAAAATAGTTCCTCTGTTTTTCCCAAACAAGTCCTAAGGTGTGTCGATTGTAGGAGTTTTTTTTCTCAAAGGCGTCCAGTGTGAGTTTGTTCGCGCAGCTTGCTCCGCTCTGTCTGTGTCTTTGCGCGACGTCTGTCGGAGAGGCAGCAGCTGCGGCCCGGCGCCATGTTTGGATCGAGAGCAGGAGGAGGCGCCTGGAGAGCTGGGCGCGAGACTCAGAGTCTTACACAGACACACACACGCACGCACGCACACACACATAGGCCTACATCATACAACGTATATTGTATACACACACCGGAGAAGTATGAAGGAAATTGAAAGGTTATTCACAATAAGAGACAGGACAGGCGCGTTTTTAGTGCATAACGAAATAAACAGTGTAACTAATTAGAATTACATTGAGCCAGTAGCTTTAAAGGTACATTTAGGAAGTTTTAATGGTTCAAAAAATGTTTTTCTAACCCTTACATGCATCAGCACCAGCCCGATGTGCAGAATGGATTAATCTGAATTTGCTACAGTTGCCTAGGTAAGTCTGTACAGTCAATTAAATGAGAAGGTTTCGGGATTGAACACGCACGACACTGGATGGAGTACCGCATACGTCAGAGGTGGCACACAGGTACAAAAACTCTGGATCTTCCGTAATGCACCTTTAAGACCAATCCCAAATATAATTTAGCCCTTTGCCATCCAAATGTAGGGGTACGCTTACCCCTAATAATTGGGACAACCACACCTGTAGGGCCGTAGATGTATAATAAGATCTATAATAATATAAGATTTATAAAATAGACTAAATCATAAAACACATTAATACCCTAACATATATTAATTTTATACTATAGTCTCATACAGTTTATAATATAATATAATATTACGATAATAATAATACATAAGTTATCATTATACTGCGTATGAACAGATTCTTGTTCTAAACAGTATCAGCTCTTGGTCCTTGTCTCAGACACAAGACACAACCAGCAGAAAAAGAAAACAACTATTTGTTTACGTTTTATCTACTTATATCGACATAAAAACAGATAGTGGTGTTATACGTTAGCTAATAAAAAGTTCAAAAAGTTCTGCAAATATGAGCCTGTGACCATAGATTGTAAATAAAATGGATGTAACCCATTGGTCCCTATTCACCGATACGACAGGCAACAAAATGGCGGTTACATCTGGGCTTTTCGGCTTTTACTGCATAGTAAAACAATAGTTTTCAGATAGCATACTTTCTGAGGAAAAAACAGATCAGTACATAATCAAGTTTAAGATGAAAGGAAAATATGCATTTTCATAATTTAAAATCTTTATTTTTGCCTTAACTAGTTACATTTTGCACTTCTCTCTCAGCTGCAGTGCCAGTGAACGCACTGCATTATGGGAAATTAAATTGTTTCAAGTGTGGTCCTCCAAAATCTCCGTTTGGAGGAGTGTACTGTCCTACCCCTTACCCCTTAACCTTGATCCAAATGAGTATTGGGACCCTGTCTCTTGTAAACACACACAACAAGGGCTAAGTGGTAGAAATGGCATTTGAACAGGTCTAATGCAACTGACTTGAATGGTAAACAGCCAAAGTGAAAACAAACTGGTCATAGCAATAAACCTCAAAAATAAAAAATCCATTTAGATGGGATATCTATAAGTATGTATAAGGTTACTTATCAGTTCTGAGAAAGAAAGCAATTCTTGTCTAGTCTAGTTATCTCCTGGTTTATTTAGATCAGTAACAATTAACGAGGAATGCAAGCCGTAAATAATAATAATGATATAAATGTATTATTTCCCTTATAGTAAAAACAGACAGTGATAAAGATACAACAGCTAGAAGACAATATTAACAATGAATATGGAGATTTATTTGAACAAGCATGTTCTGAGCTGTTAAAAAAATTCCAGCTGGTGAATTTACAATAAGCCTTGTGTTCGTCTTGATCATGTCTAAACTCATGAGAGCGACAGTAACAGAACCTTGTGAGACAAAAATTGCGCTCAGTCAGCGCTGAACTTTCACCTAATTTGATCTGAGTTCAGTGTTACTGAAATATAAAGAGCCTCCATTTTTTTAAAAGTTTGAGTGATACAATCTGTTTGGGTTGCATTGCAGTCATTTAAGAAATTCTATACAGTACATTATAACTTTATTCAACATCAAACTAATGCTATGTGTAACCATAGGTATAAAGCTACTATGCTGATAGGATAATATGTAGGTATTGTCTCCATTTACTAAGGGACTGTGGTAGTGTCATACAAAACAGTTAAATATGAGTCATATCTATTTAGTAATATTGTTTATATATATAAAGTAATATAGTTTTCAATATGTCTATATAGGTTCTCAGTCATCCAGGTCCTCTTGAAGAAAAGTCAACCATTCAACTTGTTTTATTTGAAATTTCTACCAAACACATGCCAGAAGGGTACTTAAGATGTGATCTGAGCCACAAACTGTCAGTCTACACAACTGACGTCATCTCTCCTTCACCATCCAAAGCGATTTTCAGTTCTGAAATGACTCAAAAGACATTGCTTCAGAGACACTCTAGATGGCACAGTTAGAGGAGTGTGTGGATAAGAGCTTAATCTGATTAGACATGGCATTAATTTGGTGAGAAAACCACAAAAAATAATGGTGAGCCTGCACCGAACACTAGTAAGGCATTCATCAGTCCACTCAGCTTCTGCTTGTTTTATTTACTCTTGGGAAGCATAATTTTATTGTTACATCTTATCACGCTCTTACCACAAAACAGCTGCTGCTTAGACATTTTTGGAAAACAAAAACCTTTTCAAGGATTACAATTACATTATTCGGATTAGGAAAAAAGATTGGGATGCCTTTTAAACTTTTCTATCAATGTGTTTTTAAAATCCATATTTAAAAAAATCATTTACTTTTACTTTGACATTTTACAGGAAATGTTGCGTTGGTCTCAGCTCTGCCTTTAGTGTCGTCCTGGACCTTACGTCACTGCTACAATTTAACTTCTGTCCATAATTAGAAAGAAACAGGATCCGGGCTGCAGGCAGCTCCCAGCCAACATAAAGAAACTAATGTTGCAGCCCTAAGCCCTGTGTATGTGTGTGTGTGTGTGCGTGCGTGCGTGCGTGCGTGTGTGCGTGCGTGTGTGTGGTTTTTCGGTAAAGTTGAGATCATCTGAACTCTGTCTGGTTTCCTAAAAACAGCTTCAGTCTTTGTGCAGATCCTGGAAAAGCCTTGAAGACACTTTGAGGTCCCTTTTTTATAGTGTTTGGTTTTAATCTAATCCCAATGTGAAGTCTGTTTCACGGAAAAACACATTGTAGCAGCAAAATTTTATTGTGCTCTATAATATACTAAATCTGTGCTTGGAGATGGAAAAAGTCTACTGCTCAAAGTCGATTTGAACCAAATCTTAGACCACAGATTTAGTGCAGAAATAAATTCATAGTAATGTGTTTTTGCATTGCAAATGTACTAAAGGACTTTAGGACTTTACATTTGTACTATTATTTGGTCTGCATTAGAGCAATGAAAAAGGTCAATAAGATTCTTTCATACTGCCCAAAACATAAAAAGAGTTACCTGTTAACACTCAACTTAACTGGCATCATTGGAATTAGAACAAGCTGTGTTCAAGACTTGGATCAAATGATTGCATAGATTTGTTAATCCAGTTGCCTCTGATTGACAACAGCAGGAATGTGACAACATTAATCACCTATCCATTATAGTAACTACTTAATTGCAGCAGTTTGCGAGAAATCAAATCAGCGGAGCAACATGGAATTTTGAGTTTGTGATCCCACAAATCTCACAAGAATCCAGCGGCTGTGCAAGGTATAGGCCAGAGGGGAACTGGTTGCTTTGCTGAAAATCAAACTTTAATCTGGTAAAAAAGTGGTCTTCACTTCCTGCAACGTCCCTAATATGTCGACAATGTCAATGGAAAGTGTAAATTTTAGCATCCTGGATTTTCTTCTGCTCCTCCTCGTCTCGTCATTCAAATTTTTTCTCTTATTTCTTGACCCCACTGCTTGCTGGACTACTAAGAACCGAAAATGGATCTGATTACCTGGTCTCTGAGCGCAATTGACACAATTTTTTCACAAAAGAAGGGTTTACCGGGGGAACCCATTTGCATTTGCTTTTTTCTTGTTGGACTTATGATAGAGGGGTTCCTGCTCATTGGTCTAGGGACTGCCTTAAACTTGGAAAATTTGTGAGACAGCTGCCTTTAAATTTACCCAGCCACTGTCTGGGTAAATTAAACAGTGCTTCTGTGACGTGAGTGACAGACTGAAGGGAACAGAGAGACGCACAGTTCGAGGCGCTGACTGACATCTCAGCACTGACTGTGAAAAGAGTAAACAACACCGAGAGTCAGACCTGCGAGCTACTATGCAGCTTAATGGATATGAAGGGGTTACAGCCAGAGAAGAGTGGACAACATCTTGAAACAACCGTTCGCAACGTGACACCTGTCTGACTCTTTACTCTAATGCCCCCTCCCCCAACAAAGCCATGAAAAAATCCCTTCACGTAACCACGTGTGCTGTTATCCTGCTATTGTCTGATGTCTCTGTATGTTACGTATGTCACAACGGCAACTGTACTTGTGACTACGTATGTTATGTTGTGACAGCTACTGTTGTTTATGTTGGAACTGCTACTGTTGTTTATGTTGGAACTGCTACTATTGTTTATGTTGTAACTGCTACTGTTGTTATAACTACCTGTCTGTTATGTCTGCACATTGCAACTAGTTAGACCTTGGGCCTGAATGAAATGACTTCGGGCTGCATGGTGTGGGTTGTAATCTTGTTTGTCCTTTATGTATACATGTCTATGATCCACACGAAATGAATTTCCCCTCGGGGATCAATAAAGTTCTTCTAATCTAATCTAAAATCCAACATTGTAGCAGCATCTTTTTTTTTTCACATTCTTTTTTACAAAGCAAGTCAAAGTAAAAAAAAAAATACAATATGAAGTGTTTTTCTGGTAGTTTGAAGGTCACTAATTTTTGTGGATAGTCCTTTTTGTGGATAGACAATTTTGACTTTCGCTTTTTTGGACCATACATCTTATGTATATTCTATTGAAAACAATGAAGAAAAGGTTAGAGCAAAAGCCTCTGGACTCAGTTTTCACAAGGTGAAGAGTCTTTAATTTCAAGAGATTTTCTGAGATCAACTGATAAGAGAACTGAACTAAAATCTCTAAAGGTAGGAGTTTCCCCTTAACCACATCTGATGGGACCAGGCTGTTCTGGTCTCATAGTCGTTGAAATAGCCATGAAAGGACAGTGTAACTCCTGATTTGAGAGTAGTTAAAGGCTCAGGAGAGTCATTAGTGTTCCATTCAGGTGTTGTTGTTGTTCCAGGGTAAAACTGTTTTGATTTAGATTTCAGAACACTGTTGTAAATACTAGGTAGCATAACTTGCTGCCTAGTTGATCTCAGAAAATCTTAAGTCTCTAATTCTCAGGAATACTTTTTTAAATAAATAGATATGACTCATATTTACCAGAATTTAGTTTATCTTTTCATCCTGTTTTTCACAACAGTTTCTTACTAGCCCACTCATGTTATAGAAGCAGTGGTTGTATTTTGTCAGGCTGAAAGTTTCTGATCTTACTTGCACATTCAGTCATGCTGCAAAAACATTGAAACAATTTGTGAAACTCACGAGAGATGTAGAAGAATTTTGGTTGCACAACAAGTGTTGAACAGGTCTTTATAAAACCCTCTCAATGTTATATAATTCCGGACTCTTTTTTTCGGTCACAAATGTTTTTGAATGAAGTTCACACTCTGTTTTTTCAGACTGTGGACTGTAGCTGTTCATGAAGAGAGAGTAGCTCAGAGTCAGGTCCGGTTGGGTTTGTTTTTACGGAGCAACAGCAGATGTGTTGTGCTTCACTTTTACAGCTTCTGGACTTGGACTGTGTGACGCAGTTCTGTGCACCTGATGGCAAAAACATATCCTACTGGGAGCACTTAGAAGACTAATAGAAACATAGAGAGTGTAATCGCATCCCTTAACATTTAAAGGGTGGGCATTTTTTCTCACCATTGTTTTCCGCTGTGATATCATTGTAGGGGAAGTAAAACCCCATATTCAACACCAGTGTTGGTCATCTTACTTCAAAAAAGTAATTAGTTACAGTTACAAATTACTTCTCCCAAAAAGTAATTGAGTTAGTAACTCAGTTATCACATTGTAAAAGTAACTCAGTTACTCAGCAGAGTAACTGAAGTTATTGTTTATGTTCTATAAGGGTATTACGTTCTATAACAGCTTGAATATCAAAGATGTTTAAATTAACTGATTGAAGCATAAAAACACTATATATAGTATTTTAGAACATTTGGTATTTATTTCAACTCAATAGATTGCAGCCTGTCATATGATATACATAGAAATAAAAACATATAAAAAATAAATATTGAAAATAAAATTCAATGGCAAATTTAAGTCACACAAATGTAAACTTGTGTAAAAATAAACAAAGGGAGACCTAGCCATTAAGTAGTGCAAATCTCTGTACCTGTAAATTATTGCACAATAAACAGAACACAATCCAACTCTCTCTGTAGATTAACATGTTCATTCTCAAAGAAAATGAATAATACAGAAATCTATTCTAAAATACTCCTCTCATCTAACAACTAAACCAGTGGTTGTTGCTGACACGTAAAATCGAGCGTTGCTTGTTTTAACAGTGGCTCTGTCTCCTTCACTGGAACTCACGCTAGCTTAATTTGGGGTTAGCAGCAGCAACAAGTGTCGTGTTAGCATGTGTTGATGTGCGGTGCTTTATAAGATTTGAGTTACTTGATGCAGACGTGGATAATGTCTTTTTTCCTCGACATAGCATGTTACAGAAATATTCTTGCCTTTAATTTCAATTAACGAGAAGTAGCCTAGTGCCGGTACTTCCAGTTCGAGACCGCCACCTTTGAATTTCCCCGGCTCCATTGTCGCTGACGCTGTCTTGTGTTTAGTGTTAGTCAGAGCGTGCAGTGAGACCGCGTCAGCCAATCATCACTTTTGCAGCGGTGTCATCATCCCCACCCCTGCTCTCTCCAGCAGCAGCTGATGTGTAGCCAAAGCATGACACCTCGCACTTTATTCAACCAAATTGTAGTAACTTTACATTCTCAGTAACGATAACGGCGTTACAACGATGGAAAAAGTAATTAATTAGATTACTCGTTACTGAAAAATTAACGCCGTTATACTCTAATGCCGTTATACTCTAATGCCGTTATACTCTAATGCCGTTATACTCTAAAGCTGTTACTTCCAACACTGTTCAACACACGATGTCACTTTACCAGCCAATTTATTAGTAATAGCTGCAGTTGCTCTTTGCTGGCATCTAATGGAGGCATTGCACATTGCAAATCCACTCCTCCTTTCTACAGCCTGTGAGCTCCTACAAAAGCCCTTTAGGGACTAGCTGTTAGCTATGAACAAATCCCACAGAAATCGGTCAGATAATTTGTTTTTATAAATAGTCTAAGCCTTTCTAATAACTTGTGTGTTCAAATGAGGAAAAGACAATGCTCTTTTCCTCCTCTGTGTTATTTTGGCATGACAAAACAGTTATAGTTTTGACTGATTTTTTTCATGTCAAAACTTGACATGAGTCATGAGTACTACAACATTTTACACATACAACATTTTACACAATACACCTTTAAAACCAGGTTGGCTGACATTTACAAAGCCCCGATACACAAGTAGGTATAGCCAATATAGTTACAGGTCATCACTTGTTTGAATATATTGCCCATATAATACACAATGTCTAGTTTGACACACTATGGCTCCAAAGTGCATTGTCACACATTTTTTAGAAGAGGTGAAACTCAAATGTTCAGTGTTTACAGAGGCAGGTCCAGAGCAGTGGTTTCAGGCACCCGTTTGCCCTGTTGCATTATGGGAGTGTTATGCAATAGCAGATAGGTTGCGGCTGACTCATGGATTTATGGGCTATGGGCTTCTTTTGAAAAAAAAAGGCTGAGAATCCGAGAGGGGTGCTTTGGGGCCAACCCATGAGTCAGGACCGCACTGAGAACAGGCACCAGAAGTGAATATGTTGGATTCAACACAGGACTGAATAAAAAGATCTGATGATGACTTTTGATGTACCACGTTTAATGAAGAGTTATAATAATAATTAAAGCCGCAAGCGGCGATAAAGGCCCTCGCCTCCCTTGAGACCGCGGGGACACATATATTCGGAGGATTGCATGTCGTGCTTTAAAGCAAATTTGGAGCTGTTTAGATGAAAAGCCTTTAGCACAAAGTGTACGATTTAGGTGGTCATGTATTCCACCCAACATAGTAGATTTTCTGTTGAGTTTACGGTATGGCTGTAATAAACTTTTCTGTTTGCCCTAAGGTGTCCTATGGATGTACCAAGTTTTGTATTTCTACATTGGAAAAATTTACTTTCATTTTCCATAGAACCAATTATTTTGACTTTTCTAGGGGTCGCCACTGAGTCATTTTTCATATTTTTTTTTCGGGGACTTCAAATACATACATTTTTGCCGAGCTTGAAGTCTGGGACCAATAAAAATTACTTTTAGTTGCACGTTTACTGGGTCAAATTGAGGATCATTTTGCAGAAAAATTATAATAAAAAAAATATATACCAAATTATAATAAAATAAAATATAACTCGAGCAAAAAAGTCTAGAAAAACGCTTGTCTATTTTACATACATGTGTTTAGCTCATTTTGCCCAAGTTTGGTGTCTGTGGAATGAAGCAGCTATTTTCTGAGTTCTTTTAAAAAAGAGGTGTATTTTAAGTCGGTTCACATTTTCAATTCAAAATGGCCCCCATTGGCTTTTTTCTTCATAAGCCCATGCTGGATGTGTGTACCAAGTTTCATTTGCCTACGACAAACTAAAATTTTCACTTCCCATTGACTTTTTCCAAATATTTGGGACGTTGCTATGGCAACACATTTATAGATAGGGGGTGGTTGTCATTGGCTTTTATGCTCGTCATGACATAAGAGATGTGTGTACCAAATTTTATGTCTCTATGACAAACTAAATTCTTGGGTCCCATTATAAGTTTGTAGGGGGCGCTGGAGAGCCATTTCTAAAGATAACCCTTTTATTTACATATTTTTGTGTTCAGGTCATGAATGTGCACAAACGCCTTTTTGGGTCCAACTCGATCCGAGAAGCCGCTTGAGAGTTAAGAGACGTTTTATTTTCACAAAAATGGCCACCTCGTTACAGGCTTGCCACACCCATACCCGATAAGATATCAACAACAAAGTCACAACTTTGGTTGGCACATGTGTCTAGATGATACTGACCAAATTTGGGGCCATTTAGATTAAAACACAATGATTTGCATCTTTCTGCGCAAGGGGTGCGAATTTAGTGGCCGCGCCTTTCACCCCACATGGCGGACTTCCTGTTAAGTTTAGGGTGTGACTGTCATTGACTTTTCTGTTTGCCCTGAGGTGTCCTATGGATATACCAAGTTTCATTTTTCTACGTTGGAAAAAAGTTACTTTCACTTTCCATAGGCCCAATGTATTTTGACTTTTGTAGGGGTCGCCACTGAGTCATTTTTCGTATTTTTTTCGGCGACTTCAAATACATAAATTTTTGCCAGGCTTGAAGTCTGGGACCAATAAAAATGACTTTTAGTTGTTCGTTTACTGGGTTAAATTGAGGATCATTTTACAGAAAAATTATAATAAAAAAATATACACCGAATTATAATAAAAAATATATAACTCGAGCAAAAAAGTCTAGAAAAACACTTGTCTCATTTACATACATGTGTTTAGCTCATTTTGCCCAAGTTTGGTGTCTGTGGAATGAAGCAGCTTTTTCTGTGTACTTTTAAAAAGACGTGTATTTTAAGTCGGTTCACATTTTCAATTCAAAATGGCCGCCTTCCTGTGTGTGATAGGGTGTGGTCCCCATTGGCTTTTTGTTCATAAACCCATGGTGGATGTGTGTACCAAGTTTTATTTGCCTACAACAAACTAAAAATTTCACTTCCCATTGACTTTTTTCACATTTTTGGGACGTTGCTATGGCAACACATTTATAGATAGGGGGTGGTTGTCATTGGCTTTTATGCTCGTCATGACATAAGAGATGTGTGTACAAAATTTTATGTCTCTATGACAAACTAAATTCTTGGGTCCATTATAAGTTTGTAGGGGCGCTGGAGAGCCATTTCTAAAGATAACCCTTTTATTTACATATTTTTGTGTTCAGGTCATGAATGTGCACAAACGCCTTTTTGGGTCCAACTCGATCCGAGAAGGCGTTTGAGAGTTAAGAGACGTTTTATTTTCACAAAAATGGCCACCTCGTTACAGGCTTGCCACACCCATACCCGATAAGATATCAACAACAAAGTCACAACTTTGGTTGGCACACGTGTCTAGATGATACTCACCAAATTTGGGGCCATTTAGATTAAAACACAATGATTTGCATCTTTCTGCGCAAGGGGTGCGATTTTAGTGGCCGCGTTTCACCCCACATGGCGGACTTCCTGTTAAGTTTAGGGTGTGACTGTCATTGACTTTTCTGTTTGCCCTGAGGTGTCCTATGGATATACCAAGTTTCATTTTTCTACGTTGGAAAAAGTTACTTTCACTTTCCATAGGCCCAATGTATTTTGACTTTTGTAGGGTCGCCACTGAGTCATTTTTCGTATTTTTTTCAGCGACTTCAAATACATAAATTTTTGCCAGGCTTGAAGTCTGGGACCAATAAAAATGACTTTTAGTTGTTCGTTTACTGGGTTAAATTGAGGATCATTTTACAGAAAAATTATAATAAAAAATATATACCGAATTATAATAAAAAAATATAACTCGAGCAAAAAGTCTAGAAAAACACTTGTCTCATTTACATACATGTGTTTAGCTCATTTTGCCCAAGTTTGGTGTCTGTAGAATGAAGCAGCTTTTTCTGTGTACTTTTAAAAAGAGGTGTATTTTAAGTCGGTTCACATTTTCAATTCAAAATGGCCGCCTTCCTGTGTGTGATAGGGTGTGGTCCCCATTGGCTTTTTTGTTCATAAGCCCATGGTGGATGTGTGTACCAAGTTTTATTTGCCTACAACAAACTAAAAATTTCACTTCCCATTGACTTTTTCACATTTTTGGGACGTTGCTATGGCAACACATTTATAGATAGGGGGTGGTTATCATTGGCTTTTATGCTCGTCATGACATAAGAGATGTGTGTACAAAATTTTATGTCTCTATGACAAACTAAATTCTTGGGTCCATTATAAGTTTGTAGGGGCGCTGGAGAGCCATTTCTAAAGATAACCCTTTTATTTACATATTTTTGTGTTCAGGTCATGAATGTGCACAAACGGCTTTTGGGTCCAACTCGATCCGAGAAGGCGTTTGAGAGTTAAGAGACGCTTTATTTTCACAAAAATGGCCACCTCGTTACAGGCTTGCCACACCCATACCCGATAAGATATCAACAACAAAGTCACAACTTTGGTTGGCACACGTGTCTAGATGATACTCACCAAATTTGGGGCCATTTAGATTAAAACACAATGATTTGCATCTTTCTGCGCAAGTGCGATTTTAGTGGCCGCGTTTCACCCCACATGGCGGACTTCCTGTTAAGTTTAGGGTGTGACTGTCATTGACTTTTCTGTTTGCCCTGAGGTGTCCTATGGATATACCAAGTTTCATTTTTCTACGTTGGAAAAAGTTACTTTCACTTTCCATAGGCCCAATGTATTTTGATTTTGTAGGGTCGCCACTGAGTCATTTTTCGTATTTTTTTCGTCTTCAAATACATACCATTTTTGCCGAGCTTGAAGTCTGGGACCAATATAATGACTTTTGTGCATGTTCACTGGGTCAAATTTAGGATCATTTGGTCACAATAAAGATAAAAAAAAAAAAATCTGAGCAAAAACAATAGGCCCTCCGGCCATCACCGGCTCGCCTAATTAAAGCCGCAA
The DNA here is from genome assembly GCA_024416835.2 of Perccottus glenii. Classification (NCBI taxonomy): domain Eukaryota; kingdom Metazoa; phylum Chordata; class Actinopteri; order Gobiiformes; family Odontobutidae; genus Perccottus; species Perccottus glenii. Next base: position 23,103,518 of record CM044552.2, on the reverse strand, counting down.
GCGCGATAAAGGCCCTCGCCTCCCTTGAGACCGCTGGGACACATGCACTCGTGCTTTAAAGCGTAAACTTCACGGTAAAAGGATTCTGAGGAGTTTCTAAGACTCTAGCCGTGGCTCTGGAGGGGCCTCCTCTAAAGGAAGGATCCTGGCAATTGGGAAATGGCATTTATTTCCCAAAGGTTGCCTCTTCACAGACTCATTACGACCACAGCCACAAATGTATCAAAAACAAATTGATAACTTTTTTTGCACACGTGTCTAGATGATACTCACCAAATTTGGAGCTGTTTAGACTTTAGACAGAAGGGGTGCGATTTAGGTGGTCACGCATTACACCCAACATAGTAGATTTTCTGTTGAGTTTACGATATGGCTGTAATAAACTTTTCTGTTTGCCCTGAGGTGTCCTATGGATGTACCAAGTTTCATTTTTCTACGTTGGAAAAAGTTACTTTCACTTTCCATAGGCCCAATGTATTTTTACTTTTCTAGGGTCGCCACTGAGTCATTTTTCGTATTTTTTTCGGGACTTCAAATACATAAATTTTTCGCTGGGCTTGAAATCTGGGACCAATAAAAATGACTTTTAGTTGTACGTTTACTGAGTCAAATTGAGGATCATTTTGCAGAAAAATATGATAAAAAATATATACCAATTATAATAAAATTAAAGCCGCAAGCGGCGATAAAGGCCCTCGCCTCCCTTGAGACCAGGGGACACATGCACTCGGAGGAGTGCATTTCAGTGCTTTAAAGCGTAGACTTCACGGTAAAAGGATTCTGAGGAGTTTTCTAAGACTCTAGCCTTGGCTCTGGAGGGGCCTCCTCTAAAGGAAGGATCCTGGCAATTGGGAAATGGCATTTATTTCCCAAAGAAATGGCTGCCTCTTCACAGACTCATTACGACCACAGCCACAAATCTATCAAAAACAAATTGATAATTTTTTGGCACACGTGTCTAGATGATACTCACCAAATTTGGAGCTGTTTAGATGAAAAGCCTTTAGACACAAGGGGTGCAATTTAGGTGGTCACGCATACACCCAACATAGTAGATTTCTGTTGAGTTTACGATATGGCTGTAATACATTTTTCTGTTCGCCCTGAGGAGTTCTATGGATGTACCAAGTTTCATTTTTCTACGTTGGAAAAAGTTACTTTCACTTTCCATAGGCCCAATGTATTTTGACTTTTGTAGGGTCGCCACTGAGTCATTTTTCATATTTTTTTGCGACTTCAAATACATAAATTTTTCGCCGAGCTTGAAGTCTGGGACCAATAAAAATGACTTTTAGTTGCACGTTTACTGGGTCAAATTGAGGATCATTTTGCAGAAAAATTATAATAAAAAAAAATATACCAAATTATAATAAAATAAAATATAACTCGAGCAAAAAAGTCTAGAAAAACACTTGTCTCTTTTACATACATGTGTTTAGCTCATTTTGCCCAAGTTTGGTGTCTGTGGAATGAAGCAGCTATTTTCTGAGTTCTTTTAAAAAGAGGTGTATTTTAAGTCGGTTCACATTTTCAATTCAAAATGGCCGCCTTCCCGTGTGTGATAGGGTGTGGTCCCCATTGGCTTTTTGTTCATAAGCCCATGCTGGATGTGTGTACTACCAAGTTTCATTTGCCTACAAACTAAAAATTTTCACTTCCCATTGACTTTTTCCAAATATTTGGGACGTTGCTATGGCAACACATTTATAGATAGGGGTGGTTGTCATTGGCTTTTATGCTCGTCATGACATAAGAGATGTGTGTACCAAATTTTATGTCTCTATGACAAACTAAATTCTTGGGTCCCATTATAAGTTTGTAGGGGCGCTGAGAGCCATTTCTAAAGATAACCCTTTTATTTACATATTTTTGTGTTCAGGTCATGAATGTGCACAAACGCCTTTTGGGTCCAACTCGATCCGAGAAGCCGTTTGAGAGTTAAGAGACGCTTTATTTTCACAAAAATGGCCACCTCGTTACAGGCTTGCCACACCCATACCCGATAAGATATCAACAACAAAGTCACAACTTTGGTTGGCACATGTGTCTAGATGATACTCACCAAATTTGGGGCCATTTAGATTAAAACACAATGATTTGCATCTTTCTGCGCAAGTGCGAATTTAGTGGCCGCGCCTTTCACCCCACATGGCGGACTTCCTGTTAAGTTTAGGGTGTGACTGTCATTGACTTTTCTGTTTGCCCTGAGGTGTCCTATGGATATACCAAGTTTCATTTTTCTACGTTGGAAAAAGTTACTTTCACTTTCCATAGGCCCAATGTATTTTGACTTTTCTAGGGGCCGCCACTGAGTCATTTTTCGTATTTTTTTTTCCGGGGACTTCAAATACATAAATTTTTTGCCGGGCTTGAAGTCTGGGACCAATAAAAATGACTTTTAGTTGTTCGTTTACTGGGTTAAATTGAGGATCATTTTGCAGAAAAATTATAATAAAAAATATATACCAAATTATAATTAAAAAAATATAACTCGAGCAAAAGTCTAGAAAAACACTTGTCTCATTTACATACATGTGTTTAGCTCATTTTGCCCAAGTTTGGTGTCTGTGGAATGAAGCAGCTTTTTTCTGTGTACTTTTAAAAAGAGGTGTATTTTAAGTCGGTTCACATTTTCAATTCAAAATAACTGCCTTCCTGTGTGTGATAGTGTGGTCCCCATTGGCTTTTTGTTCATAAGCCCATGGTGGATGTGTGTACCAAGTTTTATTTGCCTACAACAAACTAAAAATTTCCACTTCCCATTGACTTTTTTCACATTTTTGGGGCGTTGCTATGGCAACACATTTATAGATAGGGGGTGGTTGTCATTGGCTTTTATGCTCGTCATGACATAAGAGATGTGTGTACAAAATTTTATGTCTCTATGACAAACTAAATTCTTGGGTCCATTATAAGTTTGTAGGGGCGCTGGAGAGCCATTTCTAAAGATAACCCTTTTATTTACATATTTTTGTGTTCAGGTCATGAATGTGCACAAACGCCTTTTTGGGTCCAACTCGATCCGAGAAGGCGTTTGAGAGTTAAGAGACGTTTTATTTTCACAAAAATGGCCACCTCGTTACAGGCTTGCCACACCCATACCCGATAAGATATCAAAAAAAAGTCACAACTTTGGTTGGCACACGTGTCTAGATGATACTCACCAAATTTGGGGCCATTTAGATTAAAACACAATGATTTGCATCTTTCTGCGCAAAGTGCGATTTTAGTGGCCGCGTTTCACCCCACATGGCGGACTTCCTGTTAAGTTTAGGGTGTGACTGTCATTGACTTTTCTGTTTGCCCTGAGGTGTCCTATGGATATACCAAGTTTCATTTTTCTACGTTGGAAAAAAGTTACTTTCACTTTCCATAGGCCCAATGTATTTTGATTTTGTAGGGGTCGCCACTGAGTCATTTTTCGTATTTTTTTTTCGGCGACTTCAAATACATACCATTTTTTCAAGCTTGAAGTCTGGGACCAATAAAAATGACTTTTTGTGCATGTTCACTGGGTCAAATTTAGGATCATTTTCACAATAAAGATAAAAAAAAAAAAAAAAAAAAAAAAAAAAATAAATCCGAGCAAAAACAATAGGCCCTCCCGCCATCACCGGCTCGGGCCTAAAATATAACTCGAGCAAAAAGTCTAGAAAAACACTTGTCTCATTTACATACATGTGTTTAGCTCATTTTGCCCAAGTTTGGTGTCTGTGGAATGAAGCAGCTATTTTCTGAGTTCTTTTAAAAAGAGGTGTATTTTAAGTCGGTTCACATTTTCAATTCAAAATGGCCGCCTTCCCGTGTGTGATAGGTGTGGTCCCCATTGGCTTTTTGTTTATAAGCCCATGCTGGATGTGTGTACCAAGTTTCATTTGCCTACAACAAACTAAAATTTCACTTCCCATTGACTTTTTCACATTTTTGGGGCGTTGCTATGGCAACACATTTATAGATAGGGGTGGTTGTCATTGGCTTTTATGCTCGTCATGACATAAGAGATGTGTGTACAAATTTTATGTCTCTATGACAAACTAAATTCTTGGGTCCCATTATAAGTTTGTAGGGGGCGCTGGAGAGCCATTTCTAAAGATAACCCTTTTATTTACATATTTTTGTGTTCAGGTCATGAATGTGCACAAACGCCTTTTGGGTCCAACTCGATCCGAGCGTTTGAGAGTTAAGAGGCGTTTTATTTTCACAAAAATGGCCACCTCGTTACAGGCTTGCCACACCCATACCCGATAAGATATCAACAACAAAGTCACAACTTTGGTTGGCACATGTGTCTAGATGATACTCACCAAATTTGGGGCCATTTAGATTAAAACACAATGATTTGCATCTTTCTGCGCAAGGGGTGCGATTTTAGTGGCCGCGCCTTTCACCCCACATGGCGGACTTCCTGTTAAGTTTAGGGTGTGACTGTCATTGACTTTTCTGTTTGCCTGAGGTGTCCTATGGATATACCAAGTTTCATTTTTCTACGTTGGAAAAAAGTTACTTTCACTTTCCATAGGCCCAATGTATTTTGATTTTGTAGGGGTCGCCACTGAGTCATTTTTCGTATTTTTTTTTCTGCGACTTCAAATACATAAATTTTTCGCTGAGCTTGAAGTCTGGGACCAATAAAATGACTTTTCGTGCATGTTCACTGGGTCAAATTTAGGATCATAGGTCGACAAGAAAGATAAAAAAAAAAAAAAAAAAATCCGAGCAAAAACAATAGGCCCTCCCGGCCATCACCGGCTCGGGCCTAATAATGAATGAAGAGTTATTTGCTGTTCTTCCCTCTCAATACTGCCCATGTAGGTGTTGAAGTCATATGCTGGCCAAAAACACGTTAAAACATCACGTTAAAACTCAATAGATTCTGTACCATTATAAGAATCATTGAAAAATTTTTAGAAAATCTGGGATATATCTGACACTGGAAGACATTTATACAGGATTCAAAAACATGTTGGTATGTGTAGAACAGTGGGCAGAAACCCAAGGGAAGATAGAGTCTTCACCTACATAAGAATAGGTCACAGCGGATCAAACGGTAAATGATGTGCATTTATATAGCACTTTTCTGTACCTTTCTCAGGCGCTTTACATGATGCTTCCATTTACCCCATTCACACATATTCACACCTGGGGCAGACAGAGAGGGGGGCTGACATACACAAGGCACACACAGCCTTATCCAACCACCACCAAACTCACCTCTACATTCATACACCAGTGCTACAGACTGTGGAGGTAAGGTGGGTTAAGTTAACCTTTCAGTTTTCAGTCTCTGACTCCCTCCATAAAATAGACAAGCACCCTTCTGGATGAGAGTGGGAGGGGCAAAATAAAGACATGGTTTAGAAAGAGCAGTCTTGACCTTACAATGTCAAATCTTCTTTAGGGAACCATCACAAAAACTCTGTATTCTCCTCATCGAATGAATAAACTCTTAGAATATAGTGTTGACAGACTATAGAAATTTTGTAATTTTTTTTCTCCCTATTTATCTACTGTTTACATTCCAGTCCAGTAGGTGGCAGTAAATTCTCCTCTCAGCTGGTTGCATTATATCACTTTACATTACATTACCGTCACCATTAAATGAAAATGAAGAAGAATTATCTGCTGAAGGAAGGATCTGTTTGTTTGTTTGGTTAAAAAAACAAACAAACAAAAAACAGTCTTCTTGACCTAAAAAAATAGTGGGATCGATTTCAGTTAGCGCTGAGCATAACTCAATTGTTGTGTTTGATATTATTGCTGTCTTACTAATTATTAAATTCGTTGTGTGTACATTGTTTTCTGTTTAACTTGTGGTTAGTACTGTTGTGTGTGTGTAGAAAAGTTCTAATTGTAAACTGTCTACAGTTGGCTTGACTTAACTGTCTGTACACTAGCTTAGCTAAGCTACTCGGTGTTGTCGCGGTGGCGATGGAGTGTGTCTCATGTTTGTTGTTGTTGGCTAGGCTGTCTCTATTAGAGAAATCGTTTGTGAGTTAGAGGAGCTAGATCAGCATAGACAGGGTTTGGTTACTTTAGATGTGTCAAGGTTTCTGGATAGTATTAGATGCAGGTCTGATAGCAGTCCTGCTAGCGATTGTTCTTATTATATATAGCTGCTTCAGCTGTTGTTGCAGAGAAGGCAACATTTGTCCTGGTCAGGACGCGAGCATGCAGGTGTTACGGGTCCCAGGTGTGGCGACCACGAAAACAAAAAGAATGATCTGTTAAATAAAAGGTATATTGTTAGAGCAATGACGACAGGAGCACTCTTTTCTTTCTCCAAATTGCTTCTCTTTAAATTATATGCAAGCCATAACCAATGTACAATCAGGTGCATCAATGTCTAATACAATCAGTAGTATAATGTCATTACTTCTAATTACTGCTAATTCCTACTGCTTTTCACACTTTAACCTTTCTTAAACAGCAATGTAAAATACACAGTACAGCTTTAATAAGCTTAAGGCTTCAATGGCATTCAGTGCAAAACTCAGGATTACTCCACTGAACAATTACATAAGTATATTAAAACTCACTCAAAACTGGACTAAGCACCACAAAATGTACAATACTTGTATGTAACTTGCAAATTATAAACATATTTAAACATATTTAATCAGCAAACTCAATATTATTCACATTTACACATTACACTTCTCTGTCTTAACATTTACTGAACAAATACTTCACTCTATTTCCTAAACAGTCACAAAAAGTCACATCAGGAGTCATGTACCATCAATGGGAGCAATATACACAGAGTATACAGCCTATTCTATGATGTCTCAGGGGATTACCCCATTTTGGCGCGAGTTTACGAACTCTCGCGATACTAACGCGAAACAACGCGAGATTTGGAGCACAGCGCTCGGTTTTCCGCCATTACATGCTCACAGACTTTCACAAGTCTTAGCCTTAAAGTGCACAAATTATCACACAAAACATTGTTAGCTAGTGAAACAAGTAAAACGAAACTTAAAGGTCTTTGTTTGTGGTAGTTTTAACCAAGTACTGACCTGTTAAATAAAAGGTATATTGTTAGAGCAATGACGACAGGAGCACTCTTTTCTTTCTCCAAATTGCTTCTAACCGGAAACAGGAAGTTGGTCCTCATTTGGCAACCCGGAACAGACTACTCCAGTGCCAAAGGTTCCGCTTGCTGCTACAATACTATAAACCCATTATTTATACAGGAATACATACAATAAATGTAAATCAATAATTCTCTTAATATTTAAAGAGGCATCACACTCTAAAAGTTTTACAAAAATAAGCTTGAGCATTAATCTATTCCAAATGTGGTCGCCCATATTTGGGTGCGCCACACGCTCCCCAACAACAAAAGTGGCTCCTGACGCTTCACCTTAATAATTCAAAACCTCATAAGCCTAATGAACAAACTTGCAAGTAATGTCTTTGGAACAGCTTCATATAAGGCTCTTCAAGTGTCTTAAGTCTTTCAGTTCAAACGCAGGGGATGGGGCATGGGACAGGTAGGTAAGGGTTTGGTGTAAGGGGGCATGGGGCAGGTAAGTAAGGGTTTGGTGTAAGGCCTGGGGAATGAAAGGGTGGATAAAGGGGAGGGTAATATAGGAAGGGATACTGTGCAGGCTGGATGTAGACTGCATTCACCGTGGGACGAGGCTGGTAAGTGGGCTGGCCTAGGGATGGATAGGTGAACACCATGTTCGGCTGTCTCTGCCGGGTGGACCGCCTCTGGGGGGTTGGCGATTCTGGATGTGGTTCTGGTACTGGGTACCGATCAGGTTCAAACGCTGGTCCAGGATCAGGCACTGGTGTGTTTTCTACCTGGTGGAGTGGCTGGGATATCTCTTTCTCGTGGTCTGGCTGAGGTAGGTCCATAAGTAGGTGTTGTCCGTCCTCAGTGTGTCCTACTTGGTCCTCTTCTGTGACAATGTCTCTTTCTAGTTCAGGTTGAATACAAGTTATTTCCTCTTGTCGTGTCTGATATGGGCAAAGTCTACTTTGTGACTCACTGTGAACTTGTTCAACTGGGCGTTGGCCCTCATGGCAATATCTGGGCACACGAAACCAGTAGAGGGGCTCTTCTTCTTCGGAGTCGCTTGGCTCTGGGTTGTGTGACTGTCCTGGTGTCTTAGGTCTTTCTGTTGACTTCTGGTTTCTCATGTGTGGTTTGGCAACTTGGATAGCGTCTACCGGCAAGTCGTTCACTTGTAACAGCAGGTTTCTGTGCAGAGTACGGATGGGACGGCCCCCTGTCTCTGGACTGACTTTGTAGACAGGGTTGTCGCCAACCTGCTCTCTCACAATGTAGACTGTTTGTTCCCAGTAGGGCCTCAGTTTGCCAGGGCCACCTCTTTCACCCAGATTACGTACGAGTACTCTGTCTCCAGTCTGTAGCGTTACTCCTTTGCACTTTTTGTCATAGTTTGCTTTACCTTTAGAACTTGACTGTTGGCTGTTAGCATTTGCGATGCGGTATGCCTCTATCATTTTCCCCTTCCATTTCTCAGCATATCCGTGTGGTGTCTCTGTGTCGTTTTCTGTCATGAGACCAAAGAGGAGGTCCACTGGGAGGCGAGGATGCCTGCCATACAACAGGTAGTACGGAGAAAAGCCAGTGGCCTCGTGTTTAGTGCAGTTGTAAGCATGGATGACATGGGGCAGATGTTCTTTCCAGTTTTGTTTTTCTTTCTCTCCCAATGTCCGTAGCATTTGCAACAAGGTGCGATTCAGTCTTTCAGCAGGGTTACCTTGGGGGTGATAGGGGGACGTTCTTGAGTGACCAACACTTGCAAGTTCTCTGAGGGACTTGAACAGTTCGTTTTCGAATTCGCGACCCTGGTCGTGATGGAGCTTGGAGGGGTATCCGAATTTGGGGATGAAATCGTTGAAGAGGCGATCTGCTGCTGTCTTTGCGGCCTTATTTTTGGTGGGGTAAGCTTGCGCGAACCTGGTGAAATGGTCCACTACTACAAGAATGTACTCAAATCCACCTTTGCATGATTCGAGGTGCAGAAAGTCAATGCAAACAAGCTCAAGTGGAGAGTTAGATGTTACACTTCCCATTGGTGCTCTCTCGTGTGTAGCTGGCTTCTTTTGCTTTATGCACTGACACTTCCTTGTGACATACTCCTCAATCTCTCTCTTCATGAAAGGCCAGTAGAATCGCTCTCGGGCCAGACTGAGGACTTTCTCAACACCGACATGGCCCATGTTGTTATGGAGGTGGGTGAGAGCAATCGATCTGTAAACAGCCGGCAGGACTAGTTGCTGACGCTCAGTGGTCTTTCTGTAGAGAAGGCCATTCTCAATGTGCAGCCGACTCCATTCTCTCAACAGCCTTTTTGTGTTTGTGTTAACTTTGTCATCTTCTTTTGGTGACATGCCTTTCTCTTTCATATCAATCACTTTTCCGATGGCTGAATCTGCTCTCTGTTCTTGTACTAGCTTGTCATGACTGATGGACTGCAGAGGCTCTTTGAGAGGCTGACTTAGTGAGGCGAGGTTAAGGGCTGCAATCCATGCCACATCATCTTGCTTGGCTCTTCTACTCCCTTCCCAAACTGCACCTACAGCTTCCTCTGACAGTTCCTCTGAGCACTCTCTCATGAATGTGTCAATGTCGAACGGGCAACGGGACAGCACATCGGCATCAATGTTCACTTTTCCTGGACGGTATTTTACGTCGAAATGGAAATCTGCCAGTTGTCCAACCCAACGATGTCCGACTGCGTTTAGTTTAGCTGTGCTAAGGACATACGTCAATGGGTTGTTGTCTGTAAAAATGGTGAAATGTGGTGCGTAATAGAGGTAGTCTCTAAATTTGTCACAAACTGCCCACTTGAGGGCTAGAAACTCCAGTTTCCCGCTGTGTAAATGGTAGTTTTGCTCGGCTGGTGTTAACGTACGTGACCCATATCCGATCACTCTCATCTTGTTATTTTGGTTTTGGTAAAGGACAGCGCCTAGGCCTTTCTGGGACGCGTCCGTGTGGAGTATGAAAGGGCAGGTGAAGTCGGGGTACGCCAATACTGGTGGCTGGGTGAGCATGTCAATCAAACGCTCAAGGATCTCTTGATGTTCCTTGTTCCACTGCACTGGAGCTCGAGAAGACTGCTGGGAACGTTTTGCACTGCCTCTGGTTGGTTTAGGTGTTGGTGTGTCGGACTGGACCTGGAGCAAGTCGTACAGCGGTTTGGCTATGCGCGAGAAGTCCTGCACATACGTCCGATAGTAGCTCAGGAATCCCAAAAGCTGTCTGACTTCTCCGACGGTCCGTGGTCTTCTGTGCTTGAGCGACTGCACAGCCTCAATGTCCTTGGGGTCCACCTTCACTCCATCTGCCGACACCAAGCGCCCAACATACCGAACCTCTTTGCGGAACAACTCGCACTTCTCGGGCTTCAGTTTCACTCCATGACGTTGTAAAGCTTGGAGGACTTTCTGTAGCACTTGGACATGTTCATCAAATGACTTTGAGAAGCAAAGCACGTCGTCAAGGTAAGGGATGCAGCACTCGTCGCGGAGCGTGTCGAGCATCTCTTCCATGCTCCGTTGAAAGGCTGCTGGTGCATTCGACAGCCCGAAAGGTATCCTCACCCATTCGTAGAGGCCCCACGGAGTGGTAAATGCTGTCAGGTACCTTGAACCTTCTGCAATGAAACCTTGATGGTAAGCTTTACCCTGGTCCAAGATCGAAAACCAGCTGTAACCTCCGAGCGAATCTGTGAGGTCCTGAATCCGGGGCAGCGGGTGTCGATCTGGCACAGTCTTGTTGTTTAGGAGGCGATAATCAATACATAGACGCAAAGATCCGTCTTTCTTCCTCACACAGATGACAGGAGCTGCATAGGGCGACTGTGACTTTACAATCCATCCTTTGACAATCAACTCTTGGATATACTCCTTTACCTCCCTGTAAAGGGGCTTTGGGATGGAGGTATAGGCCCTCTGTACTGGTGTGTCATCTTTGAGTCTGATTTCCATTTGTAAAGAAGGAATACAGCCTATGTCGGTACTGTCGCGGGAGAACGCCTCACACTCTTCCATCAGCACCTTTTCAACTGACTTTTGCTGGTCTGGGTTCAGGTGACTAAGGTCGACTTGAGGTAACCAGGGCTCAGCAGGCGAATCACGAGGAGGGGTTGCTTTGTTAACCTCAACTGCTGTGACAGCGGCCTGTATCGACTGAGTTGGCTCTGGCGTGTCTGTCGGAATGTCCGTCTCGAAAACTTTTGCGACATGCTGGATGGTACCTAGGACTGTTCTCTTTGGTAGGATTATCTCATGGTTTAAGTGGTTGGAGATGGGAATTTTGACAAAAGGTCTTTGAGAGTTTTTAATCTCTAGGAGCCCTTCTCCTACACTCAGATGTCTTAGAGCAATATTTTCTTCAGGATCATACAGCACAAGGGAATCAGAGGTGTCAAAGTTTTGGGGCACCCTGCACCATACTTGAACAACTTTGCCGGCTGGAATGGTCACGTTGTCTTTGCCGACTCTCACTACGGCTGGGTCACAATCTGGGCTTTGTGGCACTTGTATAAAGTTCACCATAGCTACTACTTGTTCTTCATTTATCCCAAACGCTCTGCATAGGAGGTCGTACATTAAGGCTTTGGCCACTTCATCTGACTCTTGCCTTTGGAGGATAGTTCCTAACACATTTGCTCCTACTAGTGGCTGAGGGAGTGACAGCTTACTAACAAGGAACGGGGCTTGTACAGTGAGGTTGGGATTTTCATGACCAGCTAGAGTGACTGTAAGCTCAACCCACCCGTCGTAAGGAACTGCTTGGCCGTTAACTGCATAAACTTCAAGTTCGTCATTTAGCAGCTCGTGGAGTGGTCTCACTTGATAGTTTGGGATGTATCTTCTGACCCACTGTCTGTCAACTATGCTCACTTGTGAACCCGAATCAAATATTACTGTCACAGGATAGCCACCAATCAAACATTTTAGTAAACTTTTCTTACCAACTAGGGGCACTCTGCAGCTTGTGGATGTAAAACTTTGGCAGGAGGAGACATGTTTTCTCTTATCTCGCTTTAACTGCTTTCTTGTCTGCTTACTATTGTGTTTGTTGCACTGCGTTGTGGACTGTGTGAGTGGACTTTACTGGCTGGGGCTGTGGCTCTGCTCCGGCCTCTGGCTGCCCCTTGACAGAGACCACCCCGCTTTCCCTGAGTCCTGGTCCGATTTAGGCATCCCACTGCTCTGTGTCCTGACTCACCACATACAAAGCAATGACTACAGTCCTGTAAGTGCTGTTCTGTACACTTTGGACAGAGGAAAGTTTTCTTTTGGGGGGGTCTGGGGTGGTTTGCCGGGGGTTGGAAAGAGGGGTCTGATGGTGGTTGTAGGGATGGACAGTAAGCTAGTTCTGCTTTCTGTCCCATTAGACTGGCCACCATGTTAGTTAAAGTCTCTACTTGGTCGGCAAGCTGTTTGATTGTTTGTAAAGTTTGTTGGTCTTTGGCTATTTTGTCTTCCGTTTTAATCATAGCACTTTGAGCTTGTGTGAACTTTTGGCGAGCGACTTGGCCTAGTCTTCGCTGATGCTCATTTTCATCGCTGATTATCTTTGTGACCTCACTAAGAATCTCTTCATCAGTGACATTGTTGTTCGAGGTGAGGGGTCTTAGTCTTTGTCGCAGGTCTGCATATTTGACTCCCAGGCCTTGATAGATTGTGTGTAGAAACACTCCCTGGACAGTTATTGGATCATAAGAAATGTCTGTGTTGGCCTGCTTGGACTGGAAAATTAACTTCTGTTTGAGTCCAATCATGCGATATAAAAACTGCTGAGGTGACTCTTGTTCTGTTTGCCTGGCGCACATCAGCTCCTGGAACATCTCCGTTGTTGCCTTTTCTCCAAGATGAGACCTGAGGAAACCCTGGAGTTCGTGGAGAGACAGGTCGTCCTTGAGCATGAGCATATCCCTGAAGGTGCCGGGTTTTACAATTCTCAGTACACCTCTAACAATTTCAGCTTCTGCGAATCCTTCCTTGACTCCTTCATTAATTTGCTTTGTAAGACTGTTGTAACTCATTTCAGAGTTATTGTCTCCAATTTGTCCTCCAAACACTTTGAATTCTCTGCGAGGCAAGTAGGAAAGGTCTCTGAGGGTGACAAGTCTTTCTTGACTGACATGTGGTTGTGAGTGACTGCGATGGCTTGGTGTAGCAGTTGACTGGGGTGCTACTGTGTCACATAGCCTTAGTCTCTCACCCAGTGTCTCATATGCTTTCCTCAGCTCCTCTATTGACTGCGTTTTATTGTTTGAATTTGCACCAGGTGGTATGTCTGGTGGACCATTAGGTGGTGTTTGTCCTAGCAACATGTGGGATGGACTTGGGCGTGGCATGTTGGTAAATGCTTCGCTCCCGTCAGATGGTTGCTTTGTACTGCCATTTGTCTGGATAATTTGGTTTATTAGATCATCCAGCATTAACAGTTGACTCATGCCCTCGTCTTCGAGTTGCAGCAGTGCAGTTGACTGCAAGTAGGAAGTGACATAGTCCATGCAGCTGTCTTCATCGTCCTGGCTAAACTGCACTGTGTCTTTATTTTCTCGTGCAAGGTTCTTATATAGCTCGAAGAGGTCTGGGCTAGGGAGTGTAAATAAGCGCCTCTGATGCTCCAGATCAATTCCTTCCTTGCAGTTGACATGTTGAATGTGTTTTGGTTGTTGGCGTATTAGACTTGAGCACGCTGCACCTCTCACAGCAGTGCGGTTCCACGTTGAGACGAAGATCCTTTACACCTTGATCTTTCCTCTGGACACCCACAGGCTGACTTGGCAGGAGTCTGGTCACCGTCGTGTCGTTGTTCTGGTATCACTGGATCTGCCCTCGACGACTGTTGAGGAGAGATCCCGGACGAGCCCCCACAGTTTGTTACGGGTCCCAGGTGTGGCGACCACGAAAACAAAAAGAATGATCTGTTAAATAAAAGGTATATTGTTAGAGCAATGACGACAGGAGCACTCTTTTCTTTCTCCAAATTGCTTCTCTTTAAATTATATGCAAGCCATAACCAATGTACAATCAGGTGCATCAATGTCTAATACAATCAGTAGTATAATGTCATTACTTCTTATTACTGCTAATTCCTACTGCTTTTCACACTTTAACCTTTCTTAAACAGCAATGTAAAATACACAGTACAGCTTTAATAAGCTTAAGGCTTCAATGGCATTCAGTGCAAAACTCAGGATTACTCCACTGAACAATTACATAAGTATATTAAAACTCACTCAAAACTGGACTAAGCACCACAAAATGTACAATACTTGTATGTAACTTGCAAATTATAAACATATTTAAACATATTTAATCAGCAAACTCAATATTATTCACATTTACACATTACACTTCTCTGTCTTAACATTTACTGAACAAATACTTCACTCTATTTCCTAAACAGTCACAAAAAGTCACATCAGGAGTCATGTACCATCAATGGGAGCAATATACACAGAGTATACAGCCTATTCTATGATGTCTCAGGGGATTACCCCATTTTGGCGCGAGTTTACGAACTCTCGCGATACTAACGCGAAACAACGCGAGATTTGGAGCACAGCGCGGCTCGGTTTTCCCGCCATTACATGCTCACAGACTTTCACAAGTCTTAGCCTTAAAGTGCACAAATTATCACACAAAACATTGTTAGCTAGTGAAACAAGTAAAACGAAACTTAAAGGTCTTTGTTTGTGGTAGTTTTAACCAAGTACTGACCTGTTAAATAAAAGGTATATTGTTAGAGCAATGACGACAGGAGCACTCTTTTCTTTCTCCAAATTGCTTCTAACCGGAAACAGGAAGTTGGTCCTCATTTGGCAACCCGGAACAGACTACTCCAGTGCCAAAGGTTCCGCTTGCTGCTACAATACTATAAACCCATTATTTATACAGGAATACATACAATAAATGTAAATCAATAATTCTCTTAATATTTAAAGAGGCATCACACTCTAAAAGTTTTACAAAAATAAGCTTGAGCATTAATCTATTCCAAATGTGGTCGCCCATATTTGGGTGCGCCACACAGGCAGGGGCAAGCCTGAAAAGCGGTTGTCCGCTCTTGTCCGCCGGCCTGCTTCCTGGCCCCCTCTCTTTAAGGGGGAATAGTGATGAACAGTGTTGGAAGTAACGGCGTTAGGCTATAACGGCGTTACTAATAGAGTTTATTTTTCACTAACGGAGTAATCTAATTAATTACTATTCCCATTGTTACAACGCTGTTATCGTTACTGAGAATAAAAATGGTTGCGTTACTACAATTTAGTTGACTAAAGTGCGAGGTGTCATGCTTTGGCTACACATCAGCTGCCTGGAGAGAGCAGGGGTGGGGATGACACCGCTGCAAAAGCGATGATTGGCTGACGCGGTCTCACTGCACGCGCTGACTAACACTAAATGCAAGTCAGCGTCAGCGACAATGGCGAGGAGCTGGGGAAATTCAAAGGTAGCGTTCTCGAACTGGAAGGACCGGCACTACTTCTTGTTGAAATTAAAGGCAAGAATGTTTCTGTAACATGCTTGTTATGTCCAGAAAAAGTTCTCTTGATAACATTTATAGTAAAATCCTTTGTGGACATGCGCCCTTTTGAAAGGTAAAGTGTAGTTTGTGTGGTCTATTGAGTGTCAGATGGCATTTGAGAATGTTAAAGCTTTGTTGTGTGCTGCTCCGGTCCTTAATGCTCCACACTAAGACCAACCTTTTAAACTGGACGTTGATGAATCTAGTGAGAATTGTTGGGTTCTTGTGAGGGGATTGCCTGTCCTGGTGTACCTGTGAGCCGAGTCAGGTAACTATTTAAATCATTCTGAACACTGCCTCGGTCCTTCTGGCTGTCTTCCTGTCTGCTGGTCGGCAACTCTGCCATTTGTTCTGTTTGGTTTGACTTGGTTTTTGTTTTGTTTTTTTGGTTCAGCCTAGGTTATGGTTGAGCTTGGTTCCTTAGTTTGCCCTTCTAGTTTACATTTACATGGTAGCAAAAAGCATAACTGCACCAAAAACTAGTCAGCTAAAACCCAGCACAATATACAAAGCTATGGATAGGAGAGAATTTTTTTTTTTTTTTTTAGAAAAGGAATTGATAGAAAAGGAAGTTAGTGTTTGTCAGTCAGGTGTTGACGGAAGAGCTGTGTTTTCAGGTGTTTTTTTAAAGATGGCTACAGAATCTGCTGATCTTGTAGCAGCAGGTAGATCATTCCACCAATGTGGAACAGATCCAGAGAAGGTACGCGAGAGTGATTGTTGTTCCTTTTTGGGACGGTACCACCAGACGTTCATTTGCAGAGCGCAGGGATCTGGTAGGAACGTAGGTCTGTATTAGTGAGTGAAGATATGAGGGTGTGGAACCAGTGGTGGTCTTGTAGGCCAAGAGCATAGCTTTGAACTTGATGACCTAATGAAGAGAGGAGTTACGTGCGCTCTCTTCGGTTCATTAAACACACCTCTTGCTGCTGCATTCTAGATCAGCTGCAGAGTTTTTTTAAATTTTTATTTATTTAACCTTTATCAACCTTTATTTTGTTGTGCAGGCAGGGAGTCCAGCCAGTAGATCATTGCAATAATCCAGTTTGGACAAAACAAGAGCCTGGACTAGTATTTGTGTAGAGTGCTCTGATAGGAAAGGTCTAATTTTCCTAATGTTGTAGAGGATGAATCTACAGGACCGGGTGGTGCTGGCAACATGACTTGTGAAGTTTAGCTGATCATCAATTACCACTCCCAGATTTCTGGCAGTGCTGGACATTGTAATGGTTGATAAGCCTAGTTGAATGGAGAGGTTATGGCAGGTCCCTGCGTTGGTCGGAATCACAAGCAGTTGTGTTTTTGCAAGGTTCAGCTACAGGTGATGGTCCTTCATCCAAAGTGAGATGCCACCCAGGCATGCCGAGATGCGAGCAGAGACCGTCAGCTCGGCATGGTCTGACTGTAGTTAGACCTTGTGTTATTTTTGCACTTTACAATACACACACATTCAGCTCACTTTCAGCATCATCACATAGCGTGGCTAATCAGAAGATTTGGTAGATTTCCCAATGGGCCCCCCCCCCACCTCCCCACACACACACACACACACACAAAAATAACAAACAAAGTTCTGCACAAACAGTTATATTTTATTATACACACACGATATGCACACCTGAAAGCTCATACTGGGGAGAAGTAGAGGCAAAGAGGTCTTCATCCTCAATATCAGATATTTGTGGAGACATGTGTAGCGGAGGAGGTGGTTGGCTCATCCTGAAGGGTCGAGACCATTCCTGCAGAGGCCTGTGTAGCAGGGGAGGTGGTTGGCTCACCCTGACCAGTGGCAGAGGATGCTCCAAAATAGTGTTGTCAAAAATATCGATATTTCGATAAATATCGATACTGAAATATCTCAAACGATACGATACTCATTTTCCGAAGTTTCGATACCGAGTATCGATACTAAGTATCGATATCGATTTTTTTATTTTTTATTTTTTTTTTTTTTACTTGCACTATTGTTTTCTGAATATATGACATCTGAGAGTCCTTTGAACAAGTGCACTACATCAGGGGTCTTCAAAAGGCGGACCGCGATCTGGACCGCAAGACAGTATTCATAATTACAAGCGCATTGTGTAAAACATATTTTTGAACCTGCACTTCTAGGACGGCTACGTCAACATGCGTGGGTCCTCAGGTTACTATGGTTACGGACAGAGCAGCGGAAAATTTCAACATGTTTAGCGTAGCCTGATAATGAGTTAGAAACAACTAAAATTTAAAAGCCTTGGCAAAACATAATAAAGATTCACTGACGTTATGGACGGGAGGGAACGTTTATTTTAATCAGAAAATAATTTGGCTTGAATTGATGATTTTGTATTTAAAATGTTCTCACACATGAAGGAGTACTAGGCATAATATGCAGGATTCCAGGCTGTTGTCAATAAACCACCAGGTCCTGAGCTTTAGCTTTAGCTTCTTTTGATTTTGTAGTATTTTCCTTTTGTCTGTGAGCTGTGTTTTGCGAAAGCTAAACACTCAAACATCCTCCCCATGTAACCAAAGAATAAAATACAGAAAACAGTGGATTATCAACATTCATCTCCATATTGTGGAATAAATGAGACTTTACTTTAAAGAATTATATTCAAACACATATCCTTTTATTAAAAATTTCCGGACCCCTCACGGTGAGGAAAGTTAACTAAGGTCTAAGCGGACCTTGGCTGATTTTATATTTATCTTTTAAATAAAAATTTTTTAAATAATAATATTGTGACAGTTGTTTTCCCTTTGGTATCGAAAATGGTATCGAATATCGATATTTTTGAAGGTATCGTATCGAAGTTAGAAATTCCAGTATCGTGACAACACTACTCCAAAATATTTTAGAAGTGCTCCTGAAATTGCAATTGAATTGCATTTGAAATCAAAAGACCATAGGATAATGTTTTATAAAGCTAAAACAGCCTGGGGTCAAATTGACTCAAAACATAATAGAAGGGTTACATAAACATGCTCTTACACACTAAATGTATGTCATTACACGCTATACCCTCCTAGACCCGGAAAAAAAAACATTTATTTATTTTATTAGTTTTTTTCCCCCATGTCATCACATTGTTTAGAGCATAGAAACAAATGATAAAAAAAAATAAATATTGAAAAATTATATTTTATTCATGTTATGCTATGGTCACTAGGACTCAGTTGTTTAAAAAATAAAATTACTTTAAATTATGTGTATAGGCAAAAACAATGGGATTTTATTTTTTTAATCACCAAAATCTTTTTGGGTTTCAGGATATTAATTTGTATATTAATCTAACTTTCATGAAAGAACTATTAGCTCTTTGGTTACTGCCTCAAATTCTATGCATGACACACTTTTAGTTATGACTTGTAAAACTATACTTAGGAAACTATACTTAGCACACTGTGTAGCAAATAGCAACATAGCAAATGTTCGTCTTTAACCTAAAGATTTGAAAATGCCGTTGGTTATTTACAGAGCCTAACGTTAAACCAACAGATGGAAATGATAACTGAACAGTTTTATTGCAAAGCACAATATTATAAATTAGATCTTGTGAGTTAGTTGAACCCAAATTATTGTTGTATAAGCATAGCAAGCATCATTAGCAAAAAGGCTAACAAAGAGTTATACCCACCACCAATTAACATTAGCTCTTCATTCATGAAATGGATACTGTAATCATACAGAAAGAGAGAACATAGTTGCATACCTTAATCTTTTGCTTGTTTCTCCTCCTCTTCTTTTCTTTTTTTTTTCGAAATTGGGCACCTGATGGCTTTGACCTTTTCTTCTCCATCTCTGTTTATTTGGCACTCGACAATCAACAGATTTCCCCCCCCCCCCAACTGTCACTCACGACCAGAAGTCAAGACTAAACCAATTCACCTTGATGACCGCATAATTGTTTTGTAATACCTAGTTTCATTTGCAGGAACTATAGGCTTCACAGGTCCACTGTGTCATGTACCTGTGAAGACTTCACGGAGCTGGCAAAGCTGGTATTCAGTAACATGTTTCGTTTTGAGGTAGTACAACAGATTAGTCGTACTTACTCTCGTGAAGTCTTCACGGAGACTTCACGGAGCTAGCATAGCCAGGCAATGCAGCCAAAGAGCGAGCGCGGGAGCGAGCGCGGGAGCGAGCGAGAGAGAGAGCGAGAGAGAGAGCGAGCGCGCGAGAGCGAGCGCGCGAGAGCGAGCGTGCGAGAGCGAGATTATAGATTAAATTAACATATAAAATCTTACACGTTTGTCAACAGAAAAAAGTGTGAAAGATCCCCGAATTGACCGTGCTGTTGCTTTATGCAAGAAGATTGTGAGTTCCTTTTCAGGAATACAGGAATAACATTAAAAAATACATTTAGCAGTTTGGCTTTCCTTAGGATCTATGTAACCTGTTCTGAAATGATTCTATTATAATTTATATATCGCAATATATATCGTTATCGCAAGAGGCTGCAATGTATATCGCAATATGGATTTTTGGCCATATCGCCCATCCCTATCCCGGGCTGAAAATGAGTCCAACCCCGGCCCTGTCATCACATTACTGATCTTACAGGTTAACACATCTCATATTGTAACCTACTTTCTTTACAGTTAATTTGGTGTAATTTTGGTTCAATTCATTTAAATAAAGATTATTTTGTTCAACGTTATTTTCAGCCTAGTGTCCGCTCATTATTTTGACCCCTTGAACCAGAGTTGTGACAGAGAGCTCAGAGAGCTTCATGGAATTAGTTTCCATGTGACCTTCAGCATACCAAGACATTTTAGAACATTTCATGCTCCCAACTTAATGGGAACAGTTAAGAGATGGCCCCTTTCTGTTCCAACATGAACTGGCCTGCACAGAGTCCTGACCTCAACCTGATAGAACACCTTTGGGAGGAATTAGAGCGGAGACTGTGAGCCAGGCCATCTCATCCAACATCAGTGTCTGACCTCACAAATGCACTTCTGGAAGAATGGTCAATTGCTTAATTGAGTCGGAGTAAGATCTGCATGAAACCACACTGACAGACTCCACACAGAAGAGTTTAAATGTAAATGTACATGGCAGCACTTACACCACTCTAGATGTTCTGGCACATTATGTCCACCAACTGATTTTTCTCACAATGTCTGCTGACTTTGCGTATTTCAGTAGTGACTCCACTGGCCGACATAGGCAGGACTTGTTGGCACAGAGGAAAGTGGGCAGTATTTTTAACTCACATAAAGCTGCTGAGACACACAACTTTCTCCGTCTGGGCACTACTGCATAAATGCACCCGAATAAAATAGAAAGAATAACACGCACTTGCCTCTGGGTTTTCCACCCTCCTCCTCAAACACATTGGTTACTGTGGTAGAATGAGGCTTTTCCATTCCATCCACTGAGGAAAACCAACATTACATTGGGCAACACACACAGACAAACCGATTGTTAATGGACTGAAGTTTCCATTGCTCTATTGCACAGGCAGTAATTTTATTTGGAGTCTTGCAACAAAAAGCTTGTAGTGATTAAAACAGAACCATGAAATGTCACTTTAAAAAATTAATACATTGACTATATGTGTGCTGTCAGGGAGAGGGTAGAGGGGTAGTTTGTGGATAAATATCTGTTGCTACGTTTAGGCTACACCAGTAAAAGGCTACAAGTCACTAGATGCTTGGAACTATGTTTTGCAGATTTGCATAGAATGAGCTAGAGCTAGAGCTATACATGTATGGTTTTAGAACTGGGACATGCCATATTTTAGCATATACATTGCTACATTTGCAAAAGCTTCATTATAGCAACCCTCCATAACCTTTAGCCAGCAGAGGCGCAGATCCCTCTCTGTGCAACCCATGGATAGTGGTCGTCATCTTTATTTACCAGTTGAGACGTTTAAGATGCCAAGTGTAGAAGAAAAAGAACATGTCTTCTAAAACAGTAGGGTCATTTTAGTGTATTTTGTACAAATACAACTCTGCTACTGTCCTGTGTTTTGGCCTATTTTCTTTATTCTATATGTAGTGGGGTAGAGAGCCTCACTCACTAATCTCGGGATATGCCACTGTCATGATGGCAGGAAGGTTACAGAAGGTTTCTGCCAGCTGAAGGTATTGTGTCAGTGAGATAAGCTTGATTCTACCATCAAAGAACCATTAAATGATTATGAGAATATATATATTTTAGGCAAAAAGTTAAGTAGAGTGGCTTTAGTGGTTATGTGGTTTATGTGGTGGACAGACTCAAAAAAGTTGTTAAGCTCACATAATAAAGAAGAATGAGGTCAGAAAGATTATAAGAAGAATGAAAAGAGAAGGAAATACAGATTATGACTTTTGGTTTTAGGCAAAATGTGAAATGCAAAATGTTTAGGATTACACTTGAATAGGTGAACCTATTAGCTCATCCAATCCATACTATACAATCCATGCTGTTTCCTGTTGCTGCCGTCCACAGAAAGCATCTGCAAAGGACTGGTACTTCAATATGAACAACCACCAATCACAAAGTAATTCTTTACAATCAGAACAGTTACTGCTATGCTGCCATGTAAATATCGTGCTGGCATGACATCACGTCAAACACGCCCATAACTGCTGGCACTGCCACTTCAATGGTTTGATGGAAATCCATAGCTTTGATAAGGGACAAGCTAGAACTAACAAATCTTGCAAAACTTCGGCTTTGGCAGAAACAAAGTGATGGATGTTGCGGTTAACATTCATTTTTGCTGAATGATGTGCAGTCGATAGAAGCTTATGAACATATGACAATATCATAGGTCTGTCAAAGAGTCTGACAGGTGAGGGTGCCTACGCTCATAAAAGCTAGTCATAGGCCTGATTATGTTTACTTATGAAGGTGAAATTATTGTGACATTCTGTCGTAACACTTCGATGTACTTCATTACACTTCCATTTAGAACAATAAATGTTCTCTGTGTCGGTGTCATTTAGTTTTCTTCCTGCGCTGATGGGAAATCAGCGGAATTGAGAGGGAGGCGCAGCATCTGTTGTCAAGAGGAATATTTGGTTTGATTCATAGCAACGCGCAGAGACGCCAGAGCATCTGGGACAGAGAGAAGCACAATTCCCACTTTCAGGGCTTTTTGGCAGTGGCTTAGACACACACACACACACACACACGCACGCACGCACGCACACACACACACACACATTCACACACACACACACACACACACACACACACACACACACACACACACACACACACACACACACACACACACACACTCACACACACAGAGAGAAACACAGACCTTCCCTCAAAAAGCAGAAAAAACATACAGAGGTTACTCCGGTTCAGTACAGACTCAAAGGAGTGAGTGCTGAGGCCTGCACACATTTCCTGCACATGAGGATGTGTTTCTTTGGCCGCTCCCCGTGGCTCACTCGTACACCATAGTCTGATGAGGAATCAAACAATATAAAGTAGTAAAAAAAGTAGCGATTAACAACAAACGATTTGCAACATAGAACAATTATGTAATAAAATAAATGCACTAAAATACACTGTGTGCACAATTATTAGGCAAGTGATTATTTTGACCATACTATCATTTTAGCCATAATTTCCAACTGTATAAACTTAAATACTTTTTGGATTTATTGCATATCAGTTAATATGTATCTGTGTAACGAGGGAGGCTGTGGCCTAAGGAGATCAACACCCTAAAAATTGTCTTTCACAGGGATGCAGCACTCTTGAAATATCTAAGATATTGGGGCGTAAGTATAGAACCATCAAACCCATTATCCTCCAGTGCCGCCCTATTCCAACCTACCTGGAGTGTCAAGAAGTACGAGGTGTTCAGTTCTCAGAGACATGGCCAAGGTAAGAAAGGCTGAAACCCGACCATTTCTGAACAAGACACATAAGTTGAAACGTCAAGAATGGGCCAAGAAATATCTGAAGACAGATTTTTCAAAGGTTTTGTGGACTGATGAGATAAGAGTGACTCTTGATGGACCAGATGGATGGGTTGGATCAGTAACGGACACAGAGCTCCACTTCGACTCTGACGCCAGCAAGGTGGAGGTGGGGCACTGGTATGGGCAGGTATTATTAAAGAGGAGGTAGTTGGACCTTTTCAGGTTGAAAATGGACTCAAAATCAACTCTCAGACCTACTGCCAATTTTTAGAAGACACTTTCTTCAAACAGTGGTACAGGACAAAGTCTGCTTCTTTCAAGAAGACTTTGATTTTTATACATGACAACGCTCCATCACATTCATCAAAGTTCTCCACTTCGTGACTGGCCAGTAAAGGCCTTAAAGATGAAAAACTAATGACATGGCCCCTTTCTTCACCTGACTTAAACCCTATTGAGAACTTTTTGTCCCTTCTTAAGCAGGACATTTACAGTGAAAGTAAACAGTCTCTGAACAGTGTCTGGGAGGCTGTGGTTGCAGCTGCACAAAAAGTTAATTTTGACCAGATCAAGAAACTGACTGACTCCATGAATGGAAGGCTCGTGACTGTTATCAAAAAGAAGGGTGGCTATTTTGGTCAGTGAGTTTTTTTTATTTTATTTATTTTTTTTAATTTTAGAAATGTTTATTTGTAAATTAAAATTAAATTTTTTTCTTCTATTATTCTCACTTTAACAGGTGGAATAAACAAGTGAGATGGGAAAATCTTTGTTTTTTATTTAGTTGCATAATAAATCTGCACACTAATAGTTGCCTAATAATGGTGTACATGTAGATATTCTCTTAACAAAGCCAAAACTTCACTTTTACTACTTAAATGTTCAGGTTTGAGGATTTGTTAACATTTTGGATTGACCAAGAGCACTGTAGTTGTACAATAACAAAATTAATCCCCTCAAAAATTTGCCTAATAATTGTGCACACAGTGTATTATGAAAATAATAGCACAAGTGGATTTCTTGAGCCTGCCAGTATGGTCTTGGCTGAAATAGACACAAGGGTGTATTTGGTGAAACAGAACTTTACTAGCGCTTTCTGTTCTCACCACAAGATGGCGCTGCTGACAAATAAATAACTTCACCGCTTCATCCTAATGCCCTGCAAACATTACCTTGTATTTCATGATCCTATAACTAGAGTACTAAATATACTAAAAAATAAACAGAAGATTGACCAAACATAATTTAGAGCACAGATGTCTCACCTTTTAGTCATGGAAGATAACATTCTTTTTATTTGTAAAAACAGCAAATCCAGTGTTTTATATATGTTTCATAATGCATCACCTTTTAAAAGCTATTGATTCGTAGGCCAGTCAGTAGCTTTAGGGTATGATGTGCTGTTCAAAAAACACATTTTCCAATCTCAGTGATTAAATAGCAAACATTTAGAACATTTTTAAGACACTAACATCTAATTTGAGTTAAACCCTGTCACAACATGGAAGACAGAACTTCGAAAAATTTTCAAGAACATTTTTGCAGAACCTTAATAATCACCTGCCCCTTGTTAAAAATCATTGGTTTTTGACACTGTAACATGGTTGAAGGGACAAGGAATATTTCATATCTTAAAGACATTTTTTACTTCCAAAATTAATAATATAAGAGTTACCTGGACAAAAACTGTATTAAAAAGGGATTGTTTACCACTTTAAAACCAGTTTAGCCATACATTCATAAAACCAAGGAAGACTTTTGTAAAATCGGTTCATTCTTTAAAAAAAAAAAGTATTTTTGATCATGAGAACACATCAGAAAATTATGACAGAGTGATCCCTGAAAGTGTTAAAAATTCAAACCTATTACCAAAAAACATTTTAACCCCAAAACTATTTTTGTCCTGTTTTGTGACAGGGTTAAATGTGAGACCACTGCTATTGTTTCTAGCAATCAGCATCTCTACACATATGGAAGCCATTCCATTCCAATGTCTGTTAAATCCCCACACAGACACACCTGATTCTACTAAATGAGGTGCTGAGTAGGTTAAAAATCTTACTTAATAAGGAAAAGGATAAAAAAAAAAACTTCTGTGGTCACCACTATCCTCTTGTAAATAAATGCTCTAAATTACAATATTTTTATTTGGAATTTAGAAAACGCGTTGTCAGTAGTTTAGATAATAATTTTACCCAAATATATACCTATTAGTAATGGGCGATATGAACGATACGCGATATAAACGATAAAAAATTGGCCTACAATAGAGATTTTAATTCTATTGTACTATCGCGATAATGCATGTTGATGGCGCAATTTCCCCGCGAAATTTACAGCCACGAGCTGCAACGCATCATCGTCAGCTTGAAACATGGCTGAAAGCGAAACGGAGGAGCTGGTGAAAAAGACTGGTGCAACATCCATTATTTGGACGTGGTTCGGATTTAAGCCGTCTGACGTGCAGCAGCAAATTATACTCTGTAACAGGGGTTCCGTTGTCCAGTAATTACCGGTCATTGGCCGGGAAAAAAATTAAATGTCCGACAAAATTAAATCTCTCTGGTCAAATTGTCAGATTAAAACTGCCTAATAATCCCGGCCCCGCCCCCCAACACAATCTGAATTGACCGTTTGAAAGTTTTTACATTTACATTTACATTTAGTCATTTAGCAGACGCTTTTATCCAAAGTGACTTACAAGTGAGGATAACAATGGAAGCAATTTTAACAACACAAGGTACAAAAAGCATAAGTGCACAAAAAAAAACTAGTCAGTTTAAACCCAGCGCAGTATACAATGCTAAGGATAAGAGATTTTATTTTATTTTTTTTTTTTTATAGAAAGGAATCGATAGAAAGGAAGTAGGACTCAGTGTTTGTCAGTCAGGTGACAGGTGACTTTTTAAACAACATCGCATGTTGCATTTCAAATAAAGCGCACGCCTAACGGCTATAATATAGACCTAAACCACGAACTATTGAGAGACGTTTCAAATATGGCCAGGCCCAGGCAGACTAGCCTTAAAAGTTTTTTTCAGAGGCCAGACGCGAAGGAGGATACTGAATCAGGAACGCCTGAAGCCTCAGATGTCCAGAGCCAGACAGCTCCGCCACCACCGGAGAAAAAGCCGAAGTGTAGGGCGTATCGGTCGGAATGGAGTGACAAGTTCCCATGGCTAAGATGTGAGGTAGTTGATGGTAACGAAAAAAATGTACGGAAAACAAAACCTCTGCCGGTCACTTTGACCGGCACCATTTTTTTTTTTTCGGAAACTCTGCTCTGTAGAGTGTGTGGGGCAACAGTTCAGAGAGGTAACACGATTAATCTGTTCTACCACCTCAAAACAAAACATGTTACTGAATACCAGCATTGCCAGGCAATGCAGCCAACCCCAAGCTCTAGAAACGTTAAAAAAAACAGGAACTGATTCAGACCTCCATCCAACAGTCATTTTCAAAAGGTACTCCTACATCCATCACGGGAAGAGCCCGCGATGGATTGAAATTACCAGGGCGATAATTGTTTACTTCTGTAAGGACATGGTCCCTTTTCAAACGATAGAGAGACGCGGCTTTAAAGCCATGATCAGAGCTATTGATCCACAATACGAAGTGGCAAGCCGCAAATACTTTACAGAAACAGAGATGCCAAAACTGTACGCCGAGCTCCGCGAAAAGGTTGAAAAAGAGCTGTGTAACTTGAACCATTTTGCCACTACAACGGACCTGTGGTCGAGCCGTACCATGGAGCCCTTCATCAGCCTGACCATTCACTATATAACGGACAATTGGAATCTGGGCAGCCGGTGTTTGCAGACGTCGTACTTCCCTGCTCAACATACTGCCGAGGAGATAGCACAAGGACTCAAGGAAGCGCTCGAGTCATGGTATTTTAAAGAAGAACGCCAATGCATCACTACTGATAATGGAACGAACGTGGTCAAGGCAGCGTCTCTGAATGATTGGACCAGGCTGCAATGCTTCGGACACAGGCTGCACCTAGCCATCGGTAGGTTAAAACATTTCGTGCATAATATTAAAATAATTTAACATTACACTGTAATATTTGCCTATATTACTGCATTGTAATGTTGCATTTGCGTTGTGAGATATAGAAGTTGTCTCAGTAACATTTTACAATAAGGTTCATTAGTTAACATTAGTCAACCACATTAGTTGTTAACATGAACTAATAATGAACTTCACTTATAATGCATTTATTTTCTATTATTATTTAATATTTTTTTATCTTTGTTAATGTTAATTTCAACATTTACTAATACTTTGTTAACATTAGTTAATGCACCGTGAACTAATATGAACAAAGATTAACAAATACAGTAACAAATGTATTCCTCGTGGTTAGCTCATGTTAGTTAATACACTAATGTTAACCAATTAAATCTTATTGTAAAATGTTACCTTTGCCTCTGTTCAGTGTATAGAGAATGCTATTTTAATGGTGCATTTGTGTTAAGTGATGTTCATTCAATCCTAATCGCGTGTGTGTGTGTATGTGTGCGTCTGTCTGTCTCTGTGTGTGTGTGTGTGTGTGTCGGTGTGTCTGTCTGTGAGTGTGTCTGTCTGTGTGTGTCTATCTGTCTGTCTGTCTATCTGTCTGTCTGTCTGTGTGAGTGTGTGTGTGTGTGTGTGTGTGTGTGTGTGTGTGTGTGTGTGTGTGTGTGTGTGTGTGTGTATAGAGAGAGAGAGAGACAGAGCGAGAGAGAGCGATATTGTTAGCCGGGCCTCATCAGCGGCTGGAGGTCCGTGAGATGCTACGAGCAATGAGACACTGGAAGCACGGAGTTGGCATAGACCACTGTTTTTCTTTTATTTTCTTTCTTTTTCAATAAATATTTCAAAATACTAGGTGCATGGTACAAAAGTGCAGTGGAGGAAGTAGGAGCTCAGTCCTCTCCAGCAGTTGTTTCCCAATGATAATTTGAGGCGCCTTAAATATGTTCCCAACTAACTGGGTAAGACCCAACCCAACCCCACAGGTACATACATTAACATAAGCTTGGCCTAAACCATGTTAATGTCCTCCAAACAAATAAACCGAACCATAAACCATATTTACAACCCAAAACGATTCACAAACTCTAAAACCCAAACACCTATACTTGTTTAAAACCTATAAACCATAAACCACTGTTTCACTTCTCCCCTCTCCATTCCCCTGCCTTGGTCTGGCCCGGAACCTTTTTAATGTTGGCTGTTCCCCCGGGGACTCTTTTGGCCAGACACCTGGGCACAAGGAACAGAGCGGTGAGTAAAACCAATGCACAACACCAAACAACTTTTAAAACACACTCCACCCCAACACGTCTCCCCAACCACACAATTATACACATCTATTGCACATTTTGTTCTAACTGTTTGTTCTCTCCGCAGACTGGCAGCCATCCTCCAAAGTGCAGGTCCACAGGTGAAACTATAAAACAATCAATAAATTATCTCTTAAACCAATCGTGTGCAATGTCCTTATTTATGTGCAACTTGGCGTTTGTTTAACGTGCTGTGTGCTATAAAAAGTTTCTGTAACGAACTGTCTGTTCGTTACAGATATGAAGATTATAGATTAAATTAACATAGATCTTACACATTTGTCAACAGAAAAAAGTGTGAAAGATCCCCAAATTGACCGTGCTGTTGATTTATGCAAGAAGATTGTGAGTGCCCTTTCACATTCTTGGAAAAGAAGAAAAGAGTTGAAGAAAGCCCAGGCAGAGCACCATCTTCCCTTTCATCGGCTCATCACAGAAACACCAACAAGGTGGGGGTCACGCCAGATGATGATCCAGAGGGTGCTTGAACAAGAGAAGGTCCTATTGCAGGTACTAAAAGCAAACAGAAAAACCAGACACTTGGTACCCACTTGGCAAGATACAGATGTCTTGGAATCTATAAGCAAGACCCTCGGCCCACTGCTGGAATTCACAGACGCGCTGTCTGGAGAAGAGTATGTCAGTGTGTCGTACATCAAACCTGTTCTCCATCTTTTCAACAACACTGTTCTTGCTGCAGCTGATGATGACACAGAGCTGACCGAGGACATGAAAAGAGTCATCCTAGAGCACTTAAACGAGAAGTACTCAGACCCCGAAACGGTTGACCTGCTGGATATGGCCTCCTTGGTCGACCCACGGTTTAAAGATGCATATATAGCGGATTATTACATCACATTACACGCGCCCCGGCTTCTATCACCTGTGCTAAAGGTAAAGCAGCAGGTGCTACGCGCTCACGGCTTCCCAACATCCCCTTCACTACAGCCAGCGACTAGTAGTTTTCCTCCCGTTTCTTTCACTGATGTTTGGCAAAATGTGGGAAAAACAGCGTGTGCTTTATGAGAGACACTGAGAAAGGCACGAGCAGCGGCGCCGCTGTCCAAGTTACACACGCTCTCACTCTCGCTCATTCTCACTTTCACTCGGCTGAAAAGACTCTAAAGGTAGATGTTCTCCCTCAGAATCAGAGTCAGCCATTACTAATACAAAAGCTTCATCACAGGTGTAGTTTTTATTTGTTATTTTCTTGTTTATCAGCTCGCGTGTAGAGAATGAGGCTTCTATTGAGCCGGTCCTGACACTCCCACTGAGACGCATCTTTGGTGTTTAATATATTTATTGAATTTTTCAATTTAAATTACAAGAACAAAACAGTATAATAAAAGAATACTCAACAAAAACAAAAACAAAAATAAAAATAGAAACCCTCCCACAAAAACACAGTCCCCTGTGCCCGTTGTCAATCACACTCGCACAAAATTACAAATAAACAGAAAGAACAGACTCAATAATAATGTCAGCCAGAATAAAATATACAAAACTAAGATACTCTTGCACCTTTGTAGATGGTTTATCAAAAAAATCCAAGAAGGGCCTTCAAACCTGATTAAATTTCTTTTCTGAACCCTTTAAGACAAACCTATTCCTCTCCAATTTTAAATGGAACAGCACATCTTGGGTGGGGCAGCATCCTTCCATTTCAGAAGGATCAAGCGTCGAGCCAGCAGCGTTGAAAAGACAATGAGCCTTTGACCCCAGCGGGCAATGCTAAACCCTCAGTATTGACCCCGAAAAGAAATAATAATGGGTTCAGTGTTATTTTGACTCCAAGTACACAAGTCAGTGCTTCACATATACCGCCCCAAAATTGTTGTAGTTTAGGACAGAGCCAGAACATGTGTATTAGAGTGGCCTCTGCTGTCTTACACCGATCACAGGTAGGGTCAAGGATAAATCCTTTGTTTGATACCCTAACCCTAAAATCAGGGTTGTGGGAGCCTTACATTGGGCGCAGTCTTTATCTTTGGACCTTGTTCCAATAGTAAAGAAAGCCTGCATGTTCCTGTTTTAACAGTAAAGAAAGCCTGCTTGTTCCTGTCAACTCAGTGTTATCAAAGTATGATTCTGTGGCTTTTATGAGTAAACATGATTCCCAAATACTACAAAAGGGAATATTTACGCTGGAAACACATTGGTTTGCTTGGGATATTTCAGCTCAGTACCTAAACAAACAGTTCTTGAGAATTCTCTCCATGAATGCTTGACAGCCAAGTTGAGAGTAATCAAAGTCTTCTCAATGCATGATCCTCTGGTTGAACTAGGGTACAGGCTGACAGGTTACACATATGACTAATCTGACTTTTCATATTGGAAATCAAGGGAAAATGCAGGGGCACATTTTGCACTTTTTTCCCAATGAAAATCTCCTTGTACACATAGATTGAGGATTATTGAGAGAGATGTGTTGATCTCGAAAAATGGTGGCCTATACACCATGAAAACAGCCCGGTTAGCTCAGTCGGTAGAGCATGAGACTCTTAATCTCAGGGTTGTGGGTTCGAGCCCCACATTGGGCGCATTCTATATCTTTGGACTTGGTTCCAACAGTAAAGAAAGTATGATTCTGTGTAAAAAGTTTCCTAAATACAATAAAAGGGAATATTTGAGATGGAAATCTGCTTTGGATGTTTCAGCTCATTACCTCAACAAACAGTTCTATACACTGCAATAGCAGCCCGGTTAGCTCATTCGGTAGAGCATGAGACTCTTATTATCAGGGTTGTGGGAGCCTTACATTGGGTGCACATTTCATCTTTGGAGCTGGTTCCAACAGTAAAGAAAGCCTGCATGTTCCTGTTTTAACAGTAAAGAAAGCCTGCTTGTTCCTGTCAACTCAGTGTTATCAAAGTATGATTCTGTGGCTTTTACGAGTAAACATGATTCCCAAATACTACAAAAGGGAATATTTACGCTGGAAACACACTTGGTTTGCTTGGGATATTTCAGCTCAGTACCTAAACAAACAGTTCTTGAGAATTCTCTCCATGAATGCTTGACAGCCAAGTTGACAGTAATCAAAGTCTTCTCAATGCATGATCCTCTGGTTGAACTAGGGTCAAGGCTGACAGGTCACACATATGACTAATCCGACTTTCAATGCTGGAAATCAAGGGGAAATGCAGGGGCACATTTTGCACTTTTTTCCCAATGAAAATCTCCTTGTACACATAGATTGAGGATTATTGAGAGAGATGTGTTGATCTCGAAAAATGGTGGCCTATACACCATGAAAACAGCCCGGTTAGCTCAGTCGGTAGAGCATGAGACTCTTAATCTCAGGGTCGTGGGTTCGAGCCCCACATTGGGCGTATTCTATATCTTTGGACTTGGTTCCAACAGTAAAGAAAGTATGATTCTGTGTAAAAAAATTCCCAAATACTATAAAAGGGAATATTTAAGATGGAAATCTGCTTTGGATGCTTCAGCTCATTACCTCAACAAACAGTTCTTGAGAAATCTCTCCTTAAACGCTTGACAGCCAAGTTGTGAGCAATTTCAGTCTTCTTAATGCATTGAACTAGGTTGAACTAGGGTTGAACTAGGGTTGAGGCTTCCAGTTCACAAATATGACTAATCAGACCTTCCATGCTGGAAATCAAGGTAAGATGCAGGTGCATGTTTTGCACTTTTCCCTCATTTACAATGTCTTTGTACACATTGTCGGATAAATATTAAAATTGGTGAGTTGATCTCGAAAAATGGTGGCCTATACACTGCAAGAGCAGCCCGGTTAGCTCATTCGGTAGAGCATGAGACTCTTATGTCACGGGGTGCCTTGCTTCTCCTTTGTATTTGTTTTGTGTGTTCCCCCTTTAAAGTTTGGTCACCTCTAGTTTAAAAGGCCCAATAGAAGGACAGTCAGGAGGAGCCGGGAGGATTCCTGGGAGGCGTCTGGTAGGGATGAGGAGGCCTGGGGTGACCAGCGACCAGAGAGAGAGCCAGGGACTGGTACGGGCAGGAACTACAAATGAGCGGACGGAGAAAGTAAAGGAAAGGAAAAGAGACGGAGAGGAAGAGACGGAGGAGAAACCAGGAAGCAGAGAGCGGGAAGAGGCGGAGAGCGAAAGGAGACAGAGAGCGGAGAAAGGAACGGAAAAGGAAGGAATACGGAGTGACAGATCAGCGGCAAAGGGAAGCCACAGAAACCTCAAAGATCACGCTCAGAAACCAGCTAAGTAGAGGAAGTGTCCATAACTGTGTGGAGGTTATACCTACCGAGCTGTTTTGATTGTGTGACTGAGACCGCCTTTCCCTGTCCACAGCGCCGTCTCCCCCTTTTGGAAAGGGGCTGAGCCAGGAATTGAGGAGCGACTGGCCGTATCTTCGCGGACCAAGAGGGGACCAGGAAAGGAACCTGTACACCGCCTTAAAGCGCTAAGTGAAGGGGCGTGTCCCGTATAACCTGCATGCTGTGTGGCTTTATTGAATTTTATTAGTGTGGTCGTTAATCCGACATTCTTGTGTGTTATAAATAGTTTCTGTGGCGGCGTACTAGGACTTTGAAGGCCACTGGGACCGCTGGGAGGGCAGCAGCACTCATACTACGATCCCTGCGGCACGGACTGGAGCGAGGATCACAAAAACTACTCCCTTAAAAGACTGCTTCTTCACACAATCCCCGGACTTTTACCTGCAAACCGTGGATTAGCTTTCAAAGCCCTTGCTGGGCTCTTTAGATAGATCATTGTTGCTTTTATCTTGCGTGTTTTAATAAATTTGACTTTTTAATTTGTAAACTCAGTCCCACTTGTGTTTCTTTGTGGTATACTTTTTGGTGATCAAACGAACCTGAAGCCGAAGGGCGGCGACACTTATTATAAGGGTTGTGGGAGCCTTACATTGGGTGCACATTTCATCTTTGGAGCTGGTTCCAACAGTAAAGAAAGCCTGCTTGTTCCTGTCAACTCAGTGTTATCAAAGTATGATTCTGTGGCTTTTACGAGTAAACATGATTCCCAAATACTACAAAAGGGAATATTTACGCTGGAAATACACTTGGTTTGCTTGGGATATTTCAGCTCAGTACCTAAACAAACAGTTCTTGAGAATTCTCTCCATGAATGCTTGACAGCCAAGTTGAGAGTAATCAAAGTCTTCTCAATGCATGATCCTCTGGTTGAACTAGGGTCAAGGCTGACAGGTCACACATTTGACTAATCCGACTTTCAATGCTGGAATACAAGGGGAAATGCAGGGGCACATTTTGCACTTTTTTCCCAATGAAAATCTCCTTGTACACATAGAGGATTATTGAGAGAGATGTGTTGATCTCGGAAAATGTTGGCCTATACACCATGAAAGCAGCCCGGTTAGCTCAGTCGGTAGAACATGAGACTCTTAATCTCAGGGTCGTGGGTTCGAGCCCCACATTGGGTGTATTCTATATCTTTGGACTTGGTTCCAACAGTAAAGAAAGTATGATTCTGTGTAAAAAAATTCCCAAATACTATAAAAGGGAATATTTAAGATGGAAATCTGCTTTGGATGTTTCAGCTCATTACCTCAACAAACAGTTCTTGAGAAATCTCTCCTTAAACGCTTGACAGCCAAGTTGTGAGCAATTTCAGTCTTCTTAATGCATTGAACTAGGTTGAACTAGGGTTGAACTAGGGTTGAGGCTTCCAGTTCACAAATATGACTAATCAGACCTTCCATGCTGGAAATCAAGGTAAGATGCAGGTGCACGTTTGCACTTTTCCTCATTTACAATGTCTTTGTACACATTGTTGGATAAATATTAAAATTGGTGAGTTGATCTCGAAAAATGGTGGCCTATACACTGCAAGAGCAGCCCGGTTAGCTCATTCGGTAGAGCATGAGACTCTTATTATAAGGGTGGGAGCCTTACATTGGGTGCACATTTCATCTTTGGAGCTGGTTCCAACAGTAAAGACTGCCTGCATGTTCCTGTTTTAACAGTAAAGAAAGCCTGCTTGTTCCTGTCAACTCAGTGTTATCAAAGTATGATTCTGTGGCTTTACGAGTAAACATGATTCCCAAATACTACAAAAGGGAATATTTACGCTGGAAACACACTTGGTTTGCTTGGGATATTTCAGCTCAGTACCTAAACAAACAGTTCTTGAGAATTCTCTCCATGAATGCTTGACAGCCAAGTTGAGAGTAATCAAAGTCTTCTCAATGCATGATCCTCTGGTTGAACTAGGGTCAAGGCTGACAGGTCACACATATGACTAATCCGACTTTCAATGCTGGAATACAAGGAAATGCAGGGGCACATTTTGCACTTTTTTCCCAATGAAAATCTCCTTGTACACATAGATTGAGGATTATTGAGAGAGATGTGTTGATCTCGAAAAATGGTGGCCTATACACCATGAAAACAGCCCGGTTAGCTCAGTCGGTAGAGCATGAGACTCTTAATCTCAGGGTCGTGGGTTCGAGCCCCACATTGGGCGCATTCTATATCTTTGGACTTGGTTCCAACAGTAAAGAAAGTATGATTCTGTGTAAAAAGTTTCCCAAATACTATAAACGGGAATATTTAAGATGGAAATCTGCTTGGGATGTTTCAGCTCATTACCTCAACAAACAGTTCTTGAGAAATCTCTCTTTAAACGCTTGACAGCCAAGTTGTGAGCAATTTCAGTCTTCTTAATTCATTGAACTAGGTTGAACTAGGGTTGAACTAGGGTTGAGGCTTCCAGTTCACAAATATGACTAATCAGACCTTCCATGCTGGAAATCAAGGTAAGATGCAGGTGCACGTTTTGCACTTTTCCCTCATTTACAATGTCTTTGTACACATTGTCGGATAAATATTAAAATTGGTGAGTTGATCTCGAAAAATGGTGGCCTATACACTGCAAGAGCAGCCCGGTTAGCTCATTCGGTAGAGCATGAGACTCTTATTATAAGGGTTGTGGGAGCCTTACATTGGGTGCACATTTCATCTTTGGAGCTGGTTCCAACAGTAAAGACTGCCTGCATGTTCCTGTTTTAACAGTAAAGAAAGCCTGCTTGTTCCTGTCAACTCAGTGTTATCAAAGTATGATTCTGTGGCTTTTACGAGTAAACATGTTTCCCAAATACTACAAAAGGGAATATTTACGCTGGAAATACACTTGGTTTGCTTGGGATATTTCAGCTCAGTACCTAAACAAACAGTTCTTGAGAATTCTCTCCATGAATGCTTGACAGCCAAGTTGAGAGTAATCAAAGTCTTCTCAATGCATGATCCTCTGGTTGAACTAGGGTCAAGGCTGACAGGTCACACATTTGACTAATCCGACTTTCAATGCTGGAAATCAAGGGGAAATGCAGGGGCACATTTTGCACTTTTTTCCCAATGAAAATCTCCTTGTACACATAGATTGAGGATTATTAAGAGAGATGTGTTGATCTCGAAAAATGGTGGCCTATACACCATGAAAACAGCCCGGTTAGCTCAGTCGGTAGAGCATGAGACTCTTAATCTCAGGGTCGTGGGTTCGAGCCCCACATTGGGCGCATTCTATATCTTTGGACTTGGTTCCAACAGTAAAGAAAGTATGATTCTGTGTAAAAAGTTTCCCAAATACTATAAAAGGGAATATTTAAGATGGAAATCTGCTTGGGATGTTTCAGCTCATTACCTCAACAAACAGTTCTTGAGAAATCTCTCTTTAAACGCTTGACAGCCAAGTTGTGAGCAATTTCAGTCTTCTTAATGCATTGAACTAGGTTGAACTAGGGTTGAACTAGGGTTGAGGCTTCCAGTTCACAAATATGACTAATCAGACCTTCCATGCTGGAAATCAAGGTAAGATGCAGGTGCACGTTTTGCACTTTTCCCTCATTTACAATGTCTTTGTACACATTGTTGGATAAATATTAAAATTGGTGAGTTGATCTCTAAAAATGGTGGCCTATACACTGCAAGAGCACCCGGGTTAGCTCATTCGGTAGAGCATGAGACTCTTATTATAAGGGTTGTGGGAGCCTTACATTGGGTGCACATTTCATCTTTGGAGCTGGTTCCAACAGTAAAGACTGCCTGCATGTTCCTGTTTTAACAGTAAAGAAAGCCTGCTTGTTCCTGTCAACAATTCAGTGTTATCAAAGTATGATTCTGTGGCTTTACTGAGTAAACATGATTCCCAAATACTACAAAAGGGAATATTTACGCTGGAAACACACTTGGTTTGCTTGGGATATTTCAGCTCAGTACCTAAACAAACAGTTCTTGAGAATTCTCTCCATGAATGCTTGACAGCCAAGTTGAGAGTAATCAAAGTCTTCTCAATGCATGATCCTCTGGTTGAACTAGGGTCAAGGCTGACAGGTCACACATATGACTAATCCGACTTTCAATGCTGGAATACAAGGGGAAATGCAGGGGCACATTTTGCACTTTTTTCCCAATGAAAATCTCCTTGTACACATAGATTGAGGATTATTGAGAGAGATGTGTTGATCTCGAAAAATGGTGGCCTATACACCATGAAAACAGCCCGGTTAGCTCAGTCGGTAGAGCATGAGACTCTTAATCTCAGGGTCGTGGGTTCGAGCCCCACATTGGGCATTCTATATCTTTGGACTTGGTTCCAACAGTAAAGAAAGTATGATTCTGTGTAAAAAGTTTCCCAAATACTATAAACGGGAATATTTAAGATGGAAATCTGCTTGGGATGTTTCAGCTCATTACCTCAACAAACAGTTCTTGAGAAATCTCTCTTTAAACGCTTGACAGCCAAGTTGTGAGCAATTTCAGTCTTCTTAATGCATTGAACTAGGTTGAACTAGGGTTGAGGCTTCCAGTTCACAAATATGACTAATCAGACCTTCCATGCTGGAAATCAAGGTAAGATGCAGGTGCACGTTTTGCACTTTTCCCTCATTTACAATGTCTTTGTACACATTGTTGGATAAATATTAAAATTGGTGAGTTGATCTCAAAAAATGGTGGCCTATACACTGCAAGAGCAGCCCGGTTAGCTCATTCGGTAGAGCATGAGACTCTTATTATAAGGGTTGTGGGAGCCTTACATTGGGTGCACATTTCATCTTTGGAGCTGGTTCCAACAGTAAAGACTGCCTGCATGTTCCTGTTTTAACAGTAAAGAAAGCCTGCTTGTTCCTGTCAACTCAGTGTTATCAAAGTATGATTCTGTGGCTTTTACGAGTAAACATGATTCCCAAATACTACAAAAGGGAATATTTACGCTGGAAACACACTTGGTTTGCTTGGGATATTTCAGCTCAGTACCTAAACAAACAGTTCTTGAGAATTCTCTCCATGAATGCTTGACAGCCAAGTTGAGAGTAATCAAAGTCTTCTCAATGCATGATCCTCTGGTTGAACTAGGGTCAAGGCTGACAGGTCACACATTTGACTAATCCGACTTTCAATGCTGGAAATCAAGGGGAAATGCAGGGGCACATTTTGCACTTTTTTCCCAATGAAAATCTCCTTGTACACATAGATTGAGGATTATTGAGAGAGATGTGTTGATCTCAAAAAATGGTGGCCTATACACCATGAAAACAGCCCGGTTAGCTCAGTCGGTAGAGCATGAGACTCTTAATCTCAGGGTCGTGGGTTCGAGCCCCACATTGGGCGCATTCTATATCTTTGGACTTGGTTCCAACAGTAATGAAAGTATGATTCTGTGTAAAAAGTTTCCCAAATACTATAAAAGGGAATATTTAAGATGGAAATCTGCTTGGGATGTTTCAGCTCATTACCTCAACAAACAGTTCTTGAGAAATCTCTCTTTAAACGCTTGACAGCCAAGTTGTGAGCAATTTCAGTCTTCTTAATGCATTGAACTAGGTTGAACTAGGGTTGAACTAGGGTTGAGGCTTCCAGTTCACAAATATGACTAATCAGACCTTCCATGCTGGAAATCAAGGTAAGATGCAGGTGCATGTTTTGCACTTTTCCCTCATTTACAATGTCTTTGTACACATTGTCGGATAAATATTAAAATTGGTGAGTTGATCTCAAAAAATGGTGGCCTATACACTGCAAGAGCAGCCCGGTTAGCTCATTCGGTAGAGCATGAGACTCTTATTATAAGGGTTGTGGGAGCCTTACATTGGGTGCACATTTCATCTTTGGAGCTGGTTCCAACAGTAAAGACTGCCTGCATGTTCCTGTTTTAACAGTAAAGAAAGCCTGCTTGTTCCTGTCAACTCAGTGTTATCAAAGTATGATTCTGTGGCTTTTACGAGTAAACATGATTCCCAAATACTACAAAAGGGAATATTTACGCTGGAAACACACTTGGTTTGCTTGGGATATTTCAGCTCAGTACCTAAACAAACAGTTCTTGAGAATTCTCTCCATGAATGCTTGACAGCCAAGTTGAGAGTAATCAAAGTCTTCTCAATGCATGATCCTCTGGTTGAACTAGGGTCAAGGCTGACAGGTCAGACATTTGACTAATCCGACTTTCAATGCTGGAATACAAGGGGAAATGCAGGGGCACATTTTGCACTTTTTTCCCAATGAAAATCTCCTTGTACACATAGATTGAGGATTATTGAGAGAGATGTGTTGATCTCGAAAAATGGTGGCCTATACACCATGAAAACAGCCCGGTTAGCTCAGTCGGTAGAGCATGAGACTCTTAATCTCAGGGTCGTGGGTTCGAGCCCCACATTGGGCGTATTCTATATCTTTGGACTTGGTTCCAACAGTAAAGAAAGTATGATTCTGTGTAAAAAGTTTCCCAAATACTATAAAAGGGAATATTTAAGATGGAAATCTGCTTGGGATGTTTCAGCTCATTACCTCAACAAACAGTTCTTGAGAAATCTCTCTTTAAACGCTTGACAGCCAAGTTGTGAGCAGTTTCAGTCTTCTTAATGCATTGAACTAGGTTGAACTAGGGTTGAGGCTTCCAGTTCACAAATATGACTAATCAGACCTTCCATGCTGGAAATCAAGGTAAGATGCAGGTGCACGTTTTGCACTTTTCCCTCATTTACAATGTCTTTGTACACATTGTCGGATAAATATTAAAATTGGTGAGTTGATCTCAAAAAATGGTGGCCTATACACTGCAAGAGCAGCCCGGTTAGCTCATTCGGTAGAGCATGAGACTCTTATTATAAGGGTTGTGGGAGCCTTACATTGGGTGCACATTTCATCTTTGGAGCTGGTTCCAACAGTAAAGAAAGCCTGCATGTTCCTGTTTTAACAGTAAAGAAAGCCTGCTTGTTCCTGTCAACTCAGTGTTATCAAAGTATGATTCTGTGGCTTTACGAGTAAACATGATTCCCAAATACTACAAAGGGAATATTTACGCTGGAAACACACTTGGTTTGCTTGGGATATTTCAGCTCAGTACCTAAACAAACAGTTCTTGAGAATTCTCTCCATGAATGCTTGACAGCCAAGTTGAGAGTAATCAAAGTCTTCTCAATGCATGATCCTCTGGTTGAACTAGGGTCAAGGCTGACAGGTCACACATATGACTAATCCGACTTTC
The DNA here is from genome assembly GCA_024416835.2 of Perccottus glenii. Lineage (NCBI taxonomy): Eukaryota > Metazoa > Chordata > Actinopteri > Gobiiformes > Odontobutidae > Perccottus > Perccottus glenii. The sequence goes on along the minus strand of CM044552.2, from coordinate 23,063,331 downwards.
AATGCTGGAATAGGGGAAATGCAGGGGCACATTTTGCACTTTTTCCCAATGAAAATCTCCTTGTACACATAGATTGAGGATTATTGAGAGAGATGTTGATCTCAAAAATGGTGGCCTATACACCATGAAAACAGCCCGTTAGCTCAGTCAGGTAGAGCATGAGACTCTTAATCTCAGGGTCGTGGGTTCGAGCCCCACATTGGGTGCATTCTATATCTTTGGACTTGGTTCCAACAGTAATGAAAGTATGATTCTGTGTAAAAAGTTTCCCAAATACTATAAAAGGGAATATTTAAGATGGAAATCCCGAGACCCGGTCTAGTTCAAAAGGTGAATGGAGGGAGAAACAACAGGAAACAGAGGAAAGTGACACCAGGGAAAAGGAAAGGAGGATTGGGGGAGGATTCCTTGGGGCAAGAGCCAGGGGAGAGACGGAGAAAAGGAAAAGGAGAGAGGAAAAGCGGAAGGGAGAGAACAGTAAGACGGAGAAAACACAGACCTTGAGGACAGAGACGGAGGAACGGACAGAGAAAAAGGAACATTGAGCAGAACGGAGGTTGAACTGACTGAAGGCGGCAGTTCACAGGAAACTATGACTAATCAGACCTTCCAGATACAGGTAAGATGCAGGTGCAAGTGCCTCATTTACTGCGTGTCTTTGTACACCTATCTGAGCTGTTGATTAAAATGTGTGTATAAGACCGCCTTGATCCAAAAATGGTGCAGTCTATACACTGCAAGAGCAGCCGGACCAGGATTCGGTAGAGCATGAGACTCTTATTATAAGGGTTGTGGGGACCTGTACAACGCCATTTCATAACGCTAAGTGAAGGGACGTGTCCAACAGTAAAGATTGCATGCTGTGTGGGGTTATTTATTTTAGAGTATATTAGCCTGCTTGTTCGCTGTCACGTTATTTGTTGTGTTATGATTCTGTGGCGGCGTATTGGGACCTCGAGTCCACGGGAACCGCTGAGGAGCGCCAGCATTTACGCTGGAAACACACTTGGTTTGCGGGATATTTCAGCTCGAGGCCTACAACAAAATGACTTTGCCCTTTGAACTTGACAGCCAAGTTGACTTTTAAAAGCTTCTCAATGCTGGGCTTTTTAACAATGTTTTATTTCTTTTATTTTAACAATACTTTTAATAAACTAGACATTTTAAAATGCTGGAAAACTCAGGAAATCTGTGGTACTCTCTTTTTGTGGTGATCAATGAACCAGCAGCCGAGGAGACATTATTGAGAGTAGTTGACAGGATCACCACTAAAACAGGAAATGGAGCAAGAGGGGCTGAGACTCTTAATCTCGTTTGGCCTTTTAGCGCTGGTTTTAAAATTGGGTCTTGTGCTAAAGAAAGTATGATTCTGACCAATGTTAAAGCGGGGAAAATGTCACAGGGGAATATTTAAGATGGCTTGCCTTTGTGTTATTCTCACTGGGTGTCATTACGGCCCCTTTAAATTCTTGAGAAAACCTCGTGATAACGCCCACCACACCTGCGCAATCAGCGAGACCAATGAGATGCGCCCGGTCTAGTTCAAAGGTGAATGGAAAGACAGAGCGGGAGAAACAACAGGAAACAGAGGAAAGTGACACCAGAATATGACTAATCAGACCTTCCATGCTGGAAATCAAAGGAAAGGACGGATGCAGGAGGATTGGCTACAGACAAGTGAGGAGAGTTGTCGGATAGGAAGACCAGCACCGGTGAGTTGATGCCGGTGAGAAAAGGTGGCCGGGAGGATTCTACGGAGACCTGAGGCCAGGTTAGCTCAGGCGTGCCTGGTAGAGCATGAGACTCTTATTAGAGGAGTCCTGGGGCGAGCGCGACCAGAGGGAAGAGGGGGCCGTGCAGGCAGAGGAACTCGGGAAGGAAGTAAAAGGAAAAGAGACTGCCTGCATGTTCCTGGAACAGGAAAGGAAAGCCTGGAAGGGAGAGAACTCAGTAAGAGGCGGAGAAAACACAGAGACGGAGACGGACAGAGACGGAGGAACGGACAGAGAAAAAGGAATATTTAGCAGCACGGAAACGGGACCGACTGAAGGCGGCGAAGCCACAGGAAACTACTCAGTACCTAAACCAGATACAGCTAAGTACAGGGAAGTGCCCATAACTGCGTGGGGGTACACCTATCTGAGCTGTTGATAACTGTGTGTATAAGACCGCCTCCCTGTCCAATGCATGATCCTCTGGTTGAACTAGGGTCAAAGAGACCGGACCAGGATTCGGAGAGCGACTAATCCGACTTTCAATGCTGGAAAGAAGGAACCGGGCACATTTTGCCATTATAACGCTAAGTGAAAATCTCCGTATTTCTTGATTGCATGCTGTGTGGGGTTATTTATTTTAGAGTATATTAGTGTGGTCGCTGCGGCGTTATTTGTGTGGCCTATAGTCCTGTGGCGTTATTGGGACCTCAGTCGGTAGAGCTGAGAGCCAGCACTCCAAGCCAAGCATTGGCTCTTTGGACGGGAGGTCGAGGCCTACAGTAATGAAAGTATGATTCTGCCCTTTTAACCCAAATTGACTATAAAAGCCTATTTGCTGGGCTTTTTAACAATGTTTTATTTCTTTTCAGCTTTTAACATTACTTTTAATAAACTTTAGACATTTTAAAACTTGGAAAAGCTCAGTCCCCTCGCGTTTCTCTGTGGTACTTCTCTTTTTGTGGTGAACTAGGTTGAACCAGCAGCCGAGGGGTGCCGACATTTTTTCACAAATATGACAGGATCACCACTTCCATGCTGGAAATGGAGCAAGATGGGCTGAGTAGCCGTTTTGGCACTTTTAGCGCTGGTTTTAAAATTACAATGTCTTTGTACATTGTCGGATAAATATTAAAATTGGTGAGTTGAAAATCTCACAGGTGGCCTATACACTGCAAGGCAGCCGTGTTATTCTCACTGGGTGTCGTGAGTGCATGGCCCCTTTAAATTATAAGGTGACGTCGGGAGCCTTACATTGGGGTGCCCACCACATCTTTGGAGCAATCACCGAGACCAAAGACTGCCTGCATGTTCTAGTTCAAAAGGTGAATGGAAAGACAGAGCGGGAGAAACAACAGGAAACAGAGGAAAGTGACACCAGAGAAGCGGACGGCACCGGAGGACATGACGCCGGGCAAAGGAAAAGGGACGGAAAAGGAAAGGAGGATTGGCTACAGACGGGAAGTGAGGAGAGAGTGGAAACAACGGACGGAAGACCAGCACCGGGATGCCGGTGAGAGGAGGAAGCAGGGAGGATTTTACGGAGACCTGAGGCCAGGGTACCGCAGGCGTGCCTGGTAGGACGGGAGCGAGGGGCCACGAGGAGTCCTTGGGGGACCTGCGACCAGAGGAAGAGCCAGGGGCCGGTGCAGGCAGAGGAACTACGGCGGGAAGGAAGGAACGGAAAAGGAAAAGAGAGACGGAGAAAAGGAAAAGGAGAGAGGAAAAGCGGAAGGGAGAGAACAGTAAGACGGAGAAAACACAGAGACGGAGACGGACAGAGACGGAGGAACGGACAGAAAAAAGGAACATTGAGCAGCACGGAGAGCGGGACCGACTGAAGGCGGCAAGCCACAGGAAACTACCATGCAACCGCCCAGATACAGCTAAGTACAGGGAAGTGCCCATAACTGCGTGATGGCACCTATCTGAGCTGTTGATAACTGTGTGTATAAGACCGCCTCTCCCTGTCCACAGCACCGTCTTCCCCTTCGGGAAAGAGACCGGACCAGGATTCGGAGGAGCGACCGGCGACCACGCGGACCAAGAAGGAACCGGGGACCTGTACAACGCCATTATAACGCTAAGTGAAGGGGCGTGTCCGTATTTCTTGATTGCATGCTGTGTGGGTTATTTATTTTAGAGTATATTAGTGTGGTCGCTAAGCCGACGTTATTTGTGTGTGTTATAGTCCTGTGGCGGCGTATTGGGACCTCGGAGTCCACGGGAACCGCTGAGGAGCGCCAGCACTCCTCCAAGCCGCCTCTGTGGGCGGCGGGAGGCTTTCCTACAACAAAATGACTTTGCACCTTTTAACCCGGATTGACTTTTTAAAAGCCTATTTGCTGGGCTTTTTAACAATGTTTTATTTCTTTTATTTTAACAATACTTTTAATAAACTTTAGACATTTTAAAACTTGGAAAACTCAGTCCCCTCACGTTTCTCTGTGGTACTCTCTTTTTGTGGTGATCAAACGAACCAGCAGCCGAGGGGCGCCGACAGGATGTTTCAGCTCATTACCTCAACAAACAGTTCTTGAGAAATCTCTCTTTAAACGCTTGACAGCCAAGTTGTGAGCAATTTCAGTCTTCTTAATGCATTGAACTAGGTTGAACTAGGGTTGAACTAGGGTTGAGGCTTCCAGTTCACAAATATGACTAATCAGACCTTCCATGCTGGAAATCAAGGTAAGATGCAGGTGCACGTTTTGCACTTTTCCCTCATTTACAATGTCTTTGTACACATTGTCGGATAAATATTAAAATTGGTGAGTTGATCTCAAAAAATGGTGGCCTATACACTGCAAGAGCAGCCCGGTTAGCTCATTCGGTAGAGCATGAGACTCTTATTATAAGGGTTGTGGGAGCCTTACATTGGGTGCACATTTCATCTTTGGAGCTGGTTCCAACAGTAAAGAAAGCCTGCATGTTCCTGTTTTAACAGTAAAGAAAGCCTGCTTGTTCCTGTCAACTCAGTGTTATCAAAGTATGATTCTGTGGCTTTTACGAGTAAACATGATTCCCAAATACTACAAAAGGGAACATTTACGCTGGAAACACACTTGGTTTGCTTGGGATATTTCAGCTCAGTACCTAAACAAACAGTTCTTGAGAATTCTCTCCATGAATGCTTGACAGCCAAGTTGAGAGTAATCAAAGTCTTCTCAATGCATGATCCTCTGGTTGAACTAGGGTCAAGGCTGACAGGTCAGACATTTGACTAATCCGACTTTCAATGCTGGAATACAAGGGGAAATGCAGGGGCACATTTTGCACTTTTTTCCCAATGAAAATCTCCTTGTACACATAGATTGAGGATTATTGAGAGAGATGTGTTGATCTCGAAAAATGGTGGCCTATACACCATGAAAACAGCCCGGTTAGCTCAGTCGGTAGAGCATGAGACTCTTAATCTCAGGGTCGTGGGTTCGAGCCCCACATTGGGCGCATTCTATATCTTTGGACTTGGTTCCAACAGTAAAGAAAGTATGATTCTGTGTAAAGAAGTTTCCCAAATACTATAAAAGGGAATATTTAAGATGGAAATCTACTTGGTATGTTTCAGCTCATTACCTCAACAAACAGTTCTTGAGAAATCTCTCCTTAAACGCTTGACAGCCAAGTTGTGAGCAATTTCAGTCTTCTTAATGCATTGAACTAGGTTGAACTAGGGTTGAGGCTTCCAGTTCACAAATATGACTAATCAGACCTTCCATGCTGGAAATCAAGGTAAGATGCAGGTGCACGTTTTGCACTTTTCCCTCATTTACAATGTCTTTGTACACATTGTCGGATAAATATTAAAATTGGTGAGTTGATCTCGAAAAATGGTGGCCTATACACTGCAAGAGCAGCCCGGTTAGCTCATTCGGTAGAGCATGAGACTCTTATTATAAGGGTTGTGGGAGCCTTACATTGGGTGCACATTTCATCTTTGGAGCTGGTTCCAACAGTAAAGAAAGCCTGCATGTTCCTGTTTTAACAGTAAAGAAAGCCTGCTTGTTCCTGTCAACTCAGTGTTATCAAAGTATGATTCTGTGGCTTTTACGAGTAAACATGATTCCCAAATACTACAAAAGGGAATATTTACGCTGGAAACACACTTGGTTTGCTTGGGATATTTCAGCTCAGTACCTAAACAAACAGTTCTTGAGAATTCTCTCCATGAATGCTTGACAGCCAAGTTGAGAGTAATCAAAGTCTTCTCAATGCATGATCCTCTGGTTGAACTAGGGTCAAGGCTGACAGGTCAGACATTTGACTAATCCGACTTTCAATGCTGGAATACAAGGGGAAATGCAGGGGCACATTTTGCACTTTTTTCCCAATGAAAATCTCCTTGTACACATAGATTGAGGATTATTGAGAGAGATGTGTTGATCTCGAAAAATGGTGGCCTATACACCATGAAAACAGCCCGGTTAGCTCAGTCGGTAGAGCATGAGACTCTTAATCTCAGGGTCGTGGGTTCGAGCCCCACATTGGGCGCATTCTATATCTTTGGACTTGGTTCCAACAGTAAAGAAAGTATGATTCTGTGTAAAGAAGTTTCCCAAATACTATAAAAGGGAATATTTAAGATGGAAATCTACTTGGTATGTTTCAGCTCATTACCTCAACAAACAGTTCTTGAGAAATCTCTCCTTAAACGCTTGACAGCCAAGTTGTGAGCAATTTCAGTCTTCTTAATGCATTGAACTAGGTTGAACTAGGGTTGAGGCTTCCAGTTCACAAATATGACTAATCAGACCTTCCATGCTGGAAATCAAGGTAAGATGCAGGTGCACGTTTTGCACTTTTCCCTCATTTACAATGTCTTTGTACACATTGTCGGATAAATATTAAAATTGGTGAGTTGATCTCAAAAATGGTGGCCTATACACTGCAAGAGCAGCCCGGTTAGCTCATTCGGTAGAGCATGAGACTCTTATTATAAGGGTTGTGGGAGCCTTACATTGGGTGCACATTTCATCTTTGGAGCTGGTTCCAACAGTAAAGACTGCCTGCATGTTCCTGTTTTAACAGTAAAGAAAGCCTGCTTGTTCCTGTCAACTCAGTGTTATCAAAGTATGATTCTGTGGCTTTTACGAGTAAACATGATTCCCAAATACTACAAAAGGGAATATTTACGCTGGAAACACACTTGGTTTGCTTGGGATATTTCAGCTCAGTACCTAAACAAACAGTTCTTGAGAATTCTCTCCATGAATGCTTGACAGCCAAGTTGAGACAGTAATCAAAGTCTTCTCAATGCATGATCCTCTGGTTGAACTAGGGTCAAGGCTGACAGGTCACACATATGACTAATCCGACTTTCAATGCTGGAATACAAGGGGAAATGCAGGGGCACATTTTGCACTTTTTTCCCAATGAAAATCTCCTTGTACACATAGATTGAGGATTATTGAGAGAGATGTGTTGATCTCAAAAAATGGTGGCCTATACACCATGAAAACAGCCCGGTTAGCTCAGTCGGTAGAGCATGAGACTCTTAATCTCAGGGTCGTGGGTTCGAGCCCCACATTGGGCATTCTATATCTTTGGACTTGGTTCCAACAGTAAAGAAAGTATGATTCAAAAAAGTTTCCCAAATACTATAAAAGGGAATATTTAAGATGGAAATCTACTTGGTATGTTTCAGCTCATTACCTCAACAAACAGTTCTTGAGAAATCTCTCCTTAAACGCTTGACAGCCAAGTTGTGAGCAATTTCAGTCTTCTTAATGCATTGAACTAGGTTGAACTAGGGTTGAACTAGGGTTGAGGCTTCCAGTTCACAAATATGACTAATCAGACCTTCCATGCTGGAAATCAAGGTAAGATGCAGGTGCACGCTTTTGCACTTTTCCTCATTTACAATGTCTTTGTACACATTGTCGGATAAATATTAAAATTGGTGAGTTGATCTCAAAAATGGTGGCCTATACACTGCAAGAGCAGCCCGGTTAGCTCATTCGGTAGAGCATGAGACTCTTATTATAAGGGTTGTGGGAGCCTTACATTGGGTGCACATTTCATCTTTGGAGCTGGTTCCAACAGTAAAGAAAGCCTGCATGTTCCTGTTTTAACAGTAAAGAAAGCCTGCTTGTTCCTGTCAACTCAGTGTTATCAAAGTATGATTCTGTGGCTTTTACGAGTAAACATGATTCCCAAATACTACAAAAGGGAATATTTACGCTGGAAACACACTTGGTTTCTTGGGATATTTCAGCTCAGTACCTAAACAAACAGTTCTTGAGAATTCTCTCCATGAATGCTTGACAGCCAAGTTGAGAGTAATCAAAGTCTTCTCAATGCATGATCCTCTGGTTGAACTAGGGTCAAGGCTGACAGGTCAGACATTTGACTAATCCGACTTTCAATGCTGGAATACAAGGGGAAATGCAGGGGCACATTTTGCACTTTTTTCCCAATAAAAATCTCCTTGTACACATAGATTGAGGATTATTGAGAGAGATGTGTTGATCTCGAAAAATGGTGGCCTATACACCATGAAAACAGCCCGGTTAGCTCAGTCGGTAGAGCATGAGACTCTTAATCTCAGGGTCGTGGGTTCGAGCCCCACATTGGGCGTATTCTATATCTTTGGACTTGGTTCCAACAGTAAAGAAAGTATGATTCTGTGTAAAAAGTTTCCCAAATACTATAAAAGGGAATATTTAAGATGGAAATCTGCTTGGGATGTTTCAGCTCATTACCTCAACAAACAGTTCTTGAGAAATCTCTCCTTAAACGCTTGACAGCCAAGTTGTGAGCAATTTCAGTCTTCTTAATGCATTGAACTAGGTTGAACTAGGGTTGAGGCTTCCAGTTCACAAATATGACTAATCAGACCTTCCATGCTGGAAATCAAGGTAAGATGCAGGTGCACGCTTTGCACTTTTCCCTCATTTACAATGTCTTTGTACACATTGTCGGATAAATATTAAAATTGGTGAGTTGATCTCGAAAAATGGTGGCCTATACACTGCAAGAGCAGCCCGGTTAGCTCATTCGGTAGAGCATGAGACTCTTATTATAAGGGTTGTGGGAGCCTTACATTGGGTGCACATTTCATCTTTGGAGCTGGTTCCAACAGTAAAGAAAGCCTGCATGTTCCTGTTTTAACAGTAAAGAAAGCCTGCTTGTTCCTGTCAACTCAGTGTTATCAAAGTATGATTCTGTGGCTTTTACGAGTAAACATGATTCCCAAATACTACAAAAGGGAATATTTACGCTGGAAACACACTTGGTTTGCTTGGGATATTTCAGCTCAGTACCTAAACAAACAGTTCTTGAGAATTCTCTCCATGAATGCTTGACAGCCAAGTTGAGAGTAATCAAAGTCTTCTCAATGCATGATCCTCTGGTTGAACTAGGGTCAAGGCTGACAGGTCACACATTTGACTAATCCGACTTTCAATGCTGGAATACAAGGGGAAATGCAGGGGCACATTTTGCACTTTTTTCCCAATGAAAATCTCCTTGTACACATAGATTGAGGATTATTGAGAGAGATGTGTTGATCTCGAAAAATGGTGGCCTATACACCATGAAAACAGCCCGGTTAGCTCAGTCGGTAGAGCATGAGACTCTTAATCTCAGGGTCGTGGGTTCGAGCCCCACATTGGGCATTCTATATCTTTGGACTTGGTTCCAACAGTAAAGAAAGTATGATTCTGTGTAAAAAGTTTCCCAAATACTGTAAAAGGGAATATTTAAGATGGAAATCTGCTTGGGATGTTTCAGCTCATTACCTCAACAAACAGTTCTTGAGAAATCTCTCTTTAAACGCTTGACAGCCAAGTTGTGAGCAATTTCAGTCTTCTTAATGCATTGAACTAGGTTGAACTAGGGTTGAACTAGGGTTGAGGCTTCCAGTTCACAAATATGACTAATCAGACGTTCCATGCTGGAAATCAAGGTAAGATGCAGGTGCACGTTTTGCACTTTTCCCTCATTTACAATGTCTTTGTACACATTGTTGGATAAATATTAAAATTGGTGTTGATCTCAAAAATGGTGGCCTATACACTGCAAGAGCAGCCCGGTTAGCTCATTCGGTAGAGCATGAGACTCTTATTATAAGGGTTGTGGGAGCCTTACATTGGGTGCACATTTCATCTTTGGAGCTGGTTCCAACAGTAAAGAAAGCCTGCATGTTCCTGTTTTAACAGTAAAGAAAGCCTGCTTGTTCCTGTCAACTCAGTGTTATCAAAGTATGATTCTGTGGCTTTTACGAGTAAACATGATTCCCAAATACTACAAAGGAATATTTACGCTGGAAACACACTTGGTTTGCTTGGGATATTTCAGCTCAGTACCTAAACAAACAGTTCTTGAGAATTCTCTCCATGAATGCTTGACAGCCAAGTTGACAGTAATAAAAGTCTTCTCAATGCATGATCCTCTGGTTGAACTAGGGTCAAGGCTGACAGGTCACACATATGACTAATCCGACTTTCAATGCTGGAATAGAAGGGGAAATGCAGGGGCACATTTTGCACTTTTTTCCCAATGAAAATCTCCTTGTACACATAGATTGAGGATTATTGAGAGAGATGTGTTGATCTCAAAAAATGGTGGCCTATACACCATGAAAACAGCCCGGTTAGCTCAGTCGGTAGAGCATGAGACTCTTAATCTCAGGGTCGTGGGTTCGAGCCCCACATTGGGCGCATTCTATATCTTTGGACTTGGTTCCAACAGTAAAGAAAGTATGATTCTGTGTAAAAAAGTTTCCCAAATACTATAAAAGGGAATATTTAAGATGGAAATCTGCTTGGGATGTTTCAGCTCATTACCTCAACAAACAGTTCTTGAGAAATCTCTCCATGAATGCTTGACAGCCAAGTTGTGAGCAATTTCAGTCTTCTTAATGCATTGAACTAGGTTGAACTAGGGTTGAGGCTTCCAGTTCACAAATATGACTAATCAGACCTTCCATGCTGGAAATCAAGGTAAGATGCAGGTGCACGTTTGCACTTTTCCCATTTACAATGTCTTTGTACACATTGTCGGATAAATATTAAAATTGGTGAGTTGATCTCGAAAAATGGTGGCTAATACACTGCAAGAGCAGCCCGGTTAGCTCATTCGGTAGAGCATGAGACTCTTATTATAAGGGTTGTGGAGCCTTACATTGGGTGCACATTTCATCTTTGGAGCTGGTTCCAACAGTAAAGAAAGCCTGCATGTTCCTGTTTTAACAGTAAAGAAAGCCTGCTTGTTCCTGTCAACTCAGTGTTATCAAAGTATGATTCTGTGGCTTTTACGAGTAAACATGATTCCCAAATACTACAAAAGGGAATATTTACGCTGGAAACACACTTGGTTTGCTTGGGATATTTCAGCTCAGTACCTAAACAAACAGTTCTTGAGAATTCTCTCCATGAATGCTTGACAGCCAAGTTGAGAGTAATCACAGTCTTCTTAATGCATTGAACTAGGTTGAACTAGGGTTGAACTAGGGTTGAGGCTTCCAGTTCACAAATATGACTAATCAGACCTTCCATGCTGGAAATCAAGGTAAGATGCAGGTGCACGTTTTGCACTTTTCCCTCATTTACAATGTCTTTGTACACATTGTCGGATAAATATTAAAATTGGTGAGTTGATCTCAAAAAATGGTGGCCTATACACTGCAAGAGCAGCCCGGTTAGCTCATTCGGTAGAGCATGAGACTCTTATTATAAGGGTTGTGGAGCCTTACATTAGGTGCACATTTCATCTTTGGAGCTGGTTCCAACAGTAAAGAAAGCCTGCATGTTCCTGTTTTAACAGTAAAGAAAGCCTGCTTGTTCCTGTCAACTCAGTGTTATCAAAGTATGATTCTGTGGCTTTTACGAGTAAACATGATTCCCAAATACTACAAAAGGGAATATTTACGCTGGAAACACACTTGGTTTGCTTGGGATATTTCAGCTCAGTACCTAAACAAACAGTTCTTGAGAATTCTCTCCATGAATGCTTGACAGCCAAGTTGACAGTAATAAAAGTCTTCTCAATGCATGATCCTCTGGTTGAACTAGGGTCAAGGCTGACAGGTCACACATATGACTAATCCGACTTTCAATGCTGGAATACAAGGGGAAATGCAGGGGCACATTTTGCACTTTTTTCCCAATGAAAATCTCCTTGTACACATAGATTGAGGATTATTGAGAGAGATGTGTTGATCTCGAAAAATGGTGGCCTATACACCATGAAAACAGCCCGGTTAGCTCAGTCGGTAGAGCATGAGACTCTTAATCTCAGGGTCGTGGGTTCGAGCCCCACATTGGGCGCATTCTATATCTTTGGACTTGGTTCCAACAGTAAAGAAAGTATGATTCTGTGTAAAAAAGTTTCCCAAATACTATAAAAGGGAATATTTAAGATGGAAATCTGCTTGGGATGTTTCAGCTCATTACCTAGACAAACAGTTCTTGAGAAATCTCTCCACGCTTGACAGCCAAGTTGTGAGCAATTTCAGTCTTCTTAATGCATTGAACTAGGTTGAACTAGGGTTGAGGCTTCCAGTTCACAAATATGACTAATCAGACCTTCCATGCTGGAAATCAAGGTAAGATGCAGGTGCACGTTTTGCACTTTTCCCTCATTTACAATGTCTTTGTACACATTGTCGGATAAATATTAAAATTGGTGAGTTGATCTCGAAAAATGGTGGCTAATACACTGCAAGAGCAGCCCGGTTAGCTCATTCGGTAGAGCATGAGACTCTTATTATAAGGGTTGTGGGAGCCTTACATTGGGTGCACATTTAATCTTTGGAGCTGGTTCCAACAGTAAAGAAAGCCTGCATGTTCCTGTTTTAACAGTAAAGAAAGCCTGCTTGTTCCTGTCAACTCAGTGTTATCAAAGTATGATTCTGTGGCTTTTAGTAAACATGATTCCCAAATACTACAAAGGGAATATTTACGCTGGAAACACACTTGGTTTGCTTGGGATATTTCAGCTCAGTACCTAAACAAACAGTTCTTGAGAATTCTCTCCATGAATGCTTGACAGCCAAGTTGTGAGCAATTTCAGTCTTCTTAATGCATTGAACTAGGTTGAACTAGGGTTGAACTAGGGTTGAGGCTTCCAGTTCACAAATATGACTAATCAGACCTTCCATGCTGGAAATCAAGGTAAGATGCAGGTGCACGTTTTGCACTTTTCCCTCATTTACAATGTCTTTGTACACATTGTCGGATAAATATTAAAATTGGTGAGTTGATCTCAAAAATGGTGGCCTATACACCAAGAGCAGCCCGGTTAGCTCATTCGGTAGAGCATGAGACTCTTATTATAAGGGTTGTGGGAGCCTTACATTGGGTGCACATTTCATCTTTGGAGCTGGTTCCAACAGTAAAGAAAGCCTGCATGTTCCTGTTTTAACAGTAAAGAAAGCCTGCTTGTTCCTGTCAACTCAGTGTTATCAAAGTATGATTCTGTGGCTTTTACGAGTAAACATGATTCCCAAATACTACAAAAGGGAATATTTACGCTGGAAACACACTTGGTTTGCTTGGGATATTTCAGCTCAGTACCTAAAGAAACAGTTCTTGAGATCTCTCTCCATGAATGCTTGACAGCCAAGTTGAGAGTAATCAAAGTCTTCTCAATGCATGATCCTCTGGTTGAACTAGGGTCAAGGCTGACAGGTCACACATATGACTTATCCGACTTTCAATGCTGGAAATCAAGGGGAAATGCAGGGGCACATTTTGCACTTTTTTCCCAATGAAAATCTCCTTGTACACATAGATTGAGGATTATTGAGAGAGATGTGTTGATCTCGAAAAATGGTGGCCTATACACCATGAAAACAGCCCGGTTAGCTCAGTCGGTAAAGCATGAGACTCTTAATCTCAGGGTCGTGGGTTCGAGCCCCACATTGGGCGCATTCTATATCTTTGGACTTGGTTCCAACAGTAAAGAAAGCCTGCATGTTCCTGTTTTAACAGTAAAGAAAGCCTGCTTGTTCCTGTCAACTCAGTGTTATCAAAGTATGATTCTGTGGCTTTTACGAGTAAACATGATTCCCAAATACTACAAAAGGGAATATTTACGCTGGAAACACACTTGGTTTGCTTGGGATATTTCAGCTCAGTACCTAAACAAACAGTTCTTGAGAATTCTCTCCATGAATGCTTGACAGACAAGTTGTGAGCAATTTCAGTCTTCTTAATGCATTGAACTAGGTTGAACTAGGGTTGAACTAGGGTTGAGGCTTCCAGTTCACAAATATGACTAATCAGACCTTCCATGCTGGAAATCAAGGTAAGATGCAGGTGCACGTTTTGCACTTTTCCCTCATTTACAATGTCTTTGTACACATTGTCGGATAAATATTAAAATTGGTGAGTTGATCTCGAAAAATGGTGGCTAATACACTGCAAGAGCAGCCCGGTTAGCTCATTCGGTAGAGCATGAGACTCTTATTATAAGGGTTGTGGGAGCCTTACATTAGGTGCACATTTCATCTTTGGAGCTGGTTCCAACAGTAAAGAAAGCCTGCATGTTCCTGTTTTAACAGTAAAGAAAGCCTGCTTGTTCCTGTCAACTCAGTGTTATCAAAGTATGATTCTGTGGCTTTTACGAGTAAACATGATTCCCAAATACTACAAAAGGGAATATTTACGCTGGAAACACACTTGGTTTGCTTGGGATATTTCAGCTCAGTACCTAAAGAAACAGTTCTTGAGATCTCTCTCCATGAATGCTTGACAGCCAAGTTGAGAGTAATCAAAGTCTTCTCAATGCATGATCCTCTGGTTGAACTAGGGTCAAGGCTGACAGGTCACACATATGACTTAATCCGACTTTCAATGCTGGAAATCAAGGGGAAATGCAGGGGCACATTTTGCACTTTTTTCCCAATGAAAATCTCCTTGTACACATAGATTGAGGATTATTGAGAGAGATGTGTTGATCTCGAAAAATGGTGGCCTATACACCATGAAAACAGCCCGGTTAGCTCAGTCGGTAAAGCATGAGACTCTTAATCTCAGGGTCGTGGGTTCGAGCCCCACATTGGGCGCATTCTATATCTTTGGACTTGGTTCCAACAGTAAAGAAAGTATGATTCTGTGTAAAAAGTTTCCCAAATACTATAAAAGGGAATATTTAAGATGGAAATCTGCTTGTTTCAGCTCATTACCTCAACAAACAGTTCTTGAGAAATCTCTCCTTAAACGCTTGACAGCCAAGTTGTGAGCAATTTCAGTCTTCTTAATGCATTGAACTAGGTTCTATGCATTAAGAAGACAACCCTAGTTCCTAGGGTTGAACTAGGGTTGAGGCTTCCAGTTCACAAATATGAGTAATCAGACCTTCCATACTGGAAATCAAGGTAAGATGCAGGTGCACGTTTTGAACTTTTTCCTCATTTACAATGTCTTTGTACACATTGTCGGATAAATATTAAAATTGGTGAGTTGATCTCGAAAAATGGTGGCCTATACACTGCAAGAGCAGCCCGGTTAGCTCATTCGGTAGAGCATGAGACTCTTATTATCAGGGTTGTGGGAGCCTTACATTGGGTGCAGTCTTCATCTTTGGACTTGGTTCCAACAGTAAAGAAAGTATGAATCTGTGTAAAAAGTTTCCCAAATACTATAAAAGAGAATATTTAAGATGAAAATCTGCTTGGGATGTTTGGGAAGCCTGCATGTTCCTGTTTCAACTGTAAAGAAAGCCTGCTTGTTCCTGTCAACTCAGTGTTTCCAAAGTATGACTCTGTGGCTTTTTCAAGTAAACATGATTCCAGAATACTACAAAAGGAATATTTACACTGTAAACACACTTGGTTAGCTTGGGATATTTTAGCTCAGTACCTAAACAAACAGTTCAACCATGAATGCTTGACAGCCAAGTTGAGAGTAATCTTAGTCTTCTCAATGCATGATCCTCTGGTTGAACTAGGGTCAAGGCTGACAGGTCACACATATGACTAATCCGACATATAAGGCTGGAAATCAAGGGAAAATGCAGAGGCACGTTTTGCACTTTTTTCCCAATGAAAATTTCCTTGTACACATTGATTGAGGATTATTGAGAGAGATGTGTTGATCTTAAAAATTGTGGCCTATACACCATGAAAAGAGCCCGGTTAGCTCAGTCGTTAGAGCATGAGACTCTTAATCTCAGGGTCCTGAGTTCGAGCCCCACATTGGGCGCAGTCTACATCTTAGGACTTGGTTCCAACAGTAAAGAAATCCTGATTTCCGATTAAACATGACTCCCAAATACTACAAAAGGGAATATTTATGCTGGAAACACACTTGGGTTGCTTGGGATATTTCAGATCAGTAAATAAACAAACAGTTCTTGAGAATTCTCTCCATGAATGCTTGACAGCCAAGTTGAGAGTAATCAAAGTCTTCTCAATGCATGATCCTCTGGTTGAACTAGGGTCAAGGCTGACAGGTCACACATATGACTAATCCGACTTTCCATGCAGGGACACGTTTTGCACTTTTTTCTCCTTGAAAATTTCCTTGTACACATTGATTGAGGATTATTGAGAAAGGTGTGTTGATCTCGACAAATGGTGGCCTATACCCTGTGCAAACAGCCCGGTTAGCTCAGTCGGTAGAGCATGAGACACCTAATCTCAGGGGTGCGGGTTTGAGCCCCACATTGGGCGCAGTCTTCATCTTTAGACTTGGTTCTAAGTGTAACGAAACCCTGCTTGCTCTGGTCACTTTTGTGTTTCCAAAGTATGATTCTGTGTAAAATGTTTCCCAAATACTATAAAAGGGAATATTTAAGCTGGAAATCCGCTTGGGATGTTTCAGCTCATTACTTCAACAAACAGTTCTTGAGAAATCTCTCCTTAAACGCTTGACAGCCAAGTTGTGAACAATTTCAGTCTTCTTAATGCATTGAACTAGGTTGAACTAGGGTTGAACTAGGGTCGAGGCTTCCAGTTCACAAATATGAGTAATCAGACCTTCCATGCTGGAAATCAAGGTAAGATGCAGGTGCACGTTTTGCACTTTTTCCTCATTTACAATGTCTTTGTACACATTGTCGGATGAATATTATAATTGGTGAGTTGATTTCGAAAAATGGTGGCCTAACAATGCAAGAGCAGCCCGGTTAGCTCAGTCGGTAGAGCATGAGACTCTTAATATCAGGGTTGTGGGAGCCTTACATTGGGTGCACATTTCATCTTTGGAGCTGGTTACAACAGTAAAGAAAGACAGTACCTCAGAACTGGCAGACCGGGGTGGTGGTCCCTCTTTTCAAGAAGGGGGACCTGAGGGTGTGTTCCAACTACAGAGGGATCACACTCCTCAGCCTCCCCGGGAAAGTCTATTCCAGGCTAGAGGGTTTATGGGAGTTTGTCCACGTGTTTTGTGGATCTGGAGAAGGCATTCAACTGTGTCCCTCGTGGCTCCCTCGTGGGGGACTATGTCTCTCGGCTGGCCTGGGAACGCCTCGGTATCCCCCCCGGAAGAGCTAGAGGAAGTGTCTGGGGAGTGGGAAGTCTGGGCGTCTCTGCTTAGACATGTGCCCCCGCGACCCGGCCCCGGATAAACGGAGGAAGATGGATGGATGGATATTTTGTTTTTTTGGAACTATTATGCTAATGATGGGACGTCATTTGTTAAAACAGGGAGGATTGTGGCACTTGGATAAGTTTAATGTTAATAAGTAACTAAGTATATTAGTTGTGGTTTGTTGTTTGGGGTTGTTGTGCCTCTGTGCATGAAGATGTATCCCTCGATGAGCTGACAAAGGTGGTTTCTTCGTGTAAAGCAACTACATGCCTCGTGGATATCCTGCCAGCAAAACAGTTTAAAGAACTGTGGCCCTATGTGGGGCAAATTATCTTCCACTTATCTGAAGCCAGGTCACGGGGGCAGCAGCAAAGACGCCCAGACTTCCCACTCCCTAAACACTTCCTCCAGCTCTTCCGGGGGAATACTGAGGCATTTTCAGGCCAGCCAAGAGAAATAGTCTCTCCAGCATGTCCTATGTCTCAGTGACATTGGCTTGGGTGATGAACGAGTCCACCTCCAAGCCCTTGGCCTTTGCTTACTCAGTGGTGGACGTATTTCTTCCACCGTCCGACAATCTCCCCAGAGGAAGTCAACAGATCCTCACCTCTACTGTAAACAGTGTTGGTAGGGTACTGTTTCCCCTTCCTGAGGCGCCAGACGGTTTGCCAGAATCTCTTCAAGGCCGACCAATTGTCCTTCTCCATGGCCTCACTGAACTCCTCCCAGGCCCAAGTTTTTGCCTCTAAAACCACCCGGGCTGCAGTCCGCTTGGCCTGCCGCTACCTGTCAGCAGCCTAAGGAGTCCACAAGCCAACCAGGCTCAATATGTCTCCTTTTTCAGCTTGACTGCATCCCTTACTTCCGGTGTCTGCACCCCTGAGATTGCTGACTCAGCAATGATATTTTGGCTACACAAAAATAAATGTCTTGTCTTCAGGAGAGGAGTTGTGAGCAGTCTGTGAGAAACACAGTACATTCAGTGCTGGGGCTGTGGTGCATCGACACACAGACCTAGTGTTACATGCAGCACTATTTGATCAATCCTTGCTATGTACTACTTTCAAAAATGTTACTGACTTATCGCCAGTTACATATTAAAATATAGGGCACCATAAAACTGAATATATTTATTTTGACATCATTTGTAATAAGACTGCCATGTAGTTTTTAGCCTTTTCCTGTAAGTCTACAGTAAACAATCATTTGCTTTGACACAAGGACAGCCCTGTCAATGTAATTTGTTTTCATTTGATGTCAGTAAGGGGAGGGACATTTACTTTTTAATGATAAAAGACTCACAGAATCTATAACCTCAGGAAGAGAAGAGCAGGGAGCCAGTCTAGTCAACTTTTTGAAACTTTCTGGTGTATAACCAAGTGTTACTCTCAAGATTGGGAACATGCAATGCCAAGCTGAGGATGCAGCTCATCTGGCTGCTATTGCCTG
This sequence comes from Perccottus glenii, assembly GCA_024416835.2. Classification (NCBI taxonomy): domain Eukaryota; kingdom Metazoa; phylum Chordata; class Actinopteri; order Gobiiformes; family Odontobutidae; genus Perccottus; species Perccottus glenii. Next base: position 23,044,697 of record CM044552.2, on the reverse strand, counting down.
AGACATCTGTCCTTTTCCTGACTACAGGCTTCAGCATCATGTCTTCATTGGCGACAGGCTTCAGCATCATGTCTCCATTGGCATTTGTCACAATTCTCAGACTTAGTGTATGCATATTAAGGTTAAAATTTGTGTCAATACAAGTGATTATTAGTTTGAGTCGTACAACCTGTGTGAGAAAGAAAATGTCAACTTACAAAGTATTAATGATATCTGATTAATGGAAATATGCAGTCATTAACTCTTTGGCTTCATGTCGAGAAGGAAAAGTCACATAAGGTGGTGTTGGGGTTGCAGCGTTTTTCTTGGCTGTACTGTTTGACACCTGCACGCCAATCAAGGAAATCCTTCTCCGGTGACATCAATGGATAAAGAAATTAGGACAGTTGTGTTTGGTGATGTTTTCCGGCAGACTCAAAAACTCAGAGAGCAAATGTGAAGAGGATTTGCAACCTGCCTGGATGGTGCAACACTTGAAAAAGATCAAAATAAATTTCATTAGTAATTAAAATATTTATGCAGCGTCAAAAAACGGCCACACATTTGAGATGGAATATGTGAGTATTAACATCAAAACACACACATTTCAACAATATAAAATCACTATTTAATCTACAGAGTTAGGCAAGTGACAATATGCTCATACTTAATTTCTGAACAGGTTTAGGCACAGAGACATACATTTAAAAATATCAGATATTATAGCATATATTATTCTATGTCGCATAAAACCTCTACCTTCACAACGTCTGCACTTCATCATTAGCTGTACAAAAATACATCAAAATCTCTCTCTTCCTCTGCACATTGGGTCTGCATATTTTTCTTTTTTTATTATGTGCAAAGGTAAGTGCTTCTAATGGGATTTTGCAGGTGCACGTGTGGTCTTCTTCTTGAAGCCGTATTTCAGCCAAAGTCAATGCGTGGCCTGTACTCAAGGACCATGGGATATGTCTGCAAGAGAGAAAATAAAGAAAAAAGGAGATTAAAGTTCTGTAGAGAATGTAAGTTTTCATTCACACTGCCCCAAAAATTTAGTTGAGACCATATATGTTTATGTAAAAAGTCATTAATAATAAACATGAAAAAAAAAAAGGCAAATCCAATGTAGTTGCTTAAACTCTTTCGAGTTAAGTGAATAGATGTTTAAGTTAGTTAATTTGTTATGGTTTTTATATGATTAAGAAACATTTTGTGTCTGATTTCTGTCAAATATTTTTGTTAAATTTCTATATCTTACTCAGCAGAAGAATGGCTTAGTCTTCTATCATTTACTAAGGAAATAACTTTTTTTCTCTCCCATTATTTCATTATAACAAGTTAATTCTGTAGTTTTCCTGAGATAACTTTTGTCATAAAACAGCTATTGTTTTCTATTCATTACTGAGATAATGGGAGGAAAAAAAAGTTATTGATCTATGGCCGCTTATGGCTTCCGTACATTTACAACTTGCATTCTTCTTTTATAGGTTATGCTGTTATGGTGTGAGTCTAGCCCAGTGTGTGTTGTCTTGTCTCCCTTGTGTGGTCACTTCTGTCCTTAGGTGTGATTTCTAGGCAGGCAGGTGCAGCTGTTCCTCATTTTGCATCAACCACAGTATAAAGACTCTAAGCTTTCCTCCACTCATCGCCAGATTATTCCCTCTACTCAGTGGTAGAACACTACAGCTTAGAATTTTGAGCTTGTGAGAGTTTGGCCTAGAATTTTAAATTGTTTTTGTGCTTTTCCTCCAGTGTTCTCTGCCTGCCCGCTGACTTAAAAAGATATATATTTATAGACATATCTATTTTTGGGGTATTTGGGGTTTCTTGAGTAGAGTGTCAGATCTACAAGCTGTGACAAACACCTTGGGAACATCCAGAAATACTTAGAATTCAAGCAACAATTTCATGGGCAGTTTTACTACTTTTCAGCCAACTTCACCATTGCACAAGGTAAAAAGTAAAACGTGTGGCACTCCTTGACTCTGCACATGAATTACTTCCTGCTCCACTGTGGCTGCTCATGCAAATGGCACAACAACAGGAAATAGCACTCACGTTCTCTCCGTGCAGCCTCCAGCGGGTCATGTAGATGAACTCCAGAGTGTGATCTCTTCCCATTATCTCTCCATTACACAGTACGTCCAACTGCAGAAACAACACAAACACAGCAGTACACAAAGTCACATTTCAAGTTTACAGTAAGATGTTATTAAGACTTTTATAAAAGGCAAAGGAAACAAAAATAAAACAAATACAGGAAATGAAAGGTGAGGGAAAGTACAGTGTGTTGATGATGTGTCGACTGAAACTGTAGAAAAGGTGTTGGTAAATGGCATGGATTTTTTTGTAACGCTTTTCCACCTACTACGCACCAGTGGTGGACAGTAACGAAGTAAATGTAATTCGTTACTGTACTTAAGTAGTTTTTTCCAGTATCTGTACTTTACTAAGTATTTCCATTAAGGGATACTTTTTACTTTACTTCACTACATTTCAACGTCAAATATCTTACTTTTTACTCAAGTACATTTTGCAAAATTAGTCGTTCCTTGTGTTTCCGTTAAATATTTTTGTAGAAGAAGCCCTCAAAGACGCGTCTCAGTGGGAGTGTCAGGACCGGCTCAATAGAAGCCTCATTCTCTACACGCGAGCTGATAAACATGAAAATAACAAATAAAAAATACACCTGTGATGAAGCTTTGGTATTAGTAATGGCTGACTCTGATTCTGAGGAGAACATCTACCTTTAGAGTCTTTTCAGCCGAGTGAAAGTGAGAATGAGCGAGAGTGCGTGCGTGTGTAACTTAGACAGCGGCGCAGCTGCTCGTGCCTTTCTCAGCGTCTCTCATAAAGCACACGCTGTTTTTCCCACATTTTACCAAACATCAGTGAAAGAAACGGGAGGAAACTAGTCGTGAAGGATGTTGGAAAGGGAAGCCGTGGCGCGTAGCACCTGCAGCTTTACCTTTAGCACCTGCAGCTTTACCTTTAGCACAGGTGTTAGAAGCGGGCGGGTGTACTGCCGTGGCGCGATAGTGACAGGGAGTTTGGGAATAATGCGGCTTCTATTGACAGCTGTTTGGGACAAATACGTGTTGGACATCCTGACACTTTACCCAGTCGAGGAGGGAGAGGCGATAGTCAGCGAGAATGCACTAATCAAAGCAGCGATCGTAATAAAAGTGATGGCTGTGTGCTGTGCTTTATGAGAGGTCCCACACTCTAAAAAACTACTAACTATGCCACATGGACGGATAAGAAAAGATAAAGCAACTGCAACCACACATACAGTACATGTGTATATTTCTCAGAACTATTTGCTTACGTTTTACTAGTTATGGTTTATTAGAAGTTGTAGTTATTCTTTATTTCAGAAAAAGAAAACAAAAACTATTCTAATATGTTCATTAGTGTATGTACTGAAAAAAACATAACCGCCAATATATAATGTCATAGTATGCAAATTATATGCAAATTAGATGCTTAAAATTTATTTACTTAAATACTTTGGGTCATACCTGACATTTTTCTACTTTAGAGTAGGACTCTATCTCTTATCATTTTCAAACCACAGCCTTTTGAAATTTGGATCTCAAAAATCTGTATTTTTTAAATAATTCCTGGCACCTAAAGGGGGCAAGAGACTGACAAAAATTATAAGGGCATTATAGCCTAGTACTTGGATACTTAAGTACATTTGAAGGCAAATACTTTTGTACTTTTACTCAAGTGAAAGTTAAAAGGGAGTACTTTTACTTTTACTGAAGTAATATTTTACCTAGTGTATCTGTACTTTAACTCAAGTACTTGGTTTGTGTACTTCGTCCACCACTGCTACGCACTCAAAGCGCTTTACATCAAGCTTTCATTCCCCCATTCACACACATACCAGTGTCATAGACACTGGAGGCAACGTGGTTAAGTGTCTTGCCCAAGGGCACAACAACCGTATGAACCTTCCAGTTATAGGACGACCACTCTACCACCTGAGCCCCTAATGATAAAAGTCATAGCTGATAAAAGTTACAGGTATTAGCTTGGAGACTCTGGTTGAAGCAATGGAACAACACAACAGGGCGGATGCTATACTTAAATACAGTGACCACCCCCAGCATTTAGCTTTGGTGAATCAAAATCAAAGAGAGAAACCCCCTCTTCTTTGTACAAAGTGGACCTGCTCTGACGAATACACCACTAAATAAGTACTGTTTTGTGGGGAAATCTAGCCAAAATGTGTGTCATTTGTGCAAGTTTACATTATAACTACAATAAAAAAAAGTTAACAGCCCATTGTGGGTTTTCTGCAGAACTTTTTTCTCTTTTGGACTTTTGTGAGTATACAGCCTGAAAGGTTATATAGTGTTCTTTTTAAAGATTTTATTTGCCTTTATTTGATAATAGATCTGGGTGAGAGAGGGAAATGACATTGGGCAAAATCAATTCCAGGTCACTCGAGTATGTGGTATGCACTCTGGCTCACCTGGTCAACACCTTTTGCTCAAAAATAATCTATTAAACTCCTTCTTAGTCCTCTATCTGTCCAGCATCACAGAGCACTAAGCGTTCAGTGACTTTTGGTAAAAGTAGTGTTAATAAAATATTTGGTTTAGTTGACTATAAAGAGTATTTATTATTTTTTTATTATTTGTAACTTGTTATCAACATGTAACTACTCAGGCATGGCTAGCAATTTTATACCTTAACTTATTTATTGTCAGCTTATTACAACACAATTGAAATTAAGTGCTACCTTTTCCTTTCTGTTTCAGTGTCCATACATTTCCAAACTTACATGACATGATTCATTAAAAGAATTAAAGAAACAGAACAATTCAAAAAGTAGACACTGTTTTAAATTAGCAATACTTTCCTCACCAAAGCGACTATTTAACTCACCTCGTAAGAGCTAGGCAGCTTGAGCTTCAGACTAAGAAACTTCTTAATGGTTCCCACTGTAACTCTGCTGGAGCAGCGGATGAACCTCTTCATCAGATCCTAATTGAATGAGAAGCATTATCAGTTACTGCCAACTTACTGTAGAGATCAATATAAGTTATGAATTCAGATTGTTCCCAGTAAAAACAAAACTGGCAGACTGTGTGCACAAAGGACAGCAGTACTCGGATATTATAACCTAAAGAGCATACTAAAATTACCACATGGCCATTTTCTAGTGACTTTAACCTGATAAAGGGTAAGCCATAGAACTAAGACCTATCTAAGTCACACTATTGCAGCTAAAGACAGAAACACCATAGGGTCTGTTGACACATGACGCTTTTAGTGCGGCAAAAGCGGTCAAATCTCAGTACTCACATGCACCGTTTGCTGTTACTGAACTCTGATAGGGTTCAATTAACAAATATTGTCCATTAAAAAAAGCCTTTATGCTAATGAACCAAACTAAATGTATCGATAATGAAAAAGACTACAAGTGTGAACACACTCTTAGTCACATTATTGCAGCTATAGACAAGAGCATCAGACCGAATTAGCAGAGCAAGTTTCTAACTGATTAAAAGTAATGTGCTGAACAGAAAGGAAATAAAGAATCTAAACTTCCACTCATTTTTCTTTAATGGTGTATGATGATTTTTGCCCGTAAAATAATGCACCTACGTATTAACTGTGCTACAACCATAGACACAGGTGGATGGTTTATTCAGAATATGTTGCTATCAGAGATTACACACCGAAAAAAGCAGCTGGAAAACCTAAAAGGAGATGGAGCTTTTCAAATTGCATATACGTATGCTACCAGCAGTAGCGGGTATAAAAATCTCAAGAAATAATTCCAGTAGCATCTAACTCAATGTGATAAATCAAATTTGTGAATGCGTCTGAATTTAATATCTGAATTATATAAAGCTCAGTAACAAGACAATATTGACAGAAACACACCGTGACAGTGTTCTCCTCTAACTGTCCCGTGTTGTGTAGGCAATCCAGACATATAGCTATTTGTGGGTCACTCCTGTGGTAGTCTTCATCTCCTCCACCTGTGCCTTCATCACCCCCAGCTCCACCTCCAGCCTCAACTCCACCATCCGACAGCTTCTCACGTGTTACGTTTTCTCCTGAAAGAAGAAGACATAACTCTATTAGAACTGGCTTAATAATAGAGGATTATGGCCCCAAATTTGAGTAACTGTGACTTGAATTGTTGGTCCACTGTGTTGGTGTGTTCAGAATACAACAAAGATAACAAATCAAATGTTAAAAGTGAGACATTTTGAAATTTAATTTCTAGCTACACATTACAAAAAAGTTAGGACAAGTAGCAATAAGAGGCTGGAAAAGTTAAAAGTACATATAAGGAACAGCTTATTGGCATTCCCCCAATGCATAAAAAATAGTGTAGGAATATCAGAAAGGAGTTTCTCAGAGAAAAATTGCATCTACAGTGCATAATATCATCCAAAGATTCAGAGAAATTTGGACCAATCTCTGTGCGTAAGACTCAAGACCGGAAAACCATATTGGATGACCGTGATCTTCGGGCCCTTAGACGGTACTGCATCACAACCCGGAATGGTACTGTAATGGATCAACAAAACAAACAAAACAAACAAAAACTCTATAGATCAAAAAAGAAGCCATATCTAAACATGATCCAGAAGCGCAGGCGTGTTCTCTGGGGAAAGGCTTATTTAAAGTGGACTTTGGCAAAGTGGAAAACCACTTTCTGTGGTCAGAAAAATCAAAATTTGAAGTTCTTTTTGGAAAACTGGAACGCCATGTCATTCGGACTAAAGAGGACAAGGACAACCCAAGTTTTCATCAGCGCTCAGTTCAGAAGCCTGCATCTCATATGGTATGGAGTTGCATGAGTGTGTGTGGCATGGGCAGCTTACACATCTGGAAAGGCACCATCAATGCTGAAAGGAATATCCAAGTATGCTACCTTCCAGACGTCGTCTTTTTCAGGGAAGACCTTGCATTTTCCAACATGACAATGCCAGACCACAAACTGCATTAATGACAACATTATTAATTTGTCGCAAAGAGGAAAATGCGACAAAGAAGACCTAAGATAGTTGAGCAACTAGAAGCCTGTGTTAGACAAGAATGGGACAACGTTCCTAAACTTGAGCAACATGTCTCCTCCGTCCCCAGAGGTTTGCAGACTGTTGAGGGGATGCCACACAGTATAAAATGGCCTTGTCCCAACTTTTTTGAGATGTGTTGATGCCATGAAAGATGCCATGAAATTTAAAATCAACTTATTTTTCTCTTAAAATAATAAATTTTCTCAGTTTAAACATTTGATATGTCATCTATGTTGTATGTTGTGTATGTTGTTTTTATTCAAAATTTGTACAGTGTTCCAACTTTTTTGGAATCGGGTTTGTAAACAATCAAAATGATTGATCATCTAATTTGGTCTGCTGTTTTACAAAAATACCCAAAAGCTAACAAGAAAAACATCAATCATCATGAATGAGATGCAAGTGACAGTTTGTCGATTCTGTGTAAAGACCAAAACTAATTTTGTTAGCAGAATCACAACTTCATTGAATGACAAAACACAACACAATTTTGCAGTTTTTGTTACCTTGGCCATTTTCACGTGGCTGTTTCTTTTTCCAGAATTCAAGCTCCTGCTGTTCCTCTTCTAGTTCACAGAGAGATAGAAGACAGGCATTGTAAAAGCAAAGTGGCACATGAGCATAAGCGCATTGGATTTAAGCTATTTCCTGAGCAGGGATAGGGAGCATAATATCTGTCTAAGTGATGGAAATCCAAACCTCATCTTTCAATTCAAAATGTTTTTTTTTTTTTTTTTACAAATTCTGTCAGATGAAAGTGGAAAATTTTGGCAAGGGCTTTATCAAAAGATATGTAATGGATATAACTTCTCCTCTCTTCTATAACAACATTGATTATTGATTTGTTTTGCAGAAAGATCAAGAATACTAAGAAGCTATTGCAAGCAAGTCAGACTCATTACAGGGAAACACAAGTCCTAAAACTATCCATGGATACCACTGGGTGCTTCACATGGTGTTCAGCACCTAGCATTAAAAGCAGCCAGTGATTGTAGCTTGTAGCCTTTAGCTGGTGTAATATCTACCCACTCACTGACAGCACTCACAGTCAGTCAACATTTACCAGAATTGATTTGTTTAGGTAGAATTTGCTAATTTGGTAGGTAATAACCATTCATCCATTGAAAATATAAAAATTTGTAAACAGCTCATGTTTGAACACAATAAAACATGTTCATTTCACAAGGCTGTCCCGAGGAGCATTGAGTCTTGGCCTGGGGGCTAGATGGAAAGCTGTGGGGAGCCGGATGTGGCCCGCGGGCCGCCAGTTGATTATTACTGGTATATCATGTATCCTTTATGCAGCTGCCTGAGCATTTTGTCAATGGAGGTGGACCTACAGCCTTGTAAACTTTTAGTGCCATTACAGATTTAGTTGGACATGTGAACTTAGCTCTTTTATGACTTGGTTTCTGCAACAGTGTATCTTCATCTCATTTTAAACACTCAAGCATACTGCATACCCCAATAAAAAAACAAAAGGTGACACTGACAGATGAACAATTGTGAGGGGAACTGAAATGATCAATCTCAGTAATACCTACTGGCTGCAAACTAAATGTAATTACACAAATGTGTACATATTTTTGCATGTATCTGTTTTCATTAATATAGATTAGCTGTGTAATAACTTAATTAATTGCATTTGCCTCCTGTGAACAGTCACTTAATTGAAGAGGGACTGCAAACTGTGTACAGATTGATGAGACCATCTGGCCTACTTACTCTCTCTAAGGCCAGGCACCAGCTTGAAAATGATCTCCTCCAGCGTATTGTCCAGCCTGGATAATGGACAAGAGAGACGTTAGAAACGTTAGACAGAGGGGGGATGAAGGTGGGGAAAGTGAAAAGGCACAGTGGGTTAGAAAACTCACAGAACTTCAGAAAACAAAATCAACAACACCTGCAGATTGAAAAAAACATCTTAACATTTTAATAACAATGTATAGCCAGAAGTTGCACCTGCAAAAACAGAAACACACCATGGACAGTTTCAACACCTGTTAAAACACTTCAGACAACAATACACCTGCAGAAACACAAACACACTGCGGACATCTGCGAAGATAAAAACATGCTGCAGGTGATTCAAGATTCATGTAAAAGAGTTTTGGCACCAGGCAGGAAATTGAAATTAATAAATGAGCATTACATTACAATCATAGCTGATGATAGATGACAAATGATGACGGTGTAGCAATATATTGTGTAATGAATACCAATAACTACATGAACACTACAACACATGGGTTGTTACAGATATAATAAGCTGGATTTTCAATAGAATTATAATTAATACTCAATCTTATGGAACCCTAAAATAATGTGGAAGTGGCTGTATGTGACAACAGACCTCTGCTTACATTTTACCATTTCCTCCTCTGTTTACGTAGATAGAACGTCTTTGGATGTTTAGCAAAGAAAACTAAAGCAAAACTAAAAGACTGGCTAAAACCAGTTTAGAGACATATACTGTAGTGTCATAAGCTCCACAAAACAATGAAATGCTTATTTCTTAGCTGCCAGAGATGGGGAACCTACAGTATCACAAACCTTTATTGCCATCAAAGATTTAGTTGCACATACAATTTGGATTATATAGCATTATGAACCTGGTCATAATTATATAGACACAGGCTTCTTATTTAGTGTTACCAAAATACTACATAAGAGAAGCAGTAGAGTGGTTAGCACTCCTTTCTCACAGCCAGTCCACAGTATGTCTCTAAATATTTGCCCTACAACCAGCAATTGTCCAGTGTGTAAATTACTAAAGCAGCTGACATAGACTCCACAAACTACTCCCCTAAAACCTATACCAGGATAAATGTTAGAAAATGAGTGAAGACGATAATTAGAGTGACCAAATATTTTTTATATAACACCCACTGGAAAAACTGCTACTGAAATTGAGAAAAGAGCCTCATTGAAGTTACACAATTAAGCGTCCCTAATACTAACGATAGAATATATCCTAACTGTGTTTATAATAGGTTTTCTTCCACAAGAACTACTATTGTTTTTATAACTGTTCTGCAAGCTGTTCTAAAGTTAAAGTACAATGAGCTCTTCTAGCCACCAGAAAAAGGGTCATGAATATTTGAAAAGAAAATGAAGACTAGTAGTAGTGGTTGTAGGACTCACCTTAGCATCTCGAGAGGATTGGTCTCATGAACCTGGATGCCACATTTTGGACATTCATTGCTCTCCTCAAAGTGTTGCACGATGCAGCTCTTACAGACTACGACAGACAACATGGAAATATCTTCAGGAGACAAATTTTTAGTGATGACAGGCAAAATTGGTGGTTTAAACTTAAAAGTGTGGTTTGATGATAAATATGAATACTCACACGTATGCAGGCACTCAGTGACTGTGGTGGGTTTGATCAGGTACCCATGGCACAGATAACAAGTGATAAAGTGGTTAAAGTCTCGAACCAAGTGTTTCCTTGCTGCTGCGGCGGCCATGTTTGGAGTTTTGTAATAATGCTACAGCCTTTTAGTGACAAATTAGTCCATTGATGATAAGAATGACAGGAAGATGTGGGAACAGCTGGGAATGCCTGTTCTGAATGAAAACTGGTTGTAAAGAGCTGTAGTCAGGTTTAGTGCAAATACACCTCCATACGCAGCAAAAAAGATTATGAAAGTTACTGTGTAAAATCCTGCTCCATCTTTGACTATCTCCTGGTAAATTCACTTCAGTGTCTTGTCCCCTAACATTAATCCATGTTTGACTCTGTTCAAATAAGGCGTCACAGAGGTCATCCTTTGTTAATGTCCCAAAACTCAAAACTGACAATGTCAGATTAAGCTTCCTTTTGTGAGAGATCCCAAATCATCTCTGGCATCCAATTCAGTCCATTCCCTTCATTTGTCATGACCTTTGAACTCCAGGCAGAAGTTGCTACAGAGAAACAGAGTACAAACATTATGAGCTTTTGTGTTATGTGTGATGTCCGGAAACAACCCTAACAGCCTGGTCACATTGGTCATAAAAAAAATGTAGCTGAACATTTAAACAAAACATTTTCCACTTTTTGGGGGCACCTCAAGACAGTTTCACACATTTACTGAGAGCTACATTGTGCACAGATTAGGGCTGCACGATTAATCGTAATTTAATCGTGATAACGATATCTGTCTCCCACGATTAATTAACCATAATCGTCGCAATATCAATATGTAAATACCAAGCACAAAACAAACATTGTAGGGTTAGAAATCATTCTTTTTTCTTATGGGTTGAGAGTGTACGGATGATAAACTGCGTCACGTCTCACTGGTCTACCCAAGGCTTTCAAAAGTGGTAAAGAAATACTTGTGCATACCAGCCACAAGTTCTCCTTCAGAGAGAGCTTTTAGTACAGGGGGGAATGTTGTTACTTGTTTGCGGTCCTCCTTAAAGCCAGATCATGTTGACAGACTTGTGTTTCTAGCCAAAAACCTGTAACATGTCATGTATGCACACATACATGTAAGCCTATCGTAGGATAGGGAAAAAAAAGTTTTTCACATTGGAGTTTTATTCGAATTTTATTTATTTCCATTTGGCATGTAAAAGAGGCCCACTTTATATTTTGAGTTAAACATTTTCATTGGGAAGTTTAAATACAGTGACTTGCAGTATTTATGTTCTGTTTATAATGTTTGTTTTTATTTTATATATTGCTGTTATAAAAATACTTAAGTTAAAAAAAAGTTCTTAACTAATAGAATAATCGTGATTATTAATCGTGATTAAAAATTTGTGCAAAATAATCGTGATTATCATTTTTCTTGTTATCGTCCAGCCCTAGCACAGATTGTCTCTACGTGCCCTGGTTGTATGAACAAAATCCCCCAACTTTCATACCCGGACATGATCCTCCAGGGACCCTGTGTGCGAACATTTACAGTGTAGACTAGAGTTGAACCCTCGTACTTTCTTTGAACTTTACTTAAAACAGGTTGGTTGAGGTCCTCACGTGTTCCAATAACTGTTGTTTCAATATTAGCGCAAGGATCACCGTTGTGAAGGATTCGGCTCATTTTGTTAGCTTCGTCAAGCTAATTATGCTTTATCACCCGCTCTTCCCTTCTCCCGCTTTCGAGGACAGCCACCAAACTATTCTTGACATGTACATTAACAATACATCCGTTTTGCGGACTTAATCTGTGTGCAAAAAAACGTGCGGACTATGCGTGGTTGAGATAACCCCGAATGCGTCTACATTGGATGTCTAAAAGTGGCTTCAGTGGCTCAGCTAAGGGACCTGGGTTTGACTGAACGGCTTGGGTCAGTTGTTTCAGTCCTAGCTCCTTTTTTTTCTGTATAGCTACTATCTTCTCAATACAAAATCACACAAAACAATTTCTTCCGGCTGCTCCCTTCAGGGCTCGCCCAAAGCAAATCTTCTAGTGGTTTGCATATTTAGCCTGGCATAGGTTTTACTTTGGATGCTCTTCCTCATTCAACCCCCTTTATTTATCTTTGCAAGAAGCCCAAACAAAAATCTTTCCAAAATATAACAGATATCAGAAATTAAACTAAAAGATATTAAAATGTGCAACAAAACTTTCCATGTAACCACACAATAATATGTTTTCTAGCTCTGTTTGGTGAATTTTCTTTTGATTTACCACAAGGAATGTCATAACATTGTTGCTGTTTTAGCTGCAACAATGTTACTAACTTCAAGAACCTAAGTTATTTCTTTAAACCAATGATGCTATTGAAGATAGACTGCCTGATTGTCATAAGTATTTAGAAAATATTCTGCTAATGTTTTACAAACGTATGTAGTGCCGTAATGTGTATTAACAACACTTGCTAGTATACCAGCTAAGTTTGGCCCCCAAATATCACAATATGCAATACTTCTGGCTTAATAAAGTTGATTTCAAACTAATAATTTCCTGTAGGGCTGTACTAGAATAATCGAATATTCGAATATTCGTTCGGTGGGGTGGCATTCGATTTTCAGTTTTGAGATTCGAATATTCTTTGTAACTGCCGCATTTTCATTTCTGTTCATTTTCTGTGTAAACTGTTATTTGGTGTGTTTTGTGAAGTGTCACCAGAGGGCGCTGGAGCGCAGAGTTAGGCTTTTGTATACGCAGTGGTAGATTGATTAGAGCAGAAGTAGCGATCTCCACAGAAAACAAGAAAGGATACATGAATAAGAGAATAATTACGCTAAAAGTTAAAGTTTAAATTTATAAGGTAAAGGACAGAGAAAATCTCCAAAGCTAATCCTCTCATGGTACTCAGCCAACGAGGTTTGTTTTGTCTGTTTTATTTTCTAGAAGTTAATGTATCAATTGTACTTATTTTCGTTAAGCTAACTGTTGTTTTATCTGTGTGTTTCATCAGTTTTCACGGTGTTTTTATGGCTATTGAAAGACGGATGCTAATAAATTCATCAGTAGAGTAACCACTTGTGTCTAAAGTACTTGGGGAATTACATTCTTTTTTTTTCAACACGTGACTTTCGCGGACTGATTCTCACTCATGCTTGAACCGCCGTTGGCGACGTAGTGATTTATTTCATCTCATACTGAATAGGTACAAAATGCCCAAGACCTCAGCTGTTTGGGAGCACTTTAAATTAAGTGAGGATGACAAGACAAAGGCAGTGTGTCAAATATGCTTGAAACTGGCCTACCACAACAGCACCACAAGTTTGAAAAATCACCTGAGTTCTGTAGCATTTATGATGTGAAAGATGATACAAATGCAAACCGACACTATTATTATATATTTAGCCCCACCCACCAATATTCGATATTGATTGCCACCTAAGCTTCAAGCTCAAACAGCCCTAATTTCCTGAGACTTTAAGGGCTCTCAAATTAATGCAGTTAATTCTGAACAGTTTATAAATCCACTCAAAAAAAAAGCACCACCAAAACAGATCATTATATTATGACTTCATTGTGAAGCCTTTATTTTATATATTGTATTGTTGCTTTTCCAACCTACATGCATCTGCCTGGATTACTTTTACTATGAATAGCTAAACTTTCCAACTTGCCCCCATTCTATCCCCTCCTTTGATGAATCTGAATGTTGGCTTTTACCTGCTTCAGATTTACATAAGCACCGAGTTATAGCTTTTGTAGTGGTGGCTCTCTGAAGTTTCATATTTACTGTACAGCCTTTTAGAAACCATTTATTTTAGTGGGTGGCCATGACAGCTGCGCTAACAATAAATGGTCTGAGTGAGTAGGTCAGTGTGTTTGGGAGCTATTAGTCGCTCATCAGGTATGATTCATTACCTTTGTCACTACAAGACAGACTGTTTCAAACCACTCTGTGACATCAGATTAGTTGAGAAGCAGATAATGTAGTGAGTGAGAGATTACGTAAATTTGTATTTAGAAATTTACTCACATTTAATGGGCAATGCAGGTGATACAGTCAGAGGCAATGCTATTTGTTTTATAACTACCATACCATTGTGTTTTTTGCGGGGGTATCCAGTACGGGCCCAGTTCTACATGGAGGCAAAAGGTTGCATTGCACCTAGTGAAAACATACAGTTTCAATAAAGAAGAGTTCAATGGCTGTGAATGAAAAGCCAAAACAGTTATTTACTGTTTAATATTATTTTAAATGTGCAATATTTTTGCAACAAATTTAGGCATCCCAGAATCTGGTGCACCATGGTGGCTCAAGTGGTAGAGTGCTGGTAGAGTGCTGAGTGTTGAACCTGGGTCACTACATGTGACCCAGGTTCAACTTAGGCATGGGTCCATTTGCTCTATGTCATCACCCTCATGTTTCCTGTCTACACTGTCTATCAAATGAAAAATAAAATAAAAAACATCTGACAATGATCTTAAAATGAGAGACGGATTCTATATACTTCCATATAAAAAGAAGTAGGCTATGTGTACTAAAGTTTACTTGTATGTTTACTAAAGTCTGCACATAATCATTAATAACAAAAATAAAATAAAAAGCCTTAAAATATAAGCACAACAATGCTGCACCCTCTTGAATGAACCTCTATCGTGGGTTTGTTCTCTGGTCTGTTTAGGGCCACTATTTCTATAGTCTATGTCACTTGCTATAGTTTGGAGTTTATGCATATTGTTTTCATTTAGCATGTCATATTCGGAACAGGCATAGAAGAATTGTATTTAAAAACATAGTGGTGTGACTGCATGATTATATTTAAAATATAATAATAATATAATATATAATATAATGATATAGAGCTGTGTGAATACAGGAGGATATCAATCAGTCCCACAGCAGCTGTTGTAGTTTGATATACCAAAAGGAAAACAGTTGGGGGTTGTTTTCGAAAACCAAAGCCCAACACGTGCGAGCACCTGCGCCACTTAGCCTCACACATCAGAGTCCAGCCTGAACCTGTCTCCTCTAAGAGCTACATTTACTTCCTCATGAGCGGTCTGCCTCATGGTGGTGTGACGTCACACGACCGAAGTGCGCGTGTCAGGTGTGTAAACAGTGAGAAGACTCGGGGCAAAAACAAAGCCGTTCATTGAGAGGAGCTTGCTCTTTTTACTAGAAACATCTCAAGTGCGCAGATCAGAAATCCCCCCAGTGTCCGTGAATGGCGCGTGCACGTGCGCTGACACGCACACGGTGTGTTATTTATTCACACAGATCTGCTTATCTCATCGTTACGGCGTCACACTCTACGTCACCCCTGTCAAAACAACATGAACGGATGAGCACAACGCAATCAATCGTATTAAACCCTTACTAATGCACATATGTACTCTCGTGTACGCTCGCGAGCACACACGCACGTCGTATCTCAGCCCATCACTGTGCTGCGTCTATCTGCGCACATACAGACACACACGCGGTACGTACCGACGGAAAAGTTGCGGAGCTCCGTGTCACGGCCTCTGTTCGATACGAGCGGAACCACGCGGGCTGTGTGGCACCCGCTTGAACATATAGCGTGAGCCCGCGTGCGTGCACTTTGCGTTGAGAAGAGCGCGAGGGGAAGGGGCGGTCCGGCAGCAGCGTCAAAGTTTGGCTGCTCGAACCTAAGGCGACGGAAGGCTCGTCAGTTTAAGCACAGCCCGGACCGAGACAGTCTTTACCTCGAGTTCCGGACGGACTGCCGGAGACGGACGTCCACCATGACACCAGCCGCTGTCTTCAATGAGCTCCGTCCGGGGCGAGGACTGAAGGCGGAACTGGTCGGCTCGGGTCTGCCCAGTCCTCCCAGCGGCACAGCGGCAGCTCTGCGGTGGGCGGGAGCAGCAGCAGGCAGCAGGGCTCGCAAACTGAAAGCGCTTGTGTAACTCTGTGTGACTATTGGCCCGCGGCACGCACGCGGACAGGCACAGAACGTGGATAGAGCGGAGGCACAGTTTATTCAGCTGCACACTCTTTCTTCACTTTCAGTGCAAAATGGGCTGTATCTCGTGAACTACAAATACACATGGCTTCTGTGGCTGCTGCTTCTTCTTCTTCTGAGCTATAACCACTAGCTACTTCCTCCTTTAATTTAAGCACGTTTTACACCAATAATACACCATTCCCCTTTCCCTTGATAAGATAGATTCTCCTTCTAAAAATGCCAATTATTAAGGTTTTCTTGAGTATTTTAATACTTTTTTTTTCTTTTTTGATTTGTGTATTTCTTTTGGACAGCGTACAATGTACATTGAGCCTGATCAGAGATGCCTGTACCTGATTATAACTTAACAGTTTTTTCCTCTAAACCTCTTAATGTGCTCTAAGGTCAAATACATGTTGATTTTCTGTCCCCTTGTTGTTGGGAATGTGGTAAATGAGGCATGCCTGAATGTTCCTTTAACAACATTAAGTTCACAGCGGTTTGTGTTGGATCTGGGATACTATAATTTGTATTTGTATTACATAGCTAATAATTACAATTTACACTAAGTCATGGGAAACATTCTGAAATATGTACAAAGCATGACAATTTAAATTAGTCAGCTATTTTACTCAAAATGTCTTTCTCCTGTTTTTGGATTATGAAACCAGGATACTTAAGTGCTTGTAAATGCACTCATTGTTTATTCTCTTCTCAAGTGTTGATAATCTGATATTCTCTTCTCAAGTGTTGATAATCTGACTTAGGGCTGCACGATTAATCGTAATTTAATCGTGATAACGATATCTGTCTCCCACGATTAATTAACCATAATCGTCACAATATCAATATGTAAATACCAAGCACAAAACAAACATTGTAGGGTTAGAAATCATTCTTTTTTCTTATGGGTTGAGAGTGTACGGATTATAAACTGCGTCACGTCTCACTGGTCTACCCAAGGCTTTCAAAAGTGGCAAAGAAATACTTGTGCATACCAGCCACAAGTTCTCCTTCAGAGAGAGCTTTTAGTACAGGGGGGAATGTTGTTACTTGTTTGCGGTCCTCCTTAAAGCCAGATCATGTTGACAGACTTGTGTTTCTAGCCAAAAACCTGTAACATGTCATGTATGCACACATACATGTAAGCCTATCGTAGGATAGGGAAAAAAAAGTTTTTCACATTGGAGTTTTATTCGAATTTTATTTATTTCCATTTGGCATGTAAAAGAGGCCCACTTTATATTTTGAGTTAAACATTTTCATTGGGAAGTTTAAATACAGTGACTTGCAGTATTTATGTTCTGTTTATAATGTTTGTTTTTATTTTATATATTGCTGTTATAAAAATACTTAAGTTAAAAAAAAGTTCTTAACTAATAGAATAATCGTGATTATTAATCGTGATTAAAAATTTGTGCAAAATAATCGTGATTATCATTTTTCTTGTTATCGTGCAGCCCTAATCTGACTGTCCTAGAAAAAAAGCATTTCCAATGCTCTGGTACTTAAGATGAATAAAAATAAAAGATAATTGGATGAACCACCTGCCAGTAACCACTTATCACCAGGAAATGTTTTAAATCAGAACAACATCATGTGTTTTACATTGCTGCTTCATTTCAAACCTACAGGCCAAACCTAAAACATGCCCATTACTACCAGTTGGAACTGCTCTGGGTTTGGACCACACAGTTGGTTCAAACCAGAAGCAGTTTGGGGAAAATTCACTTAAAAACCCCCCTTATATATGGAAACTCTCTGGAAGCCTGTTCAACTACAGGTATGTGTTTGGAGACTCAGGGTGAATTAGCGGAGCAACAGGCAAACAACAGGACAGATGCTATAGGACCGGTAACGCCACAAGAACTCCATCTTCCTGACTGCAATAACACAATAAAAATTTTGAAAAGAACAATTAAAAAGACAGAGCTGTATGAATGTTGAATGTTTTACTGTACTCTGTTATGTTTTTGCTTTTAACTTGTTTTGTTGCACTTCATTTTCCTTGTGTTCTCAGTTGATGGCTATGTGCACTTGACTTCAGATTAAAGCCTCAAATTTTCTCTGTCATTTGCTGTGGCTGATTTGTTAGGAATGTTTAAAATGCAGCAGTGACGCAAATCAGGGCCCTTTAAAGGAAAACACAGTCCTCAGTGGCATCACCCTGTGGGATATGACCTCTTGTTTCAGGAAGTGCATTTCCACAGCAACGGCCACTTTCCAGTCTCGCGGCAGGACACAGCACAAGACTGTTTATTATAAAGGAAATAATGGCATGAGTGAGTAGAATTTCCCAATTCTGTTGAGGGACATTAATCAGCGCTGTCAGGCAGTCGGGGTCTGTGTTTCATTGGCAGCCTCTCCTGCCACCGGAGCAGGTAGGACTCATTAAAGTGGCCAGTGCTTTATGCATTATTTCCCCGCTTGAAACTTGATGAAATGAAGGAAGCGCTATATTTCATCAGTAATATATTACGTTGGAGTAATGAGACAACAGTGAGTGATGAAGATGTGCAGCCATCACATTTATAGCATGCAAATAAAAAAAGTGATCCAACAATGTTCAATAAGATACCAGCTGCAAACCAAAAGAAACACTCAGTTGCAATAGAAAGTCAATGACAACACACACATAAGCAAATACTACAAATACAAATACATCCTCCGCGAACGTTACTGAACATATCTTAGACTCCACAGTAAAGTTAATTTCATCAATAGAATATTAACAGAAGAAGAAAATAGTTAAGGAAACCACTGTTTAAGCCAACCAGTAGCATTAAATGAGATCCAATCCCAGGCAGACAAAATGACGAAATGGAAGGTCCTGTTTTTTTGAAGAATACATTATAGAATAATATTACAACAGTGAGTGATGAAGATATGGTATAGCATCAAATTAACGACAAAACTCAAAAGGCGCAAGAAAAATTACCACGAGCAGTTTATTTTAAGTCACACGCGTAACTATTAACTCACTTTAAAAGCTATGCACGAGAAAATAATACGCATGAGATTTTATTTTTATTTTTTCTTACCTCAGGCGAGCAGAATTTCACACCGAGGGCGGAGCAGAGCAGCAAGGGGAGCACATTCGCTAACTCATGAGCGAGTAGAGGACATTCGTGTGTGTTATTTTCTCACCGTAACTTTCAAAGTGTGGTACAAAAAGGTAATATTTACACGTGTGAATTAATATAAACTGCTCGTGGACGTATTTATTGTGCCTCTCGAGTTTTGTTGTTATTTTGATGCCATAATATGGATCCATCACATATACAGCATGTGAGTGAAAAAGTGACCCGACACTGGATGGAATCCATAGGAAACACTAAACTCACAATAGAAGGTCATTGATTGTCTATGCTAGTTATTGTTTTTATGCTAAAATTGTTGCAGCTTTTTTAAGAGCATTTTGCTATGTCCGAGCTCTGTCCTTAGCTGCTGAGCTGTGAAGCTTCTATGGACATTGCTGCTTAGACAGAGGAATGCACTTAAAAACACTTTTGAAAATGATGACTCCTTCCCAATGACATGTAACAGGATGTTTTTTATACTTTGTCCATTAAAGTTTTAAGAAATCCATATTATCCCTTGCAATTGATCTAACAGAGGTAGTGTACTGTGTACTGATTTGACATTAACAACATCCTCAAATGCATCTTCGTCGGATGTGGCAGCAGCAATTCTTAAGGAGGTTGAGGCCACTTTTTAGTAGTTTTGTGGAGTGTCAACCACATCAATATTGTCACAGCAGCCCCACAGGCAGCCCCAGCTACAGCCTCTATCCACAACCACTACCTGAGGGGCCTCCCATCTCTCTACCCCTCCCTTCTGCTTGTTTTCAGACAGTGTGCTGGACCCTCAAGTCTACACCAGCTGCATCCACTTGCAGTCAAACCACCTACAAAGGCCAGCTCTACCATCTCCACTCTACCAGATTGTAAAACTCACCAGTATCTATATATATATAGTTAAACATAAGTTAGAACAAGGTGTTTTATTTTTTGTTTTAAAATAACCCTGTTAAACATAAACGAAAAGGTACTGTAGTGATTGACAGTTGTGTAAGACCTGCCCCAGAAGTCAATAACAGAGCACATAACGTAGTTGAATGTACATAGGCTTTACGTTGGGAGGGGGGCAAAACGAAAAGAACATGCCGGTAAATGTAGTTCAGTAAGTATGTTTGGTAGAAATTCAATATAGCTAGCAGTGGATTTAAGAAGTCATTGATGAAATTTGTGTGGATTTCAGAAGACTGAGACTATTATAAGAAGAGACTAAATCCCGATCAGCCAAGGGACTACAGAAGATGGATTTCTACAGTATTTTCAGGCAGCAATTGGGACTCTGGGCATGACAGGACAATTAAGTGTCAACGTGGTGAGTGCTACTGATTTTTTGTTTAGTGTTAATGTGCTTTTCTATATTTACATGGATCTGGGTTTCATTTGCTGGTAGGCAGTGTTGGTCAGCTTACTTCAAAAAAGTAATTAGTTACAGTTACAAATTACTTCTCCCAAAAAGTAATTGAGTTAGTAACTCAGTTACCACTTTGTAAAAGTAACTCAGTTACTCAGCAAAGTAACTGAAGTTATTTTTTATGTTCTATACGGGTATTACGTTCTATAACAGCTTAAATATCTAGAACATTTGGTATTTATTTCAACTCAATAGATTGCAGTCTGCCATATGATATACATAGAAATAAAAACATATAAAAAATAAATATTAAAAATAAAATTCAAGTGCAAAATTAAGTCACACAAATGTAAACCTGTGTAAAAAGAAACAAATTGAGACCTGACCAATAAGTGCAAATCTCTGTACCTGTAAATTATTGCACAATAAACAGAACACAATCCAACTCTCTCTGTAGATTAACATGTTGTTCATTCTCAAAGAAAATGAATAATACATTAATCTATTCTAAAATACTCCTCATCTAACAACTAAACCAATGGTTGTTGCTAACACGTAAAATCGAGCGTTGCTTGTTTTAACAGTGGCTCTGTCTCCTTCACTGGAGCCCACGCTAGCTTCATTTGGGGTTTGGTTAGCAGCAGCAACAAGTGATGTGTTAGCATGTGTTGATGTAAGGTGCTTCAAAAGGTTTGAGTTGCTTGAGGCAGACGTGGATAGAGCATAGATAGTATAATTATGGATGATATCCGCCCATTGGTCCCCTATTCACCAATATTGTCATTACGAATGGGCATACATACATTGTCATACATCTGGGCTTTTCGGGTTTTACTCCATAGTAAAACAATAGTTTTTAGATAGCATAAACCAACGTAATTTTCAAAAATTCACCCCCCCCCAGAGTTGTCACGTAGTAAAAACTTAGCTCTAGAGACCGGAGCCATCTTTTGTACCAGGCTGTAAACATGATTTTTACACTTGTAAAGTCGCCATTGGGTTTCTCCTTATATTTCCACTTTTGGAGCCTGCCCTCTGGTGGACGGAGGTATATCGCTGTATTTTGCTGTAAAATCACTGTATTTTTGTGCAGTTCGAGATAAATCATTAGAGCTCTTTCGCGGGACCAGCCAATCATTGCAGCTAAGTGTTGTTGGACATATATCAGCTACATTCATTATTGATTATTAATTAGGCTAATAGTACCAATCTTTATATATTTGCGAATATATATTTTTTAAATCAAAGCCAAAGGAATGCAGCACTCCTAGTTTTCGGACCTGTCTCAAGTTGTATGTGCACGTGTTGTGTGTGACAATTTGTAATTAAATCTTATTAATTGTGATTCTGCTGTTGCTGTAGTGTGTGCTACTAAATATAACAATGCATCTATTAGCCCCTTCACCCAATATCACCATCAGCCGCCACTGCACATTAATATACAAAGTCTGAACCAGGCCATTAAGGTCCTCAATTGTGTGTGGCACTAATTAGCTCTGCTTTTTTATTTATTTATATTTTGTATGTCTTGTAAGTTTTGCTTTTAAAGGTTGGTTTAGTGTTATTACGTTCTGTGCTTGGCTAACACTGACACATTCTGGCCTGTTTCTTGGCGCTCTCATTACACCAATTAGTGCAGAGTGTAAGGATTAGTGTAGAGATACACTAGAGATATCATACCAAGATGGCGCCTGTGTTCGGCTTTGCCTCTGCTCCCTCTCTGTTATCAAATGTAATTTTGGATTTTCTAGTGCTGTTTGTTGCTTTATCAGCCCTTACAACTAGTAGCTGTGTCTCAGCTACTTTTAATTATGATCGACACACTTTGTTCCGAATCAATGAGCAGATGAAAGACTTTGGTGTTACCTGGGCCAGGTACTCAGAGTTTTTCCCTCCAGTTTTTGAGTGCTCCACGTCATCACCGGAGTACCTGTTGCTAGCTAAGCCCCGCGGCAAGAGAAGGAAGCGGGGATCGAGGGCTGGAGTCGGGGCCAGGCTGAGGAAACACCGTGGGCAACTACCATGTCCGAGCCGCTCCGGATCTGTCTGGGACGAGGCGGTGCCTGCGGTCGGTTCCGGTCCGTGAATCGGGCGGGAACTCGTCCGGAGCGTCTCCGTCCCTCCAATATGACCGGATTTTTTTGCCCTCCGGACTGTTCTGTGTTTGGGACACCGCGGGTCTCGCGGCTAGGAGGCGGACTCGCACTTGTGTACCGGGACTGCTTCTGCTGCAGGTTGATGAACTCAGGCTTTTTCGACTCCTTTGAGATGCAGATGACTAAGGTTGGCAACAATGACTCATTTTTTTGCATTTTAATTTACCGACCTCCTGGTCCTGGACGCTTGTTTTTAGAGGATTTCTCTGAATTTTTATCTTCAATTATCAAACTTGAAAATGTTCTGATACTCAGGGATTTTAACCTCCATATCGATGATGCTTCGTGTAATCTGGCATCTGAGTTTTTAACACTCACTGAAGCATTTAATTTTAACCAGCATGTCTCTGGTCCTAAACATACAGAAGGCCACACTTTGGACCTTGTTTTCTCTTTATGCCTGAACAGTTGAGTGTTACAGACATTAATGTGACAGACCACTGTTGTATATTTTTTAACTTGTCTTCCAATATGGACTATCTTCCATCCAAACCGATGTCACAAAGACGCATCATAAATGGATCCACAGCAGAGAAATTTGAAACAGAGTTATTTGAACCCAGTGTTTTTGATGGCTGTAGTGAGCCTGAATCTTTTATGCAGTCTTTTAATAACCACTGTTTGTCTGTTTTAAACATGGTTGCTCCGCTAAAAAGTAAACACACCTTCCCTAAAAATCCCTGCCCTTGGATAAATGGGGAAATCTTATCTTGCAGGAGAAACTGTCGTAAAATAGAACGTTTGTGGAAATGCACAAGTTTAGAAGTCCACAGACTGCACCTGAAGGACCTCATCGTGTCACTAAATGATAAAATAAAACAGGCCAGATCTGCCTATTTCTCTAATCTTGTTGTTCTGAACAAGAAAAATCCTAAAGTCCTGTTTGACACAATTGCCTTTTTTATCTAAAATCCTGGAGAGAGTGGTGGCGGAGCAGCTGACTGTGTTTCTTAATGAAAATAATTTTATAGATAAATTTCAGTCAGGCTTCCGAAAATGTCATTCAACTGAGACTGCCCTGCTGAAGATTTAAAGTGACATTATGATGGCGGCTGACTCTGGGCAGTACTCTGTCTTGATCCTACTGGATTTATCGTCTGCTTTTGATACTCTGAACCATAATGTATTGTTAAAGCGTCTGCAAAATGAAACGGTTTCTCTGGATCAGTTCTAAAGTGGTTTTCTTCCTACCTGAGTGACAGATCATTTTGTGTCTCTATTAACAATATTCTGTCTGAAGTGACCCCTCTGTCATATGGAGTTCCTCAAGGCTCAGTCCTAGGTCCTCTTTTGTTTTTATTGTACATTTGCCCTTTTGGTGAAATAATTCACGGTTTTAAAAATGTGTCTTATCACTTTTATGCTGATGACATTCAGTTGTACTGTTCGTTTAAAGACTCCGAGTTTCATAAACTTACTGATTTGTTGAACTGCTTGTCTTGTATAAAGAACTGGTTATACAATAACTACCTACAGCTGAATACAAAAAAGACTGAAACTTTAATCTTTGCACCAGACCAAAAAATACCTCAAATCAAACAACACCTTGGTTCCCTGGGTTCTTCCGTCCAGTCGAGCCTCAGAAACCTTGGTGTTCTGTTTGACCAATCGATGTCTCTGGACAGTCATTCTAGACAGTTGGTCAAAAACTGTTTTTATCATTTGAGAAATATTTCTAAATTGAGAGTGTTATTGTCTAAAGCTGACTTGGAGATGATTATTCATGCTTTTATTTCTTCTCTTGATTACTGTAATTCTCTTTTTACTTGTTTGAACAAATTGTCTCTGAGTCGGCTACAAATGGTGCATAATGCTGCAGCCAGGCTTTTAACTGGAACCAACAGAAGGGCTCACATTTCCCCGGTTTTATCTTCATTACATTGGCTTCCAGTCAAATTCAGAATTGATTTTAAAATTTTAGTCTTGACTTTTAGAGCTCTGCATGGACAGGCCCCCCAGTACATCACTGACCTGCTGACCCCTTACTCCTCCTCCCGCGCTCTTCGGTCTTCTGGTCAGAACCTTCTAACGGTCCCCAAAACCCGTTTTAAAACTCGGGGAGACCGGTCTTTCCAAGCAGTCGCCCCCAGACTCTGGAACGCCCTGCCCCTGTCACTGCGAGTGGACGTTTCTGTTGATTCTTTTAAAAAGCAGCTGAAGACACTTTTATTTAAACAAGCTTTTAGTTGATTGGGCTTTTATGTTTTTATGTTTTTAATATTTTGTGGTTTTAATTTTTATTCTCATAGTTTTATTGTTCTTTTATTGCACTTTGTAAAGCACTTTGTGATTTATATCTGTGAAAGGTGCTATATAAATAAAATTTACTTACTTACTTACTTACTTACTTACTAGAGCAGGGGTGCTCAACCTTTTTCAGCACTCGAGCTACTTATAAAATGACCAAGTCAAAATGATCTACCCACTACAAAAATGCAAACCATTTATTTACTTACAAATATATTAAGGATTCTTTATATGTACAATGTATGTTGCTGTACCTTGCAAACCATAATACTGCACAACACAACATAATTAACTATGTACAGTGCTTTAAGTGGACCAAAAGAGGTGCCGGTACTCTATTATAGCCTATATTCTTTTAGTGACTCCCCTCATCCCCTGAGGTAACAACTATATTGCAGGGGTTTTATATACAGCAGTCAACAGAAGACCTTAAAAAAAAATCCTTTTATTAGTTTGTGGATTTGCTTGAATTATTTTATTTTTTTTTAACAAAATGTACATAAAATAAATTATAAAACATAATATAACCATAGAACGGTAGCTGGGGTGTCAGCCAGCGAGTCATCTGATTCTGACCGTGTTCTTTTAGTGCTCAGAGTCTAAAGCCAGGAGAGCATATTAAGTGTTGTTCACTGTATTTGTATTTTTACTGAGTGTGCGTGCTCACACACCCTCTCCGGCCACGTTGAGTTGTTGACACTGACAGCGGCAAAAGCGAGGCATGCGCTTTTCACACGAATTAGGAATCGTGCATTGTAAAGGGTGCTCTGGAAAGCGGCTCTGGAAAGCGCAGGCTTAAAACAGATGTCCGGTAGGCTAAAAGCACGTTCTGAAGTGGCGGTATGCTCAAGAACTATATTTGGAAGTAGCGGTACTGAGTACCAGTGCGTACCGGCCCACTTAAAGCACTGACTATGTACAATTTTTGTCATTACCTGAGGTAACGCTGATGACTTGCACTGAATTGAATCAGCCAGAGATGCATAGTCCGGATAGTAGCTGCTGACAGATGAGGCAAATGCACTTTGAAAACGTCATTGTAAAAAAAAGTCATCCTCCCATTCCGTATGAAAGCGAAAAGTTTTTGTCTTCTTACTTGGTCCAGTTCCCTCACTCATTTTTATACCCTTTTTTAAGTTTAAGAGAAAAAGTAGGAGTTAAGTCGCTTAAGCGTTTTTAAGCAGTTTTGCTGCGCTTAGCGCCGTTGTTTGCGCATGCGCAGTGACCTAAGCGTCAGAAAAATTCAGATTTCATCTGACTGGTTGCCCTGTATGTCAATCAAGAGATTTAATGGATGATTGGCTATTTTTTTTTTATGTCATGCGATCTACCAAAACTACCTCGCGATCTACCGGTCGATCGCGATCGACGTGTTGAGCACCCCTGGTGTAGACCTTTGCTTGTCACACTACATACTGTAAGGTTAACAACTGGAATAGAAGACAAACACACAAAACATATAGGGGCATAAAGAAGAAGAGCTTTACATAAAGACCAAACCCTTAGGTACAAGTATACTGTACAGAGAGAAAGTCAAACTGTCATTAGATTTTATTGCAGATTTAGGAGACAGAGGGAACAAGATGAAGCAGTGCGCTCAGTTTGATAGTGTATCAGATGAGGCAAAAAGACAGTGACAGTGCAGAGATAGTGGGTGGTATCAAAGGCAGCTGCACAAACAGAAACTGTAAAAAATAGACACAATATAAAAAGGTGTGAGAGCCACATGTAATGTTAAAATAGTTTTGCGACATGGCAACAGCTTCATCAGATCGTATTTTTATCACTTTATTTAAATCACTCACGTCATCCTTCCTCTGTTGTGTAACAGTGCTACATAGAGACAGGCGCTAAATTTATGTAGATACTTTTACACACCCGTAAGTTGTGTGTTCATTATTATTTGCACACATTAACTGTCACTGTGCTTTAGGCTAAAGGCTTAGAAAAGGCTTATTATATTTTTTACAGTGCAGGCCCGGCTTAATAAATGTATTGTTTGGCAGTCCCTAACAACAGCTAAAAGATAACTGTTAACTTTGTATTTCTTTATACAAATCTTCTATTTTTTGTCATTTGAAGAAAATCTCTGGTTGTACTATAGCACGGGTGTCGTTCATACAGCTCGTGGGGCAAAACAGGCCCACCAGAAATTTCAAGTTTGGGTGAATTTAGAAAGTGTGAAAATTACATTTTTAAGTAAAGGCTGTGCTTAATTTGTAAAGTTGGAGATGGAGTACACAGAGAAAATATTTGGGAGGAGGATTACTCCTGCATTGAGAAGGAAAAAAAGTAAAGAAACACATGTAATAATAATAATAATAATAATAATAATTAATAATACATTTTATTTGTAATGCACTTTATATTTGGACAATCTCAAAGTGCTACAGAGCATCTAAAAATCAAAGTAATTCAATATAAAAAGAAAACAGAACAACATAAGCCTATAAAAGACGTTCATTGAAAAGCTTTTATAAAAAGAAATGTTTTTAGGTTGCGCTTAAAAGCATCAGTAGTCTGTGGTGCCCTCAGGTAGTCCGGGAGGGTATTCCACAGCCTCGGAGCAGCCGATGAAAAGGCCCTATCACCCATGCTGCAAAGTTTTGTTCTGGGAATTTGGAGGATGTTTGAGTTTGCAGAACGAAGAGTGCGTGCAGAGTGTGAAAAGGTCGGGTGGGTGAGGAGTTCCTGCAGGTAGAGGGGGGCATGTCCGTGAATACACTGATGGGTGAGAAGGGAAACTTTATACTCAATTCTCAGTGTGACAGGGAGCCAGTGAAGAGATTTCAGGATGGGGGTGATGTGTTCATGCTTGCGCACCCTCATCAGGATTCTGGCAGCGCTATTTTGGATGTATTGAAGTCTCTGGATGCTTTTGCCAGAGATCCCGATGAGGAGTGCATTACAGTAGTCCAGCCTGGACCTTTCCACATTTCCGATGTGGAAAGGGAGATATTTTGGCCGGAAAAAGTGATGCTGGTGATGGTTGAAGTGCGAAGTTGATGTGGTGTACCAATTAAGATGGCATCAGTTTTAGAGCAATTTAACTGAAGGAAATTGAGCTTCATCCACAACTCTATCTCCTCCAGGCAGGTGGTCAGTGTGGATGTTGGTAGGGGAGCAGAGAAAGTGGAGGTTGTACTTAAATACAGCTGTGTATCATCAGCATAACAATGGAATGATATACCATGTCTACTAATGATTTTACCGAGGGGGAGCATGTAAATGGAGAAAAGTGTGGGACCCAGCACAGAGCCCTGAGGAACACCACAGGTGACATTATGAGTGAGTGATTTGGCTTTGCCCAGGGCAACATACTCAGTTTTGCCAGTCAGATATTAAATGAACCAGTCGTAAACATTTTCTGAAAGTCCAATGGTGTATTTCAGGCGGTGTGAGAGAATGTTGTGGTCTTCTGTGTCAAAAGCAGCTGTTAGATCTAGCAGGATAAGTAGTGATGGGGAACCAGTATCTGCTGCCATCAGAAGGTCATTGGTGATCCTGACCAAGGCTGTTTCAGTGCTATGACCAGGGCGGAAACCCGACTGAAATTTTTCAAACAGGTTATTTTTTTTGAGGTGAGTATGAAGTTGTACTGCAACTGTTTTTTCCAAAACCTTTGATAGAAATGGTAGGTTTGAAATGGGCCTATAGTTGCAGAGAACTTCAGGGTCCATAGTTGTTTTTTTAAGTAGAGGTTTGATGACAGCGGTTTTTAATGTGGATGGGATATGACCAACCAGAAGGGAGTTGTTTATTATCTTGGTGATGAATGGAGAGACAACAAAGAGGTTGGCCTTCAGCAGAGGCCATAACAACATGTTGTTATGGAGACTGCATTATAGCTTTTTGTGTCTAAATGATGCCATTTTAACAAACTATTGGCAATTTCTACAGAGTTATAAATCAGTTAATTTTGGCCTGATAACATGCACACAAGTTGACAAAAACAGGTTTGAATAGCTACTAAAAGTAACCATCCTCACCTGTGATCTGTTTGCTTGTAATTAGTGTGTGTGTATAAAAAGTCAGTGAGTTTCTGGCCTCTTGACAGACCCAGAGAAGTCAACAAGGAATAATGATTAAAGGGACACCATTCCTACTGTGAAACATGGAGGAGGATTGCTGATGTTTTGGGGATGTGCGAGCTACAAAGGCACAGGAAACTTTGTCAAAATTGATGGCAAGATGAATGCAGCATTTTATCAGACAATACTGGAAGAAAATTTGCACTCATCAGCCCGGAAACTGCACATGGGACGTACTTGGACGTTCCAACATAACAATCGAAAGCAGAAGGCCAAGTCTCCTGACCTCAATATCATTGAGTCACTCTGGGGAGATCTCAAATGTGCAGTTTATGCAAGACAGCCTAAGAATTTACAAGAACTGACAAACAGAGTTTTTTTGCCAAGAAGAGCTTAACCATCTGAGAAAATAAAGAGCCTCATCCACAACTACCACAAAAGATTTCAAGCTGTCATTGATGTTAAAGGTGGAAATACACGGTATTAAGAACTGGGGTGTGTAAACTTTTAATCAGGGTCATTTGGGTAGTTTCTGTTGTCATTATTATTTAAAAAGAGTAGACACATTGTTTGACAATTAATGGCTTCACCCAACCACTAACTATGAGTTTTCAAAGAAATGCTTCTCCCCTCCAAAAATAAATAAATAAATAAAATCACTAATTCTGCCAGGATATGTAAACTTATAAGCACAACTGTATCTTGTTCACAAATGAGAGAAGGACGAAGCGGGAGATTGACAGACGGATCGGTGCAGCTTCTGTTGTGGTAAAGAAGGAGCTAAGCTGTAAGGCGAAGCTCTCGATTAACTGGTCGATCCACATTTCTTATTTCACCTATGATCATGACCGAAAGGACAAGAACCCGGATACAGGTGGCTGAAATGAGCTTTCTCCATAGGGTGGCTGGGCGCTTCCTCAGAGATATGATGAGGAGCTCAAAGTAGAGCCACTGCCCCTCCACATTGAGCCAGCTGAGGTGGTTCAGGCACACACACACACACACAACCACACACACACACACAATCCAATTCGGGCAACTCTAGAATAGGGGCATTGACAAAAGAGTTCTTCAGCTTCTGGAAAGCCTGTTCAGCTTGCTTTGGAGGAAGTGAGAGCATGCAATGGGGTTGCCACATTGCTAAAATGCCTAATAAACTTTCTGTAGAAGTTAGCAAAGATCAAGAATCTTTGTAGTTGTTTGCTGTTAGCAGGGATTGGCCAATCATTGAAACCGCTCACCTTATCAGGAACCTTGCTCACCTCTCCCGCAGCCACGACATTAACCAGGAAGGACACCTTGGGCTGATGAAATTTACACTTTTCATCCTTCATGAAAAGTTGGTTGTCAAGTAGGCGCTAAAGAACTTTGTGAACATGCTGG
Organism: Perccottus glenii; assembly: GCA_024416835.2. Lineage (NCBI taxonomy): Eukaryota > Metazoa > Chordata > Actinopteri > Gobiiformes > Odontobutidae > Perccottus > Perccottus glenii. The sequence goes on along the minus strand of CM044552.2, from coordinate 23,014,105 downwards.
ATGTGAGACTCAATATCCGGGGAAAAGAACAAAATATCATCAAGGTATTCAAAAACAAACACACTGAGCATGTCACATAGCACATCATTAACTAAGGCTTGAAATACAGCAGGGTTTTTAGTAAGACCAAAGGGCATAACAAGATATTTGTAGTGTCCACTAGGTGTATTAAATGCGTTTTTTTTATTGATCCCCCTACCGAACTCTGACTAGGTGGTAACCGTTTCTCAAATCAAGCTTTGTGAAAACCTTAGCTCCTTGTAGCAGCTCAAAAGCAGAAGAGATCAGAGGGAGGGGGTACCAGTTTTTGATTGGCACGTCATTCAGACCTCTGTAGTCAATGTAGGGTCATAGGGTCATAGACACTTGTCCTATTTTCCCCACAAAGAAAAAACCCGCTCCAGCAGGGGAAGACAAGGGTCAAATAATCCCCGCAGAAAAGGACGCATCAGTGTACAGTATTTTTTCATAGCCTGCGTCTCTGGCAATGACAAGGAATAGAGTCAACCCCTCGGGGGTGAAGGCCCAGGCAACAGGTCTAGGGCACAATCATAAGGTCTGTGTGGTGTCAACGAGGTGGCTCGGGCCTTACTGAATTACTTTGAGATAATGTTAATCAGAGAAAACACGCGACAAGTCCGGAAAATCACACAGATGATTGTGCAGAGCCTGAAATCTTCCCTGGAAAACTGGAATTAAGGCAGCCACTTCCCCAGGCCTTAACCACCCTTGAGGACCAGTTAATTTGAGGGTTGTGTTACATGAGCCAGGGCAGGCCAAGGATGAGGGAATATTGGGAGGAGAGTTGAAAACTCTCTCTGTGTCAGGAAAAGAGAATGTTACCTGAGTGGTGTGGTGGCTAACCCGCCACAGGAGCCTGCCATCCGGGGCTGTGGAAACCAGAGGCATCCCTCCAATGGCACAAGGTTGGAGGGAGGAGGAGACGGAACACCAGAAAAGCGCCAGGACTGAGCAGAAGTAGAACCAGGAGTACCTCGGCGGTCTGAAGAGGGGAATGAGTACTGAGTCTTCTCATTCTCTCTTTCAGAACTCTGTTTGTCGATCTTGATGGTTAAAGCAATTAGATAGTCTAACTCATCTGGAATGTCCAGGGAGGCAAGTTGGTCTTTCAAAGTGTTGGAGAGGCCCTGTAGGAAGGTGTCCAGCAGTGCGGATTGGTTCAATCCATTCTCGGCCGCCAGGGTCCGGAACTCACTGGCGTAGTCAGCTGCCCTACATCTTTCCTGGCACAGCACAAACGCTCCAGTCGGGACAGATGTGGGGAAACCACTTGGGCAGCCTGAGGTTCTCAAACTGCTCATTAACAGTGGTCCGGATGCTCTCATACTGCTCAGAGACACCACATAGCTCCTGTCTCATGAAAGCAAGACCCTGATCTTGCTGATGAATCATATGTCCATGAGCATGAAAGGCACCCATGATGTGATTGGAGTCTGCCGAGTCCATATTGTGGCCAGATTGTACACACAAGGACATCAGGACACACAAAGAAGGACTCAAATGCAGCCACTCACAGGAAAACCCATGTAAGTTTAATCAGGCAGAAGGATTCAAAAAATGGCAGGCAATTACAAGGTCAAAAAGCAAGCAAGCAAGCCAAACACAATCCAAGAGAGTTACAAGAAAAAGGCTGGACCGCTGACACTTGGGTTCAAGATAATCTGGAAGGGAGAAATGGGATGGAAATAATAATATATACACACTGGGAGGGAGAGACCATTGGACACAGGTGAAAGGTAAGGCGGGGCAGGTAATCACACAGGCGGGAAGGTAGACAATGACCAGGAAGTGAAGTAGTCTGAAACCAGACACAAGGTGAGTGAAAAAATAAAATCAAGAAATAACTGAAACGTAGAAACCTGAGAGTAATAAAATATAGTGGTAAATTAAATAGTTATATTATATACTATGATTAACAACACAGTATAACCAACTTGAGTGACGTTCATGTGCAGGCTCAATCCAAATACTCCTAATTCCTGTTCCTGACTCATGTTCGTTAACCTTTGTGAGCAACGCCATGAGGTTAACCATTAGACGTTTTAGCAGGTTCCTTATTGTTTAAGAGATATTTTATTTTCACAAAAATGGACACCTCGTTACAGGCTTGCCACACCCACACCCAATAAAACATTAAAAAGTAATTTATAACTTTGGTTGGCACACGTGTCTAGATGATATTCACCAAATTTTGGGCTATTTAGATTAAAACATAATGAGTTGAATCTTTTTGCGTCAGGGGTGCGATTTAGGTGACCATGCGTTTCACCCCACATGGCGGACTTCCTGTTGAGTTTAGGGTGTGGCTGTCATAGACTTTTCTGTTTGCCCTGAGATGTCCTATGGATGTACCAAGTTTTGTATTTCTACATTGGAAAAATTTTACTTTCACTTTCCTGAGGCCCAATGTATTTTGACTTTTCTATGGGTTGCCACTGAGTCATTTTTCATTTTTTTTTTTTCGGGGACTTCAAAAACATACATTTTTTGCCGGCCTTGAATTTTGGGACCAATAAAAAAAATTTTTTGCACATGTTTACTGGATCAAATTGAGGATCATTTCGGGAAAAAATAATAAGAATTAAAGCCGCAAGCGATGATAAAGGCCCTCGCCTCCCTTGAGATCGCGGGGACACATGTACTCGGAGGATTGCATTTTGTGCTTTAAAGCGGAAACTTCACGGTAATATCAAATAACCGGGCCTTTGCTACTGCTTGAATCTTCTTCTGGCTGGAGCCTGCTTCATCACCTCAGGCCTGTGCTACTGCTGGGGCCTGCTACACCACCTTGTAATTTAGAGTTAAAGGTCTCCACAATCTCTGGTTTTCCTGGGAGCTGTCTGAACTTTTAAAAATAATAGATTATGCTTGGGCTAAGGCGAGAAAATCAAAGTACTGGCTGGAGATTTAAGATGACTCAGAAATTGCTGATCCTCAAATTGAGGATCATTTTACAGAAAAATTATGATTAAAAAAGAATATAACTCGAGCAAAAACGTCAAGAAAAACGCCTGTCTATTTTACACACATGTGTTTAGGTAATTTTGCCCAAGTTTGGTGTCTGTGGAATGAAGCAGCTATTTTCTGTTGTTTTTTAAAAGAGAGGTTGTTATAAGAATTTTATTCTTATAATTGTGTATATTGTTTATAGTTAGTTGGTGCTCATAGTTCTCTACAGGTCATGTCAAATCATGTTATGTCCTCCATGTTATTCCAAGCATGGTGTAGACATAACTAAAGACATGGCTTGCCGGAGGACTTCTGCACCTGGAGCCTGGAGCTGGGGCCTTGAGGGGAGGGTGTATGCAAGATACACCTCCCACTGACAGCCCCCAGTGATATAAAATGTCGTGTTTTGTTTACTTAGGTAAGCAAAACGCACTATGTACCTTTGATATATCTGTGTACTTTGCTTCTCCTTGCAAGGAATAAAACCTGGCCTTTCGCTTTTTATAATATAATCTGTCTCCGTGTCTCTCTGGATAATTTAAGGATAGAGAATTCTTTTGGACATATAGAATTCTTATAACAGAGGTGTATTCTAAGTCGGTTCACATCTTCAATTTAAAATGGCTGCCTTCCTGTGTGTGATAGGGTGTGGTCCCCATTGGCTTTTTTGTTCATAAGCCCATGCTGGATGTGTGTACCAAGTTTCATTTGCCTACAACAAACTAAAATCTACACTTCCCATTAACTTTTTCCACATATTTGGGACATTGCTATGGCAACACATTTATAGATAGGGGGTGGTTGTCATTGGCTTTTATGCTCGTCATGACATAAGAGATGTGTGTACCAAATTTCATGTCTCTATGACAAACTAAATTCTTGGGTCCCATTGTAAGTTTGTAGGGGGCGCTTTCTAAAGATAACCCTTTTATTTACATATCTTTGTGTTCAGGTCATGAATGTGCACACATGAATGTGGGTCCAACTCGATCCGAGAAGGCGTTTGAGAGTTAATAGACATTTTATTTTCACCTTGTTTGGCCACCTCGTTACAGACTTGCCACACCCATACCTGATAAGATATCAATAACAAAGTCACAACTTTGGTTGGCACACGTGTCTAGATGATACTCACCAAATTTGGGGCCATTTAGATTAAAACACAATGATTTGCATCTTTTTGCGCAAGGGGTGCGATTTTAGTGGCCGCGCGTTTCACCCCACATGGCGGACTTCCTGTTGAGTTTAGGGTGTGACTGTCATTGACTTTTCTGTTTGCCCTGAAGTGTTCTATGGATGTACCAAGTTTCATTTTTCTACGTTGGAAAAAAGTTACTTTCACTTTCCATAGGCCCAATGTATTTTGACTTTTCTAGGGGCCGCCACTGAGTCATTTTTTGTATTTTTTTTTTCGGGGACTTCAAATACATAAATTTTTCGCCGAGCTTGAAGTCTGGGACCAATAAAAATGACTTTTCGTGCATGTTCACTGGGTCAAATTTAGGATCATTTTGCAGAAAAAATAAAAAAATTAATTAATTAAAAAAATAATCCGAGCAAAAACAATAGGCCCTCCCTGGTCATCACCGGCTCGGGCCTAAAAATAACTCAAGCTAAAACAATAAATAAAGCCAAAGTGCATAGTACAGCTGGGAGAAAATGTTTTATGTATGTATCAATTGAATTTATATTTTCTTACAATTCAAATTGATTAAAAAAATGTAATGTTATTATTAAAAAATAATGGGCTGTCATCATACTAAAAAAGATGGAACCCAACTGCAAGAGTTTGTGCGCCAACCGGACAGATTAGAGTGTATGTCATATGATCTATTTTGACCGTTAAGTGACTATCGCTACTCACTACTTTTACTAATGCAGTGTGGGACTCTTTGAGTGCACAATAACAAATTATTGTTGTAATTGTTGTAAATTATTATTACATTGTAATTTTTTATACAATAAATTGTTTAAAGGAACTATATGTAACTTTTTAAGAGTTTTTTTTTTTTTTTCATTAATACTGTTCAACACAGTCAAATAATAATAAAAAAAAAACAATACAAAAAAAAAACACTAAACTTCAAACTGGAATAAAATATAAATAAATATATTTTCAAAGCTAAATTTGATTCAAATTAGGGAATCAATTTTCTATTGAATCGTGACCCCAAGAATTTATACAAATTGAGGGATTCCAATAGATTCCCACCCCTTGTGCATAGGATGTACAAATGCTCAGATATGTTCAGAACTAGCATCAAAGGACATAAATTTGGTGGATTGTCTTGTTTGTGGTGTGCTAGTTGTTGACCCTTTGCGGGATGTTGTAGTTTTTAATGAAACTGCTGTCCGTCAGTGTATTGTCCCTCATTTGCTGCTGAGGTTAGTGGAATGGGATTTTCAAAACATCATTGTCGCTACTTTCCTTAACTCTCAAACGCCTTCTCGGAGTTGGACCCAAAAAGGCGTTTGTGCACATTCATGACCTGAACACAAAGATACGTAAATAAAAGGGTTATCTTTAGAAATGGCCCTCCTACAAACTTATAATGGGACCCAAGAATTTAGTTGCTCATAGAGACATAAAATTTGGTACAAACATCTCTTATGTCATGACGAACATAAAAGCCCATGACAACCACCCCCTATCTATAAATGTGTTGCCATAGCAACGCCTCAAATATGTGGAAAAAGTCAATGGGAAGTGAAAATCTTAGTTTGTCGTAGGCAAATGAAACTTGGTACACACATCCAGCATGGGCTTATGAACAGAAAAGCTAACACGGACCACACCCTATCACACACGGGAAGGCGGCCATTTTAATTTGAAGATGTGAACAGCCTTAGAATACTCCTCTCTTTTAAAAAAACAACAGAAAATAGCTGCTTCATTCCACAGACACCAAACTTAGGCAAAATGAGCTAAACACGTGTGTTCAATAGACAGTGCTTTTTCTTGTCGTTATGTTATAAATATTTTTTCTGCGAAATGATCCTCAATTTGACCCAGTAAACGTGTGCAAAAAGTTAATTTTACTGGCCACAAAATTCAAGCCTGCTGAAAATTTTATGTATTTGAAAAATGCATTCTCTGAAATTGAATCTGTCTTTTAGACTCAGCAGCTTTACTTGCCCCAAAACAGACACAAAGTAAGTGTCATGCCGGGGCCTGGTTAGCGGCTGGAGGTCAGTGAGGTACCACGAGCAATGATAAGCTGGACTCAAGGAGTTGGCATAGTCCACTGTTTCTTTTTATTTTCCTTTCTTTTTCAATAAATATTCAAAAGTGCTAGGTGCAAAAGTGCAATGGAGGCAGGAGGAGCTCAGTCCTCTCCAGCAGCAGCCCTGAATGATAAGTTGAGGCGCCTTAAATACATCCTAACTACCTGGGTAGAAACCAAACCAAAACCACAGGAACATACATTAACAAAAACTTTTCTAAAACCATGTTAATACCCTCCAAAACAATAAACCAAACTATAAACCATATTTAAAACCCAACACAATTCACAAACCCTAAAACCAAACACCTAGACTTCTTTAAAACCCATAAACCACAAATCACCGTTTGGCTTCTCCCCTCTCCATTTCCCTGCCTTGGTCTGGCCCGGAACCTTTTTAGTGTTGATTGTTCCCCGGAGACTCTTCTAGTCAGACACCTGTACACAAGGAACAGAGCGGTGAGTAAACTCTAACACACAGCACCAAACCCCTTTAAAACACACTCCACCACCACTTAACACCAAACACACAATTACACATATCTATTGCACATTTCTCAATCAGTTCTAATTGTTTGTTCTCCCCCCACTGGCAGCCATCCTCCAAAGCGCGGATCCACAGGTGAAACTTTAAAACAATCAATAAATTATTTCTTAAAACCGATTGTGTGCAATGTCATTCTTTGTGCAAATTCGCATTTGTTTAAAGTGCTGTGTTCTATAAAAAGTACAAAGTCTTTTTCTAAAGTGCTTAGTTGCCTTCAGCGCGCTGTGCCTCACTACATTTCTGTAACAAAGAGTCAAAGAATGGAGGGAGATCATTTGTGTAGTAGTTCAGCAAAGTGCCTAAACTTCAAACTGAGTGCCTTAACTGACCTTAACTAAAAGTTGCATTTTCTGATTGACGCCTATTATTGTTAGAGATGTAATAACATGTGTCTGTTCTGTTGCTTAAGGCAATCACACACACTTCACTGTATGTTAAAAGGTTTTACAAAGAACCTTTTATTTTATTTTTTTAAGAACAATAAACCAATGTCCACAACTAATGTATACAGCAACATGCAAATCTATTATAGACTTTGAGATAAACTTTGGTAAGAAAAGTGCTTTTAGTTGTGTTAGAGGTATTCCCTTTTAGTGAGTCATTTTTCCATACAGCAAAAAAAAAAGTAATTTACTGTATTTTTGTCAGTGCTTTGTAAGTTATCTCGGGCCCTATATAAAAATATGACCTCACAGTGTAACTTGCCCCTGAGCCAAACTTTGGACATGACTAATGTCATGGATTTGTGCAGCTGTAAACAAATGAGGTCAAAGCAAATGGCTAAATGTCTTCATCCTTGCTGCGGAGTGCGTCTGTGTCTTACTCTTGCTTCTGGCAGACATCACTGTATATCCTCACTGCATTGGAATGCGAATGATTCCTAAACCCCCCAATTACTGACCACTACCCCCTCCTCCTCCTTGCTTCTATACAACTCTCTTTTTTGCCTTTCAAACTTCAGCTTCTGTGCTGCCATTTTGTCCTCTTTCTTAAATCTCAAATTTGATCTTTTCCTCGTCCTTATCTTTTAGCGATGATTTGTCTGAGTAAACATTCTGCCTTCTATCTTTACTGACTCACCACAGACACCATCTCACTTTGAATGACTAACTATTTGCGGTGCAATATTTATAGCAATCGCATTCAGACAAGCACTGATTCACATTTAAGCATGGATGAATATTTACTGAACAATGTACAGCAATGTGCACTTACCATGCTTTTAAAATTGATGGACTGCTTTGGTTACTACATTTCAAACAAGTTCATACAGTTATCTCTCTCTCTATATATATATATATATATCTATATCTATATATATATATATCTATATATATATAGATATATATATATATATATATATATATAACTATTTATATGAATCCGGAGAGAGAGAGGGATATGTACTGTATGATGTATGATATATATATATATATATATATATATATATATGTACTGTATGATATATGTTGTTTTGCTGTAGCCAATGACAGGTTGACTTGGCGTTGTGCTTTGTATTATGTTGGAACATCAAAGTACGTCCCATACACAGCTTCTGGGCTGATGAGTGCAAATCTTCCTCCAGTATTTTCTGGTAACATGCTGCATTCATCTTGCCATTAATTTTGACCAATTTCCCTTTGCGTTTGTAGCTCATACATCAACAAAACACCAGCGATCCACCCCCATGTTTCACAGTAGTAATGGTGTACCCTACATCAAAGGCCTTGTTGACACTTCTCCAAATGTAAAGTTTATGGTTGTGGCCAAAAAGTTAAATTTTAGTCTTATCACTCCATATGACTTTGGCGTATTTTAAGCAGAATGCTTTGTGGCATTTGCTTTCTTGACCACATTTTTACTTGTAAGTGCCTCCTTATTGGACATCTTGTAAACAGCCACACCACAGAGTCCTGTATTTCAGCTGAAGTTATTTGTGTGTTTTTATTTGCTTTTCAAACAATATTCATGGCAGTTGTGGCTGAAAGTTTTGTTGGTTTACCTGACCTTCATTTTGAACACTGCTGACAACTTGTGTGCATGTTTTCAGGCCAAAATCACCCGGGTATGGAAACATTTGATCAGGGTCATCTCTTAAAAAGAGTAAACACCATTGTTTGACAATAAATGGCTTCACCCAATGACTAACTATGAGTGAAAGAAAGGTCTTTGTGTTATTGTTCATATTACCTAAAAGAAATGGCCAAGAAAATCACAAATTATGCAAGGGTATGTATACTCCATAAGCACAACTGTATCTTTACATATCTTTGCGTACATCTTAATCTGGACTCTGTGACTGACAGTCATGGTTTCAGGAAGTCATGGTTTCAGAAGAATTTGAACAGAGGCAGCACAAAAGGAAAGAAGACTAGGCACTACACACTAATCCAGTAAAATTGCGTAAACTGTGTCCTGTGTCCTGAGTCCCCTGCTCTACTCCCTCTACACACACGACTGCGTGTCCTCGCACAGCTCCACATCCATTATCAAATTTGCTGATGATACTGTGGTCCTGGGCCTCATTCACAACAACAATGAGACCGCATACTTGGATGAAGTAGGGAAATTAACATCATGGTGCCAGGACAACTGCCTCTCCCTGAATGTGAGCAAAACAAAAGAACTGATTGTAGACTTCAGAAGACGCAGCAGCAGCCCTACACTCCTCTTACAATAGGCGGGACCCCTGTGGAGAGGGTGAGTAGCTTCAAGTACCTTGGTGTAAACATCTCTGAGGACCTGACTTGGACTACTCACACTCAAACTCAGGTAAATAAAGCCAGGCAAAGACTGTACCATCTGCGACAGCTGAGAAAATTCAGGGTCTCACCAGCAATCCTGAAAACTTTCTATTCTGGAGCTATAGAAAGTATATTGACTCAATGTATCTCTGTGTGGTATGGGAACAGCTCCAGTCAAGACTGCAAAGCCCTGCAGAGAGTTGTGCGCTTAGCTGAGCGCATTTCAGGGTCTGCTCTCCCTTCTCTGCAGGACATCTACCACAAACGCTGCAGAAGCAGAGCTGCAAAAATCACCAAAGACTCCACCCACCCCAGTAATCATATTTTCACTCTGCTGCCATCTGGTAGCGCTACCGTAGCCTGATGGCAAAAACTGAGAGACTTAGGAGGAGTTTTTTCCCACAGGCCATCAGGCTCTTGAACTCTAAACCAGCCACCTCACACTGACAGTGTCACTCTGTTTGCTACAAACTGTTTTGCACATTTGCTTCCTGCACCTTCATGTGATTCTTAATATTTAAGACCACAGCTAAATGCATATATGCACACTGTACATCCCTGTACATTTTTTTATATTTTAAGTCTACAGTTTACATTCATGTACATTATTTTGCGATCTAGATTTATTCCCACATTACACACTTTTTATATTTTTTAGATTTTATTCTTATATTTTTTATTGTTTACTTTTATCTCATTCTTACATAGCTACATTTATGTATATTTTCATCTGTGTGTTTTCCTAAATAATTGCACTGTCCATGGAGCGGACCTGACTCACATTTCACTGCTGGTTATATATGCTGTATATAATTTTGTATGTGACGAATAAAAATCTTGAATCTTGAATCTTGAATCTAAACTTTATTATGCATTTGTAGGTAATTACTTGTAAAAAAAAAAAAAAAAAAAAGAGGTTTAAAATAGCATTAAAGTGACATCAATAAAACAGTGCCAACTGCAAGCTTAAAAAAAATGCATAGTTTTGATTTGACATGTATGCGCCTGCCAACAATGTCATTAATTTTAGAGCGCCCCTCTCGACTATCACAGATGATATCATATCGATGGCTGCGGGGAGTATGAGCTCTTCAGTGATCGTATGTGGTTTTTTGTAGACAGCAATTCTGAATGCCACTTTATAGGACACTAACTGTGCCACGTTGTTTATTGTAGCCACCTTTTGTAAAAGTACTTTGCTGCTTGTTATATTCTTCTAATTTCCTTCGGAAAAACTCAAGTGGCTTGTTGACATAAGCCTTCTTAACTTACAAGATTTCATACTGTCTGCAGGTTGGGTTTTTAGACAAAACACATCGTAAAGTCGAGATCTAGATAAGCGTTGTTATACGTCTGCTGTTTTTGCCATCTGAATTTGAATTTTCTTTGCATGCTTTTTGTTTTGTTCCTGTAGTGTATTTCTCCATGTTGTAGTCTCTCTGCACGTAGCATGACTCTCATCATAGAAGCGCAATATGTTTGGTGTCACCTTAAAAGAGTCCGTGTTGCCACACCACTCAACATTAGTTCTGTGCATTTTCTCGTTCCCCCCGTCAGCTCTCTGATCCTCACTAAATGGACGTGCCCAAAACTTTGAGAAGCACTGGGTTAAATCTACCTAATATTTAGAAATAACTAGACAAATAATACACTACTGGTTTTGCTTATATCTACTGCCCTCAAAAAAGGATTTACATTTACATATTTAGCTGACGCTTTTATCCAAAGCGACTTACATTAAGCTTCTATTCACCAGTGTTACAGCTGGAACACCACTGGAGGCAAGGTGGGTTAATTGTCTTGCCCAAGGACACAACGACAGCATGAACTGTGGGGAGAGCAGGAATTGAACCACCTACCTTCCGGTTGAAAGACGACCGCTCTACCAATGCGCCCCTGTTTACAGTGAAACAATGCACATATCTCTAGAGGGAGGAGTTTCCCCTGAAACCTAATCTGATGGACCAGGCTGTTCAGGTCTCATAGTTGTTGGCTATAAAAAAGAAGTGTGACTCCTGATGTGAGATTTGTTAAGGCTCAGGAGAGTCGTTAGTGTCACTGCTCCATTCAGGTGCTGTGGTTGTTGTTCTAGGGTAAACATGAATCTGAGGCCACCTCCTCTGTTCAGAGAGGGCTTTTCCATTTTCACAAAAACGGCTTCCTTCACCCCTCTCTCAAACCATCTGGTCTCTCTGGCCAAAATTCGGACATGTCCTCAAATGAATGCCCTTTCTCTTTGAGGTGGAGGTGGACTGCAGACTCAGGTCCTCCAGGATTGGCTCTTCTGTGCTGATACATTCTCTTGTGAAGCTGTTGTTTTGTATCTCCGACATAACTGCCACTGCACTTCACTGAACTGAACAGCATAAACTACATTACTCTGTTAAGCTCAGCTTACCAGTTGATCTCAGAATTGATAAAGTCTTCTGGAATTAGAGACGAAACGTCTTAACCTTGAAAACTGAGTCCAGATGCTTTTACTTTAACCTTTTTTTCAAGACTACGTGGATGAATGAGAACCTTCACAGACAGAAGCTACATATCACACTATCAAGACAAAAATACTTTGGCCGCTACGTACAGACTAGACTTATACTTCCGAAAAACAAGTTGTAGTTTTGTACGAGCGCAACAAGACTACAAAAATGGCAATCTAAGGCGGAAATGGGGGTGGGACATAAAGTGCTCTGTTAAAGGGCCAAAACCAAGCGTTTAGAGTGTTCAAAGAGTGTTTTCCAGGGTTCTGTCTAACCTCAACATGGAGTCATTTTGATTGAAACATGTGAAATACACTTCAATGCTTTCAGAAGGTGAAGAGGCCTATTTCTGGATGTAGTATTGTCCTTTGCTGGCATTTACTGCAATAGCAAACACTCCCTTCTTGTCTAATCCTTGTGCTGTGAACATATTTAGAGACAACAGTCCAGCTGTAATGTAGTGGTGTGTCTTTTCTATGCTCATAAGTACAAAGAAATGCCAAGAACTTGCTGGGAACAGGTGGAACAGGTGGAACTACATGAACCGAGGAGTGGCACGCCAAGACCAGCAGCCGCTATACTGGCATCTGAGCCAAGGTTTGGGATTGTTAAAGACAGGATGCAAAGGGTAGCTAATAATGAGCATAACGTGGTCAAGAAATAGACTCTATATGTCCTACTCCTAAAGCTGGGTTAATGCTTATAGATAAGCCTACTTTATTACAAGGTGTTTGGATGTGATTGGACCAAGACCCACATTCTCATTATTTAAACTCCTTGATAATAAAGCCTAGACTTCTTAAGATCTCTTTTTATCACAGATCATTACAACTACAATATGTTATTAGTGGATTAAACAGTTTTTCTTGAAGTAAAACTGTGTAACCTTTAGCCCCAAAACATATATTCTCAAAATCATTTTGATGGTTCTTAGTCATGAGATCTCACAGACACAGTACCCTCAACTGGAAACATACTTCCAATATAACTTTCCTGTACTGGGACCAGGTCTGAATGTGAGAGATTACATGAGTGACACGCTTTACAACACAATAGAGTGGGCAGCTTCATTTCTCTGGTAACCTCGCTAAGACAGCACTGGCGAAGAGAATCAAGAAGCCTCTGAAACCCGGAAGAGGAAGAGAGTAGCTGACCAGACCTGAGTTAACCTAGGAATAGCTCTACCCTTTGGTGAGATTTACACAAATTAATCAGGTGCAAAACAGATGCATGAATATTTAGTCTGCCATCTTTTTAGCTTAAAAACACTGCATTTTGCTTTTGGTGTTCTACCTGCCCTGGTTTGCAGGCAGCCAAGATAATAATAATAATAATAATAATGGATTGGATTTATATTGCGCTTTTCTCCCGAGGGACCAAGGGACTCAAAGCGCTTACAGTCTGTCCATTATTCATTCATACACAGTCATACTGGTGATGGTAAGCTACAACTGTAGCCACAGTTGTAGCTTTCCACCTTACCACCTTACCACCTTACCTGGGGCAGACTGACAGAGACGTGGCAGCCATTTTGCGCCTACGGCCTCTCCGACCATCACTACATACATTCACTCAACATTCTTACACATTCATATGAGGCAAGGTGGGTTAAGTGTCTTGCCCAAGGACACAACGACAGCATGAATTGTGGGGAGAGCGGGAATCGAACCCACTACCTTCCGGTTGAAAGACGACTGCTCTACCACTGAGCCACTGTTTACAAAACCACACAGTGAGTGACATTTGCAAACAAAAACATGTTGCAGTTTCATAGAATTTGAACATTTGTCTTTGTTTGAAAAAATGGCCAAAACACAATCAAATTGCCTATAGTCAATTAGGGCTGTGGATGGCACTATAAAACTCAGGACCAGAGACTTAAGTGTATATCTCAAAAGTGGAGTTGGAAACAACTGACGTGGTTGTTAAGTTTGAAAATACAAAGTCTATTCAGTAACATTAAGTATTACCTTAAGTATTATCACATCAAATGTACTCAAATAAAGGTCTGTGGATCATTTGATGAAACTGGTGTCACTGAGCCTCCCTGGTGCCAGAGGCAAGCCTGTGCCAGCATCAGGGAACTCCATGCCCGTCACACCCTGAAAATAATCCCAGCCCGGTTTTGTCTGACTCAGCTGCTGTTCAGCTGCTGCTGCCCCAACTACACTCCAGAGGGCCGCACATTTGGCCATTCCAAAAATAAGGATACATTTAGAGAAGACCTGCAGAGAAGCAAATGTGTGGCTGGAGATGTTGAAAAAAACACGACAGGTTTGGTGAGATCACTGTCTGGAATTTTAATGTTTCCTAAGTCATCCTTTTATTATAACTTTGGTACATAAATTAACTCTTTCCCAGACTACAGGTGATAGCTGCAATTTCTTCAATTTCTGTCTAATTTCTCCCCAATTATATTATAACTATATGTCTGAGTATTCAGTCTGAGTGTCATTGTGCCTCTGTAGCTAACATGGGCTACAGAAGCCCAGGTGAGCTAAAACCACGTATTACAAACCTAGTTCAATTACAGGAGTGGCTAACCTGCATCAGAGCAGGTTAAGAACCATAATAGAGGATAGAAACAGTTTAGCTCCCGTGCAGTTCAATTGTGACAAGTTGTAAAACTGTCACAAACATGACATTGACAGTAGCTTTGGATTGAATAAACAATGGCAAAGGCCTGATTACCTGTTCTGTGTCGAGAGCTATAGGCTCATGTAAATGTCAACTGGACTAGTTACAGTCATGTGCTTTACTCTTGTTGCTACATTTACCGGCAGACAGAGAAATTCTAATTATTTATCTAAACATAGTTACAGAGTGCTTTACTGTGCAACATAATTAAACACATAAAAAGACCCTACAAAGTAAAAGACAATACAAACAATTGAACAATAAAAACAATAAAACAATTGCAGCATACACAAATATATATCATAGCATATAATACTAAAATAGTTAAATCAACAAATAATAAAAACAGAATAGGAGCATTAATAAAACACACAGGCAATATCAAAAAGGTAAGTTTTCAGGTGTTTCTTAAAAAGACATTTGATCTGAGGTCAGCGGACAGGGAGTTCCAGAGGGATGGAGCCTACTGCAAATGCCCGATCTCCTTTAGTGACGTTCTGTGTTATTGTCTTAGTTCAATTAAAGCCACAGTTTTAAACTTCTCTAAACACCTTCCTCCGATAGGGGATAGGAGTCATCAGAATTTCTCCAAATCCGAGTAGCACACCGGAATAATGAGGGGCCTCCTGCAGTTTAGATGTTGCTAAAATCAGATTCTAGTCTGACTGGACACTTTCCACCTGATGCTGATAGGGATATGTAATGTATATTTAGGGATATGTAATGTATATTTTGTAAACATACTCTTACACACATACTGTCTTGTCACACTTTGTAGAGGACCTCTGCTAAAGTCATGAGGGAGATTACCAGAGATTAAAGTTTTATGATCATTGGTGTCAGACAGAAATAACCAATACATATAGGCTGCTGTATGTGTGTCTAGGGAAGCTGTGTAACATCGAAGCAGGTGCTGGCTTGCTGCACTTGACCTTCATGTCAAGTTCAAATTATGAGAATGATCACATGAGTGAAACTGCAAACACTCTCATGCCCTTCAGCGGTGAAGGTATCTAATAAGTGACATCATTGCACGTGACCTGTGTGTGTGTGTGTGCATGTATGTGTGTGCGCTGGTAAACAGAGCATGAGTACCTGTTGTTATTCTAAACACATCTCCACTGTCTTAAAGAGCCTCATTAGTCCCATCAGGCTTAGCTCTGGAGTTAATAATAGTGTGCTGTAAAGCTCCATTGGTGCTCACACAGGAAGTGTTTATGTGTGTGTGTGTGTGTGTGTGTGTAATGTGTGTTTTGGACAGCGGTCAGGTTGAGGATGAGGGGCTAGTGGTTGGTGCTCTTGTGCCACAACATGCAAACTGACCCCATAGTAAAAGTTAACACCTACTTACAGTATTTATGCGTGGTATAATGAAAAAATAAATACATTGGCTTGTGCTAGTAATAAAACATATAACAAGGAGTATTTTACAAAGGTAGAGTCTCAGAAGTAAAGATAGGCAGGAGTTCATCAATAAGCAAAAAGCTGCATCTAAAAATTGTGCTACACTTTCAGAAAAAAAACATTGCAAAGATTTTGAATGTCCCACCATCTACAGAACATAATCTAACAAAAAAATCTGTGACATAGGATGAAGTCAAAAGTCAATTGTGATCTTTAGCCTCAAGTAGCACTGCATTAAAAACAGTCATGATTCTGTTCTGGAAACACATTCAGTGCACCAACAGGTGATCAAGACTTTGCTTTTGTTCATAAATTCCAAAGCTAAGGTCAGTGTCAAGTTTGTTTGAGAAGAAAAAATATCACAAAAGAACATATTTACAGTTTACCACATTTGAATTACATGCACCAGTCTACTTCTTTGCTATTTGTAAAATGTACCGTGGTTCAGTGGAAATCATATCACTTCGAGAGCAACACAATGGATTTCTGTAATTTTATAAAAAACAACTGCAATGGAAGATAAACCTTCCAAGTTTGTTGCCTTTACTAGACAGAGACAGTTGCTAAGGATCAGAGAGCGATGGGTAATGACCTGGAGGAAACAGCCAAGCTGGTAATTGAACCTTCCTTTGATCATGTTGTTTCAATGCTCTACCAAGTGAACCACCAAGGCACAATAAAAAATAATATATATAATATATACTTGGATGTGACCAAAAAGTGAGAAGCTTTGGTGCTCTTCAGTCTGGTGATCTCTCTTTTTCTCTTAGAAGCAGAAAACTGACTCTACAGGACAAGGTGATGAAGGCCTTTTTATCTGTTTACTTTTTTGAGTGCCTCGGTTTTGTGCTTGTAAATATATCAATATGATTTTATGATGTCACCACTGCCTTTTAGTATGGTGGCCTAGAGAACTCAACAAAATACAAAAGCCAAAACACTCTTTACTAAAAACAAAAAACTGCCAAACTGACTTACAACAACATTTAATTGCACCGGTAACAGCCAAACAAAATTACAACAATAACCACATTACATCAATATTAACCACGCGGAAAAACAAAAAAAAATTTCGAGCAAGTGTGTGCATGTAGCCTTCTCAACATCTCAACAGCTGTAATCCACCCATAGTCCTGGTCCTGGTCTGGGCAAATAATCCACCAAAAACACTTTTTATTTATTAGTGGGGATTAAATTACATGAATTATAGATTTATGCAGATTGGGCACATGCTTAAGTTTTGTTTCTCACAAATGTGTGCAAAAGAGATTTATTGCATCGAGCATCAACAGTAAACAACAAAAGTCAGGACTAAGACACTGTGGCTGCAGTGTCTTTTATAAACTGTGGTTTATGCAGATATTTATAGAAGAGCTTAATAAAAGGAAACAGGAAAAATGTTACTGTGATTCTGTGTAGTTATTGTTGTAAATCCCTTTGGCACAAGATTTTTCTGTTTGAAACGTTTTTTTGTAAAGTGTGTTTCAGCTTTTGTATTTTGGTGAGCTCTCTGGGCCACCGTATTTAAGTCAATTAGTAAGAACCAATCACGAGGCTGCATGCGTGAGGGCTGCAGTGCGCTTGCTCTATGTGGCACATAAAAAATTAAATAAACTAATGTAGAAACACCAAAAAGTGTTTTGCCTTATTTGCCAATAAGTTGCTTTCATTTAAAAAATCCATAACGGCCATGAGGTGCATCATAGTTATGGTGCAGACAACTTTAATGGGAAACACAGTTGTCTATCATGCTACGAGTACACTATCTTTTAGAAACCCATTTAATTTCCACTTGTCACATCATCTTTGATCCATCTCCTCTGTCATCCGTCTTCCTATTCATTCAACAAACTGTGACAGCACTGTGATCCATTACCTTTACAGCTCTCTCAGACAGATAGAAGCGGGGACGGCCCGTGGGTGCCCCTCAGACGCCTGTCAGGGAGCCAACTCTGCAGTGAGTTACGACCGGACAGTTTGTCTCTGTGACTGAAGGATTATCTTCATGCGATGACACACTCGTAAACAGTGCTGAGCGGCTGTAATTGATCTCCCCCCATCTGCCCGCGCCCCAAAGCAAGGATACAGGGTGAGAGGCAGATTTACGCGGCTAATAATAAACATATATTACCAGACAAGGAATTCTGCACAGGCCTATTTATAATGGCACATTTCTATGACGTATCCCTAGGGGTTGAACACCAAAATGGTCCAAGCATGTTGTGAACTGCGCCACACAGGAGCTCGGCGTACACACACATAAATTCAGTGCCCCCTCCACACTCGACTTTTGACTGCTGACAAATGCAAGTGAGGAATATGCACTGTGTGAAAGGAAGGCGTGGAGGCTAAAATAGGCACAGGGGACTTTTTTATTTGCGCTGGTGCCCGTCGCTTATTGCAATGGCATGATATTACCGTTCCTGATGTAGCCGTGGAGCTGTCAACATGGCAATCATTGACTTCATCCCAGCGTAGAAATAAACCAGTAAATATGTGGTTGGTTTAATGGGTTGTTAATATAAAATAAAGCCGGAATTATCAAAGTACATAATGGGAACAACAAAACTTGATGTCAGCACAGTAAACATTCTTCTATTTAAAATTTAAGTTTTGTGTTTTAACAATCAAAGAAGCTTATTCAATCTAGGCTTATAGTTTGATGACAAACAAAATGATTTTGCCAATGGCAGAGTGGCATTCATGTAACTTCGACATTATAACCAATTTACACATGTTTTTTAATGTTGTTGAAATTGTTTTCTTTTATTACATTTACATTTAGTCATTTTGGCAGACGCTTTTATCCAAAGCGACATTCACCAGTGTTACATTTATAGATGAAGCTTTCATTTTTTAAAGCGACTTACATTAAGGTTCCATTCACCAGTGTCACAGCTGGAACACTGGAGGCAAGGTGGGTTAAGTGTCTTGCCCAAGGACACAACGACAGTATGAACTGCGGGGAGAGCGGGATTCGAACCGCCTACCTTCCGGTTGGACGACCGCTCTTACCACTGAGCTACTGCCCCCACAATTATTAGACTAATATTTGCAATCCCAGTTGGACTATATGCCACCAAAAGTATACATTTGTGTCCCGTCCAACAAGATCAGGGGTTGAAACGTACTGAGCAAATACAAAATCTATAGTAATGTTTCTACGGATTAGATATATAATTTTTTCCATATCAAGTGCCAACAACAGCCCGAGATGAGCCCTAGATAGATAACAAATATAGACATAAAGTTTATATTATTATTCTTAGCTAGTGTCATATTGATAATTTTCTTGTAATACAGTTCTTTTTTTCTATTGACTTTTCTAGTTTGGAGACAAACAGAAAACAAAGCAACAACTTGCTATGATCTTGGAAGGTTTTTCTTGTTTTTGGTCTGTTTGGATGGTTTGCATGTGGTTTACGTCATTTCAGTTAAACTTCTTGAGATACCAATTGGAGGTGGACCCTCAGGTTTGGTGTGCACTACATTCACATTTATAAGTAAATCTTTAAAACCAGGCATACACTTTAAAGTGTTCCTAAATAGAACCCCAACACACACTCTGTACAATTTCAATTGCATACGTGGAAAGCTGAAGCTCACAATTTATGTGCTCATACTGTACGACCAGCTGTTTGCTGGGACTAAAATCTCTGACTTCGTTTGCCGGTTAGGAGTGTGTCAGGAGGGGTTAATCTGCACTATTAACCCACTGTACACAACACCACAAGGACGCACAACAAGCCTGAAATCCAGCCTAGTTCAAAAATTGTTGTATGACCAATTTTGGGCCGAAAAGTGCCCAGTGAATGCCCGTGCTTATGGGTGGAAAGATGTTGGAGTGTCCAGAAAGAACCCACAGCATCACAAGGAGAATGTGCAGACTCTACACAATACTGAATAAATTATTTGTAACATACTACTTTATGCATTATTTTGGACACTAACAACCCTAAAGATTTTCTTCAAAATGAACACTTCTCAAAGTGTTAATTATTGTAAGCCAGTATAAAATGGGAAAGATTACGTTGCAGGTTGATGTAAGAATATGAAGTTGTCACACAGTTGTATTATCAGTGACTGCTCTGGAAATGTCTTTCACATAATTCTCAAGGACTCCTCCCGAAATGTGCCGCTCTGTGAAAGTTGCAGTGAGACGGCTGTTGGCCTTGAACCAGTATCAGTTTTGACCACACTCACGGCGAGACCCGCACTCTGAAGGGCTCAATCCAAAACATTTTGCCCCTTTTCCAGTCTATTTCTGTCCCAAGGTTGTTGCTCCAAATAGCTGGCAGCTATGAATTCACTTTGAGAAAACCTCAAGGGTCAGAACATGGACACAAACACCAGAGCGAATGTTCATCTGAGAGCTAAAGTCGAGCAAAGACAAACAAAATATTATTTTCACTTTGGACTTTAGAGCATCGACAGCGTGGAAAAACTAGTACAAATATACGTCTTATTTTAATATGGCTTAATTGTACACAGTGCAGGGCCATTGTTTTGGCCATTGGCTCTTGTTTCTTAATCGCTTCAACTGTAAGTTCACACTTATATATATATATACAACCAGCTTCTTACTTGTTCTTTGGAGATCATTTTCCAGAACATTTCTGGGACATGACTTGCATTATGGCACACAGTTAAACATTTAGTCATTTACATTTAGTCATTTAGCAGACGCTTTTATCCAAAGCGACTTACAAGTGAGGATAACAATGGAACCAATTTTAACAACACAAGGTACAAAAAGCATAAGTGGACTAGAATTTGCGTAGAGTGCTCTGATAGGAAAGGTATAATTTTTCTAATGTTGTAGAGGATGAATCTACAGGACCGGGTGGTGCTGGCGACATGACTTGTGAAGTTTAGCTGATCATCAATTACCACTCCCAGATTTCTGGCAGTGCTGGACGGTGTAATGGTTGATGGGCCTAGTTGAATGGAGAGGTTGTGGTGGGTCTTTGGATTGGCCGGAATCACAAGCAGTTCTGTTCTTGCAAGGTTCAGCTGCAGGTGATGGTCCTTCATCCAAAGTGAGATGTCATTCAGACATGCCGAGACGCGAGCAGAGACCGTCGAATCGTCAGGATGAAATGACAGGTGGAGTTGAGTGTTATCTGCATAGCAGTGATAGGAAAAGCCATGCTTCTGGATGACAGAGCCAAGGGATGTCATGTATATGGAAAAGAGTAGCGGTCCGAGCATTGAGCCCTGTGGCACCCCTGTATTGAGATGTTGGGACTCAGAGACCTCATTTCTCCAGGATACTCTGAATGACCTATCCGAGAGGTAAGACTTGAACCATTGCAACGCCATTCCAGAGACACCCATCGCCCTGAGAGAGGACAGGAGGATGTGATGATTAACAGTGTCAAAAGCAGCAGACAGATCCAGTAAGATGAGTACAGATGACTTGGATGTTGCCTTTGCCAGTCTCAGAGCTTCGATGACTGAGAGCAGGGCAGTTTCGTGGAATGACCGCTCTTGAACCCAGACTGGTTCTGGTCCAGGAGGTTGTTCCGTGAGAAAGGATGAGAGCTGAGTAAACACAACTCGCTCCAGAGCTTTGGCAATGAAGGGAAGGAGGGAAAGCGGTCTGTAGTTTTCAAGCAGAGTACGGTTAAGAGTGGGTTTCTTCAGTAGTGGTGTGATGCGGGCCTCTTTGAAAGCTGTGGGGAAGGACCCAGTGGAAAGAGATGAGTTGATGATGTGGGTGAGAGCAGGCACGACAGATGGAGAGATGGCCTGAAGGAGATGTGTGGGGATGGGATCCAGCGGGCAGGTAGTAGGGTGGTTAGAACTAATGACCTTGGAAACATCTGCTTCAGTTAGAGGAGAGAAGGAAGTGAGCAAACACATATCAGGGGTCTGAATGAGCTCGACAGGTGGTGGCGCAGAGAACTGACTGCTGATGGCGGTCGTTTTCTTTCAAAGAAAGACGCAAAATCATCAGCTGTTAAATCCGATGAAGGTGGGGGAGCAGGCGGACAAAGGAGGGCGGAAAAGGTTTTAAAGAGAGTGCGCGAGTCAGGTGAGTTGATTAACCTAGAATGGTAGTAGACAGTTTTTGCAGAGGTGACATCAGCGGATAAAGTAGAGAGGAGAGACTGGTAGATAGAGAGGTTAGTAGGATCTTTAGACTTGCGCCATTTTCTCTCAGGTGACCGGAGGCTGGCGCGGTGCTCGCGTAGAACATCGGATAACCAGGGGGCAGACGAGGATGTACGGGCTGGTCTAGATGTAAGGGGGCATAAGTTGTCCAAGCAAGATGTAAGCGTGGATCACAGAGTGTCGGTGGCGGTGTTAGTGTTTAAAAGAGAGAGCTCCTCAGAAGAGGGAAGTGCAGAAGAGACAGCAGAGGAAAAACGGGAGGGACTGAGTGTACGCAGGTTGCGTCGGAAAGTGACCAGCGGTAAAACAATTGTAGTGTCTGGAGAAGTTAGGTCAAGGTCGAGAGTAATGAAGAAATGATCGGAAGTGTGCAGTGGCGTGACCTGAGTGTGGCGAGTGGAGCAGTATCTTATGTAGATAAGATCTAGTTGGTTACCAGACTTGTGGGTTGTCGATGTGGAAACCTGCTTGAGGTCAAATGATGCAGTTAGGTTAATGAAGTTAGCAGCCTGTGGCTTTTCAAGGTGGATGTTGAAGTCTCCTAATACCACCAGAGGGGTACCATCCTCAGGGAAGGATGAAAGAAGCGCATCCAACTCCTCCAAGAAATGTCCAAGCTGACCTGGGGGCTGATAGATAACTACAAAATGACTTTTAACAGGGTGGGTGATGGTAACAGCATGGAACTCAAAGGAGCTGTTGTCGCACAAGGGTGATAGCTGTTTGAACTTCCAGTCAGTAGGAATAAGTAGTCCGGTCCCTCCGCCCCTTCCAGTGAGGCGAGGACTGTGGGAGAAAGTGTGATAATGGGAGAGGGCGGCGGGAGTGGCAGAGTCCTCTGGTTTGATCCATGTTTCTGTAAGTGCTACAACTGAAAGACCAGAATGTTGAACAAAAGCTGTAATGAAATCAGCTTTGTTCACAGCAGACTGGCAGTTCCACAAGCCTATTGGGAAAGTAGAAGGGGCAGTTATTGACAGTGATACAACATGCAGATTATTATGGTTGCGTCGCCTTTTGCGTGAAACAGATGATAATTTCCGTGTTGAAATGACAGTAGTAATTTGAAAACACATTGAAGAGCCAAAGAGGAAAAATATACAAGAAGAAAGTAATAGTAGAAATAATAAAATATAAGTGCAAACAATTAGTACTAAAAAAAGTTGTTATATGTATATTGTTTATAGTTCGTTGGTGCTCATAGTTCTCTACAGGTCATGTCAAATCATGTTATGTTCTCCATGTTATTCCAAGCATGGTGTAGACATAAATATAGCGTTTCAGCGTCAGTTCAGGCAGGCCACGTAGTCAAGCTCTGCTGTCAGCTGACACCCAGATCAGCTGATCTGATTGCTATAGCACTCAATTGGTCCGTTCAAACAGGGCGCCCTATTTAAGTGCATTTTCAGTCTGCTGCTTGGCTGCTTCCACTGCATTGCTTGCAAGGCTGTTGCTGCTACTGTTCCTGCTTCTGTTCCTGCTTCTGTTGCTGCTTCTGTTGCTGCTTCTGTTGCTGCTTCTGTTGCTGCTACTACTGCTACTACTACTGTTGCTGCTACTGCTACTACTGTTGCTGTTACTGTTGCTACTACTGCTACTACTACTGTTCCTGCTACTACTGCTACTACTACTGTTCCTGCTACTACTGCTACTACTACTGTTGCTGCTATTGTTGCTACTACTGCTACTACTACTGTTCCTGCTACTACTGCTACTATTGCTACTACTGCTACTACTACTGTTGCTACTACTGTTGCTGCTACTGTTGCTGCCACTGTTGCTACCACTGTTCCTGCCACTACTACTGTTGCTACTGTTGCTACCACTGCCACTACCACTGTTCCTGCCACCACCGCTACTACCACCGTTGCTGCCACTGTTGCTGCCACTGTTACTACTGCTACTACCACTGTTGCTGCTACTGTTGCTGCCACCGTTGTTGCCACTGTTGTTGCTGCTGCTACCACTGTTGCTGCCACCGTTGCTGCTGCTACCACTGTTGCTGCCACCGTTGCTGCTGCTACCACCGTTGCTGCTACTGCTGCCGCTACCACTGCCGCTGCCACTGTTGCTGCCACTGTTGCTGCTGCTACTACCTGTTGCTGCCGCTGCTACTGTTGCCGCTGCTACCACTGTTGCTGCTGCTACTACCACCTGTTGCTGCTACCGTTGCTGCCACTGTTACTACTGCTACTACTACTGTTGCTGCTACCGTTGCCGCCACTGTTGTTGCTACTGGTTGTTGCTGCTGCTACTACTGTTGCTGCTACTGTTGCTGCTGCTACTACTGTTGCTGCTGCTACTACTGCTGCTGCTACTGTTGCTGCTGCTACTACTGTTGCTGCTGCTACTACTGTTGCTGCTACTACTGCTGCTGCTACTACTGCTGCTACTGAACAGGTAAGAGTTGGATTTGAACAGGTAAGAGTTGGATTTGAACAGGTAAGAGTTGGATTTGATCAGGTTTTAGTTGGATCTCTAAACCAGCTTCTTAACATCTCATGCCTCTACTTCATGTTCACCTTATCTCTACTTTATACACTACCTCACATTGACACACTGACAGTGTCACCCTGTTTTGCACATTTGCTTCTTCCACCTTCCTGTGTATCTTAATATTTAAGACCACAGCAAAATGCATATATGCACACTACATCACTGTACATTTTAATATTTAAGTCTACAGTTTACATTCATGTACATTATATTGCGATCTAGATTTAATCACACAATACACATTTTTTATATTCTATTCTTATATATTTTTTTTATTGTTTACTTTTTATTTCATTCTTACATAGCTATATTCATGCATATTTTTCATCTGTGTGTTTTCCTTAATAATTGCACTGTCCATGGAGCGGACCTGACTCACATTTCACTGCCGGTTATATATGCTGTATATAATTTTGTATGTGACGAAGTTGCTGCTGCTGTTGCTGCTACTGCTGCTACTGCTGCTACTGCTGCTGCTGCTGCTGTTGCTGCAACTGCTGTTGGTGCTGCTGGTGCTGCTACTGCTGGTGCTGCTACTACTACTGCTGGTGATGCTGCTGCTGGTGCTGCTGGTGCTGCTGGTGCTGCTGCTACTACAGCTTCGGCTGCTGCTGCTGGTGCTGGTGCTGGTGCTGCTGCTACTACAGCTTTTGCTGCTGCTGGTGCTGCTAATACTACTACTGCTACTGCTGCTGGTGCTGGTGCTGCTACTGCTGCTGCTACTACAGCATCGGTTGCTGCTGGTGCTGCTAATACTACTACTACTACTGGTGCTGGTGCTGCTACTGCTGCTGCTACTACAGCATCGGCCGCTGGTGCTGCTAACACTACTGCTACCGCGACTACTGCTACTGTGGTGCTAATGCTGCTACTACTGCTGCTGCTGCTGCTATAGAAAGCGGCTGCTGCGATTTCTCATCAGTTGAGAAGCCAAATCGTTGCAGGTGATGATGTTAATCTTGTAAAAATATTGCTGTGCTCCGAAATGAGTGAGAAACGTGTCGTTGACTGCGGCGATGTATCTGTTATGCTTAAAGACAGCGATCCGGCTGTCCAAAAATGTTAACACTAGCTGAGTTTAACGCGCATTTGGTGTTTTCAGAGATGTTATATGCGAAATCTTTCCGTCTCGTAGAGCCGAGCTGGACACCTATTTAGCAATTATTTCTGACTTGGCTATGACTTGGGAGGAACTCTCTTTATGACTATCATAAGTCATTCTCTGCAAAAGCTGCTATGTTTATTTAACGTTCAATCAGAGATTGGACTGGTCAGTTGTTGACTTGACCCTCATAAGAAGACTTTTCACTGGTCATCAAGCTCTGTATGCTTGATCTGTGGCTCTCATTCTCACACTCTCAATCTATGCCCAAAAGTTAAAGATCTTAAGGACATGGTTGCCTTAGATCCAGGCTGCAGATCAGATCTCAAGTCCTGGTCTTTGCTCATTGAAAAAATTGGAATGGCATTTACTTTTTCACTATGATGATATGGAGTTTTCTGCAGCTTAATTTGTATACAGACGCTGCGCCTTCTGTCGGTTTTGGGGTTTAATGGTCAGTGGTTTGCTAGTTAATGGCCAAAGGAGCTGCTATCTGTGTCTGATAATAACATGTCCACCGCTCTGTTGGAAATATATCCCATAGTGATAGCTGGTATTCTGTGGAGCAAACATGGGTCACATGACTTAACCCTATCAGACGTTTTAATTTTTCTCACCACTTCACCATATTCCTAAAGCTTAAAAACTGACAGGACAGGGAAGGTTATGTTGTATACATTTCTGAAACTAAACTCTGCTTTTTGTCTATGTTGGCTTATCTGAGGAGCCGCCCACAAGCTCGTCGGGAGGACCCATTATTTATAACGGAGGAGGAAATCCTATGTCCAGAGCCTGGTTTGCATTCCGTCTCCGTTTGCTTTGTCAATACCTGCGGGCTCCCGAGTATTATTCGGCTCATTCACTGCGCATAGGGCTGCTACAACTGCAGCTTCTTCTACTCCTGTTTCTACCCTTAAAGCTATGGAAAGATGGTCTTCGGCAGCTTATGAACTCAGGCAGATACACGAGCCATCCTTGATGCTCAAAAGCCATAAGTGATGCTTATGATATATAGTGAAATAAATATTACTTAACTAATGGGCTTATTTAATTACGGCTTCGTTAGCTCATCTTCCTTCATATGCTGCTTCACGTTAATCTTTTGGCTATATCTTTACTAATAAGATTTGGCTTCTTTAAAACGCTTAATTTGATCTCTGCTTGCTCTTCGATTTGGCCTGGTATGGTCTGTTTGGGGGGGAATTTTATTTGCTGATCTCCCAGTTTTAAATGGGAGATTTTCTCCAGAAGCTGCTGCTGTTACCTGACAAGCTTTCATGGAGCTCATGAAAGTATGGGTAACTTAGAACAGAGCCATACCGCCAAATGTAACTTTAATGATTCACGTTAATTTGTTGGCTTTATCTTTACTAAATAAGATTTGGCTTTAAAACGCTCATTTTGATCTCTGCTGGCTTCGATTTGGTTGGTATGGTCTGTTTGGGGAGGAATTTTATTTGCTGCTCTCCCAGTTTTAAATGGGAGATTGTCCCCAGAAGCTGCTGCTGTTACCTGACAAGCTTTCATGGAGCTCATGAAAGTATGGGTAACTTAGAACAGAGCCATACCGCCAAATGTAACTTTAATTCACGTTAATCTGTTGGCTTTATCTTTACTAAATAAGATTTGGCTTCTTTAAAACGCTCATTTTGTTCTCTGCTGGCATCTTCGATTTGGCTGGTATGGTCTGTTTGGGGGGGAATTTTATTTGCTGATCTCCCAGCTTTAAATGGGAGATTGTCTCCAGAGCTGCTGCTGTTACCTGACAAGCTTTCATGGAGCTCATGAAAGTATGGGTAACTTAGAACAGATCCATACCGCCAAATGTAACTTTAATGATTCACGTTAATCAGTTGGCTTTATCTTTACTAAATAAGATTTGGCTTCTTTAAAACGCTCATCTTGATCTCTGCTGGCTTCGCTTTGGCTGGTATGGTCTGGTTGGGGGGGAATTTTATTTGCTGCTCTCCCAGTTTTAAATGGGAGATTTTCCCCAGAAGCTGCTGCTGTTACCTGACAAGCTTTCATGGAGCTCATGAAAGTATGGGTAACTTAGAACAGAGCCATACCGCCAAATGTAAACTTTAACAATCATGCAAATAAAAGTTATAAAAATAGGCTAAAGAATTGTCTATGGTAATTTTGACTCAAGTGGTCCTGACTGAACTAAAGACATGGCTTGCCGGAGGACTTCTGCACCTGGAGCCTGGAGCTGGGGCCTTGAGGGGAGGGTGTATGCAAGATACACCTCCCACTGACAGCCCCCACTTTAGTGAGGGGCTGTCAGTGTTACCTCTGTAAGCAAAACGCACTATGAACCTTTTGTATATATCTGTGTATTTTGCTTCTCCTTGCAAGGAATAAAACCTGGCCTTTCGCTTTTATAATATAATCTGTCTCCGTGTCTCTCTGGATAATATAAGGATAAAGAATTCTTTTGGACATATAGAATTCTTATACCATTTGGTGCCGTGACCCGGATTTCAATATTCGTTTCTCATGCAAAGAGGTGAACTGACGTGCACGGAGAAATGCAAAAACAATGCATTTCTTGTAAGTCCCAAGCTGTGCTATTTAGCAGTAAGGGCCAGATATCCCTCTTTGTGTGTGTGGGCACGATGACGAAATCTGGACTGAAAAAAAAATGAGAAGAGCAGAGAGACGAGAGGACAGAAAAGACAGTCTGGCTGCGGAACAACTGGACTATTGGACTAAAAATTCAGGTAAACAGCTGTTTAATTTATTTTTGGTGTGTGTGTGTGAGTTTGTAATTACCAAAGCTTCCGGAAGTAGCTAGTTTTGGAAATCTGGCGTATGTTGAGCGGGCTGCATGTAAGTTACATCACCAATAGTTGATGTTTTTCCATGAGGCTGGCCAGCATAGGAGATTCTTAAACGCTGATAACGCTTTGTCGAGACCCTGCCTATATGGTTTATGGTGAGATTGAAAGCTGGAAAAAAGTATGTGTTTCAGTCGAGACCCTGCCTGCGTGGTTTATGGTGAGATTGTAAACGGGATATTCTGATGTTAATCTGTGTTAAAGCTTGTTGTCTTGCTAGATTGTAGTTTGATAGATACCTTATGCTTTGTAAGTCTTCAGGTGTTTCTTGAAAGCGGACCAGCGTTTAGTTCATTTGGCCGTGACAAGGGCGGGACTCTATGGCACTAGATAGTTCACCTGATTACAAGAAGGAGTATGGGGTCTAAATAGCTTGTCTAGAGAGCACAGAATTTATCTTAGATTAATAATCACGTATCGTAATACGCCACAATCGAACTGCCTTGCATAGCTAGTATTGTTGGTTTATGGTGCGACACTCACACGGGAAGTGTGGGATATGCACAAGGTATAGCTCGAGCTGACTCTTTAATCGAGACCCTGCGAAACCTGTGGTTAATGGTGAGATTGGAGTCCAGTCGCGTTGGGCGTGACGTATAGGAAGGACGTAGGCCTCACGTATAGTGTTCACTGCATGTGAAGCGGTGATTTTTAAAAGCCCACGAGAGCTTTTGCTGAAGAAATGTTCACTGCTGGTGACGCGGTGAGTTAAAAGAAAAAAAGCCCACTGAAAGTGACGGGGCTTATACTGAGAATTGTTGGCAATACTGAGAAGTGTTGACCTAAAGAGTTAAAGATAAAAGGTGTGTTTGAGAGAATAAATGTTTTATGAATGGGCCATTGTTGGATGAAGAATGAGTCTAATGATGTAAATCAGAACAAAAGTAATGTTTTTGTTTAGAAAAAGTTTGAACAACATGAGAGGGAAAGGTAGCTTCCATAAGCTATTTTTCTGGTTAGAAAAAAAAACAGACAAGTAGAGAAGAGATTTTAAAAGAAGTTCACACATGTACTTCAAAACACTAATCATTTGTATTTTGTTTAAATGTTTCTGGAGCATCTAGGTATCGGCCTCCCTCCCTCCGGAAAACAGTGTCCTCTCCAAAAACCTTCCTCTGCACCCCACCTCCCACATGCTCCTTTTCGGCTGAAAAAAAAAAAAGGAAAAAGGCTGGCAGACCTGCAGCAGCAAACACGGAAGCGGTAAGATAAACGAATTCAGACAATCGTTTATTTGTTTTAAATTTTGATCTATTGAGATTGACCAAAAGGGTATTTGTAAAGTGTGTTTGCAAATTGGATGAAACTTGAAATTAATATGAATGTAATGTATTTCTCTGAGGAAAATGCACAATTGCCATTGGAGACGAGGCGAGGTGGAGGTGGGCGTGACAGACGAGAGGGCACTGAGAGGAGGAGGAGGAGGTCGAAACTGGGTCCAGACGAGAGACGAGGGAATGACCTCAGGACTGACCGCTTCAACTAACAGGTCAGGTACATAAACACATAAAGACACATGTAACGGCACACACATAAACACATGTAAATACAGACACATAGACAAAAACGGACACATGAGACACACATCTACAGAGGAGAATGTGATTTTGGTTTATGAGAGAAAATAATGAGTATTCTGTTAAAGAACAGAGTTGGTTTTGAATTTAATGTGACATAGAAATGTGAACATTAAAGGTTTAAAGAAGTTAAAGATCCAACACTTGGATCCTAAAAGTAGTGATTGATGTTTTGCTAAACAATGTTGTGTATCTATTTAGGAGACTTAATAGAGATCCTTAATATCAGTGTGGTTCAAACACACGGTATAACGCCAATAAAAGAATGAAAATGATTACTTTGTAATTGGAAGAATTTAAAATATACGTCTTAAAATTGAATTGCAGAGTAAGTTTATAAAGATAATATAACTTTATAGTTATGGGCCATAAGCTCATATTTAAAAAAAACACAGTTAACAGAACCTAAGTAAAGGAAATAAACATTTATGTATTTCTCTGGTTTGGTTCTAACAAAGTGTGAAAATGGAGAAAGTGGATTCAAAGCAACCACTGTTTTGGATTCAAGGAATGTTTAAACACAAGATAACATTCTATGTAAGTCGAGGTAACAGGGGCTTCACAGCACCCTCCTTTCGCTCCCAAGAGCGAGAAAAGTTTTGTTTTGGGTTTTTGTTTTTTTAGCTCCACAGACGGGAGCCTTTGCATTAAACAAACTTTTAATGTTGAAAAATGCTGAGTTAGAAATGTCAGTGACAGAAACAGATTGCACTGAACTAATGTGTTAAATAAAGTTTATGATACTTAATTAGGAAAACTGTTTGACCTTCTGACAGGTCTGTTGATATGAATAAAGTCCACATTTGAGTTTTATTGAATCTATGAAACATGATTTGGTAAACTAAACGATTGAATGAATGAGATTGAATATGGTTTTGAGAAGAAAAACTTAAAGTTTAAGTAATTGGAAAATTGAAATAAAGATAGTTCAAAATAAATAATAATCATTATTTATTTTGGTACTTTATAATTAAGGTATAGTGTTATCTAGACAATAAAGATTTAAACTGTAATGTAAATTGGTAATCTGGTTTTGGTGATTAAAAACACATCTATGTTAAAACAGTTCAAACTGTTAAAACGATCTTAAAGGTTTTATTTGGAAAATTTAAAATTAATGAGAAATAAGTAAATAAAAAAGATAATTGTTAAACTAACAAGGTGAATTGTTAAAGTTTAAGAGCATATGACAATGGCTTGCTGGGTTTAATCACTGTTTGAAGTGATTTTAGATTTTTTTTGAGTACAGGGACTAACACAAGGTCCTTTTGAACAGACGTTAAGTTTTTGTTTTGGTTTTGCTTTTTATCAAACTTTAGGTCTTTGTAACCTAAAGAGAATAAAAAGAGGTTGAGATGATACATTTTATTGAATGAACAGTAATGATAATTACTGATTACAATTTTGGTGAATTTGAATAAATAAAGAGAGACACGTTATTTTGATTTTACACTTGATGTTTAAAGTTTCTGTTTAACATTGAGTGAGGTGAATTCTTTATGTGGCATCTGAATGATAAATTAATGGAAACATGAAAATAGTAATTGATAAAACGTTTTTATGTTACGTTTAAATTAATATGGGAAAAATACAAAAACAAACTGGTTTATTGTATTTAGCACCTGGTGGTAAAACTGAGTTTTACAAAGTCAGTATAGAACAAATCTATACTGAACAAAATCCTGAAGAAATTTTATTTAAAAATAAAGCAGAATTTAAGAGGAAATTTGTTGATTTTATGGTTGGTCTTTCCTTTTAAAAAAAAAAACAAAAACACAGTCACAAAGGTGATGGTGTTTTGGAGGAAAGCAGTGTGAACAGAGCAGAGGCTTTGTGGTGTGTTCAAGACATGCTGCTGTTACTGGTTTAACCCCAGAGAGGGGGGTCTGAACCCAAGGGTGATTAAGAAATTTTGTTTTGAAGTAAGAGAAAAATGTGTTTTCTTTCTAAAGAAAGTAATTTGAGGTAAATTAACCAATATTTTGAGAATATTCTAATTTAAAAGAACATGTGAAATAAATTGTGAATTGAAGGTGAATGTTTAAAATTTTGTGACAATAGATCATGAGAAACCAGTTCTGATCTATATAAATTATTTATGTTTGCATCAACTGAGTTAAAATTTGTCAAATTGTGGATGATACCAATTACAGTTACAGGTAAAGACCTACAACTAATGGTAACTAAAATTAAAACTTAAACTTAAACAAAGTTAAGTTTTAAATATAACATGAACAAAAGTGATGCTATCTGGGAAAACATAAAGAAGATGAATAATTAGGAATGCTAATTAATGAAATAACAATTTAAGGTGGTAATTGGGAAAAAACCATTCTGTTTTGACTTTATTTTGATTTTTTTTAACTTTTATTTGATTTTTGTTTATTTTTTTTTGGTATTTTGAGCCATGGTTGTACCACGTCTCAAAAAGGGGGGAGATGAAGGTTTAAACAAAACTGTGTTAAAGTGCTGAAGGGATGCTTGGTTAACCTAATGGTTAGCATGAGGCTGAAACAACAGTGTTTAATACAGTTAAAAGTTTAAATCAAATAATGAAATACAGAAAGTTGACAGGACTTTTCTGGAGAAGCACTGTTTAGTCTGATTAAACCTTTTCAGATTAAAGTAGATTTCCAGCAGACCATATCTGTGGAAACAGGGTTTATCTGCTGTTTCAATTTTATGGTTTGATCATTTTAAGGGCTTTTATGGTTTCGTTTGACGAAACCTAGGAGGCACTTTTATGGGTCTATAATGTCAGAGAACGTTCTGATTTGTTTGTTTGTTCTTTATTTGGATGGAAGCCAACTACAACAAGTATACCAGTTCAGAAAAGGAGTTTTGAAAATTAATATAGCCACCACCAGTAAGAGCTAATATTAACAGAGTTCTTTGAACTTATATCATCTTGGTTTACACCTGTGAAGGGAAGCACACCTGTGAGCAGGGCTAGTGACGGGGGTCACATGACATGACTTCCTGTGACATCACTCTGAACTTGACAAACGTAGAGATCAGGGACAGGTGCAGGGCAAAGCAGAAGTCTGGAGGTTTTGTGAAAGTAAGACCATTAGACCAGCGTTGCCTGCTGACCGGAAACATCCTTAAAGGATCCTCGTTTTATTTGTGTTCACATACAATGTGACGGAGAACATCGTGAGTGGAAACTCACACTTTAGAGCCAAACAGCAGCTCCTCAGGTTCATTTGAGAGCCCCATTTACATCGGCGACAGAGGTGTCCTTGAAGGTGTCCTTAATGAATATAAGGCTAAAATTAAATTAGCATTAGGATTTGAATTTTTACCATTCGGAAAATTTATGAAAATGTGGATTAAATTAAGTATATTTATAAACAACAAAGGTTTATGAATTACACAAGAGATGCTGTAACTGTTAATTAAAACTGGAAATGAGAAAACTGGTCCAAGGACTGGACAGAACAAAATAGCACTGAGCATGCTTTTAGCTGAAGAGGGGGGATCTACAAAAGGATTTCCTCCAAAGTAACACAGGACTAGTTACAGCAGAACTAAAGTCTTTAAGAAAGGACTTCAACCTCTAACAGAGAACATAGAGAAATTTATTTTGGAATAGAGAAATTTATTTTGACCTGGTTTTAAAACATATTTGGAAAACTGACTGGGATTTTAGAATCTGTATTGAGATACAGTACTTGTTGTTGTTGCACT
Source organism: Perccottus glenii (assembly GCA_024416835.2). Classification (NCBI taxonomy): domain Eukaryota; kingdom Metazoa; phylum Chordata; class Actinopteri; order Gobiiformes; family Odontobutidae; genus Perccottus; species Perccottus glenii. Next base: position 22,980,280 of record CM044552.2, on the reverse strand, counting down.
TCCATGTCTAATAACGTTTGTTTATGTTGCTTTCCATGTATCCGGAGCTTGTTGGTGAGATTGATGAATGTGGCCATTGCTGGGTCAACATTCCTGGACATGCACCTGCCAAACGACTAAGGTCAAGGCTTTGACCTCAGATGAACACTTTGATATCTGAGGGACGTTATTGTTTGCATGTACACCAACGGGACAACAGCTCCAGGACGGATCATACTACAGACCTAAGGGCCGTATGGTTCATTGAATTGATTATGCTGAAGAGAATTGATTTTAATCATTATGAATGTACATATGTCTCACTCCATGTGTTTTTCTTTTCGTTACAGGGACAGAAATGGACAGGCAGGGACAGGCCAGAGATCTTGAGTCCAATGGGTTGACCAGCTCAACCTCTTGCATATTTTTCTACTTTATTTTGGAGTGACACTGTGTTTTGATTTATGATTTATGGAATTTAAAGAAGTTGACTTTGAAGAATCAGTGCATTACTCTGTGGGTTCCCATTTGATTTGAAACATATCCCATTATAATCATTTGTTGTGTTTGTTTTCACATGTGTTGTAAGTTAATCATTTGAAGTGATTACATACGTTTGATGCTTGATGTTTGTGTTTTGTCACCGCCTTTGGGGCAAGGGGTGGATAGAAGAGTTTTTCCCAGCTTTAGGTCATTTTACCAATGGGTCAAAATGTTCTTCTGGCTAGGTCAACGCCCTGGGTTTTCGCTTCTGTCATAGTTTAAAACTCAAAATCAAGCTAGTAGGTTGTTTATGCTAATGGTTATCAGCATAAAGAGGGGGGAATGTTATAAGAATTTTATTCTTATAATTGTGTATATTGTTTATAGTTCGTTGGTGCTCATAGTTCTCTACAGGTCATGTCAAATCATGTTATGTTCTCCATGTTATTCCAAGCATGGTGTAGACATAACTAAAGACATGGCTTGCCGGAGGACTTCTGCACCTGGAGCCTGGAGCTGGGGCCTTGAGGGGAGGGTGTATGCAAGATACACCTCCCACTGACAGCCCCCACTTTAGTGATATAAAATGTAATGTTTTGCTTACCTCTGTAAGCAAAACGCACTATGAACCTTTTGTATATATCTGTGTATTTTGCTTCTCCCTGCAAGGAATAAAACCTGGCCTTTCGCTTTTATAATATAATCTGTCTCCGTGTCTCTCTGGATAATATAAGGATAAAGAATTCTTTTGGACATATAGAATTCTTATAACAAAAGTGCAATACTCAGGTCCTCTGTGGGTGTGTGGCTGCTCGGTGGAGTCGCGTGCAGGTAGAGTCGATGGTCTTTACTCTCTCCGGTCTTCACGCGATGACCGCTGCGCGAGCTGCCGGTGGCTACTCCCACTTAAATACCCTTCTATTCAAGTAATTGAATTCAGCAGGTCACGCCTCTACACACACAAACAACTCACACGAAACTAGCCCGCTAACAGCTGAGACTACACACCGGTACACCACGTGACACGGTCGTAGTAAACACACTGTGCGGTTTCTCAGCAATAACACGGCACAATAAGCTCAAAGAGACAAGAATTACATACACTCACACAGTTCTGTAGGCTTCTGCTGCTAAGTTGCTCCTCCAAACAAAATGGATCACACACCATAGTCCCTTTTATGCTCGGTTTTCATTGCAGGATGTGCCTGTTTGTTATCTTACCTCATTCTAAAAGGTGCCATCATCCCAGCATGATGTTTTGTGAAGTGGTTTTGTCTATATCACAAAACAGCCACGTTTGGTTTTGCTCAGGCTAATTAGCCACTTTTGTTGGTGTTATTTTTGCACCGTTGTTTATGCGGCATGTACATAATACAGCACACAAAACACCAGTTTACTTTTCTCTACAAAAAAGTAGAAAGTTGCTCATCTTCACCATGGCGCTCCCCGAGGCAGACGTGTTTGCCCGCTCCGCTCTAAAATTTCGAACTTTTTCTCTTTTTTGTGTGTTTTTTGTGTTTTTTTCTTTCTGCAGTGCACAAATGCCATGCACTGCTAACATACAACCGACAGGCATTATTGTACATCGCCAACCCACGAAACTTTGTTTTTAGTGGTTCTATTCCGCTGGAGCTGCAGCTCATTGTTCGCCCATACCACCAAAACTTTTACCCCGGGGGCCACGAAGCACCGGTCTCGAGTGAGTTCGCTGACCCCAGGAGAGTGCCGGAGGCAGCGCAAGCGAGGCAAGAGGAGGGCTTCATGCTAGGCTAAAGCTCGCTAGCCGACCACCGCTACCCAGCCTCCTGTTAGCGAATGCGTTCCCTGGAAAACAAATTGGACGAGCTACGAGCCAGGATTTCAACCCATCGGGAAATCAGAGAGTGCTGATTTTCACCGAGACCTGGTTCTCAGACAAGGTCCCGGACAACGCCATTCAGCTACAGACCCACTCCCTTCACCGAGGCGACCGAGCGGCTGCATCCGGTAAGTCTAAAGCGGCGTGTGTGTGTGTTTGTAAACAACTCGTGGTGCGAAGATATACAGACTGTTGACGAGCACTGTTCACCAGATGTGGAGTTATTACTGCTGAAGTGCCGTCCGTATTATCTACCGAGGAATTTACTGCTGTGTTTTTGGCCGCTGTTTACATCCCCGCGTGCTGACTCGCAGCAGCACTCAGCAAACTCCATGGCGTCATCAGCGCGTTAGAAACGGCTCATCCTGAATCTGTTTTTATTGTTGCTGGTGACTTCAACCACTGTAGTTTGCGGACTGTATTCCCAAATACCACCAGCATGTTGACATTCCCACCCGTGATAAAAACACTCTTGACCACGTCTACAGCAACATACGTGGTGCATACAGGGCTGCACCCGCCCCACGCCGGACACTCGGACCACATCTCTTTGTTCCTGTACCCTGCTTACAGACAAAGACTGAAACAAGCACACCCTGTCACCAAACAGATCAAACTCTGGACCCCGGAGGCGAGATCACCCTGCAGGATTGTTTTGCACTGACAGACTGGGATGTGTTTAAAGCTGCAGCCACTGTGGAGGACTCTTCCATTAGCGTACAGGATTATGCTGAGTATGTGTCTGGGTACATCAGCACTTGTGTTGATAACATCGTGCCCACCATACAAATCAGGAAGTTTCCTAACCAGAAGCCCTGGATAAACAGTCAGGTACGTCACATGCTGCGTGCTCGCTCTCTTGCATTTAGATCAGGCAATGAGAACGCAGTACAAAGCTGCAGTATGGACTGAGAAAAGCCATCACAGCGGCCAAGAGGCAGTACAGAGAGAAGCTGGACAGCTTCTACTCTACTGCAGATTCAGGGCGGATGTGGCAAGGCCTGCAGCACATCACAGACTACAGGACCACCACCAACAACATCGCCACAACAGACAGCCTGCCGGATGACCTCAACAATTTCTACGCCCGCTTTGAGGCTCCCAGCAACACTGCAGAGAGGAGCTCACACACACCTGGTTCACCCAACCCCCTCCTCCACCAACCATCTCAACAACACAGGTACACAGAGCTCTGAGGAAGATCAACCCCCGCAAAGCAGCAGGACCAGACAACATTCCTGGGCGGGCCCTCAGAGCATGTGCCAACGAGCTGGTTGATGTTTTCACCTCAATCTTCAACCTCTCCCTCAGCCAGCACATTGTACCATCATGCTTCAAGACCACGACCATCGTCCCCCTGCCCAAGAAGAACCCACCCACCTGCCTGAATGACTACAGGCCAGTGGCACTCACTCCAATCATTATGAAGTGTTTGAGAGAGTGGTGCTGGCCCACATTCAGAGCAGCATACCGGACACCATTGACCCCCTGCAGTATGCCTACCGGCCCAACAGATCTACCTCGGATGCTATCGCTACTGCTGTCCACTACTCCCTGTCACACCTGGAGAACAAGGACTCATACATACGGATACTTTTATAGATTACAGCTCCGCCTTCAACACGGTCATCCCACACAAACTCACCCACAAACTGTCCACACTTGGTTTGCACCCCACCCTCTGTGACTGGCTCCTAGATTTCCTGACTGGCAGGCCTCAGTCTGTCAGGATTGGTAATAGGACTTCAGCCAGCACCATCACAAACATTGGTACTCCACAAGGCTGTGTACTCAGCCCCATCCTCTACACCCTGTACACCTACGACTGTGTCGCCTCTCACAAGGACAACATCATCCTGAAGTTTGCTGACGACACCGCAGTGATAGGGCCGTCGCTGGCGGTGACGAGGCAGCTTACAGGAGGGAGGTGGCCAGTCTGGTGTCATGGTGTGAAGACAACAACCTCACCCTCAACACGGACAAGACAAAGGAGATGATAGTGGACATGAGGAGGGAGAGGAGAACGCCTCAGCCACTGTTCATCCGGGAGCTTGAAGTGGAGAGAGTGAGCAACTTCAAATACTTGGGTGTCCACATCAATGAGGACCTCACTTGGACACCTCACATCACACAGCTGGTCAAGAAGGCTCAACAGCGGCTGTATTTTCTGAGGAGGCTGAGGAAGTTTGGCATGTCGCCCAAGATCCTCAGCAACTTCTACAGCTGCACCATTGAGAGTGTCTGACCAGCTCCATCACTGTGTGGTACGGCAGCACTTCTGTCATGGACATAAACGCCTGCAGAGAGTGGTGAAGACTGCGCGGAAGATCACCAGGACTCCACTGCCCTCTCTGCAGAGCATCTACCATCGCAGGGTCCACAGAAGAGCTGCTTCCATCCTCAAAGACCCCTCCCACCCCCAACATGGTCTGTTCACACTTCTACCCTCAGGACGGAGGTTCAGAAGTGTGAAATGCAGGACTTCCAGAATGAAGAACTCATTCTTTCCTCTGCCATAAGACTCCTAAACAGCAGATAGGAGTCTACAATCACAATCACAACATTACATGAACAATTGTTTACCTACTGCACTACCTCACTTTACTTTACACCGTCACTTTACTTTACACGTCACTTTACACCATCACAACTGCACTACCTCACCTTACTACACTTTACACTTTTTGTATATTTGTATTTTTTTTGGTATACTTCCATTATTATTACTTGTATATTTGTCTTATTTTTTTTTATTTTTACTTAATTGTGTGACATTTTACTGTGGACGGCAAAGTAAGAATTTCATTGTATAGGGAAACATGCTTTCTGTCTGTACACATGACAATAAACACTTTGAATCTTGAATCTTGAATCTTGAATCTTTTGGGAGTATACTCATGTAGCATACTTAGGTCCTGAAGTGGGGTACACTCTGGACAATGGCCGCAGGGCTGACACTTAGCAACAAACAAATATTCACTCTTCATTCATTCATTCATTCATTCACTCTTATAGATACTTATAGATATAGATTTGATATATTTATAGATTTTAACCAATAAAGATAGCCGCGGTATCAGCCAATTAGAAGTGGTCAGTCCTGTTAAAAAAAAATAAAAAATTACGTTTTAACCTAACCGCTAATCTAACATGACAGCGATAGCAGCGTGAACATGCTGTTTCTGGAGTAAGGTGCCAAAGTAGCACGCATCAAAAAGACACTTAAAAATAAATGGAGATGGGCCTGGCTTGAAGAAACAGGGGAGAATGACATGCCGCTCTTGTCCTGGTGTTAAAACCTGAAACTGCCATTTGTTTGTATGTGCATAGTATGTCATAAGAGAATTCAGTAAGTCAGCCTCTTCCACTGCTGGAGTCAGAGCCTGCATCAGTATTTCACTGGCAAAAAAAACAGAAGCGTGCCATTCTTGGAACATTTGGTTGCAGTGCTAAAAAGCAGAAGCGCAATAGAAACATTTGCCCAACAAATACACTTTTTGTTTTCTTTTTTTATCAAGTTCTTTTAAGGCTGAGTAAAAACAGAAATGTTTTATTTAAATATTATTTATAATTATAAAGTTTGATGCATAATTCAAAAACAGGAATAATTATTATTATAATGTTAGTGATTTTGGCTCACTTACAGCAAAAGCATTGTGAGCCAATATCACTAACATTATAATAATAATTCCTGTTAGACACAAATTTTTGCCAAAAGGTTATGTAGCTGGTTATGTGGTATGACTACATTACATACAGAGTCAAGCCTTGCAAAAGTCTTCTTTTTACTAAATAGATAGAAAACACAGATAGAAATGACAGGTACACTGACAATCAATTTCATTAAAATGCAATTGTTTTTGAGGATTTAAATAGTGTAAATTAAAGCACGTACTCACTACACTCCTAATTACAAGAAGAGGAAAAGATGTGGTGTGTATGTCCAAGGAATGTGATTTTGACTAGGAATAAAATTTAAGACAATTTGAAGATCTTTTTTTGCTTCAACCCCTGTGTTCATATATTGCGGTCAAATACTTTACAACCAGCAGTTACCAGCTGCACTGGGCACATGACGGGCTAAGTCACGAGTTCCTCTTCACCTTTCACACTCATCACTGAGGATCATGTTACTGAAGTTTCCATGTTCCATGTTGAAGGCATTGAGTGTATATCACTTACAGACCATATTAGGGCTGGACTATTAAGCCTTATTACCTCACTCGTCCTGGTAGAAGTCATGTGACGTGTTTGTGACTCACCTGTTTTTGGCCTAGTGCCCTGTTGTCAAACATGCAGCCGCCAAACGGTAAAATACGGCCCTGAATGAATTTTGTGATGGTGAGAAAATTACATATATGACATTCATTTTTTTATTTTAAAAGTTAATGCTATTCCTGATTTGTCAAAATGTTTTGTCAAAAAGGAAAGTAGGCACTAAGATTTTCAAGAAAAAAATGGACCGCTTTGTATTTATTAATGTTCACAGGTTTAAGGGGAAAAAAGTCTGTTTTTACTTGTAGCTGAAAGGTCAGTAATGCAGCAGTGACAGTTAGTTACTTTATTGCTAGAAAATGCATTATAACTGAAGGCTTTAGACAACATTAGCCTTTTTCATTTGCGATTGATGAGAGCACTGATAATATAATGCAATTTTACTTCTTTGCACTAAAAAAACCTATTATTTCACTTGTCCGGGCCACTTCAGATGATTCTCTTCTCTGATTGGTGAGCAATAATCTCAGACGACCCATCAGTTGTCATCAGCCTCACAGTATGTTCTGTAAGTCACGGTATGTCCTGTAAGTCATGGAATGTCCTGTAAGTCACAGTATGCTCTGTAAGTCCTGGAATGTCCTGTAAGTCACGTCAGATGTGTAACATTCTTTATGACTAATCCTGACCAACTCGCTCTCTAACTTGATCAGGGTGCAGAAGTATTTAACTGAAACGCACCACTCTTAGAACAGCTGAGAAAAAGCAGAACTGAATTCAAAAGGACAAGTTTTGTAAAAGCAGGAGTGTGTGTGTGTGTTTGTGTGTGTTTTGTTGTACATAATCTGACCAATACATTTCTTAATGTATTCATCTACAGCACGGAAATCTATTTCATCTTGCTGAAGGCAATGCAATTTATTTCTACACACAGGCAAATGATGAGGCAGTAGCCTACTGGAAGTTATGAGCGTAATTTGAGTTTGAATATGTGGCTCAGTGGCTCAATGGTAGAGCGCTTGTCCCTCAACTGGAAGGTTGATGGTTCGATTCCTGCTCACGCCATAGTTCATACAGTACTGTCGTTGTGTCCTTGGGCACGACACTTAATCCACCTTGCCTCCAGTGGTGTTCCAGCTGTAACACTGGTGAATGTAAGCTTAATGTAAGTCGCTTTGGATTTAAGCGTCAGCTAAATAAATAAATGTAAATGAATATGTTGTTGACCAATTTGAACATGCAATTAAAAAAAATTAAACAACAATTTAAAAAAAAATCCTAAATGGATGAGAAGTAAGAAACTTTGTATGGCACAAATTTCACTGCTGTTCATTTTGCTACATCAAATTATTTGTTAGAGTAAAGTGTCACAATAGAAGGAACTTCTACTATGAATGAATGGAAACACATACCAGTGTATCAACAAGAAAATGTATTCTAGGCTCAGAAAAAATGTACAAAGGGTCATCATAGGCCCCAAGATCTTGAGTTTGACGGCTCAGATTTAGATCGTCTTCCCTGAATTTTCTGTTCCGTCCTCTGATTGGTGGACAGTAATCTCCGACAACCAGTCACAATTTCATCATTCTGTCCTGTAAGTTGCTGTGAGATGTACAACACGTTGTAGAAACTCGTTTAGCAGCGAGACAAAACCCACCTGACACAAGGGCCGTGCTCCGACAGTCAGTCTGGCATTTTGCTGACCTCTGACCCCAATCCGGATAATGTTTTGAAGGTGCACTATTTTTGCCTCTGTCTCCTTGTGGTGACATCACAGCGTTACTGTGGAACACCAGCTGAATGCCTCCAGGCCCTGCCCCAGACGCTGTGTTTCTAGGAAGATGATTCACTCAGTGCCTGGAAAGCAAGCCATCTGCACACTTCACCATAGGATGCAATCACAAGATCTCAGTTTTAGTAAATAATCTGATTGTGATTAAATCCACCTAAAAATATATATTCTTATTTGTGCATTTTTCATTTCTCAGTGAACCATATGTCAAACAATAAGTCACCCATGGAAAGGTACAGTATATGGTTCATTTGGTTGCATCAAAACTGGCCTAGAAGTAACACTGGTCAGATTAGACTTCATTAAATTATTCATTTTTTAATTTTTATATATTTTTTAATACAGTGCTTTTCCACCTGCTGTAGTAGGCACTCAAAGCACTTTACATACATTATGTTATTTACCAGTGTTACAGCTGGAACACCACTGGAGGCAATGTAGGTTAAGTGTCTTGGCCAAGGACACAACGACAGTATGTGGGGGAGAGTGGGATGTTATAATGTTTTGGGATGTTGCTGCCACTTCATTCATCCATTTTAATTTTTTCACGTTTAGGCCACTTCAAGATTAGATTGAAGTGAACATTCAAAATGACATCTATTTGACTAACTGTAGACCAGCATTTTTCACTTTTTTTCATTGTAGCTTTTTTCATTGTAGCTATGACTGTGGGAAATACAAAAAAAATTAAAAATACAGCTCTGGAAAAAATTAAGAGACCACTGCAATTTTTTATAGCAATCATCATCTCTACAAGTATGGAAGCCATTCCATTCCAATGTCGGTTGAATCCCAAAACAGGCACACCTCCTTCTACTGAATGAGGTGCTGATTAGGTGATCACCTGAACCAAATCTTATTTAAAGATATATATATATGTATATGTATATGTGTATATATATATATATATATGTATATGTATATATATATATATGTATATGTATATATATATATTATATATATATATATATATATGTGTAAAAAACCCCTTTGAATCTTGACAATGAGCTGTTAATAACTTTTTTCGAAATTTGATATTCAGACTGGTTTGATTTACGCTCTACTGATGTTTTCAGGAACGGCAGAACATGATGTATATATATGTCACTTACACGGTGTTAAACTTTCATTCCCAAATTTACAGCCCAGGCGGCACAGCTGAAACCTTGGCATATTTCTTTGACATGTCATGTTATGGCGTTTTGGGCATGACAGCCGGCCTATGTGATTTTACAGCTTCACACAGTGACATACGTAACAGTGACACCTCATACTTTTACTGACATCTCTGCGCGATGGCATGTGAACCCCAACTGGGCGGGACTGAACAGCTTGTGAGTGTGTGCTGCTGATGTGCTCATATGGAGCACACGAGGACAGTAATATGATCTGTGCTGAGTGACACAGGCCATATTTTTGAGCAGAGGTTTCGACAGAAATATAAAGAAGCCGCTTGCTTGGCAGACACAGACAGAGAGAGCGAGACACTACGGATCACAAGTGGACTTTAAGTCAGCTCCTCATAGACACCCGACTGCTTTCGAATCACGATGGGACTGCACAGTGTGGAAGAACTGGTGAGTCATTATGAAACATACATTCAATTAAATCACAAGTTCAGATGAAGGGAGTAGTTGTCATGGGCTTTCTTTAGACAATAACTTCAAGACTCCATTCATAGGTAGCTGTCCACTGTTGTTGGGCAAGAACATTTAACATTGGTTAAATTGTTCATTGATCTCAACATTTTAATCACATAGAGTGGCCAGGGTTCCCATTTTTCTAGGACTGTTCTAGTGATGATGTACTTGTTATAACTTGTCATATAAAGAAACAGCAGAAACACTAAAAGGAAACCAACTGATCCTAAAATGGAACATTACAAATTAGTACATTAGAGTGCAAGAGGGCAACAAAACAGAACCCTTTCAAATTGCAATGTTGTAGTTAAGATTCATTTGCAGCACAAAATTGGCCAACAGTATTCCAGGCCTATCCACGCTGTCTGGTAGGCACAAAATTAAATTTAACAGGCTAAATCACAAGTTTAGTTCAGGAAAACCATTTCTTATAACTTTAAACAATGACTTCAAGATTGATTTATAACTGCATATTCACACACTACATTTTTCTTAGAACATGACATTTTTAAAAGAGTAACTACATGCTACTAAAATTAAAATATTATTAATTATTCTTCTTATTCCCACAACTTTACCAACAATGGAAAACTGGTGAACAGTATTCCAGGCTTTCCAAGATGCTAGATTCAATTCATTTGTCACAGCACTAGGAAAGAACACGAGTAATGCTAGTGAAACTGTGAAAAACAGTACAAAAGGGAACAAAACAGAACCCTTTTAAACAAGGTTTTGCAGTGTTGATTTTAAACACATCTCCTATTCAGATGTTTTTCCTAAACTTTTCGAGGACAATGTTAATGTTCCTTAGCAGAAAAATGGTCATCTGTATTCTAGGTTCTCTATTCTCATCTGTACAGACCTTGTTAATCACTGCAGGTCTTTGTTATTGTAGACTACTCGGTTACAAATCATTTTAAGACAGGATCTTTTAACATTGAGGCGATTAAAGTAAAGGGTTTAGTGTCGAGCAGTTGAATACTCTAATTGGTGATTACGATTCACAGACTGCCAGTGTTTTAAATGATTTCATGAGTGATTCATTAATTGGACATTGAGCAGCTGTCGGAGCGAATGTGCTAATGTGCCGGAGCAGACATGAGTGTTTACATTCCCAGCACAGCACTATTCATCAGACTTTGTTGTGGGAATCAAACTCCAATTATATCTCAGCCCGCTTTTTTATTTATTTTTTCCACTCCAGAATTTACTACAAAGATGGAACAAAGATGTAAACTGCAAATTAAATATAGTTTTGAAAAATGTATGAATAAGTCTTTTTATATCAAAGATTAATGCTAAATAGCTTTGAAGATTTTTTTTAGCTTTAGCTTTTTTACTTATATTAACATATCCTTAAATATCATAGTGTTAATAAGAGCTTTTACGGTTTACCAAAGACTTGAGCCTAACCTTTGAACGATATCAAAAGAAAATATCTCCTAAGGCGCATTTATGAGCATTAAGTCAGGTTAGACTTTATTTCAAAAGTAAGAAATTACAATTGACACACATATGCAACAAAATCATGGCAATATATAAATACAAAGTGTAATGCCACTTTGTATCACTATATGGATTAGTGAGCACTGATTGATTATCCATCAGCTTTAGAACACACTTTATAGACAGTTGTAATTTTTCTTTGTCTATTCGTCTACAAAGCACTTAATGGCCACACTCTTTTCTACATTTGATCTATTCTGACTCCATAACAAGCCAACAAGTGCTCTTTGTTCCTCAGCAGCTGGTCTCCTTGTTGTACATTGTGTTCAGTCCAAAGCTGGTGAAGCTTCATTTATTCATTATGCTCCAAAAAAAATGGAACTCACTTTCAGTCAGTATAAAAAAATGCACCAAAAATAATCTCTTTTTAAATATTTTCTCATTTGTTCATTAACGACAACCGTAATACATTTGTTCATGCTGTACATGTTGTACATTTGTTGAATAAATAATTAATACTTTTTTTCTCTTTTTCTTTTAATTATTATTCTTTCATCTAAGTATCAAAATGTGCTCTATAAATACATTTTCTTCTTTTTAATTAAAGGTTCTGCAGTGTGCTCGGTTGATGCTTTGGGAATATATAAATATATTGTTGTGCAAAACTGTCCTCTGGTGGTGGAAAAATATTAATGGCAAAGGTCTATAAAAAAGGTAAACCAAAAAAAAAAAAATGGCGACACAATTCCACTTTTGTGAAATAAATGTCAAAAGAGCTATAGTCAAAACCTTTTAATTTTAAAGTTTTTTTGTTGTTGGAAACAATATTTATAAATAGGCTTTAACAGTTTAAACAGTTTTTAATAAATTAATTACAAGCAGAATAAACATACTGCTGTTTTCACTGAACTGATATTATACTGATAATTTATTATGACTAACTTTTATTATATTTTCTATAAAATTGCTGTTTTTGTTAAATAAATTCTAAATAAATAAATAAATTGCAAAAATCAAAGCAGAAAAAGTACAGAAAAAATAAGTAGTGATAGTTTTAGAGCACTTTTATATTTATTATTAACTCTTTATTATTTGAATTCAAGCAGTGCAATGTAATAAAGCAAGCCTGTTAATTTTTTATTTCAATTATCCCATTGAGATGACAGATCTCTTTTTTAAGAGAGACCTGGCCAAGAGACAGCAGAGACTTAAAGACTTAAAACTGTTTTGTAAAACAATGTTCTGTTTAGAAGTTGTTGTTGTTGTCATATCATTTTACTTCCAGACACTGACTAAAACCGGACAATGACAAAATGACACATTCCCTCAGACACTGTCTTTTATTAGAACATTGCAGAGCAGAGATTTAGTTAATTTATTGCAGTATAAGGCCTGACACTCTCTCTGCCGGCTCAGGTGACCGGAAAGAGGTCAGAGGGCAAGGAGGCAGAGGACTTCACGGGGGGCGTGTACGAGGCAGCCGTCAATCAGGAGAAGCAGGACGACATGAAGTCTCAGGAGCCGCTGGTGGGCGGGGGTCTGCAAGAGGAGAGCGACAGCGGCGGTGAGCAGGACGAGTTCAGCGTCGCCGCACTCAATGTAAGGCATTTCTCAGACTTCTGTTCTCATATAGGTACATAAAGAGATGGATAGTATGAATAGGAAGACCCTAGTCAATTTATAACTAAACATATCACCCTCTCAGAAAAAAAAAATCAATACATGTACTTTTGTGTATTATATTAGTTACTTAATAGTAAGTAGTATACAGTAATAGAGAGACTGAAACCAATGATGCGACGTCTATCAACAGTTATGTTGTTTTATGGTACATACTCCCTCTTTGTGGTACTTTGGAGTACTTAACTTTTCATGATAGCAAACTTTAAGGAGTTTCTCAACAAAACAAACAAACAAACAACCCTGGTCGGTGGAGGTCACTTGTGTTTTGTGTCCCATCAGACTGACAAAAGCGGCCGACTGAGGCTGGAGACAGTGGACGACCTGTTCAACATCTTGCAGTTGAGGAAGAAGAGGAGGGAGAGGAAGATCCCCCTCAGGAAGAGGAAGCAGGAGGACCCAGAGGTTGTGGTGGTAAGATAACACACAAATTTACTGAACAAAAGTTTTAACGCTTTTGTTTATGCCCCCATTTTTCATGAGCTGAACTCAAAGATCTAAGTCTTTTTCTGTGTACACAAAAGGCCTATTTCTCAAATATTGTTCACAAATCGGTCCAAATCTGTGACAGACATACTGTTGTTGTGTCCTTGGGCAAGACACTTAACCCACCTTGCCTCGTATGATTGTGTAAGAATGTTTAGTGAGTGTATGTGGTGATGGTCAGAGAGGCCGTAGGTGCAAAATGGCTGCCACGTCTCTGTCAGTCTGCCCCAGGGCATCTGTGGCTACAATTGTAGCTTACCATCACCAGTATGACTGTGTATGAATGAATAATGGACGGCCTGTAACCGCTTTGAGTCCCTTGGTCCCTTGGGAGAAAAGCGCAATATAAATCCAATCCATTATTATTATTAATATTATTAGTGAGCACTTCTCCTTTGCCGAGATAATCCATCTACCTCACAGGTGTGGCATATCGAGAGGCCACACCTGAGAGCACCTGAGATTATGATTATTACACAGATGTGCCAAACCTGCATTGAATGTTCATTTCTCTAACATAAGCCGTCTCCAAAGGCGTTTCAGAGAATTTTGCAGTACATCCAACTGGCCTCTCAACCACAGACTACGTATAACCACACCAGCCCAGGACCTCCACATCCAGCATCTTCACCTCCAAGATCCTCTGAGACTAAAAATTATGCTCTCTAATCAACATCTTGATATGCCACACCTGTGAGGTGGATGGATTATCTCGGCAAAAGAGAAGTGCTCACTAACAGAGATTTGGACAGATTTGTGAAAAATAGGCCTTTTGTGTATATTGAAAAAGTCTTTGATCTTTGAGTTTAGCTCGTGAAAAATATAGGCAAAAAACGAAAGTGTTGCAATTATATATTTTTTCAGTACATAGATTCTGTACAAAATATATGAAATGTATTTTCTCTGTATTACACATTGCGTCAGGGTGCAGACTGTATTCAAAGTGATAAAGAAATGAAGCACATGCATGTGAGAGTTTCCAGAGTCATCATCGTTATGTTAACATGTCAGTATTTGCCTTGCAGCCGGAATTTGTGGATGAGGAGATGTTACTGACAGCAGCCATGGAGAACAAACTGCCAGTAGTGGACAAGTACCTGGCTGATGGAGGAAACCCCAATGTGAACGACAATGTGAGTGTCACACTCATGGATCTGCTGTATTTTCTTTGTCAGAAAGAGCAAAATGCAAAATGCCCAAAAATGTCCTGTGTTTAGAAAATCTATTACTTATCAAATAGGTTGAAGATTAAACATAAGCTTTACAGTTTTTATTTTATATAACAAAGACTCTTAAGGAAATACAATAATACTGTGTATTTTAATAAACTGTATTTTTGCAGTTTCAGAGAACTGCTCTGCACAAAGCTTCCTTCAAAGGTCACATAGAAGTTATGAAGAAGCTCTTGGAGGCCGGAGCTTTTGTTGAGAAAAAGGACCAGGTAAGAATACGGCCCTGCCCAAGTCTCTGACAAAGCCTCATTAACGACAGCAGTGTGAAATTTCCATCTGTCTGCGTTGCAGCTGGACGCCACAGCGGTTCACTGGGCCTGCAGAGGAGGCAGCCTGCCTGCCCTACAGCTCCTACTCGACCAGGGAGCCAAGTTCACCTCCAGAGACAAAGTAAGTCCCAGCATTAGACCCCAGGACACAGGGCAAAGTCTCACTACAGTTCACATACGTATACACACGTGGACAAAAATGTTGGTACCCTTCGGTCAATGAAAAAAAAACTCACAATGGTCACAGAAAAAAATTTATTCTGACAAAAGTAATAATGAATAAAAATTCTATGAATGTTAACCAATGAAAGTCAGACATTGCTTTTCAACCATGCTTCAACGGAATTATTTAAAAAAATAAACTCATGGAACAGGCCTGGACAAAATTGATGGTACCCCTAACTTAATATTTTGTTGCACAACCTTTTGAGGCTATCACTGCAATCAGACGATTCCTGTAACTGTCAATGAGACTTCTGCACCTCTCAGCAGGTATTTTGGCCCACTCCTCATGAGCAAACTGCTCCAGTTGTTTCCGGTTTGAAGGGTGTCTTTTCCAGGCGGCATGTTTCAGCTCCTTCCAAAGATGCTTAATAGGATTGAGGTCAGGGCTCATAGAAGGCCACTTTAGAATAGTCCAATGTTTTCCTCTTAACCATTCTTGGGTGTTTTTAGCTGTGTGTTTTGGGTCATTGTCCTGTTGCAAGACCCATGACCTGCGACTGAGACCAAGCTGTCTGACACTGGCCAGCACATTTCTCTCTAGAATCCCTTGATAGTCTTCAGATTTCATTGTACCCTGCACAGATTCAAGACACCCTGTGCCAGATGCAGCAAAGCAGCCCCAGAACATAACAGAGCCTCCTCCATGTTTGACAGTAGGGACAGTGTTCTTTTCTTGATATGCTTCATTTTTCCGTCTGTGAACATAGAGCTGATGTGCCTTGGCAAAAAGTTCCATTTTTGTCTCATCTGTCCATAGGACATTCTCCCAGAAGCTTTGTGGCCTATCAACATGTAGTTTGGCATATTCCAGTCTAGCTTTTTTATGATTTGTTTTCAACAATGGTGTCCTCCTTGGTCGTCTCCCATGTAGTCCACTTTGGCTCACGTTGTCTACGTGTGTGTATATATCAATTCTATTCATGCAAATCTGATTTAGAGTGACTGTAAGGATAAAAGTCAGTACAGGTGTGTGACTATGTTTAAATTTTACATTGAGTTTATGGCAAGAATTTAGAAGTCTTCCTAGGGATGTGCTTGCCTGCATCAGATATGGCAAGTGTGAACATACAATTAGTCAAAGACATAGGTTTTGTAAAGATGAGTTTATCTTGCTGAGATTTGTATCCTCAAAATGGCTAAACCTGGCTGGCAAAGAAAAGGACAGAGTCTTTGAGGACTTTGTGCTCATAGCATAAGTGTCTGTAGTCTGAGTATATAGTAAACTGCTTTGCGCATATTCTAATGCAGAGAAAATTAGTCACCCACTTTCAATTAAACGTTGGTAACAAAAAGTAACCATATAAATTTGTTCTTGTAAAGTGTTTTACTGCTTGTACAAATAGACCAGACCACCACTTTTTCTGTATAAATCTTTTATAACAGGCAACAAAATGCAATATTAAACATCTAGTTGAAATAAGGGTTAACAGACTTACATTAGCACCCTTTAGTGGACAGTATTCAAACATAACACCCTTTGTTCAATATATCCAATTCAAGCCTTGTTTTTCTCAAAATTCTGTACAAATTTTTTGTTTCTGTTTTGAAAACTTTTTAGCGTTTCTCATCTCTCTTGCTGTTGACAGTTGAACAGCACGCCTCTGCATGTAGCTGTCAGGACAGGACACTGCGAGTGTGCCGAGCATCTCATTCACTGTGGAGCAGACGTGAACGCTAAAGACAGAGTGAGTGATTAACCTCCTGTGCACAAATAGATCAAAATATATTTTTAAGAATAATTTGATATTGTGTTTGGGTTAGATGCCTAACTTAATTTGCTGTTGTAGGATGGAGACACTCCGATGCACGACGCTGTGAGAATTAACCGATTCAAAATGATTAAACTGTTGATGATGTACGGTGCCAGTCTTAACACCAAGAACAGTGTAAGTGCAAACTCAGCAAAGGTTCCATGTAGAGGGCCTGTTTCTTTAAGGCATTCACCAGGTTGTTTTTAAAGTAAAGTACTGGATTCTCAACAGTGAGTTGCAAATGGTTAAATAGGGGTTGCCAAAATAATTTTAACTCAATAGTGTCAAAACTACAGAAATGCCATTTAATCAAATAGTAGCTATTTAATTTTCTGGATTCTTTTGGCATTTTTGAGTCTCCTGAAGAAGGTGCCAACTTACAAATGACCATTAAAATGTCTCTTACACTCAGTGAATCCCTTCTCTCAGCAATTTTGCAAAATTCATTTGTATTAACTAACTGACTTTTGTTTCTCCTGCAGGATGGAAAAACCCCACTGGAGACTCTGTACTCATGGCAGAACGGGGCCAAAAGCCTTCTATCCAACTTCAGTGAGTAAAACGGTGGGGAACAGGATCTGAGCAGGAGAAAGAGCCTGGTGGCTTTCTGGAGAACAGATAAATCACATCTTTCTGGTGGTCTTTCTGGTGGTCTTTCTAGCGGACGTTTTGGTCCAGTGACCTTCATTGACAGCTACGGAGCAGATGGTGTGAGCTGCAAGTGATGGGTTGAGCAATGGTTGGGTATTTTTTAATGAGACACTTTTTAATTAGACACTGAGAAGATAAAAGAAATTGTTTTACCTGACCACTCTGGCCAGGATGTTGGTTACACTACAAAACCACTACACATAGATTCTTCTATTTGCTGCCAGTTATTGCTGGACAATGTCTCGGTCAAAAGATGTGTTTTTTTTTTCCTTTATATTTTTTAAAGCTAATTTGAAATCAGCGATACTGAATTGTAGTTTTTTAAACATTTCAGATTGGATTAAATGATTCCATGGCTTGTATAATAACTTTTATTTTAAAGTATTTTTTTTTTTTTACAAGGGTTAGATGTTTAGTTTCAATGTTATAGTTAGAGATATGAGCGCATGTTCTGTTCAGGTCAACAATACTGCTTTTATGTGTCAACTGATGTCAGAAATCCATTTCAAGTCAGATTAAGTGATTCTGTAGTTTGTGAAATAGGGTTAAAGCTTAAAGTCCACATGAATGTTAGGATTAAGGCAATGGTTAGGGACAAAAATGTATGTAGTTTGAATTTTTGAGTTCAACCAGTTTTGAGTTCAGCCTTATGTGATTTGAAACAGAGAAAGACAAAGCATGTTGTGTTCAGACAGATTGCTTGAAGAAAATGCAGACAAAAAATGTGGAGGTATATGGAAAGGATGGTCCATCCAGAGGTGGATTGAGACGTAGATTTAGTGGAGGTAAAATTGTTACTTTTTAGTCAATGTCTTCTACTGTATCCAAACTTTATCCATGTACAGATGTTTTCTTTTTGACCCATTTACTTTTACTCATGCTCATTTATTTATTAATTTTCACCAGACGATGGCAATTGTTTTTTACACCTGAAAGACAGCAGCAAAATCTAACAAATTCTTACATTGCATTTTTTTGTGTTTGCTATTTTTTAGTTTCACACTAGAATATTTAAATCTGAATCCAAATAATCTGACTACACTAACTGTGAAATCTCCCCGAGACATTCACTAACATGCCAATCATTGACTTCCACATTCATTCATTTTGGGTAATTTAGATTCACAAACATGCAGGAGGCCATCCCTGACTAGTCCGAGGTTTGAACCCATAACCTTCTGATGGTGTGGCAGAAGAACTAACATCTTAACCACTATGCATGTTATTTATAAAGAAAATAACATTTTAAAATATTTAAAAAAGTAAAAGTAAGATGTTGACACCTGCCTTTCAAACAGAATGTTCTGGGTTCGATCCCCGGTCGCGGCCTTCCTGTTCGAAGTCAACTTTGTAATGAATTCTAAGTTACTTGTATGTGACTAATAATGGAGTTAACCAGTTATGCTTCTACTTGAGTTATATTACTTCAAAGTAATAGTACTGCAGTACCCACTTCAGCTTGGTTTTGTAAACTTTGCTGGTTCAAAAATGTTTGCAGCACATTTTCCATTTTCTATAACGTTCAGGTGTAATACATGCAGTCTATTTTTTCATCTACTTTTACTGAAGAATGTTAACCATATTTGATATTTGAATACTGAATGTGGTTTTCTTTCTACAAACCCTCCACTGGATGCCACTAGAGTTACCAAACATTTCATATCATCAGCACATAACATTTAGCCAACTTCTCCTATTCCTAGTTTTACCATGAATTCGTATCTGAAAACCTTTTTTTTTTTTTTTTTTTGGTCACAGGCTATGTGGGTGATTTTGTGAAAGAGAGGAAACTGAGGATTTGTTGGTTTAGATGTTTGATTTGGTTGATTATTAAGTGGAATTTACAAATGATTATTATTTTTCAAGAAAGAAATGGTGTTATTAATTTATGGAATACTAATTAAAGCAGTTACAATCAGTTTTCTTGTATTCTTTAAAACCCTGTCTGTTTATGCCACTGTCAATGAATTTTAAAGACATAAGACATATAACTGATATTTAACCTTAAAAATAGCTTTTTTCTTATTCACTTTTGCTTGCAACCTTTTCACAAGTCTCACAACAGTGTGTTTAATTGCTTTAGACAAATTGTGTCAGATGCAATATTAGAGTAGGCTATGGTAATATAGTATGATATAGTAATACAGTATTTTCTACAAAAATCACTTGTGTGTTTCACTTAACAAAACCTCAAATTTTTATTGACAAAACACACATTTTGCAGGCTAGCATTTGTCACAAACTAAATGTTTTGCATGTTTTTGCACTTTTAGTTTAGAGAAGTGCTGAACTATTTGCTCAATCTTCACAATCTTCACAATCTTCACAATCTTCACACCACCAAAACCAGCCACACTTCCCTGTTGCAGGATTTGATGTTTTTTTCAAAGTCAGTCAAAACAATAAGACTGCATTTGCAGAATTTTATACACTGACAACAAAACATTATTTTCAATTAGCAACCACCTGAACCCCCCTCCCCCTTTGTTGAATCCCACTGAGGAGTTTGCATTTCAGTTATATTCAACAGGCGGCGGCAGTAGCTCAGTGGGCCGTACTTTCACCGGCGGGTGGGTGATATATAAATACAAAAAAAAAAACCTTACTAAATAAACTAATAACTGCCTTTATTAGTAAAAAAAAAAAAAAAATCCTGTTTTTACAGCAGTGATGACCAGATTAATAAATTAGGTGATAGGGTGTCACATTTCCACAAAAAAGTGTCATATTGTCACAATTTTTGTTTACATTTCTGTGATTCAAGGTGTCAAGCTACATGCTGAGCCCCACATGAGAGTTTAGTAATAGTAAGGGAAACTCAGCACTATGTTAACAAGGAGCCAGGTGCTACATGTTAACATTTAAGACATTAAAAATAGATATGGGGGTGTCCCCAACTAAGGATTTTAATATTTGAATGAGAAACGTAAAAAACTTTATTGGCATTCTCAATTATTTCAATATAATTTTATATCCCTTTAAAATTATTTGCTTTCCCCATGACTCAGAATACAGAAACATCAGTGCAGCACTGGATGAAAGATGCAAGGGTCTGTCAGGAGCCCAGAAACTCACTGACCTTTTATACACACACACTGTTTACAAGCAAACAGATCACAGGTGAGAATGGTTACCTTTAGTAGCAATTCAAACATTCAAAATCACCATCATGATTATTATCATTGATAAGGGTCATTTGGGTAGTTTCTGTTGTCATTATAATTTTATCAGAGTAAATACAGTTGTGAAAGAAAAGTTTTTATGGTATCAATATTTTCTGAAAAATGGCCCAAAAAACAATTGTATATATTATTGATAAACACAAGTTAGAAAAAAGTGTATTTTTCTTTTTAGGATAATCTTGTAATCCGCAAAGACAAAAGAAAATGGGTTAATCTTTTTTTAGCTCAAGATCTGCACAGCACATTCAGCACGTTCAGCTTTGTACTTGTAGTGATTGACAGTTGTAAGACCTGCCCCATTGGTACCAGCGCTATGCAAGGGCCTGGATTTTGCCTGGATTTTAGCCAATAATGAACCGTAGCCTAGTGTACGTAGGCTTTACAGTGACAAAGACCGGGGCTTAATTTTTAAAAGGACATGGCAGAAAATTTAGTTAGCAAGTTTGTTTGGTAGAAATTCAATATGATGCTAGCGGTGGATGTAAGAAGACTGGGACTATTATAAGAAGGAACTAAGGGCTGTATCTTGCGGCAGCGCAAGTCTGGCAGTGATCAAGACAGTGGTATATTTGCTATCTTGTGCCCAACGCAGCCACCTCGTTCCCCTCTGCGGCTCTGCCAGCACCACAAGGGTGGTGGTTTAAAAAGTGAGGTGTGGCATGGCACGGTGGGTAAAACAACTGATCTTGGTCAAAGCAGGGACCAAGATCAAAAGAAGGGCAAGCATCATTAAATTCAATTAGGTAAGCTATTGACACACACATTTTTATTATTGTTCACATGCTCTGGTATAATAAAAATTGAAAATAAATCAAATGTATTAAATTGATAATTATTAAAATACTATTTTTTCATTTATTTAAACTATATAAAATAAATAAGATACGCACAGACATCCTCACATCATTCTGAAGAATTGTCTGATACCCTTGGGAATTTATCTTTCCTCAATGATTGAAGCTGGCCAGGTCCTGATGCAGCAAAGCAGGCTCAAATCATCATGTTTTCTCCACCATACTTTATAGTTGGGATGATGTGTTCATGATGATATGCCGTGTCCTTTCTACGCCAGTGTTTTTTTCCAAATAGTTCAATGTTAGTTTCATAAGTCAAAACATTTTGACAACATTTTACAAAACATTTTGTGCGCAGCCAACAGGTTTTAAACGGCTTCACTTTGGCTGCTTCAGAGTAAAGGTTACAGTTTCAACTTGTTGACCCTCAGTGTGATCTAATTTGTCTTTCAGCTACAAATGTGTAATAGAATAAAACTCAGTTAACAACAGCAATAACGTAAGGGGTTGTGGTAGATGTGTAATTTGTTTCTGGCCAGTCTGTGTTTTCTCCAGGGGAGGCAGGGTGTATGGAGTCTAAATTGTGTAAATTTGAGAGATTTTTTGCAGGATGAGATCATTAAAGCTGTTTCTCAGGACCAGCCAAATTTTTTCAGACTAATCACTGCATCTTATTGTTCTTGACTGATTGCAGCAGCTAATATTCTGATTGAACATATAACAGCGACATTCATTATTGATTATTAATTAATAGTAGTAATGTGTTGCTGCAGTTGGTGTAGTGTGCACTACTAAATATACCAATGCATCTATTAGCCCCATCCACCCAGTATCACCACCAGCCACCACTGATATTAGAGTATATGTGAATGTGTTTGTATGAGCAATAGACAAATCATTTTGGCCATAAACAATGCTTTTTGTCCTGGAGTTCCTCGTCAAACTTAAGGCTATTAGCAGAAAGTCTTGACTTTTGAGGGGATAAGTGGATATGTCTTAATTATAAATCAGAAAAGACCAATTAACAAACTTCGTACCTGTGGATAAAGCTGCTCCCCCAACTTGCATAAAAAAAGGTGTTCCAATCCGTGGCGCATGCAATGTGGTGTTCATCAGCGTCTCGCCAATTTTTGCAGATTGAGGGTTCATTATCACAAATGAACCCTCAAATGTGCTAACCACTCTGACTGGAGCACCAGAGCAAATTCCTCCACGGAAGAGAAGGTTGGAGGCTAAAATTAAGGCAGCACGGAAAGAAGTGAGTCAATTAACCCTATACGACCAAGCACAGACCCTTGTGGCACACCGAATTTCACTGGTGCCGTGGAGGAGAAGGATTTATTAAAAGAGACAAAATGAGACCTATCATACAGATAGGATTCTAACCAAGCAAGAGCAGAGCCAGAGATGCCAAACACATCTTTTAGTCTGTTGATTAGCACTGCATAATCAATCGTATCAAATGAAGCGCTGAGATCTAGCAATAACAGTAGAGCTGATGAGTCCTCGTCAATCTGAAGGAGGAGATCATTAGTCACTTTAACTAAAGCTGTTTCAGTGAAATAAGAGGTCCTAAATGCAGACTGAAACGGCTCGAGGAGGTCATTTTCCGATGGATCTAGAGTAAGTTGTTTTAACACAACTTTTTCGAGGACTTTAGATAGAAAAGGTAAATTGGAGACAGGACGGTAATTATTTAGGCATCCAGGATCCAGAGTAGGTTTTTTGAGCAGGGGTTTGACCACAGCCTGTTTGAAGAGGGAAGGAACAGTGCCAGTAGACAGGAACAAGTTTATAATGTTTACCATAATTTGCCCTACATAGGGCCACAGTTCTTTAAGCTGTTTTGCTGGCAGGATATCCAGAAGGCACGTAGTTGCTTTATATGAAGAAACCACCTTTGTCAGCTCATCGAGGGATACAGGATCTAGGACTGAGAGACGAGAGGTCAGTGGATCCAAGTGAATGGGACCCGGAACTGAGGAAGACAAAACCAAAATATTATCCCTGATATCTTCAATTTTATGTTTAAAGAAATCTAAAAAGTCTTGTGCACTAAAGGGAGAGGAGTCTTCAGTTGTTCTTGGTTGGATTAGTTTAGCAACTGTCCCAAATAGAAACCTGGGGTTATGCCGGTTTTCTCTGATTAGAGATGAGAAATAAGCCGTCTTTGCAGTGCTGAGGGCGTGCTTATAGGTGTTTACACACAACACCACTTTTGATAATTTAGCTTAGTTTTTGACTTGCGCCATATGCGTTCAAAACCCCTGCAGGCCTGTTTTAAAGCCCGGGTTTCCTCGTTATACCATGGTGTAGGTCGTCTGGTTGGTTTGGGCTTTGTCCTGAGGGGTGACACTGAGTCAGTGATGGCCGAGATGGTTGCATGGACCTCCTTTGTGTAGGCTTCTACTAAGTTTCCAGGTGGAGTTAAATTAGGAAGAACATCTGTCAGCTGTGTGGCAAACATTTCCATTGCAGCCACGCTAAAATTCCGTGTAGACACTACGCAATTGTCGGAATTTGAGGGGAGTCTATAACTTATCTCAAATTCCACCAGTGAGTGATCTGAAACAACAGATGAAAGAGAGGAGACGATGAGATGGGAAACATCTATTCCCCGAGCCAAAACGAGATCCAGATAGTTTCCACTAATGTGTGTGGGCTCATGAACAAACTGGTTAAAGACAGGGTTGTAAGCAGAGATTGAAATGCTCTGGCCAGAGGATTACACTCTTTATTTAGATAAATATTAAAGTCACCAACTAGAAGGATGTTATCAGCGTGGGTTATTCGAATTATACACTTCGAATGAGTTAAATTTTGGCTGTGATGATGGACCTGTAAAGCAAAATGCAGCTTTATGAATGGCTGCAACACCACCACCTGTGCAAATGCATGATCAGGGGGAGAGGCTTCATTTAGTGGCAGAAAAACATTTGGCCTAAGCCAAGTTTCACAAAGACAAAGTAAATCTAAGCAATGAAAAGTGATAAGATCATTAATACGACACCGCTGGAAACCACGTGACTGTACCAGGTGTTTGCGGCCACTACAACTTGCTAATAAGGTGACCGGTCTGCCATCATCGCTCCGTTTAGCGCTGCTCAATGCTCGTTCCATCACTAATAAGGCGCATGCCATCAACGATCTTTTCAACACGGAAAAGATGGATTTTATGTTCCTTACAGAAACGTGGCAAAAGGATATGGAAGCTGTTCATTTAAATGAGCTCTGCTCTGCAGGCTGCTCAGTGATTGGGACACTGAGGCGCGGCCTTGCTGTTGTGTATCGTGACAGAATTTTATGCAGAGAAATCCACTATGAAACCTTCTCCTCTTTTGAGTCACAGATGATTAAGGTTGGTTCTGTTAACATATTTCATTGTGTGTTAATTTACCGCCCTCCTGGTCCTGCAGGTATCTTCCTCTCTGATTTTACTGACTTTTTAACCTCTATGATCAAGCTGGAGAAAGTTTTAATTATTGGAGATTTTAATCTCCATATTGATGATATGTCATGTATTGCAGCTACAGATCTCCTATCCATTACTGACTCTTTTAATTTTACGCAACATGTCTCAGGACCTACACATCTAAAGGGGCACACCCTAGACCTTGTTTTCTCATTAGGTCTTGAGATAGTAAATGTGTGTGTGGAGGATGTACATGTGAGTGATCATAGTTGTGTTTTCTTTAATCTGAACTTCCCTCGGGACCCCCCGCCTCTAAGAATTAAGGCCCAAAGGAGAGGATGTTGCTGGGAAGTTTGCTGTTTTTTTGTTTGATCGAGCTGCCAGCTAAGTGTTAAAGTGCTAAATGTGTATGCTGAGTCTTTTAACAGCCAATGTTTAGCAATTTTAGATGAAGTGGCTCCTATGAAATTAAACACTGTCTCTATTAAAAAGCCCTGTCCGTGGATAAATGCATCTATTCAGAGCTGTAGAAGTAAACGTCGGAAAATAGAGCGCTTATGGAAAACAACTAAACTTGAAGTTCACAGGCTTTATCTTAGGGAATTAACTGCTTCTCTAAATGAACTCCTGAAAAGTGCTAGAACTAACTACTTATCTCAGCTAATATCCTCTAATAAGAAAAACTCCAAATTCTTGTTTGATACCATTAATTCTATCATTTCGCCAACTGTTTCTCCAATTGCGGAGCTCTCTCTGCCAAAAAGTAAAGTATTCCTTGACTTCTTTGTTGAGAAAATTAAGGATATCAGAGCTAGCATTTTATCTCATCCTGCACACAAGGCTTGCACTTTTGCTCTTTCCCATCCGTGTTTCTCCTTTAAATTAGATGATTACATGATGTTACCACCCTGCTAGATAAGTTGAAGCCCTCCTATGGCCATAGTGATGTTCTCCCAACTTTGCTGTTTAAGCAGGTTTTTGATAGTATTGGCCCCTGTGTTGTAGAAATATGCTATGTTGTGTATTCTAACTATTGTTGTGAAACATTCTATTGTTCAACCTGTTCTTAAAAAGCCTAGTTTAGACCCATTGCAACCCATAAATTATAGGCCTATATCTAAACTTCCTTTCATGGCTAAGATTCTAGAAAAAGTGGTAACGGAGCAGCTTACTACTTTCTTAGAGATAAATTATATTTTTGACAATTATCAATCAGGGTTTCGTAAAAAACATTCTACGGAAACTGCACTGGCGAAAGTTTCAAGTGATATTTTGATGTCAGCTGATTCTGGGAAACATACAGTGTTAGTTTTACTGGACCTTACATCTGCCTTTGACACTATTGATCACAATATTATGCTTAATAAACTTCAGGATCTATTAGGGATATCTGGGTCAGTTTTAAAATGGTTTTCATCTTACCTTACCGGTAGAAGTTTTAGTGTTTTTATAAATCAGATCATGTCAGATACTGTTTGTCGAGTGGTGTTCCTCAGGGTTCTGTCCTGGGACCGATTATTTTACTTCTGTATATACTTCCTCTAGGACTGATAATAAGCCAGTTTGAGGATGTCTCTTATCACTTGTATGCAGATGACATTCAGTTATACTGTTCTTTTAAGCCTACTGAGTTATATAAATTGTCATCTTTAATCAACTGTTTGAGTAAGATCAAAAATTGGCTAAATGATATCTTTTTAATACTGAATTCAGCCAAGACTGAAACTTTAATCATTGCCCCTGAGCAGAGCATTCCCCAGATAAAACAACATATCGGTGCCTTAGGTTCGTCTGTTCAGCCGAGTCTCAGGAGCTTAGGTGTTGTTTTTGATGCGGCCATGTCTCTGGAGAAACCCTCGAACCAACTTATTAAAAACTGTTTCTTTCAATTAAGGAACATTTCTAAGATAAGAGCCTTAGTGTCAAAGGCCGAGTTGGAGATGATTATTCATGCTTTTATTTCGTCTTGTTTAGACTATTGTAACAGTCTCTTTATTTGCCTTAATAAGAAGGATCTTTGTCGTCTCCAGACTGTCCAAAATTCTGCTGCTAGGCTTTTAACCCACACGAGTTAAAGGGCACATATTACTCCAATTCTAGCTTCTCTTCATTGGCTACCAGTGAAATTTAGAATGCACTTTAAAATTTTGTTCTAACTTTTAGAGCCTTGCAAGGACAGGCGCCTCCATACATCTCTGACCTGATACAGCTGCGTACGTCCTCACGTAGTCTGAGATCAACAGGCCAGAGATTTTTAGTTGCCTCCTTTACACATTTTAAAACTAGAGGGGACCGTTCGTTTCAAGCTGTGGCACCTCGGTTGTGGAACGTTTGCCTCCTTCCATACGCTGCTTGGATTGTATGGAAAATTTTAAAACCCAGTTGAAAACTCTTCTTTTTAAAGAGGCATTTAACTAGACGGGTGGCCTTATGTGTACTTCTGTTTATCTTGATTATGTGCTGTAATGTATTGTAAGAATGCCTCTGAGTTATCAGTTGGGTCACTGACTCTGTGAGTTTTCAGATGTGTTTGAGGACTAAATAAATTCACCATATCTAATAGATTTAGGCAGTATACATCGGATTAATACGGCCTAACCAGACAACTAAAAGCTGCTACATTATCCAGTTCCACACCCGCACTATCATGGTTTCGTTGGAGAAAACAGTTTCAGGTTAAATATTCTGTCCTTATGACTACAAACCTCTAGGGAATGTTAATTATAAGTAAAGCTTAACGGAATATTCCTTTAGTTATTTTCCTCAGAAGACCTTTAATGTGACGAAGTGGACTTCCCACTCTGCACAGAAGTCTTCATCTCCTCCTTACATCCACCTGCTCAGAGATTTTTAATATCATTGCTCCTTACAGGTCCAGAGCTGTCAGGACTCATCTAGAGCCTTGGCTTAATGACACCACCTGTGCCCTTAGACGGAGGTGCAGGCAGGCCGAGCGCAAGTGGAAAAAGGACAAGCTACATGTTTCACTGGGTATATTGAGAGACAGTCTTACTGAATATCAAAATGCAGTCAAAGCAGCTAAATGTCAGTATCTGTCTAATGTCATTTCCACCAGCTCTAATCGTCCTAGAGCGCTATTCAACACAATTCAGTCTGTTATAAATCCATCTAGTAATGCTCTACAGCAGGCCTCAAAGTCAACCTGTAATGATTTCCTCCATTATTTTGTTGATAAAGTAGCCTCTGTTAAACAGAGCATTAAGAACATGTCTAACACTTTTGACCTGCCCAGTGTCTCAGCTCCTGGTCCTTTTGCTTTGGCCCCCCATCTCAACCATGTTGTCAAAAACCTGGGGGTAAAACTAGACAGCAGTCTAAAATTTGACAAACAAATAGATTTGGTGGTTAGGGCAAGCTTTTTTCAGCTTCGCCTCCTTTCAAAAGTTAAACCCTTTTTAAGTCGTGCTGACCTGGAGAAAGCCGTCCATGCTTTTATTAGCTACTGCAATGCACTCTATGTGGGAGTTAACCAAACTGGACTTCACCGTTTGCAGCTTGTGCAAAATGCTGCTGCCCGACTGCTAACTAACAGTCGTAAACACGAGCACATAACACCTGTCCTGTACTCCCTGCACTGGCTCCCTGTCCAGTTTAGAATTAATTTTAAAATCTTAATGTTTGTTTTTAATGCACTCACAGGCCTTGCACCTTCCTATTTGTGTGAGATTCTGACCCCTCGCAACATCTGCTGAAGGTGCCCCGGTCCCGGTTCAAACAGTGGGGCGATCGTTCTTTTGCAGTGGCCGGTCCTAAACTCTGGAACTCGTTGCCCATTGAGTTACGTTCCATCACTGACCGGCCTCTGTTTAAAGCCAAACTTAAAACCTATTTATTTAAAATGGGTTTTTGCACTTTGCAAAAACCCATTTTAAATAGTTGTCTCTGTTCTCCTTTCACGTTGGAATGGAGGTTTGTCACCGGTGAGGATAAGAATGATCAGCCGGCCACTTGGAAAGGTGGACTTGATTTCACTCTGCAGAGGTTTTCAGCCGTCGTCAATTATCCTCTTCGGGAACGTTACATCAATCAATACACAAAACAGTGTATCTTTATACAGATTTCGCTGGAGAACAACCTTTAACCCTTCACCTTTAACCAATTGTTAAAGTAAATAAGAAAGTCAGACTCAGCTTTAAGCTTTTACGTGCACTGAGAGAGAAAATGTGGCGCCTTTAACAGGGACTTCCACCACCTCCGTCTACGGAAATCTCCAACCGTCCACACCGTCTCTCAATGCTTTTCTTGAACACACAGAAGTTTTTGCCTCCCCCAACCAGGCAGGGCGGGTTTTGAGAAGGATATTCCTGCACAACCGGAAGCTGCAGTTTCAGGACCGCAGTTTTAGGACCCTAGGTTTTTTGTGACAGCGCCACCTACCGTACTGGATCAATACTAATTAAAGATGGACGACGTAGACAGCAATCAGACGGTGAGTACCGATATTTAATTATTTTTTATTTTATAACGTTTAAACGGTGCGAAGTTTACATAGTGAGAACTGCTAATTATGAATTAATTCCCACCAAATTAAGAATTCGTGAGCTAGTTTTATTAATTACTACGACGTTAATTCGTGGCCATGATTTCATAAATCCTTGTTGAGTTTTAATGACGAAGTATTATAAGTGAATCTAGCCTGCACATTAATTAAACTTATCAGATGACAAGAGCATGGATGATGTAAGGTTTGTAAGATTTACCTGCAGCTTAATGTATTAGTGTGAATACTGGCTTAATAGTCGTTGTTTTACCATATTTTTTTTATAAAATATCTTTCATAACTAAACTGCACTGACTGCCTAGTTGCAGTATGTGTTAGCCTGTTGTTTTGGCATTGTTTTGCAATGATGAATGAGGTGTTTGGCAGTTTTAATAGCTTGTTAGAATTTGGCCTAATCTGCGGGTCTCCACATACAGTCCATTGATATCATGTGTTAGTTTCTGTCATGTTCTGCATTGCCAATATGAAGTGATTTTATGAATTTGGTTAGGTATGGTGTAAGAGCACTATCAAAAAGATGTATGCACAACTTTAAGCATTCGTATTCGTATTTTAGCATTCGTACGCACAACTTTAAGCATTCGTATTCGTATTATAGCATTCATATTCGTATTTTTAAATATGTGTGCGTAAATTAACTTGGACTGTAAACATTTACGAGTACAACTCTGCTTTCTACGACTACGAATTCTTCACTACGACTACGAATTCAAGTTTACGGGTACGAGTAAAAAATCTGTTGAAATGACGTCACTGCCGTCCCAGGGCAGGTAATCAAACCTCGATTCCATCTAACGCGCATGCGTCAAAGGTAAAAGATGGCTGACAACAGACATGAGGCTGCTAGCCTAGGCTCAGCATCACAGGTAAAATTAATAACGTGTTTATTCAACATTTTTATGTGCTTTTATATGTTGTAAGATAACTATCGTACTTTTACTATTTTGATAGCACTTTATAATGATATACATTCCTGCAACTCATTGACTTATTATTGCTTTTGCTAGTGCTAGACGACGTTAGCTTGATGAAGTGCTCTGTGTGAAAGTAAGTGATGTTAGAACCTGTTTCGCCGATTGACACTGCATGAACTGCAATAAACTTAACTACTATCATATGTTTAGCAATGTCGATCAGAGCAGTAATGACAATTGAGCCAGAGGAAGTAACGTTAATTGCTTTAGATTGCAAAATAAAGATAACGTTAACTTAGCTACGCCTATCTGTTTGCAAACATACCTCAGTTGTAATGTTTTGAATGTCTATTTAACCTAACGTTACATAGTGTTGAATTGGTACGGCTAAGTTAACGGTACCATGTATTGCATCTAATATGTATTTTGGCATTTACAGGGACCACTGGCTACTCAGTTACTGCAGCGTCTGGAATCAAGGATCACTGACATGTTAAGTCAACCACACTTTAATTTGGACTACTTCCAGTATGTTGTAAATCAGGAAGCCTTTATTCTGACATCTGCATCTAGCATTTTAAACATCCCAGCTGAAATTGTGGAGTGTCTTTTATCCCTTCAAAGAAAGATACACGCAGCTCTTTCCCAAGAGAGTCCCTGTGTTTTTATTAAAGAAGGAGGACGCGGACGACCAAAATTTTGTTTTTCTGAGGAGCTGCTGTCCCGGCTTTTTGACATGCCCTTACCAGTGTCTTGTATTGCCAACCTGCTGGGTGTTAGCCAAAGTACAATTTTCCGGCGTATGCATGAATTTAGGTTGTCCACAAGACTTACATACAGCAGTTTATCTGACAATGAACTGGATGATGCTGTCATCTCCATAAAAAACAGGATCCCAAACGCAGGATACAGAATGGTTAAAGGTTGTCTCCAAGCAAATGGACATAGAGTTCAGTGGAATCGCATCAAGGAGTCCATGCACAGAGTTGACGCTCCAAGAATTTTGGAAAGAATGACACAACTTGGTTGCATCGTCAGGAGGACATACTTTGTACAGCGGCCTTTGTCATTAGTGCATGTGGACACTAACCATAAGCTCATAAGGTAAGATATTCATTTATTTATGTACTTTATTATGGGTGTTATAACAGCTCTTTTTATTGACTTCTCATTGTCATCTAATCCTTTTCAAGGTACAACATTGTCATATTTGGAGCAATAGATGGTTACTCAAGAAAGGTGCGTCACTTTTTATTTTTACTACTTTTATTAAAGTGCTTTCTTCTTCCTGTATATGTTTGTGTTCATGTATTTACTGTTGGTAGACTGCATATGGGTTCGTCGGTATTATTATTATTATTATTATTTAATTTTATTTTTTTATTTTTAATCCAAAACGTATTATGACAAAACCCAAATAACTGTCTGATTTTGGTTTTTGCAAATACATTTTTTTGTCTCTCCATTGAATTAAGACATTAAGAAAAACAAGACAGTTGGGTCAGATGACCCGGAACTAAAAGTAATTATATCAAAATAAAGGACAATAATAGTTGATTACATGCAGTTTAATATTTTGCATTTATCCATGTGCACAGCAAAAGTCACGTTTAATGAACAAATTTTAGATGCATTACATTTGGTAATATATATTAACCTAAGTCATTATTGTGTGTGCAGTAGGCAATGTGAGTATATTTAAACGTTTGCAGATTCACTTTATGAAACTCTGTTGTCTGTATAGATACTGTATCTGGAACCAGCAACAAATAACTGCTCAATCACCGCCCTTTCATTTTTCCTCAAGGCAGTGGAAAACTTTGGCTGGCCTTCCAGGTAAATAGTGATATCTTGTGCTACTGTTTCTATGCTCTTGTCAATCATTTCAGTAATGTTCAATGGAATATTCTGTTGTAATAAATGATTCAATTTCCTATTCATTTTCCAGGGTCAGGGGCGATGAAGGGGTTGAAAATGTTGCAATTGCTGAAACCATGTTCAGTGTTAAAGGTACCGGAAGAGGGAGCTTTATTGCTGGGCGAAGCGTACACAACCAAAGGTTAAAATGATAATTTACTTAATCTACAGTATATTCATAGTGAGAATGTTTAATCAGTATTTTAAGTAAGAGTATGTAATGATTTCTTTTGAGTTGAGTAAGGCCTTTTATTTCTTATTTAGGATTGAACGCCTATGGCGAGATGTCTGGAACTCTGTCACTCATCTGTACTATGAAGTTCTTCACAGTCTTGAAGAAGATGGCCTGTTGGACTTGTCAGATGCTGTCCATTTGTTTTGTGTCCATTATGTGTTCCTTCTGCGTCTGGCAGAGGCACTTCACACGTTCACAGAAGGCTGGGACAACCATCCTTACGTATCTGAAGGTGGACTCACCCCTAACCAACTTTGGGTCATGGGTCACATGCAGAACCCTTGTGACGCAGATGAAGATGTGCAGGTTTGTTGAAGCCATCTCTCAAAGTGCATTTAAAAAATGCTGTTCAAATGTTTTCAACCTGAAAGTGTCAATTTAGACTACTAAATGTTATTTAGTCACTGCACTAGGCCTTTGTACGTCAATGTGTGCATGGCAGTGTTTTCAAATATTTCAAAATGTTTCATACAAAATAACACTATTTTTTAGAACATGGAGCTGTTTGGAACTGACTGGGAGATGTTTGATGTCGTGCCTGAAGAACCTTATGGAGTTGAAGTTCCAGAAATTGAGTTCCCGCTGACTCCAGCTAGTTTGGAAACTTTACAGGCCATGATCGATCCTCTGTCTATGTGTGACACAAAGAAACACATAAGATATAAGCAGTACTTATGAAAGATTTAATTGAAAAAGTTTAACATTTTCAAACAGACTGCCAGTTACATTACTTAATTTTATTATTGGAAAAACAGTGAGGTAAAAAAAAAAAAAATCCTCATTCTTTTTGGTTTTAAAGTCAATCCTTAATAAAAGCAGAACAATGGTTTTCTTACAATAAAGTTATTCACAGAAACAGTGTCAAATAAAATTATAAATAAAACAATTCAATGCCTATTTGGATTTATGCAGTTACTTGTTCATTTTTCCTTACCGTGAGATGTTACACCCTGTCAAAGTTTTTCCCATGGCGAATAGCTAAAGTCATAATGTTTTTGAATTCACAGAATGTTTTCATGTGCGCCGAGGGAAACGTGACTGTACGACTGCAGGCGCTTACAATAGGGAAACAAACAGTGTGCTGTGTGTCACAGTCATGGTGGAATTTCACATTTATGACAAAGTTCTTCTTTTCACTAGGCAGAAGGGGCTTGTGTCCCTGTCCGGTGAGCCACTGCATGATTTGTGCAACAGTCAAACTTTCAGAGGCAATATTGGTGTTGCTTGGGCCATCTTGTTCTTAAAAAAAAAGAAAAAAGAAAAGATTAAAATGCAAGTCTGGATAACTAAAGGAAGGCAGCATCTTTAATAGTTTTTTTTTAACTTAATTGGTTCATAAAAGCCTTCAATTAAATTAAGATTAACATGTTAAGCATAGCCCCTTTTTGTGTTGGGAGCAGGGGGTGTCAAAAGCCCTGAGTGTCTGTAAAATTTCATGAAGTAGTGTTATTCTAGAGATCATAATATTAAATATCACATTTTATGTCAAGATTCTGCAAAAGAAACACTAAGACTTGTAAATTTATTGGAGTATGTAAATTCATAGCTAGCCATTTCCACTGTGCTGTATAAAGATTAATGCAGGAAAGCATAAGAAAAGCTTACTACTTCTATATTATTCAATATTGGCTAAAACACACCAGAATCCTCAATTTCCTGAAGATGGTCCTGTAAAAAGTTCATGATGTTTGTTTCCATGCGATGTTTGGCAGAACCAATCTCACTGAAAACGGGGCGGCTGTTCTCCAAAATGAAGACTGCATCCACCTTTAAAAAGAAAATACATTACAGTCTGCATTCAACACAGTAATTATAGCCATAAAAAAAGAAATGCTTAATTAAAATCAACCAGGAACCCACGTCGCGCTAGGACTAGGACGTGTTGTTACAATTCCTATGAAGAGTCTGTACTTTTTTAGAATGATTCTCCACATCCTCGAGGAGCCTTGTTGTTAAGATGACTACAAACTCTCCAACCTCAGCAGGAAGCCCACCCCCCCACCCCACTGTAAGCCCCAAGATGTACAGGGACTTCTCTAAGTTGACCAAACAATCAGGTCTGCCCTAATAGTGGTTGAAACAAGAATGTACCTTATCATCTTCCCCTGTAACAAACAGTGGTTGGCAAAGTTCTTGATAGGTCTTCATGATCTTTGGTAGGTCATAGAGCTGCAGGCCTTTTCTGAGCTGGTCAAGCATCGGGATGAGTCTCATGGTGGAGTGAAGTATAACAGCTCTAATAGACAATATAAAAGTGTTTCATCAGGAGATTCTAATTTTGTGGTAAAACTGTTTATTGTACGGTGAAAAAAAATAATTAAATTTAAATTATAATTTGGTGACATTTAAAAGTGGTTTCACAACATAGCTTTGCAAGAAAACAATTCATATACCTTATTATTCTATCTCTTTTATCCACAGACACGATTCCAGTGTATCCGCAGGTCACAATGTCACCAATCAGGTCGCTGATGTTGTCATCACTGGCGCTGTTTATCTGATAGTCGTTTAGTGTTAAGTGAAAGTTGTTTTTATTGCATAATTGTGCTCTACGGTCAAACAAACAACTCCTTAGATTTGTGCAAGCCATGCCATAATGAAGTTAATACTATTATTGACCATGACAAAATTGGACTTACCTTTACAATTAGCTGTGACAGTTCCAAATCTGTGACATCACTGGCAGACACTTGAATGCTGTCAGAGTCACCAGAGCAGAGATATCTGAAGCACCATTCACGAAGGAAGTTAGGGCAAGGTCCACCTTGTGCCATTACTTCTCCTGCAGTCCTAATAAATGGAAGCAATTGCATATAAACTTGTTATAAGAATTTTCTATGTCCTTATATTTATCCAGAGAGACACAGATTATAATTTAACAAGCCATGGCCAGGTTTTAATCCTCACAGACACACAGTACAATGTTACAACGGGAGGTTTGCTTAAAGATGTAAACAGAACATGAGAATTTATACAACACAGTGATGGCCTTGGTGAGAGGCGTTCACAATGGTCCAGGTGCTAAAGTCCCGTGACAAGCCATGTCTCAGCCTAGTTATGTCTACTTCATGCTTGGATTAGCACGAAGGACATGACATGAAATTTACATGACCTGAAGAGAACTATAAGCCCCCAGTAACTCTAAACATTAAAATTTAAATTCTTATAACAAAACTAAAAGTAGTACTGCAATTATTTCGCTTATAGACAACATACAAAAAGACCTTAATTACACACCTGAAGTAGTTACAGTCCAAACTGTTAAGGCAGTAAACAGGATTCTTCCCTTTCTTATCTGGACCTTCAACAAAGAGTATTTTTTCTATTTCTACCAGCATTTCTGTAAAAGAACAAATACATGAGATTCAAAAGGTCTCTTCAATGTTCATTTTTAGATCCAATCAGCATTTGAGCCCATTGCACCACCAGAGGCCCCCTGTTGACATATATGTGTCTGATTTAACAAATATGGACATACACCTGTACCTGTGAGGAATTCTTTGGTAAGGGCACCAGTATCAATGCCTGCCTCGCCAAAGAATGTGACCTTAAGTCTACATTTGGGTGAGGTCTTCTTCTGCCGTTGCCACTGTTGCATGCCTCTGTTGTAGAGATCAGTTCGCAACACACAGATGGAAAATGTGTTTGTCTCATCAACTTGAGAACCAATCCAGTTCAACATGTCCTCAGAACTGAAAACATACATAAAAAAACAGACATTGAACATTTGAATCACAACTAAATCTAGTGATAGAAATAACTATTAATAGAGTGGTTTTATGATTTCATAGGTGTTTGCTACTGTTTCTTAGGCTGATCTTTAGGCCTGGTACAATACTCACACATCCTTCTATACTTGTAACTTTCTCGGGAGTGAGGTAAGGCCTCAATGCAAGTTCAAATGGGCAAAATATCACAAACATACCATGTTCATGTGTTTCTGGATTACTAAATTTCTCTACACCACCTCTGTGACCACACATAACATAACTTTTCCAACAAGAAAAAGCTAATTAATACTGCAGTATCTCTTCAAAGGTTTATTGTTCAGATAACATCATTCACCACCACAATTTCCTAATATACAATTTTACCTTTGAAAGGTACTGCTTGGATCAATTGACTCATGGCCATCATCACCTGAAGTTCTGCACACAAAGAAAACAG
Organism: Perccottus glenii; assembly: GCA_024416835.2. Taxonomy (NCBI): domain Eukaryota; kingdom Metazoa; phylum Chordata; class Actinopteri; order Gobiiformes; family Odontobutidae; genus Perccottus; species Perccottus glenii. The sequence goes on along the minus strand of CM044552.2, from coordinate 22,943,430 downwards.
ATTGTCCTGAATTAACAATAACAATTACATTTAAAATGTCAACATTTGGCAGGAAATCTCTTTACATCTAATTTATTGTCAAATCAACATTCAACATAAAAAGAATTGCATTAACACCAACTTTACCGTAATCCGCAACTGGCTGCATGGAACTCAATGATTTCCGGAGGAAATGCATTTCTGCACACAGGACACTCAGCTGTCTAACAAATGAATTTACAATGCATGTGAATAAAGCATCACACTTCTCCTGAAATTTAAGAACTACTACAAGAAAAACATAAGAAAAACTTAAACACTTATAGAGCCTAATTTATAGCACCAGTAAAGTGACATGTATAACACCATGATCTGCAATTGGTGTAAAGTAAATACTTTGGAAAAGACCAATTACATATATTTGTGAGGGCTATTAAATGAGGGTGTTCGGTTCTTTAAAAATATCCCCACCGAACGGGGCGTCAGGAGAGGACACGTTGTTACAACTCGCAGTGGATTTTATTTACTCTTGGTTCATTTTAATTACAGTTGATTAGTCCACAAATATCAGCAGCAGGTTATAAACCTGGAGAAATAGAGAGGTTATAATGTAAACAATACTGATAACCATAAAATCTAAATATAGATTACATAATATAATATATACAAATATAAATAAAATATAAATTTCAATATAGTCAGTATTTAATCTTATAAATATCATAATATACTTTGTGTAGTCATTTAGTTTAAACACTAAGCACATGCATATTAACACAGAAATGCAACAACTTCACACACACCAAATATACAATGTCAATGTTACACATTAAACCAATAGCGTAGTCTGTTGGCTCAAAGTGAAAAACAGTGAGTGTATTTCTAAGTGGCATCGCTGAGCATAGTAATCCATTACAAAATGTAAAGTGATCAACTACATTACCCATCCAGCACTGCAAACAGGAAGTAACTCTTGTGACAGTGAAACGCTCCAATTTCAAACATTTGCCTTTTTATAGCCACGGATACTATCGAGCCGACAATATTTACATCAGATCGCACACAAGGTTTTATCAGCGTGACCAAAGTAACAGTTATCAATCATACAAACCGCGCACATATAACGGCAGCACAGCAGTAACGCAACAGACAACAAACTCAATGGATAAAACAGAACTGTTCGGTTCTTTAAAATATCGAACGTGTCCTCTCCTGACGCCCCGTTCGGTGGGGATATTTTAAAGAACCGAACAGTTATAAACCGGTGGCGCATCTCTCCTGACGAGACAACATGCCAAAATGAATACTCGCTCCCACTTATAGCCCGCGCTCATTCATTACTGGATTTAACACACCTGTTTGGGATTTGACTGGTCCATGCTTCAATCAGGTAAGTGAAACCTCCCACCTATTATCCTGCGTTACATTACGAACACCCGTGACATAGTGAACGCAACAGCTATTAAATGAAATTTGTAAATTAAACTTAAAAATAACAGCAGTATCTTACCTTGCTTTTCTCATAGCAAAGGGCAGCTGAGCATTCATCTTCATCTTCTTCCTTGCAGCTTTCCTGGGGATGAAACACAATAACAACACTTTTTAGAGCGGTACACAAAAAAAACATTTAATTTTTCAATCCAATAAATCCTGAAATAATGCCTAAAAGAACAAGCTTTAACGTACTTCTTCAGCAGAATCACACAAATCTACAAGTTGTTTCTTGCATTCCTTTATGTGTCCTGGAAGAATCTGAAGCGGAACCATTTTCTTGCAGGTTGTACACTGAGCTTTGGGCATATTCTCAAATTCCTTTGCTTCTGGGGGTAAAGGAATTGTATCCAGTTCTTCTTGTAAAGGAGCAATGTACATTGTGTATTTTCCATTCCCGCTCACTGCTTTTAGCTGCTGGCCGGTGTATCCATTTAAATCTGGATGGATAACAGACAATCTCCGCTGCCCACCCCCACCTAAAATTGATAGGTTAAAGATACTACATATTGCCAATCTGGATATAGAGCAATTACTTATCTAGGGAGTACATTAAAACACAATTTGAAATCATGGACATTAATACAGTGTATATGTCTACATACCTGTGGACCTGTGCAGCAACCAGCCTCCACAGATATTTGCGAGTCTTGGATATGTGCTCAAAAGCATATCTGAAAACTAAAATAACACAAGCAGGATTAAAACTGTATAAAAAATATTTTTATTTTGTCATACTAATATTTATTACATCAAGCATTAATATGAATTGTAGTGGCAGAATACCATTGTACATGCCACTGTAGTTGCCCGGGCTTTAGCTTGTGCTTGACATGTGTTAGTTTGTTGAGGTGATAAATTAATCACTGTAAATAAATTACAATGTCCAGACTTACGAATATTGTGGTGGTAGTTTATTGAAGCAACAAGTGTCCACAAGTCCATATGCCAGGAAATAAAGTTCCACATGTGATCCAACACAATCAAAAACTATTAGGCCTGAGGCCCAGGCTAATTTCCACTGTTTCCCCACACTCACAGCTGCCTCACCTGTATACTTAAAGGGGTAGCTCCACCCACACGCACAGTGTCAAACTCCAAACAGTATTTTTATAATTAAAACTGAAGAAATGTGAACATAAAACTAGCCTGGTAAATTGACCAAGAAAGCAATAATTGTCCTTATATAAATTAATCCAAGTTATCCAAAAAAAAAATGCAGATTTTAAGATTAAACCAAAAATGGCCTCTCCATGAATTGTAAGATGGGTGTTTTTAATCTTTAGATATTACTTAAGGCAAGAAAATTAATAAATGATTACATACCTCGGAATGTGTAATGTTTTCATTAAGGGTTAATGCACGTTTTCCGAGGCCAGCCAGTATAAGCTGCAGTTCCTCTTCTCCATTTGGTGTTTTTTCACGTTGCTTTTCAAGAAGAAAAAAGTTCACCAAAAAGCTCTTCCCAGGTTGTGTTGGTGTGTACGGTGCAAAGCTCTTTTTGCCTCTTGCCTCCTTTCGGAAAAATCCAGGAAAAGAACTAAACATATAAGATGGCAAAATATTATCATATGTTATCATCCATCAACACAGAACAACCTAACTTAAAATATTCATATACATTCTCAATGACTGATTATGTTATGTATGTTTTGCTTAGATTAGAATCGGTGCTTATCTTGTTTAAAACTACCTACACTGGGTGTGCAATTACAAAATGAATGCAGACAAACGACCCATGTATCATACCGAGCCATTTCTTGTTTCACAGACTGTGACTGCTGAGGCCTCACTGTCGGCACTGACTGCGCTCCCTGTCCAACAGTAGCTTCTCCTGTACTGCCCTGAGTGACTGGCATGACATTTGCTGGTGCACTGTTTCTCAACAGGAACACCAGGTTTTGGGCTGTGTTTAAGATGTCTGTTAATTGGCCCTGAGTAATAAGAAAGACAATAATTAAATACCAAATGTTCTAGCCATAGGTATTTTTTAGTATTACACAGAACACCTGCAAAACACATTAATCATACTAGGGCTTGTCAATGCCCGGGTCTTCGTTCACATCCAGACCACATCCGTTACCATGCAGTCCATACCTCCTGCAGATTGCCTGGCTACTAAAGTGCATGGATAATGGCTTTGAATGACTTGCTGGTTAACGTTAACTCATATTTCTGGCTCAGTTGTTAACATTACCGATTTGGCCAATATTGCTAAACATATTTTAACAGTGCAGTTAAGTTCTAACATCGCTAACTATAAAGTTACTTTCACACAGAGCACTTCATCAAGCTAACGTCGTCTAGCACTAGCAAAAGCAATAATAAGTCAATGAGTTGCAGGAATGTATATCATTATAAAGTGCTATCAAAATAGTAAAAGTATGATAGTTATCTTACACCATATAAAAGCGCATAAAAATGTTGAATAAACACATTATTAATTTTACCTGTGATGCTGAGCCTAGGCTAGCAGCCTCATGTCTGTTGTCAGCCATCTTTTACCTTTGACGCATGCGCGTTAGATGGAATCGAGGTTTGATTACCTGCCCTGGGACGGCAGTGACGTCATTTCAACAGATTTTTTACTCGTACCCGTAAACTTCAATTCGTAGTCGTAGTGAAGAATTCATAGTCGTAGAAAGCAGAGTTGTACTCGTAAATGTTTACAGTCAAGTTAATTTACGCACACATATTTAAAAATATGAATATGAATGCTATAATACGAATACGAATGCTTAAAGTTGTGCATACGAATGCTAAAATACGAATACGAATGCTTAAAGTTGTGCATACATCTTTTTGATAGTGCTCTTACACCATAGTTAGGCTCATTGTAGGACAGCTGATTAAAAAAGGCATTAGTGATATTTTCATGATCTCAAAATATTCTAACAAGTAGCCTCTCTCTTTTTCAAGATGCATATAACAATCCAAAAAGGAAAATCCCTGCCCGAATTAAAGCGATGCACCACATGCTGCAAGGACTTTCATTGCCCGTTCTGTAGTTCAGCTTTGTTCCAGCCATCAAAGTTGAGCAAGATCAGAACCCATTTAGAGAGCCATTTTAATCGTGCAGTTATCCATGAAGGTAAAGTTGTCAAACATTCCCTCAGGAAATGCAGTTGGAGTTAAAATGTGCATTAAAAGTAAAATGTATTTTATGATCAGTTCCATTTGGGCAGTGAATCAAAGCTCTCTTATTTGTTTTTGAAAAACAAACACCTAATTCAAATTTTGGGTATACATAATTTACAAATTGAAATATATGATCTATTCTATGTTCTTGTTACACCATTATAGGCTATACCATTCACAGATGTGGGTTACATTGCCGACCACAGTTGCATTACCACTGTATCCACTGCCAGTCGATGCTGTTACGTAAATCTGATTTCATTAAACACTTGTCTTTGTGCAAGGAGAAGCACCCTGACATAACCAGCACAATCCCAGCTTCAACATTGACAACCATCCCATCTCCAAAAAAGATCAAGTTGGCAGTTCCAACAACAGCATCCAACACCATCCCAGATCCAACTACAAAATCCACCACCATGCTAGATCCAGCAATTACAACCACCACCACTCTGCCATCAACTCCAAGTGAACAGATGCAAAGGGTCTGTGTGAAGACAAAACTAAAGAAAAGGTGTCCCATATGTCACCATCTCATGCACAAGACAAATTTAAAGAGGCACATAGAAAGGAAGCACACAAGAAAACGAAAGGACATCACAGCAACCTCCCACCTTCAGAATGAATGTATCGATCTGGAGAATAGAATTTATACCGTCCACAAATCATTTCATGGTACCAGTATACCTCTGCATGTTCAAAATAAGATATGGGGGGAAAATCAACATGTTTTCTGTGAATCCACTGAGTGCCAGGTGAACATGGAGTTGGCATGGAGGAGTGGATTGAAAGCATATCAGTGCATACACCTTCAATCAATATCATACTGTTCATCCTATGCTTCTTTTCCTGTACTGAGTGAAGATACACTTACTGAAATGGTGAAGAGCAAGTGGTTTGGTGAGGATAAAAAGAAGGTTTGCCTTGATCTGCAAAACCTTGCCAACAGCAACCATGTACCTTTGTCTGTGTACTGCAAAATTGGAATGCCTCAGTCAGTGAAATACATCTCCATTTATGAGCCTACAGTGTCATATTACAGTCGATTGGTGTCGTATGACACAAAAAAAGATTCATGGCACTGTCCTTGTCATCGGACAAAGAGATCATGCATACACAAATATATAGGAAAATGGCACTTATTTCAGACACACCGTGAATTTTTCAGAAAAGTGCGGAGCACTGAGGAAGTGGAAGTCCTAACATCAACAGGTGATGAAAACAGAGATGATGAGGCTGATCTGGGTGACATAACGTATCCACCAAAAGATGACCAATTGAACGTCATGGTCCAGTATATTCTGAAGAACAAAAAGTTACCTGTTATACTTCCTGAACATTTTCGGCTTCCATCAGTGGAAAAGGAATACCCAAGGCATCTAATTCCAGAGGAGATGATGTGCCAGCACTGCCCTGGCAATGTACCCCTGAGTGACCCAGTCCTTATTACACAAAAGGCGAAAATGCTCACCAGCTCACGTATTGTTCAAGGTAATTCCATTATGTGTATTCATTATTATTATTAAAATGTAAATCTGCTATGGGAGTTGTGGGATACTTTAAAAAATCATTGAATGTTTTGGAAACTGTGATTTTTGTTGAATCTTTGAATTTCCAGATGTTTCGACCTACTTTAAGTCTTGTCATCAGTGTGGAGCCTACTTTCGCTACCAAGAGTGGAAAGATGGCATACACAATTTTAATGATCAGATACTCCTTGACCTCCCTTTATGCATAACTATTAGGAATATGCTACAGGTATTTTTTTTTATCTTAATTGAAGTATAGTCTGTAATTTTGTCCTTTTGTGGGGGGAAATGTATAGTTCAGTTAGTTTCATTATTATGTTCAGGGTTCCCACGCATCCTGGAAAACCTGGAAAACCTGGAAAATGAAAGACCAATTTTCCAGTCCTGGAAAACACATGGAAAATGGGGAAAAAAGTAAAATGTCCTGGAAACGTTTGCGTTGTCCTGGAAAATAATTTTCCCTTCTTGTGGATGAACGGGTTATTTTATGCATGAATATCTGTTTTCAAGCAAGTATGCAATTTGACATCTCAGTACGCTGGTTTGCCCCTCTCAACTACGGACATTGTGAGTTCTGTGGCAAATGTGCACGTGCGGTACTCCTGTCTGACAACCAGTGTTGATTTCGTTAACGAAAACTATGATGAAAAATGTTCATTGACATTTTTTTCCCCTGACTAAGACAAGAAGATGAGAGACGACACCCACGTCATTAAACGATAACTATGCAATATCGTTGACGAAATAAGACGAGACTGAAATGTGTAAAAACTATTTTTTTTAAACTTGACCAAAACCACTTGTTTTGCCGAATAAATGAGACAACACATTACATTCTGTTTTTACAAGCGTTCATGCTCACGGTTGCCAAATTTAAATAATTAATCCCCCAGGCAACTAACTAAAATATAAAATAAAATTAGTTTTCGTCGTTGTCAATGTCTTTCATTTTTAACGCTATTTAAAACACGCAGGTATTCATTCAGCTGCATTTTCTTTATGTGCTCCCTCCGTCTCTCTGTTACTCATGCGTCTCTCACATGCGCGCGCGCACACACCCACAGCCCCTCCCAGAGGAAAATTTTACTGCTCAAAGCTTGCTTTTCTATAGCTCAGGAGACAAATTTGAGATTCTCATCTAAGCCTTATTTTAATCTATATTTTGTCTAAAATGTTTCTCATATATTTCTCCTAAAATTCACTAGGAGCAATAGGTGAGACAGAATAATCAGAGGGAGTCATACCTGAGACTAAAAGGAGATGCCTTGCTAATCTCAATTCTGTGTTTTTAATGACTCCTTTATTTCTCCTTTGAAAAAGAAAATGAGCAATACTGGAGCTAATATGGAGCAATATCTGAGTCTCTCGCTCACTCTCCCTCTCATGCACACAAACACACACGCACGCACATGAATTACTGATTCAATCATATGACCTTTTCCTCTTACCAGACTAGATTCACCATTCTAAACAACACAGATCATCCACTTCAGAACATCTTGATGGACCAAAGAAAAAACGGACGGGAATACTACTCTCTCTTCACTGCAGGACAGACAGAAGATCTATCCACAACCATCAGGCTTTAAAAATCTATAGCAAATGGCAGATTAGCTGATGTAATAAAGAAATAAAGAAATTTGAATTTGAATCTTTATTTAAATCAAAATAACATTAACAAATTTAAAGACATTTTGAATACAGCAAAAACTGTTTAAACATGGTCATTACAAAATATGAACTAAAGTGCTTTTTTTTGTGTAAAATTCTGTTTTTAAAACAGTAACAATTTTAACAATGTTATGAGCAGTGGCAGGCCAGGTTTACAACAATTCATAACAATAAACTTGAGTCTCTGACGCCAACATACATAATTTAAAAAACAAGAACTTTTTGTGAACATTGTCATTTCAACAAATGTCTCTGTGTGCACCATCCAATATTTACAGTGTTGTGGCCCTGATGCGGCATTTGTTTATGAAGGCTTTCTTGACCTTACTTTTTTCAGCCGGTCTCCAACCATCCAGTGTACTACAGCGCATGACATAAGCTGCAAGAATAAAAGAAAAGAAAGCACGAATTACAGATTGCATTGAGTAACGCAGTTACCACAACAGTATTAACAACTTTTTTCATCCTGATACGACAAAATTCACATTGTAATATCTCTATTGATCACACATAAGGAAATGCAGCAAAACTGTGAGGACAGTGAAACAATCATAACATTTAACGTAGTTATTTGATATATGGGTCCAACACCTCTTATTGGGTTCCCACAAATTTTTTACCAATTAATTTTCATAACTTTTCCCACAAATTTTCCATATGTTGCTGCGAGCTATTATTTTTCAAAATTATTGCCACAGCCCATATACAGTAGAATCACAGACAGCAATTATTTTATCAGTTTTAACAATGAAGCTATGCGTTAGATTTCATTTTCATATCCAATTTTTAATCCTTATCCAACCAGGGTTTACATTAGCATTGAGGGGACATTGTTGCTTTAATGCTTTGTTGCTGTCCATTCACTTCACACTAGTAGCAGCTGCAGCTTTCAACCCTACAGTACATTCTCAAGAACATGAGGAAAAAAAAGTTTCATGAATAAATTTAAATGATCATACGCCTTGCTACATGCTGCTGTCACCTCCATGCTTTATTTATTTTTTTTTTTTTTTGATGACGCGTCACGCATGCGGCGGTGCGACACTGGTGGCTGGTGTTGCCAGGTTTGGTGTTTTTCCGCTACATATTAAGACCCGTTTGCGGCTGGTTTGTGGTGTGTTTTAGCCGGGTTTTCGCCTGGAAGGCTCTATAGAAATCTGGCACCCTATTGAACGAAGTTAACCTGAGAGAGTGTGCCGTTCACAGACACCAGAATGAACGAGTTCACAGTAACGCGTTCATCAGGCAGTAATACAGCACGCCAGTTCAGCCCAAAATATGAACGAGTTCATGAACTATCGCTCAATGAACGCTGCTCAGGCACAACACTGATGACATTCCATTAAAAACTCCTGTAGGCTATAATCAATATGTGTGCCTCAATTATTATTAGATTTGTTTATTTCTTTAGGACAGCGTAGTCTACATTAAGCCGAGCAGAGATTATAGCTTAACAGCTAATTTCCAAGCTAACCAATCTAGATTCAAGCTACCAATATACAGTATTTATAAAAATTCCAGTAGTAAGAGACCAAATACTGATAAATATTTGGTTAGTAAAGTGTCCAAAGTACTTTAAAAAATAACCACTTAAACCAGTTTTAATACTTAACAAAATAAGCTAAGCCGTAGTATAGTAAAATAACTTAACTCAATTACCATCTTGGTTATCTCTGGGGGAGCTGGGGTCTGGTTCATACAAACTCATCTTGTTCGGAGGGTTTTGCGCTCTTCTGGGCAGCTTTGTATTAGCTCCTTCTGCACTCATTCTGTAAAAAAAAAAAAGTACAACACATTTAATTATTGGGGTCTCACTGCACGAGATCAAATTTTTCCAATCACATAATTTCTGTAACTTCAGGCTAACTTTGTAGCTAATGTATAGCTACAAAATACGACCAGTTTCTTCAGCGAGTATCAGAACCCCCATACACTCGCCATTTAAAATGCCCCCCAAAAAAAACATGTTGCTTACCTTCTTTTGAGTCCTGCAACTGTTTTTTCCTCCATTCCGACTGCCCGCAACTCCATACGTTAACTAACTCGCGCCTAAACCTCGTTGAATCTGCAGCGCCCCTCCAATGTGAATTAACCAATGACGATGCAGCATTTGTGACTGATGGCGCTCTCTTCGAATGCTGACGTTGGGGCTGCATCATCTACAAGGTTCAAGGTTCACAGTGTTTTTAAGCTCAAAAAAAAAAAAAAAGGTGGCGGTGCAGCATCTGTAAGCGGTGTGTGGATACAGCGACTTTTTAATAATAGAATAAACTTACTTGTGTTTTCTTTGTAATTAAGCTTTGTAAATGTACAAGACATAATCTTTTAGTACTTGATTTTTTGTTTTACACTTAAAAAAATCAAGTTTTATTTTTATTTCAGTTAACTGAAATAGTTCTTACACACCCATTATTTCAGTGTCATTTAATTTTGTTATAATTTTGTTTTCATTTACTACAATAACCTTATGAAACCCTAATAATGAAATGGAGTAAAATAAGTGATTGTCACATGCCAAGAGTTTTCACTTGTGCATTCTGTACCAGCTAATGAATGTTACAACTGCAATCATTTTCATTATGATCATAATTTAGTCAACTTTATGTTAATCAATTTCTATTTAATAGGAAAGGTTGCACGTGTGTATAATTATTCATTTAATGTAACCCTTTTCAGTCTGAATAAATTTAATATATTTTGTGCCCTTTTATGAACTATCTGTACCTTTTTTTTCTGTCAACCACGGGTTATTTTCACTGCAGCCCCGACACCACCAGTCAATATTGCTCTTCCATAGAGGTTACTGATAAATTTGATAGTAGGTAAGTGTAACACTATTTAAAACTGTGTATTAGACTGCACTGTCTATACCACCATCATCAAAGAAGAGCATCTTCTATATTTGTGTGTGTGTGTGTGTGTGTGTGTGTGTGTGTGTGTGTGTGTGTGTGTGTGTGTGTGTGTGTGTGTGTGTGTGTGTGTGTGTGTGTGTATGTATGATGTATGATACAGTTGGAACTACATATACAAAGATATGATCTTATTTTGAACCGAAGAGCCCATGATTTTTCCAACTAGTTGAAAATCCTTACTGAAAATGTAAAATATGTTGATGGACAAATAGTTTATAGTGATGCCATCTCAACTGTTTTATATGGGCAAATCTATTGTCATACAAAAAAGTCACTTTTTGGGCTAACATGAGAAGATGCATACATCTGAATATACAACATTAAAATTATTAATGATATGAGTTTTTGGCAGTTAAACTTACATCTGAAATGTTGAAATTGTAATTTCTTTGCTCTCAAATTACCAATAAATTACTGTTTTTATTTTGCAATGTGTTTTGTGTGGTTAATAAATTTATTTTACTGGATTACATGCAGTGAAATATTTCAAATCATTTATAGAAAATAATATAAAAGAAGAGGGTCTTTGCAGCCTAAAATAAAAGATTTACAATTATTTTATTCATACAGTAATACATTATATTAAAAAAATCATGTGGATTAAGATATCATATGATATGAAACAACCAAAACAGTGATCCAAGTCTGAGAATTCAATGAGCACTTGTGGAAATCTCTTCCTTTGCTCTATCTGAGTTAAGCATGAGATGCATGAATTGAAGCCGGGATGAGAGTATATTGAGTTCATGGAGAGAACTCTCTGATTTCTCTGTCTGAGATCACAGAGAGACACAGAAGTTGAGAAACTCTGAGCATTATATTAGAGCTTGTTGAGATCTCTTCTAAAACTTAAATAGAGACTAAATTGAGAGTTAGTGCATCTTATTGCTCCAGAGAAAAGCCTGAGAAACAGGAGAAATAAACCTTTGTCTCAGTTTGGTGTCATATGGATCTCAAAGTTGTCTAGGAGAAATAAATGAAACATGTTGGAGATCTCTTTTCAGATTTTCTTTTCCTCTGGGCTCCCCTCCGTGCACACTGCGTCTCCATGAGAACGAGTGTTCATTCGACGTTGAAAGCAAGTTCGCGAGAGGTTGGTATCTCTATCTCGTGAACACCTTTACACAATCACACATTTAAAAGTGGTATAAAAATATTTTAAATTCTGAATATAATTTAAATATGATTTTGTCAGTGTGTTAATGTCGACCCGAGAAGCGATTGAGCCTTCTTTAGTCGCAAGTTTGAGGTAAAATCCGGGTAAAATGCACTTTTTGGTTGTGGTTGTCGATGTCAAAACACTATATAAGCTGTGATTCAAATATTAAATAATGTTATGTCAAGTTTTTTTTTTTACCTTTACACTGAATGTTTGCTGCTTCAATCCAGATCGAGTAGGCTATTGACTGTATAGGGTGACGCTACTAACCAATCAAATTGCACATTTCCTTAGAACAGTTCTGCTTCCCAGTGTTTTCATCTGTCTTTGTTGCTAGATTTATCAATTTTTCAGACCCAAGTAAGGATTTATTTATCCAAAGAAGGGCCAAAGCTAGCGACTTTCTATTAAAGAGTGTTGCTGTATCATAGTATATCGAGTGAGAGGTTTTTCCTCCCTCTCTCTGTTGAGAGACAGAGGAGCAGTGGAGAGCTGTGGGCGTGTCGTCACGCATACCTTTGCATGAAATATATTTTTGGTTTTAGTGGAGCCGTAGCGAGCACGACGACAGCTTTGAGATAACGACGGGTAACAGGTAGTCTTACCGGGCCACGTTCCACTCAGTATTTCATACTTGTTCTAAGCTAAGGTATGAAAAGTAGGCCTAATTTATTGAGTAAATATTCAATATAAGCAGTATTAGACTTGTATTGAAAAGTTGTGTTGTTGTCCTTTATAGGCAGGAGTTAGTGACAATGTCAGGAAGACAGTGCAAATTCAAAACTGAGTGGAAGGAAAAACTCCAGTTCAGGGACTGGTGAAAATGTCCTGGAAAAGTCCTGGAAAATCATTTCAAGAAAAGAGTGGGAACCCTGATGTTTCTTTCTTAGGTCCATACTGCTGTCAGCAGAGTGGTGGAGTATTTGGAAAGGACTACCGGTGTGCAGTTTCCCTCAGCTGATATGATTATGCAAGGATATCTTCACTTTGAAGCTCTTACAAAACATGACTACGGGTATTCCTGCGTGAACTGTGGGGACCATCCAACAGTTGTCATCATGGACCTCCATAAGAAGGGGGCCTTCCATTTGTCAGGTAAACATGCTTTCATTGAAAAGTGTTATCTTCTAGTATTAATTTTAGCCCAAATACACCCAGAGTTTCAAACAGCTTTTAATTTCTATACACATTTGACTTCTGTGTAATGTTTTTACATTATTTCTTTAGTAAGTGACCTTTCACCACCCCCAGAAGACTTCAATGGAGAGGTTGATATGCATTCTTTTTGGGAGGCACTTTCATTGGAGAGGATTGGTCGAGGATTTGTAACAAGTAATTCAAGCAAGCCAACAATTTCTACATATGTTAGCCTTTTTTTTAATGACTGCTAAATTGTGTGGCAAACAAACATGGACATAGATACATAACATGTTTACATTTATCACTATGTAGATATTAAGCTATTTTAACAATTATTTGTTGTTTGATGTGATATTTTCAAAGGTCAACAAAAAAATACTTTTACAGTCCCACCAAGTTACAACTTTTGGGCACCATGGATAGGTCCAAAAACATGTAGATCAAACCATGTCCTTAATACGGAATATCAAAAAGTCTGTCCTCCAAAACCGACCGAGGTCTCTGAAATGACAGTAACAGAGGACCGCCTAAGAGAGGAACTATACAAGCAGAAGGTAAAAACACAATTCATTATATTTTCTATTTTTAGTTGCCATTATTTTCAAAAACATGTGTCTCCTCATATATTTAATTTGTTATATTTTATAGGTTCAGGTGGTTAGGAAATTATGTAAGGAGTGTGGGTTAGATTCGTCTGGATCACGAGCTGACCTCCTCCTGAGATTGTCAAATGAAACGAAGTCCAGGCAGACATACGACAAGGTTTTTCAAAAGATCTGGGCTGCTTCAGGTAGGCTACATTTTACATAGTTTACTTTGTGTGTGCTACCATTATTTTGAAGGGTTTGACCCTGGGTGTAATAACTTCCAAAGGTGCTTCTCTTTAATTATCTGACTTTTATTTTCAGTGTACTCTGTACGGATGAAGCCCTTTTTAGTTGGTTAAACTACTTTTTTTCCCCCCATCTCAGGTGGTTGGGCTGTAATTATGTGCCTATGTGGCATTGTGTACAGCATAAAGTGTAACATTCGAGCAGAAAGCCCACGTGACTTTGCAGACATGTTGCTTTCTTGGAAGCACATGCCAAATGTTATCATATATGACTTTGCACGTGGGTTAGCAACCCACATGAACCTTAGATAACCAGAAAGTTTGCCTTTCAAACCTTTTGAAGGACGGTTAAACCCCCCAACTCCAGACAACATAGCCAAAGCCAAAGATGGGAAACTGAAGGTCTCACCACCTTGGCTGAATTGTAAAAAAAATATTCCAGACCCTGAAGGCCATCCAGTTACTGGTTCAGCAGAGCATTATGCTCTGTATGATCGGTTCCACGAGGACAATACGAAAGATCCCCGTGATGTTCTGTGGAAGCATCGCACAGTCCCACAACTGGCTGGAAAAGTAAACAGTCAAGTAGCAGAACAGCTATTTTCCAGAATGAAGAAAAATAATTACTTTTTAAACATGGCTTTACCTTCAACACATCTGTTCCTTATGAGGAATATTATACACCATCATAACACGTACAGAAATGAACAACGTCTAGGCAACATAAAAAAGGCTTTTGGAAATGATGTCACAATAAACAGGCACAGCCAGGCAGTGTTGGGTAATTCTTTATTTTTCTTTTTAAGCTATTCTGTTTTAAATGCAGCACATTTATTGTTCAATTTTTAAATAATTATTTAATTTTTAGTTAATCCGGTATCCCCAGAGAAGGTCTCCACTATTCCAATCAGCATTGATGTACCAACTGGTAAGTAATGAGGGACTCATTCTGCTCTTCCCTTGTCAAATTCTTAATTATGTTTTTCTGCATGACAAAAGGCTTATGGAATATCAGTGCTAAGAACTTCTTTCATTTGATGGGTTAGCTGTTTTGAACATGGACTGCCCTGTATGAATAGGAACACTTATAGTAATTTTCTGCTGTAGTTTCAGCAGAGACAGTGCCCAAGAACACATCCCTTGACACTCCCAAGGCAGCTCCCAAGACTGCGCCCAAGCCATTGTTCCTTGCTGCGCCAAAGCCAGCACACTTTGGCCTCTCAAAACTGTCTAAGCCCTGGGAAAAAGAATTGAATCCTATCCAGGACAAACTGGTGAGCTAATTAATGTGATTAGTTTTCTGTGCCTCACACTATTATCTGATTGTTAGTTATGAGTGTAAAATATATTTGATCTATGATCTGTACAGGCCACACCCCACAGTGTGCATGTCACCCACTGTTTAATTGCACAGTGTAACCATGATATAGTGAAAGTTTATTATCTACTTGTTTTTAAGTCTTTATGGTTTAAATATTAAAGTCATTGTAAACCATCCGAATGCAAGAATATTAGCTCCTGTAATTATAATTGTTATTTCCAGCTCAGCTATGTTCTGGACACAAGACGGCCTGGAGCAGAAATTATTATAAAAGAAGGGTCCACATGTCTCACCCGTGAAGAGTTTTGGAGCCTAGGGTTACAAAGAAACATGGATTCCCAGGTGCATAGTGGGAAGTTTGTAAAAAATAGGAGGGGATTAGTTATTTTTGTATTTTTTTATTGAATTTTTTTTTTTTAATGATATTTGCTTTGGCTGTTTTCTTGTAGATTGGGAATGCCTGCTTCAAATTGTTTCATGAAGCAGCTCAGCAACATGTATGTGAGATTAAAGCATAAATTAACATATTTACTGTAATGCGGGAATGAGGACTCAAGTGCGCACAAGACAGTGAAGGTAAGTGATACTTTATTAAAGTACAGATAGTGATAGGAAGCTGGAGAGATGGGCTGAGAGTTGGAGTTGAACCATGAAGCTGAACCGAGACCTGGTGCCGAACCGGTGACTGGAGACCAAGCTGGAGAGCTGGGCTGAGAGTTGGAGTGAGCCGTGGAGCTGCGCCGAAGCCTGGAGCCGAGTCGGTGACTGGGACCAAGCTGGGGAGCTGGGCTGAGAGTTGGAGTGAGCCGTGGAGCTGCGCCGAAGCCTGGAGCCGAGTCGGTGACTGGGGCCAAGCTGGGGAGCTGGACTGAGAGTTGGAGTGAGCCGTGGAGCTGCGCCGAAGCCTGGAGCCGAGTCGGTGACTGGGGCCAAGCTGGGTAGCTGGGCTGAGAGTTGGAGTGAGCCGTGGAGCTGCGCCAAGCCTGGAGCCGAGTCGGTGACTGGGGCCAAGCTGGGTAGCTAGGCTGAGAGTTGGAGTGAGCCGTGGAGCTGCGAAGCCTGGAGCCGAGCCGGTGACTGGAACCAAGCTAGGAAGCTGGGCTGAGAGTGAAGTCCAAACCTGAGACTTGGAGTGAAGGCTGGAGAGAGGACTGAGACAAGAGCTGGAACAAACGCTGGAAACATTCACACAAAGTATGCTGAACGATCTGGCAGGGAAGAGGTGGACAGGAGAGGTTTAAATACCTCACTGATGGTAATAGGTTACAGGTGCTTGGGACAGGTGGCAGTGATGAGATGAAGGAGAGAGAAGGAAAGTGGAGCGGATCCTGAGAGACACGGAGTGGATCTGACAGAACCCTCCTCAAGGAACGGCACCGGACGTTCCCAACTGACTGCCCGGGTGTGAAGAATGGAAGTCCCTAATTAACTGTGGATCGAGAATGTGGCGTGCAGGAACCCAAGAACGTTCTTCTGGACCATACCCCTACCAGGTACTGAATGCCTCGACCATGACGTCTAGATCTAAGGAGCCGTCGACCGAATATGCTGGAGCACCTCCGAAGCTGGGCGGGAGGCGGGGCCTGGTGGCGGGAACCAGAGGACTCTCCCGAAGGGGCTTGATCCTGGAAACATGAAAGGTTGGGTGAATCCGCATAGACCGAGGAAGCTTCAACCTTACCGCCACCGGGTTGATGATCCTCACTATAGTGAAGGGACCAATGAATCGTGGAGCCAATTTCTTCGACTCCACTCGGAGAGGAATGTCTCTGGTGGAGAGCCATACCCGGTCCCCTACCTTGTACTGGGGACTCTGCTTGCGGTGGCGATTGGCCGCTGTCGAATACTGGGTGGAAGCTCGCAGGAGAGCCGACGAGCCCTGTTCCATGTCCCTCTGCAACGCCGGATGAGGGCTTGGACAGACGGGACATTAGCCTCCCTCTCCTGGGCAGGGAATAGTGGTGGCTGGAACCCGTAGACGCACTGGAAAGGAGATATTCCAGTAGCCGAGCTCGTCAAGGAGTTGTGGGCGTACTCCACCCACAACAGCTGAGAGGCCCAGGAAGATGGTGTTTGTCCAGCCACACACCTCAAGGCCGACTCCATCTCCTGGTTCAACCGTTCTGTCTGTCCATTGGACTGCGGGTGAAATCCAGAGGACAAACTGACTGTAGCCCCTAAAAGAGAGCAAAACTCCGCCAAACTGTAGACGTAAACTGGGGTCCCCGGTCAGACACAATGTCCATTGGTAGTCCATGGATCCGAAGACATTCTGGAGTACCAGTTCTGCCGTCTCTTTTGCTGAGGGCAACTTAGGCAGAGCTATGAGGTGAGCCATCTTTGAGAAACGGTCAATGATGGAAAGGATCACCGTGTTGCCATTAGATTCGGAAGACCGTAACTAAATCCAGGGACATATGAGACCAGGGTCGTCTGGGAACCGGAAGTGGCCGAAGAAGCCCAGATGGAGCATGATGAGAGGGCTTCTGCTGGCTGCAGACAGGACATGCCGTGACAAACGCCTGAACATCCTCTTCCTCCTTAGGCCACCAGAATCGCCGTTGGAGAAAAGAGAGTGTCCGCCGTATCCAGGGGTGGCAAGCGAGTCGAGACGAATGGACCCACTGAAGAACCTCCGACCGCAGACCCGCAGGAACAAATAGTTTTCCCTCTGGACAGGAACTGGGGACAGTAATGGTGTTCAAGGCTGTTTTAACGCGCTCTTCAATGGGCCAGGTGACGGCTGCTACCAGCTGGGATGGAGGTAAGATGGAGGTCACCTCAGAAGAGGTCTCCTCCTTCTGGAATTGCCGAGAAAGGGCATCAGGTTTCTGATTCCGGGACCCTGGTCGGAATGACAAAAAAATCGAGTAAAGAACAATGACCAACGAGCTTGACGAGATGTCAAGCGCTTGACCGGATATATTCCAAATTCTTGTGGTCAGTCCACACAAGAAAAGGTTGTTCGCTCCTCCAGCCAGTGCCGCCATTCCTCCAAGGCTAGCTTAACCGCCAGCAGCTCCCTATTACCTATGTCGTAGTTCTGTTCAGCGGGAGACAGGCGACGAGACAAATAGGCACACGGGTGTAATTTCTGGTCTGAAGTGGAATGTTGGGACAGAACTGCGCCTATTCCCACGTCGGAAGCATCCACCTCTACGACAAACTGGCTACCAGAGTTTGGGATGATAAGCACTGGAGCTGAAGAAAAACGAAGCTTCAGGTCCCGGAATGCTGAATCGGCCGCTGGACCAGATGAACGGAACCTTAGATGAGGTAAGTGCTGTCATAGGAGCCGCCAAGGTACTATAGCCACGGATGAAACGTCTATAGAAGTTGGCAAACCCCAAGAAGCGTTGCAGTTGCTTTCGACTGCACGGAGATGGCCAATCCAATACTGCCGACACCTTGGAAGGGTCCATCTGAATCTTACCCTGGGCGACAATGTAACCCAGAAAGAGACGCTGGATACGGAAATTCGCATTTCTCAGCCTTGACAAAAGCGAATTCTCCAGCAGGCGTTGAAGGACTGACTGGACATGATGAACATGCTCCTTGTGATTCTTGGAAAAGATAAGGATATCATCCAGATAGACAAATAACTTGTTGAGCATGTCCCGCAACACATCATTAACCAGGTTCTGGAAAACAGCGGAGCATTAGTCAGTCCAAAGGGCATCACCTGATATTCATAATGGCCTGACGAGGTGTTAAATGCTGTCTTCCATTCGCCCCCTCTCGGATACGAACCAGGTGGTATGCATTGCGAAGATCCAATTTGGAAAACACCGTTGCCCCCTCCAGGAGTTCAAAGGCGGAGGCCAGAAGGGAAGCGGATACCTGTTCTTTATGGTAATCTCATTAAGTCCACGGTAATCAATGCAGGGTCGGAGAGTCTTGTCTTTCTTTCCCACAAAGAAAACCCCGCCCGCTGGTGATGAAGAAGGTCTTATTATTCCGGCTGCTAACGCATCTTTGATGTAAAGATCCATGGCCTCTCTTTCAGGAGCGGACAATGAATAGGCCTCTAGGAGGTGAGGTGCCAGGAAGCAAGTCAATAGCACAGTCATATGGCCGATGCCGGGGTAAGGCTGTGGCTTTGGCCTTATTAAAGACCTCCTTATAATCCTGGTACTCCCTGGGAACGTTGGCCGGCAGAGAGGATACAGGTGTACCAGGTAGTGGGTTGGGTAATCCCGCTGACTGAAGACAAACAGAGTGACAAGAATGACTCCACCCCAGTATTGCCCCAGTGTCCCAATCAATGTGAGGGTTATGGCGTCGCAACCAGGGGTAGCCCAAAATTAATGGAATCTCCGAAGACTGAATTAGGAAAAATTCGAGCGTTTCTTGATGGTTCCCAGAGATCAATAGAGTCACGGGACTGGTCCGGTGGGTCACGGTACCCAGGAGGTTCCATCCAGGGCTTGTGCAGGAACTGGTTTGGGTAGGGGAACTCGTGACAACCCCAACTGAAGTGCCAAGGTCTCGTCCATAAAACTGCCTGCCCCAGAGTCAATGAATGTAGTTAAAGTCTGTGGGCCCCAGGAAGCAGCAGCTGGACATGGACAAGCGGGCGATTGATGGAGGAGACCCCTCTGTAAGACTCAACAGTACTCCTCCATCTACTGCTGAGGCTGTCCTTTTAACGGACAGACCAATGCAACATGGCCCGGGCCCCCACAATACATACAAAGGTTCCTCCTTCGACGCCGTAGCTTCTCCCCAGGAGTGAGATGAGAGCGGCCAATTTGCATGGGTTCACTGGAATCTGTTGTGGAACTGAAATCTGTTGTGGATACAGAGAGCTGTGGTCGCTGGGGTCAAGAGGAAGATAAAGAGAACTCGGGTAGCCCGCTCCTCGACGAGCTCGGACCCTCTGATCAACCCGGATTGACATACGGATTAAATCATCCAAGTTTTCTGAAGCTCCCGAGAGGCAAGCTCATCTTTCATGTGCTCGCCAACCCGAGAAGGAAAGCCTGGTGCTGTGCAGGAGTGTTAAATCCACTCTGCCGAGCAAGCGTCCAAAGTCAATGGAATAATCCGCCACTGAACGAGATCCCTGTTTTAGTTGAAAAGGCCCTGGCGCCGCGCCTCCTGATCCTCAGCGTCAAACACCTTCCGGAGTTCAGTAGATAAGGATTGGAAACTAGAGCAGGCTGGAGTACCTCTCTCCCACTCTGCGGTTCCCCAGAGACTTGCGCGCCCCGTAAGATGATTAATGACAAATGCCACCTTGGCTTTTTCTGTGGCAAATGTGTGGGGTTGCAGAGCAAACAGAATTGAACAGTTAACCAGAAAGGGATTACAACCACCTGCCTCTCCGAGTAACGTTCTGGAATCCCGACCCGAGGCTCCTGGACCGGAATCGGTTGAACCACCGGGGAAACAGGATCTGAAGGTGGAACGGAGGCCCGACTCTCTGTGGTCTTCGGAATACTCGATAGCTGAGAAGTCAGGAGATGGATCTGATTTGACATGGCCTGGAATGCGTCCTCCTGTTGAGACACAATCCGCTGGAACCCGGCGGAAATAGTGTTCATTTGGGCTTCATGATTCTGGAGAGTTTCTTCAATGAGGGTAAATCGATTTATTACTTTCTCTGCTTTGGCTGAGTCCATCTTGGCCAGATCGTTCTGTAATGCGGAATGAGGACTCAAGTGCGCACAAGACAGTGAAGGTAAGTGATACTTTATTAAAGTACAGATAGTGATAGGAAGCTGGAGAGATGGGCTGAGAGTTGGAGTTGAACCATGAAGCTGAACCGAGACCTGGTGCCGAACCGGTGACTGGAGACCAAGCTGGAGAGCTGGGCTGAGAGTTGGAGTGAGCCGTGGAGCTGTGCCGAAGCCTGGAGCCGAGTCGGTGACTGGGACCAAGCTGGGAGCTGGGCTGAGAGTTGGAGTGAGCCGTGGAGCTGCGCTGGCCGAGTCGGTGACTGGGGCCAAGCTGGGGAGCTGGACTGAGAGTTGGAGTGAGCCGTGGAGCTGCGCCGAAGCCTGGAGCCGAGTCGGTGACTGGGGCCAAGCTGGGTAGCTGGGCTGAGAGTTGGAGTGAGCCGTGGAGCTGCGCCGAAGCCTGGAGCCGAGTCGGTGACTGGGGCCAAGCTGGGTAGCTAGGCTGAGAGTTGGAGTGAGCCGCGGAGCTGCGCCGAAGCCTGGAGCCGAGCCGGTGACTGGAACCAAGCTAGGAAGCTGGGCTGAGAGTGAAGTCCTAACCTGAGACTTGGAGTGAAGGCTGGAGAGAGGACTGAGACAAGAGCTGGAACAAACGCTGGAAACATTCACACAAAGTATGCTGAACGATCTGGCAGGGAAGAGGTGGACAGGAGAGGTTTAAATACCTCACTGATGGTAATAGGTTACAGGTGCTTGGGACAGGTGGCAGTGATGAGATGAAGGAGAGAGAAGGAAAGTGGAGCGGATCCCTGAGAGACACGGAGTGGATCTGACAATTTACTGTATGTTACTGTAATCTTTCATATAATTGTCTACTTTCAAAGTAGTTACAAGCTTTCAGTATTATTTTTTTTTACGATAGGGAAAAGACATATATATATATATATATATAGGACATGTACGTAATTCCTACATGGAAGTGTACACCAAAAAATATGGCTGTTAACTTTCCAGTGAGTATGCATAAAATAAAATATCTATGTGGTTACAGAAATGTGGATCTGCATTATGACAAGACATTTAATTAATATTAGGAGGATGTTGACATGAAAGACTTGTTGGTGTTTCCAGCATGGACCAACTCAAATGGGCCAGAACACTTCATTCTCTGTGTAAGGGATTGGTACTGTTCCACGATTCTAGATAGTACATGTAGTGGTAATTGTTAAATCATGAAAGTTCAAACTGTCAGTTCCAGCTCTACTTTTTGTCCTAATGACTTTTAAAATGTTGTGTAACTTTTACCAAATATCATAATATAGATCATGAAGCCACTCATGAGAGAGATTGTCTTTTTAGACTCACTGTACGCAATGCATGAGTCTGGATTTGGTGATGATGAGTACAGAACCATTTTTAGGTTCACAAATACTATTTGACATGTTCATATAACAATTTATATTTTCGGCTACGTTCTAATAGCCTGTACTGATATATTTCGGTTAGTTCTAATAGCCTGTACTAATATATTTCAGGCTACGTTCTTATAGCCTGTACTGATAATATTTTGGCTACATTATTATCATTATAATTTTTTTTTTTTTTTTTGTAGGAATCTTGCACAAACAATAGATCCTGGGAGCTGGACTGAAAAGACTGGGCATGATATTGCGGTGATTAATAAATGGACATTTAGCTACTCCAAACAAATATAATTATATCCCATATTCATATCATGTAGATGTGATCATTTAAAAGAGTGGCAGTGGCTTTCATCTATTTGACTTGTGTGTTACCTGTTTTGCTGCTTTTAGGGATTGCCACGCCAAAACTTTGGGAATGACTCATGGATTTTCATTCTTATGGTAAGGTCTCAATTTTTTGTCAAGTATATACAAGTTTCTGTCAACATTGTGAATAAAATGTCTTCCATCTTTTCTATTGCAGTACACCCTTTGCATTGTGACAGGTGTGGGGTTTGACTTCCAGGAGGTTAGTTGATTTAAAAAAAAAAAATGTACAAGAAAATCTCACTTTTACATGTTGTCTGTGTGTACACTCTTCGTCATGAAGAAAATAGATACATCATTATCTAAAGATTCTCCTCATCACTGTCACGCATCTTTCAGATGGACATGCCTTTAATTCGAAAGTGGTGGTGTCTTCTTCTGATGGAGCGCTTCAAAATAGAAGGGTATGACACCACTAAACAATATATGTATATTAATTTCTGTACAAACAGACTGGAACTACCTATGCTTTAAACAGTTTTAAACCACACCTTTCAGTAAATTAGACATTTGTGTGTGTCACTTGTGCACCAAATGCCTTAGTTTTTGCCTATGCAATACTTTAGATTAATCTTCTTAATGTCTGAAAGGTATGGTCAGCGGTTTGCCTTCTGGACTGATGAGGCCAGAAGCTTGGTCCAAGGAACTCTTCAGCCTGTCTACCGAGTGCCAAGACAGAGTACTGTCTCTGAGAAGGTCCCAGTCCACATTGAGTCTGTGGATCACCGCACCACAGAAGAAAAGAGACTGGTGGACTTTATAGTAAAGTTACAGGGATCTGAGGAGCATTTGGTGGTACTATTGTATCTTTTAACTATTCTGCAAATTATTGTATCTTTATCTTAAAAGTATACATTTCTTATAAATAACTGTTTTTGTACCATGGTTTGTCCATAAGGGTGTACTCAACGGGAAGCCCTCTAAGTGGTTACATAAGGTAACCTCTTTGCCTGTCTACCTCGACAGTGAGGAACAGCAGGACATCCTGTTTTCATATCTGAGAGGAGTGCTGGGTAGGACTCCAACACAATTGAGCTTCACAGATGAAGTGCAGTTCATCTGTGATGTTCTTTTTCCGGAGGTATGCCAGTCCATGTAATGTTTTTGTTTGTGTCCTTAGACTTACAAAGCTACTGTATAAACTACATGCTGGTGCTACTCGTGTATGGCCCATGTTTAATAGCTTGCTGTTCAGTAGTGCTATAACAGTACATTTATATTAATGTTTTTCATAGGCCATCATATATGCCCTGGCTGCCCTCCAGAATTTGTCCTTGCAGGAGGCTGAGCAGGTCTTCATTTCTGGTCCAGATTATCATTTCAGGTCAGAGTACAATATGAATAATTGTTGCACAATACCCAGTGCACCATTTTGCTACTGATATTTCTGTTATCACAAAAATTATTGTTCTCTGATAACTATTTCAGTGAAGTGGAAGAATTTAATAGAAAGATTGACAAACAATTGAGGAAAGAAGGGAGATCATTCAGTTGGTGGGAATTGTTCTTATGTACTTGCACAATTGAAGTCTGTAATTAGATGTCAGTAACATGAATATTCTGTTTGACTCTCTCTCTTAAACTCCCAACAATGCATAAGTGTTAAATCATACATATATATATATATATATATATATATATATATACATATATATATATATATATATATATATATATATATATATATATATATATATATATATATATATATTCATTCTCCAGTTGAATATGTTAAACAAATGTTTCTTATTTATCTCTCTGTCTCTCTTTCTCTAGAGTTGAAGCCTACAGCCAGATGGGAAAGGGGTTTCTGTTTTAGTGCTGTTAAAAAAAAAAATATATATATATATATATATATACTTGAATCATTTTTGTGTCTTGTCTTGTCTCTCACAACAACCTTTAAAATATCTGCTGTAATTTAGACTCCATACGCTGATTCCAACTTTAACTTAAATAATAATAATAATAATTGTTATATTTATATAAAAATATGAAATCCTGAAATTGGCTGCCACTCTGGATGTGACGCCTGATATTGATGCTAAAATATGCCAGGTTTCCATAGTAACCCAAATGCTGCTTGAGACATTATGCACACTGACTTAGTTCTGTAAAAATGAATGTCTTCTGTGGAGAAGTTTAAAGAAAGTAAACTGTGTGATTTACTGTAATAATGTCAGTCACTTCAGTTCATAAGTTTGGTTTGTTTAAATAGTTCACATTTTTTTTTTTTTTTACAATAAGCCTACAGGGAACGGAGTAACTCATCCCTCCTGAATAGTTTCTACCTCAGTTTGTATGGTATGGTGAGTTAGCTCAGGATTGAGATGTGGAAAGGACAAATAAGGTATTTGATACCTAGAAGAGATGTTTGTATTTTGTTTAATCAAAAGGTTGTATGCCCTTGTAGATACACTGAAACAAAGTTTAAGGTCCAATCACTGAGGCATTGTGTTCTTGAAACCAAATGTTTCTTTAGAAGTTTTAGCTAATTTGAAGTGCTCTGTCAAGAGGATTATTTGTGATGTGTACATTTTCAAAATGTGCTTGTGCTTTTTTAGACCAAACTAAAACAAAGGAAACAATCTGAAGTTGTTGTTATTTTTTATTATGTTTTATTTATTATGTTTATTAAGTTATTATGCCATGATTTTACCAGTCCGGCCCATTTGGAAATAGATTTTCCCCCATGTGACCCCTGAGCTAAAATTAGTTTGACACCCCTGGTTTACAGTCTTTCATTGAGAGAGGCTTTTATGGAGGCTTGTCTTTCACAGGCCGTGCACGTGGCGCTGTGCACACAGACTTGGACAGTTAAAGCAGAGTTTAAGCACAATGTGTTTTATATTGTCTCATAAAACAGTTAAGTTTAGAAGAGACAATAATTTTACTCCCTCTAGAAATCCCAAAATAACATCCTATTTCTACCCATCTTAGAATAATCGGCCCCTGGAGAAACATACAACCAGAGAAATTAAGAAATACAAATTTAGGTAAACAATTATGATTTTCTAAAATGCAGTAACAATACACTGTACTTTAATTAATTTCAAATTTCTTTTTGAATGGAAATAATTACAGATAGAAGAAATATAAGACCCATTCCCTTCAGTATATGGGTATTGCAGGCCATGTTCACATTTTCGGGATTTTATTTGTACAGTAAGTGTCCATGGTATTGGTTAAATACCTTAGATTTGAATTATAGAAGCTGAATAATGTATTTTTGTCAAAAGCTTCTCTTGTAACTGTATAATATTTGTCTGTGACTCTAATAACAAGGAATTATTGTAAAATCTAGTGAAGAAAGCTGCTTTAAATACATTTAAACAAGAAATTGTTCATTTTGTTGATGTTTTTGTATAGAAGCTGGACAATATAGTACAACTATTTCTTTAGAATTACACAGCACAGCTAAAGGACACAATAACTGAATAAATAATTTGTTCATTTTTAAACAGTTCAAAGTTATTGTGTTAAAAAGGGACTTGTAGTGCTTGCCAATCATTATTGTATTATATGTTACAATAGTTTACAACTGTATTGTAAAAATAAAAACAAAAAAATATCTTAACTTTGGCAAAAGATTATAAATAGTAAAGGATTTCAACTTATTTAACATTTACTGACAATTAATGTAATAATACAATTAAATTAAATCCATATATTTTACATGGACTCTGAACTGATTTCATTGGCTCAGAGGGTGCTATGTGACCTAAACATTCCGGACTGTGACATTATGTGGGTTGCTATGGGTTTTGTTCTTGGCTCTATGACATCATTAGGTTGTGCTGCAGACTTTGTGAGGAAAAGTCCAGGCACACTTCATTTGGAGACTTTTTGACGAAGAGTTTGCATCGTGTCCAGACTGCTCCTGAATGTTTTGATCTGCCGCAAGCCTTTTGAGAGGTTTACTGACCAGATTGTACTGCATTTCATTTCAATTTTACCTGATCCCACTGGAGATTTTGAAAACAATTTAGCAGATTGCTGTATTTGCCGCCTGTTTGTCTTTGCAGTTTTACTGCTGGAGAAATCAACATTGTATCCTGTTTTCATTCAACAATTTATCCATTTGTGATGACGTGCAGCTTTTGACAAATTTTATTGCAAGTTTGCATCAGCACTGGTGAGTATTTATCAGGTTACCTTTATGTGTTGATCTAATGTGACCAAAATGCAGTCATTGTTCATGGTTAACAACTCCTGTTTGGACTCACACTTTTAGGGACTATTAGGATGAAGGCTAACTCTAGGCTTGCCCCAGTGCACCCTCTATCCTCCAAATTGTTTTAGCGAAATGGTTTCCTTCTGTTTAGTTAGCATGAAAAAGCAACCGGTAACAAATGACAGGTTAAACATTGTAGACCGATGCAAGTACCACAGACTTTAGGTTAAAATCCAAGACCAAGGCCTAAGGACCACATGTTTTAGGGAACATAATAGATTTAACTTGGTCTCTTTTGGTTAGACTAGGTAACATTTGTTGAGATCCCAGGGTTTAAGTCAAGTTAAGTTTTTTCCTTGATCCTCTCTTTAGAAATGTCAAAATGGTGTTCAGCTGCTATTTTCATAAGCTTTTATTTTTTATTCTATTCTATTATTTATACTTTTTAGAAGTAGATGGTTTGGCTTTGGTTTGGTTTTGAACATATATGAGAATCTTTTAGCTATCCCAGTGTTGTTTCATGTCTATGATGTCCAGCTGTTTCAAAGCTTTAACAAAGGTTTACGTACAACCTCCATGTAACAAAACCAGGAAATACGTTTGAGGACTTCCTTTTTGTAGTAAAGGTAATTAGTATTTTTTTTAATTAGCTTTGTCCAGTTTGTTGCTGGCCCCATTCAGATGTTATTTCTAAATATTGACTACTTCTACTATTTTCCACTCATTGTAAATTGAATTAGGTCCAACCTGTTCAAACAGTAGATCTCTATTATAGTCATGGCTTTTTTTTTTAAAAACACTACAAGACCAAACCATAAAGGAGTCTTAGTAGGAGACTTAGGAGACTTCCTCTTTGTGCAGTGAAGGCTATCGGTCTAATATCTGTTTGTATTGTATCTATAATTGTTATTATTGTACGTATCTTACCTTTTATGTCATTGCCATCATTGTTTAATTATTGTAAAGGCAGAGTAGTTATTATACGCATATAGAAAGTCCTTAAACCTGCTTTGGTTTAATCATGTGCGTAAAGAGTCAACGCCAGAAACAGATTCAGGGACTATCCCCTTTGCAGAGCAAAGATCACATTGATCTTGTTCACTGTATTTCTGGTGTTGAGTACATTTTAGGTAAAGTTATGGACAGTGGGGGCTAAAGGAGTTGCTAAACTGGCTTTCCAGTGTGATCCCGTGGCATTTGCATATTTAGCTACAATCTTTATAATTGTTATATTTATATAGCGCCTTTCCAGAGCTCAAGGATGCTTTACATATCAATTATTCATTCACTCCACAGTCACACACTGGTGGTAGTAAGCTACATCTGTAGCCACAGCTGCCCTGGGGCAGACTGAAGCAGCCATTCCGCGCCTACAGACTCTCCGACCAACACCTTCAACATTCTTACACATTCATATGAGGCAAGGTGGGTTAAGTGTCTTGCCCAAGGACACAACGACAGTATGAACTGTGGGTAGAGCGGGAATCGAACCTACTACCTTCCGGTTGAAGGACGGCCACTCTACCACTGAGCTACTGCCGCCCCTCAATCTTTGAACACTTGGAGTCCACATGACTCAGGTTTAGACAATGCCAGAAAGCACTTACACCACAAATATGGAAACGTTGAGCCTGACAGACTGTGGTCTTACTATAGTGTTGGCAAATAGGAGTTAGTCCTTGTGTCAGTTGGTAGAAAAGATAAATAATTGACGTTTATAATGAGACCTTAAGGAAAAGAGTGGTGTGTGGCTAGGCAGTAGCGAGGCCAATGTTCAAGGCCCATGTTTTCGATGTGGTAAAACAGCAAATTTGCATTCACTTGTAGGTTCCATTCACATGGGCTGCTGTCTGTTAGGACAAAAAAAGGCATTTCATCTTAAAGGAGTCCGCCGGATTAATTAACATCCCGTTACTAATGGTTAAGCTTAAAATATGCACTTAAAACATCACAAGGACAAGATACTCTACACCAAAGACTACATGAATTCCTTCAGAACTACCACAATACTGCACACAACCACAAAGGAATAACCCCATAGGTTTGGTCTGGTGTTTTTGAAATAGTCTACCCTCAGCCCTAAGTTAACATGTTCAAACCCATACTTCAAGAAGGAAAGATATGTTATGTATTTTGGTCTAGTGACTCACCGTAAAGAAATGATGTATAATCTTCAGCCATAAACCAGAGCAACATTTACGCATGTTAATAAAACCGAGCAACATTTACACTTGTTTATTAAACAGAGCAACATTTACGCACGTTCATAAACCAGATCAACATTTACGCTTGTTCATAAACCAGAGCAACATTTACACACGTTCATAAAACAGAACAACATTCTGACACGTTCATAAACCAATACAACATTAACGCACGTTTATAAACCAAAACAAAATTTACGCACGTTCATAAAACAGAGCAACATTTACGCACGTTCACAAACCAAAACAACATTTACACACGTTCAAAAACCAAAACAACATTTACGCACGTTCATAAAAGCGAGCAACATTTTCGCACGTTCATAAAACAGAGCAACATTTTGACACATTCATAAACCTAAACAACATTTACGCACGTTCATAAAAAAAGCAACATTTACGCAAGTTCATAAAACATAGCAACATTTACGCACGTTCATAAAACATAGCAACATTTACGCACGTTCATAAACCAGATCAACATTTACGCACGTTCATAAAACAGATCAACTTTTACGTGTGTTCATAAACCAGAGCAACAATTACACACGTTCATAAACCAAAACAACATTTAAGCACGTTCTTAAAACAGAGCAACATTCAGACATGTTCATAAAAACGATTACGCATTCATAAAACCAAACAACATTTACGCACGTTCATAAAACCGAACAACATTTACGCACGTTCATTAACCAAAACAACATTTAAGCACGTTCTTAAAACAGAGCAACATTCAGACATGTTCATAAAAACGATTCATAAAACCAAACAACATTTACGCACGTTCATAAAACCGAACAACATTTACGCACGTTCATTAACCAAAGCAACATTTACACACTTTCATAAACCAGATCAACATTTACGCACATTCATAAACCAAAACAACATTTAAGCACATTCATAAAACAGTATTATTCAGACACGTTCATAAACCAAAACAACATTTACGCACGTTCATAAACCAGAGCAACATTTACGCACGTTCATAAACCAAAACAACATTTACGCACGTTCATAAAACAGAGCAACATTCTGAAACGTTCATAAACCAAAACAATATTTATGCACGGTCATAAACCATAAACGTTCAAAAAACTGAGCAACATTTACGCACGTTTATGAAAAATAGCAACATTTACACACGTTCATAAACCAGAGCAAGGATTATAATCCAAAACAACATTTACGCACATTCATAAAACAAAGCAACATTTACGCAAGTTTATAAACCAAAACAAAATGTACGCACGTTCATAAACGAAAACAACATTTACGCACATTCATAAACAAAACAACATTTACGCACGTTCATAAAACCAAAACAACATTTACACACGTTCATAAAACAGAGCAACATTTACGCACGTTCATAAAAACGAGCAACATAACGCATGTTCATAAACCAAAACAACATTTACGCACGTTCATTAAACAGAGAAACATTTACACACATTCATAAACCAAAAAAACATTTACGCACGTTCATAAAACAGAGCAACATTATAAAACGTTCATAAACCAAAACAACATTTACGCACGTTCATAAAAAAAGCAACATTTACGCACGTTTATAAAACATAGCAACATTTACGCACGTTCATAAAACAGATCAACTTTTACGCATGTTCATAAACCAAAACAACATTTAAGCACGTTCATAAAACAGAGCAACATTCAGACATGTTCATTAACAAAAACAACGATTACGCGCGTTCATAAAACCGAACAACATTTACGCACGTTCATAAACCAAAAGAACATTTTTGCACATTCATAAAACATAGCAACATTTACGTACGTTAATAAATCAAAATAACATTTTCGCACACTCATAAACCAAAACAACATTTACGCACATTCATAAACCAGAGCAACATTTGTGCACGTTCATTAAACAGAGCAACATTCAGACACGTTCATAAACCAAAACAACATTTACGTGTGTTCATAAACCAGAGAAACATTTACGGAGGTTAACAAAACAGAGCAACATTTACGCACGTTCATAAACCAAAACAACATTTACGCACATTGATAAACCAGAGCAACATTTATGCACGTTCATTAAACAGAGCAACATTCGGACACGTTCATAAACCAAAACAACATTTACGTGTGTTCATAAACCAGAGCAACATTTACGCAAGTTCATAAAACATAGCAACATTTACGCACGTTCATAAAACATAGCAACATTTACGCACGTTCATAAACCAAAACAACATTTACGCACGTTCATAAACCAAAACAACATTTACGTGCGTTCATAAACCAGAGCAACATTTACACACGTTCATAAACCAAAACAACATTTACACACGTTCTTAAAACAGAGCAACATTCAGACATTTACGCGCTCATAAAACCAAACAACATTTACGCACGTTCATAAAACCGAACAACATTTACGCACGTTCATTAACCAAAGCAACATTTACACACATTCATAAACCAGATCAACATTTACGCACATTCATAAACCAAAACAACATTTAAGCACATTCATAAAACAGTATTATTCAGACACGTTCATAAACCAAAACAACATTTACGCACGTTCATAAACCAGAGCAACATTTACGCACGTTCATAAACCAAAACAACATTTACGCACGTTCATAAAACAGAGCAACATTCTGAAACGTTCATAAACCAAAACAATATTTATGCACGGTCATAAACCAGAGCAACATTTACACACATTCATAAAACAAAGCAACATTTACGTACGTTCATAAACCAAAACAACATTTACGCACGTTCATAAAACAGAGCAACATTTACGCAAGTTTATAAACCAAAACAAAATGTACGCACGTTCATAAACGAAAACAACATTTACGCACATTCATAAACAAAACAACATTTACGCACGTTCATAAAACCAAAACAACATTTACACACGTTCATAAAACAGAGCAACATTTACGCACGTTCATAAAAACGAGCAACATAACGCATGTTCATAAACCAAAACAACATTTACGCACGTTCATTAAACAGAGAAACATTTACACACATTCATAAACCAAAAAAACATTTTCGCACGTTCATAAAACAGAGCAACATTATAAAACGTTCATAAACCAAAACAACATTTACGCACGTTCATAAAAAAAGCAACATTTACGCACGTTTATAAACCAAAACAACATTTACGCACGTTCATAAACTAAAAAGAACATTTACGCATATTCATAAACCAGAGCAACATTTATGCACTTTAATTAAACAGATTAACATTACGCACGTTCATAAACCAAAACATTTACACACGTTCATAGACCAGAGCAACATTTACACACGTTCATAAACCAGAGCAAAATTCACGCACGTTCATTAACTAAAACAAAATTTACGCATGTTCATAAAATATAGCAACATTTACGTACGTTCATAAACCAAAACAACATTTACGCACGTTCATAAAAACGAGCAACATTACGCACGTTCATAAACCAAAACAACATTACGCACATTCATAAACCAAAACATTTACGCACGTTCGTAAAAACGAGCAACATTTACGCACGTTCATGAAACATAGCAACATTTACACACGTTCATAAACCAGAGCAACATTTAAGCACGTTCATAAACCAGAGCAAAATTCATGCATGTTCATAAACCAAAACAACATTTATGCACGTTCATAAAAACAATCAACATTACGCACGTTTATAAACGAAAACAACATTTACGCACGTTCATAAAACAGAGCAACATTTACGCACATTCATAAACCAAAACAAAATTTATGCACGTTAATAAAACAGAGCAACATTATAAAACGTTCATAAATCAAAACAACATTTACGCACGTTCATGAACCAGAGCAACATTTACGCACGTTCATGAACCAGAGCAACATTCACGCACGTTCATAAACCAAAAATAAATTTACGCACGTTCATAAAACATAGCAACATTTACGCACGTTCTCAAACCAGAGCAAGATTTATGCCTGTTCATCAACCAAAACAACATTTACACACAATCATAAAACTGAGCAACATTTACGCACAATCATAAAACCGAGCAACATTTACCCACGTTCATAAAACCGAGCAAAATTTATTCACAATCATAAAACATAGCAACATTTACGCACGTTAATAAAACAAAACAACATTTACGCACGTTCATAAACCAAAACAACATTTACACACAATTATAAAGCTGAGCAACATTTACGCACGTAAATAAAACATAGCAACATTTACGCACATTCATAAACCAAAACAACATTTATGCACAATCATAAAACCGAGCAAGATTTACGCACGTTCATGAAACATAGCAACATTTACACGCAATAGTAAAGCCGAGCAACATTTACGCACTTTAATAAACCAGAGCAACATTTACGCACGTTCATAAACCAAAACATTTACGCACATTCATAAACCAGAGCAACATTAACGCATGTTCATAAAACATAGCAACATTTCCGCACGTTCATAAACCAAAACATTTACGCACATTCATAAAACCGAGTAACATTTACGCACGTTCATAAAACAGAGCAACATTTACGCACGTTCATAAACCAAAACATTTACGCATGTTCATAAAACATAGCAACATTTACGCACGTTCATAAACCAGAGCAACATTTATGCATGTTCATAAAACCGAGCAACATTTTCGCACGGTCATAAACCAAAACAACATTTACGTGCGTTCATAAACCAGAGCAACATTTACGCACGTTCATAAACCAAAACATTTACGCACATTCATAAACCAGAGCAACATTAACGCATGTTCATAAAACATAGCAACATTTACGCACGTTCATAAACCAGAGCAACATTTACGTACATTCATAAACCAAAATAACATTTACGCACGTTCATAAAGCATAGCAACATTTACGCACGTTCATTAAATAGAGCAACATTTCCGCACGTTCATAAACCAAAACATTTACGCATGTTCATAAAACATAGCAACATTTACGCACGTTTATAAACCAGAGCAACATTTATGCACATTCATAAAACATAGGAACATTTTTGCACGGTCATAAACCAAAACAACATTTTTGTGCGTTCATAAACCAGACCAACATTTACGCACATTCATAAAACATAGGAACATTTACGCACGTTCATAAACCAAAACAACATTTACGCACGTTCATAAACCAAAACAACATTTACGCACGTTCATAAAATTGAGTAACATTTACACACGTTAATAAAAGATAGCAACATTTACGCACATTCATAAAACCGAGCAACATTTACGCACGATTATAAACCAGAGCAACATTTACGCACCTTCATAAAACTAAGCAACATTTACGCATGTTCATAAAACGGCGCAACATTTACGCACGTTCATAAAACCGAGGAACATTTACACACGTTTAACATTTACGCACGTTCATAAACCAAAACATTTACACACGTTCATAAACCAAAACAACATTTACACACCTTCATAAAACAGAGGAATATTTACGCTTGTT
Source organism: Perccottus glenii (assembly GCA_024416835.2). NCBI lineage: Eukaryota > Metazoa > Chordata > Actinopteri > Gobiiformes > Odontobutidae > Perccottus > Perccottus glenii. Next base: position 22,908,987 of record CM044552.2, on the reverse strand, counting down.
CATAAAACTAAACAACATTTATGCACGTTCATAAAACAAAGCAACATTTACGCACGTTCATAAACCAGACCAACATTTACGCATGTTCATAAAACTGAGCAACATTTAAGCACGTTCATAAAACATAGCAACATTTACACACGTTAATAAACCAAAACATTTACGCACATTCATAAAACCGAGCAACATTTACGCACGTTTTTAAACCAGAGCAACATTTATGCATGGTCATAAACCAAAACAACATTTACGCACCTTCATAAAACCGAGCAACATTTACGAACGTTTATAAACTGGAGCAACATTTATGCACTTTCATAAACCAGAGCAACATTTACGCATGTTCATAAAACATAGCAACATTTACGCACGTTTATAAACCAGAGCAACATTTACGCACATTCATAAACCAAAACAACATTTATGCACGTTCATAAACCCGAGCAACATTTACGCACGTACATAAAACATAGCAACATTTACGCACGTTCATAAAACCGAGCTAAATTTACGCACAATCATAAAACTGAGCAACATTTACGCACGTTCATAAACCAAAACAAAATTTACGCACGTCCATAAACCAAAAGAACATTTACGCACATTCATAAACCAAAAGAACATTTACGCGCGTTTATAAAACCAAAACAACATTTACGCACGTTCATAAACTAAAACAACATTTACGCACGTTCATAAAGCATAGCAACATTTACGCACGTTCATAAAACAGAGCAACATTTCCGTACGTTCATAAACCAAAACATTTACGCACATTCATAAAACCGAGTAACATTTACGCACGTTCATAAAACAGAGCAACATTTACGCACGTTCATAAACCAAAACATTTACGCATGTTCATAAAACATAGCAACATTTACGCACGTTCATAAACCAGAGCAACATTTATGCATGTTCATAAAACCGAGCAACATTTTCGCACGGTCATAAACCAAAACAACATTTACGTACGTTCATAAACCAGAGCAACATTTACGCACGTTCATAAAACATAAGAACATTTACGCACGTTCATAAACCAAAACAACATTTACGCACGTTCATAAATTAAAAGAACATTTACGCACGTTCATAAAAAAGAGCAACATTTACGTACATTCATAAACCAAAATAACATTTACGCACGTTCATAAAACAAAGAAACATTTACGCACGTTCATAAACCAAAACATTTACTTACATTCATAAAACCGAGTAACATTTACGCATGTTCATAAAACAGAGCAACATTTACGCACGTTCATAAACCAAAACAATTACGCATGTTCATAAAACATAGCAACATTTACGCACGTTCATAAACCAGAGCAACATTTATGCACGTTCATTAAACTGAGCAACATTTTCGCATGGTCATAAACCAAAACAACATTTACTTGCGTTTATAAACCAGAGCAACATTTACGCACGTTCATAAAACATAGGAACATTTACGCACGTTCATAAACCAAAACAACAATTACGTGCTTTCATAAACCAGAGCAACATTTACGCACGTTCATAAACCAAAACAAAATTTACGCATGTCCATAAACCAAAAGAACATTTACGCACATTCATAAACCAAAAGAACATTTACGCGCGTATATAAAACCAAAACAACATTTACGCACGTTCATAAACTAAAACAACATTTACGCACGTTCATAAAGCATAGCAACATTTACGCACGTTCATAAAACAGAGCAACATTTCCGCACGTTCATAAACCAAAACATTTATGCACATTCATAAAACCGAGTAACATTTACGCACGTTCATAAAACAGAGCAACATTTACGCACGTTCATAAACCAAAACATTTACGCATGTTCATAAAACATAGCAACATTTACGCACGTTCATAAACCAGAGCAACATTTATGCATGTTCATAAAACCGAGCAACATTTTCGCACGGTCATAAACCAAAACAACATTTACGTGCGTTCATAAACCAAAATAACATTTACGCACGTTCATAAAGCATAGCAACATTTACGCACGTTCATAAAATAGAGCAACATTTCCGCACGTTCATAAACCAAAACATTTACGCATGTTCATAAAACATAGCAACATTTACGCACGTTTATAAACCAGAGCAACATTTATGCACATTCATAAAACATAGGAACATTTTTGCACGGTCATAAACCAAAACAACATTTTTGTGCGTTCATAAACCAGACCAACATTTACGCACATTCATAAAACATAGGAACATTTACGCACGTTCATAAACCAAAACAACATTTACGCACGTTCATAAACCAAAACAACATTTACGCACGTTCATAAAAATGAGCAACATTTACGCACATTCATAAAACCGAGCAACATTTACGCACGATTATAAACCAGAGCAACATTTACGCACCTTCATAAAACTAAGCAACATTTACGCATGTTCATAAAACGGCGCAACATTTATGCACGCTTCATAAAACCGAGAACATTTACGCACGTTTAACATAAACGTTCATAAACCAAAACATTTACACGTTCATAAACCAAAACAACATTTACACACCTTCATAAAACAGAGGAATATTTACGCTTGTTCATTAAACTAAACAACATTTATGCACGTTCATAAAACAAAGCAACATTTACGCACGTTCATAAACCAGACCAACATTTACGCATGTGCATAAAACTGAGCAACATTTAACGCGCGTTCATAAAACATAGCAACATTTACACACGTTAATAAACCAAAACATTTACGCACATTCATAAAACCGAGCAACATTTACGCACGTTTTTAAACCAGAGCAACATTTATGCATGGTCATAAACCAAAACAACATTTACGCACCTTCATAAAACCGAGCAACATTCACGAACGTTTATAAACTGGAGCAACATTTATGCACTTTCATAAACCAGAGCAACATTTACGCATGTTCATAAAACATAGCAACATTTACGCACGTTTATAAACCAGAGCAACATTTACGCACATTCATAAACCAAAACAACATTTACGCACGTTCATAAACCCGAGCAACATTTAAGTACAATAATAAAACCGAGCAACATTTACCTACGTTCATAAAACCGAGCAACATTTACGCACAATCATAAAACTGAGCAACATTTACGCACGTTCATAAACCAAAACAAAATTTACGCATGTCCATAAACCAAAAGAACATTTACGCACATTCATAAACCAAAAGAACATTTACGCGCGTTTATAAAACCAAAACAACATTTACGCACGTTCATAAACTAAAACAACATTTACGCACGTTCATAAAGCATAGCAACATTTACGCACGTTCATAAAACAGAGCAACATTTCCGCACGTTCATAAACCAAAACATTTATGCACATTCATAAAACCAAAACAACATTTACGCACGTTCATAAAACAGAGCAACATTTACGCACGTTCATAAACCAAAACAACATTAACGCATGTTCATAAAACATAGCAACATTTACGCACGTTCATAAACCAGAGCAACATTTATGCATGTTCATAAAACCGAGCAACATTTTCGCACGGTCATAAACCAAAACAACATTTACGTGCGTTCATAAACCAGAGCAACATTTACGCACGTTCATAAAACATAAGAACATTTACACACGTTCATAAACCAAAACAACATTTACGCACGTTCATAAATTAAAAGAACATTTACGCACGTTCATAAAAAAGAGCAACATTTACGTACATTCATAAACCAAAATAACATTTACGCACGTTCATAAAACAAAGAAACATTTACGCACGTTCATAAACCAAAACATTTACTTACATTCATAAAACCGAGTAACATTTACGCATGTTCATAAAACAGAGCAACATTTACGCACGTTCATAAACCAAAACAACATTTACGCATGTTCATAAAACATAGCAACATTTACGCACGTTCATAAACCAGAGCAACATTTATGCATGTTCATTAAACTGAGCAACATTTTCGCACGGTCATAAACCAAAACATTTACTTGCGTTTATAAACCAGAGCAACATTTACGCACGTTCATAAAACATAGGAACATTTACGCACGTTCATAAACCAAAACAACAATTACGTGCTTTCATAAACCAGAGCAACATTTACGCACGTTCATAAAACATAGGAACATTTACGCATGTTCATAAAACATAGCAACATTTACGCACGTTCATCAACCAGAGCAACATTTATGCACGTTCATAAAACAGAGCAACATTTTCGGACGGTCATAAACCAAAACAACATTTACCTGCGTTCATAAACCAGAGCAACATTTACGCACGTTCATAAACCAAAAGAACATTTACGCACATTCATAAAAAAGAGCAACATTTATGTACATTCATAAACCAAAATAACATTTCCGCACGTTCATAAAACATAGCAACATTTACGCACGTTCATAAAACAGAGCAACATTTCCGCACGTTTATAAACCAGAGCAACTTATACTTTTGTTCATAATTCAAAGAAACATTTACGTACGTTCATAAAACAGAGCATTATTTACGCACGTTCATAAAACAGAGCAACATTTACGCACGTTTATAAACCAAAACATTTACGCATGTTCATAAAACATAGCAACATTTACGCACGTTCATAAACCAGAGCAACATTTATGCACGTTCATAAAACCGAGCAACATTTTCGCATGGTCATAAACCAAAACAACATTTACGTGCGTTCATAAACCAGAGCATTATTTACGCACGTTTATAAACCAGAGCAACATTTACGCAAGTTCATAAACCAGAGCAACATTTATGCACGTTCATAAACCAAAACAACATTTACGTACCTTCATAAAACCAAGCAACATTTACGCATGTTCATAAAACGGCGCAACATTTACGCACGTTTATAAACCAAAACATTTACGCATGTTCATAAAACATAGCAACATTTACGCACGTTCATAAAACCGAGCAACATTTTCGCATGGTCATAAACCAAAACAACATTTACGTGCGTTCATAAACCAGAGCATTATTTACGCACGTTCATAAAACATAGGAACATTTACGCATGTTTATAAAATATAGCAACATTTTCGCACGGTCATAAACCAAAACAACATTTACGTGCGTTCATAAACCAGAGCAACATTTACGCACGTTAATAAAACATAGGAACATTTACGCACGTTCATAAACCAAAACAACATTTGCGCACGTTCATAAACCAAAACAACATTTACGCACGTTTATAAACCAAAACAACATTTATGCACATTCATAAACCAAAACAACATTTACGCACGTTTATAAACCAAAACAACATTTATGCACATTCATAAAACCGATATGTTCATAAAATGGCGCAACATTTACGCACGTTCATTAAATCGAGCAACATTTTCGCATGGTCATAAACCAAAACAACATTTACGTGCGTTCATAAACCAGAGCAACATTTACGCACGTTCATAAAACATAGGAACATTAACGCACGTTCATAAAGCAAAACAACATTTTCGCACGGTCATAAACCAAAACAACATTTACGTGCGTTCATAAACCAGAGCAACATTTACGCACGTTTATAAACCAGAGCAACATTTTCGCATGGTTATAAACCAGAGTAACATTTACGCACTTTCATAAACCAGAGCAATATTTACGCATGTTCATAAAACATAGCAACATTTACGCACGTTCATAAACCAGAGCAACATTTACGCACGTTCATAAACCAAAACAACATTTACAGACGTTCATAAAACAGAGCAACATTTACCCACGTTCATAAAACATAGAAACATTTACGCACGTTCATAAACCAAAACATCAGATGATCTTGGTGGAATTTACTGGTAATCTTTAAGTGAAACTACAACAATAAAGCAGATACAGAAAGTGTACATCACTATACTCTGTTAAATAATGATAGGTAGTCCAAACGAAGTTTCTCCTACTAACCAAAACCCTGCCGCTCTTATTGCACCTTTTGTGAAATGTCTCCCTTGATGTCTCACAGTCTCATGGTAGTGGCGTATAAGGTGTGTTCCCAAGTGGTGTCGAGCAGGAATGATGAAGGGATGAGTGATGTCAATTATATATATCTGCCTATTTCGGATTGTATGATTCGGCCTCCAACTCTTAAAAGTCCATCACCGTCTAGAATTGGGTGAAGCTTCCAAAGGCTACTTGAGGGGGGAATCTTTGTATCCTCTTGAATACATTCGATTTCCTTTTTGTAGTACTCACTAGGCACACTCTTTATGATGAAAAGCTCTTTGCTTTCGTCAGCTCTTCTTCTGTAAGTCGACAAAGGTGCCAGTTGCGACAGCTGCATGCTTGGTTGGAATGACTGAAGAACGAGTGATGTGGATCAAGCAGGCTATTGATCTGTTGAGGGTGCTGTACTTTCTGTTGAGGGTGCTGTACTTTCAAAACGTGTTGGATTTATTTTCAGTTTTGTGACGTGTTTCAGATTGGTTGTCACCATTGGACTCTGTATCGAGAGCAGGGTCCATAAGCTCAAACATGTCTGGAGATGGTAACTGCACTGAAGGTTTGAGGAGAAAAGCTGACCCCCCAAACCATGTTGTGCTGCTTAGTTGTGTTGCTGCTACAGAACGAGACCCGTGGTCAGCTGGGTTGAGTTCAAATGGAACAAATGGAACGTACTTCCACTGCTTGGTACATGTTGACTGGAGGATGCGCTGGACTCTGTTATGCACGTACACATAAAGTCTTCATGACTGGTTTTATATGTAGCCTAATACAACTTTGCTGTCAGAGTAATACTCAATGTTGTTAAATGTAGTATCCATTTCTGCAACTATCAGCTCTGCAACTTCAACTGCAAGCACAGCGGCGCATAACTCTAGTCTTGGCAAAGTTGGCTCCGCTGGCTTTCCAAACGCAAAGCCGACTTCTATGTTTTCTACTGTAGATACTCTGATGTAGGCGACAGCAGCGATAGCTTTTACAGATGCATCGGTCTCTCTTTTGAGCATAAGTTGTAGAGAGTGAGGTATATGGATGTGGTGATCTGCCCTGAATTGTGATTGGAGCGAGGAACTCGAGGGGGTCATAGAGACTGTTGACGGTAGAGAGGACGCCTCTTCGCGTGAAAGGCCTTTCGTTGTTTGTTTCCGTTTGCTGCTATATGTTTTTGTTAGTTCCTGTCTTTGTTATCTCATTTGGTTTTCATTTTTGTCCTAGTTTGTCAAATACTGTTTGGTTGGTTGTAGTTTGTCTTATTTGCTTCATTTTTGTTTACCGTGTTGTGTTTATTGTTGTTGTGTTGTAATTGGGTTTGCCCTGTGGTTAACTTGTTTTTATATAATAATAATAATTATTATAGGAATCGAACCGCCTACCTTCCGGTTGAAAGACGACTGCTCTACCACTGAGTCACTGTGGTAGAGCCTTTATATTTTCTAGTGATGGGTGGTGCTGGCGACATGACTTGTGACTGACTGAGAGCAGTGCAGTTTCGGTGGAATGTTTACTCTTGACTTGACTCAGACTGATTCTGGTCCAGCAGGTTGTTCCGTGTGAGAAAGGATGAGAGCTGAGTAAACACAACTCGCTCCAGGGCTTTGAGAATAAAGGGAAGGAGGGAAACCGGTCTGTAGTTTTCTAGCAGTGTACGGTTAATAGTGGGTTTCTTCAGTAGTGGTTTGATGCGGGCCTCTTTGAAAGCTGTGGGGAATTACCCAGTGGTGAGAGATGAGTTGTTGATGTGGATAAGAGCAGGCGCGACAGATGAAGAGATGGCCTGAAGTAGATGTGTGGGGATGGGATCCAGAGGGCAGGTAGTAGTGTGGTTAGAACTAATGACCTTGGAAACATCTGCTTCAGTTAGAGGAGAAAAAGAAGGGAGCAAACGCATATCGGGGGTCTGAATGAGCTCGACAGGTGGTGGCACAGAGAACTGACTGCTGATGGCGGTCGATTTCTTGACACAAAATCATCAGCTGTTAAATCCAATGAAGGTGGGGGAGCAGGTGGACAAAGGAGGGCAGAAAAGGTTTCAAAGAGAGTGTGCGAGTCAGGTGAGTTGATTAACCTAGAATGGTAGTAGACAGTTTTTGCAGAGGTGACATCAATGAAGAAAGTAGAGAGGAGAGACTGGTAGATACAGAGGTTAGTAGGATCTTTTGACTTGCGCCATTTTCTCTCAGCTGACCGGAGTAGAACGTCGGATAAAAGGGGGGCAGACGAGGATGTACGGGCTGGTCTAGAGGTAAGAGGGTATAAGTTGTCCAAGCAGGATGTAAGCGTGGAGCAGAGAGTGTCGGTGGCCTGGTTTGTGTTTAAAAGAGAGAGCTCCTCAGAAGAGGGGATTGAACAGATTGTAGATTGTATAATAATTATGGATGTTATCCGCCCATTGGTCCCCTATTAGCTGAAATAGCCTCAAAGTCAGGGCAAAAAATGGCGATTACATCTGGACATTTCAGACTCTTCAGAGAATGTTACTAAAATGGGCAAAGGGAGTGTTGCATCGCAAGCCCGTGGGTGGGCATAATGAGCGCGTGCGTGTGTAATTACGCCCACTCCACTGTAGCCGAGGCTAAGGCAATTGCTAACACCAGGCTAACGCAAGTGGAGCTTCCCGCCCAAGCTACATTTTGTTTTTTTCACAGTGGAGTTTTCCGCACTTCTCTCGGCTTGCTCTCATTCGTCAATAGTAAGTGGACTTTATGACTTTGACTGCAATTATCAACTAATTTGAAATCAACTCTAATAGCTGTTAAAATGTTTTTATGCTAATTTTATTTTTAAAATTTTATTTATATTATAATTTTATTAATATTTACTTGCAAGTCCACTAAAGAAAGCAAAAACTTCAATCATATTAATACTTTATTTTTTCCCACTTCTGGCTTTTGTGCCTTTTTTTTGTATTTTCTAAATATAGTTAAAACATGTATTAAATGTACAGAAAGAACCTGTAGATTGTGCAATTAAAGCCAAAATACTATAAATACTTCTAAATTAAAATAAAATAATTTTAGATTCATGAACACGCTATGTTTCTCTCTATAATGTTATATAGTTAACATTTTACAAGCCTTTTAAATAATACATGTGGTACGTAGCTAAAATATAGCATGCTAATCTAACTTTTTCTATTGTAGTTTAAAATATGGGAAACGTCACTGTTCAAATTGCTCACTCCTAAGAGCCCACTGCCCAGACAAGTAAATGCAGTTACACATTACTTTGGAGACTATATTTTACTTAGTTACAGCCATAGACATAATATACGTAGACGCCTCATGACGTGCTGGAGCGTGATCCAGCGTCGCCGCCATATTGGGTGGGTCTCTCCACTCAACGCTAGCACCAGAGTCAATCGGAGTCAGCGGAGAGCGAGCAATTATGCCCGTATTTTGTGCAGCTCACGGTTGCAATAACCGACGCAGTATTGATACCAGATTGCTATAAGACGGGAGGGTTTTGTTGTGACTGAGTTGACAAAGCTCTGCAGTGAACACTTCAAGCCTGATGATTTTGACAGGACGAGTCAGATTGTCAGGCTTAGAGATGGTGCGACCCCATCTGTCTTCAACTTCCCATGTCATCTCCAAAGAGTAGGTGTATTTTACTCTACATGCTAACAGAGATGTCTATGATTCATATGTAAAACAAAAACGGTAAAACTGTTAGATATTTCTGCATGTATTAGTGATGTATTGTGTATTAAAATACACTGTGGGATACTAAAACCTTTTCAAGTGTTTTTAATGAAGTTGTTTTTAAGTATTATGTTTATTATATTTATACCTCTAGTGACAAGGAACAAACAAACTTCAAGGAAAGCTGAAGAGAGCCTAACAGTGGACCTTTCTCAGACTTTTCCTGAAAGTGAACCTCAGCCCAATGATGTGAGTATTTGTAGGCTATTTGATATGTCCCATACAGCTGTGAGCATCATGGCTGTGGTCATATCAAAATATCTCCCTTGCTTTCTGCAACTCTTTTCAGAAATACTCATGCACTTATATGTGAATGAGTATATGTTATAAATAAATAAATACACACGTGAACAAATACACACCTTCTTTCACTCACATTCTCTCATACACGCACCCTTTCTCTCTTTCCCATACTCATGATGCTGGCAGTGATATTACGGGTAAGAAATTAAGAATGTGTGCCTGCACATATGCACCAAACAACTGTGAGTGGTATGATATGAACATCACTGAAAATATTTTCATCCTTCTTTCTACTAGGACCACTCCTATGCATTGCCCAATTCTCCTACTCGTCTAAAGGCCAGACTCAGTGAAGCTTTGGCTAGAGTGGAGAGTCTAGAGCGGGAGAAGCAAAATGCAAAGACCGAGCGGAGAGCAAAGAAAACTGTAAAGAGTCTTCTGGAAGATATGAAGGAAAAGAACCTTATAAATGAGGAGTTGAATGAAAGGCTTGGCTTCCACTCTGGTAAAAATAAATTGATAATTCCACCTTGAATTGTATATTGTTGACACTCTTTGTCCGACTTTACAAAAGGTATTATTTCAAGGGAACTTTCTAACTAGTCTGTCTAACTAGTTTAACTGAATTTCAGATCTTCAGGTAGACCTCTTTTCAAAGCGGGGCCATGAATACACCAAAGTCCAGAGAGAGTTTGCCCTCACACTGCACCTCCATGGTCCGAAAGCCTACAGTTACCTGAGGGATTCTCTGCATCTTCCCCTGCCACATCCACATACATTGCAACGGTGTAGTACATGTTTTTTTATTACACTTTTTAATGTGTGTGTGTGTGTGTCTATGTGTGTGTCTGTGTGTGTGTGTGTGAGAGAGAAATAAATTCAAATGAACAATCAAACTTGTTTCTTTATTAAAATATAAAATTCATTCATTTATACATTTTCTGGCTTGCGGCCAAACTTATACCATCGCCTGGGGGGCGTATTCCAAAGCGCTCTTTGTTCGAAAATGGGCTTGGTTTGTGAATGAAAACGGGTTTTAATCTAAACTAGCTTTCCTAACTTATAATAAATTCTCCCTGACTCCACAATGTTACCTACGTTTTTATAACTCAAACCAGAGTATGTGAGCGGTGCGGAGTGGGAGCGGAGCGAGGAGCGGAGTTGTGTGATTTTGCCAGGTGCGAGGAGCGGATTTTTTAAATGTTGGAGCGTTGTGATTTTCTCCCGCTCCAAAACGCTCCACTATCGCTCAATTACCAATCACGAGCCAGGAGTCCCAGGACTAAACCACTGTCAGGAGACGGAGGGGGACTCAAAATGTTTCTAATCATATTTTGCATTTGTTTACGCAGCACTGGAGATTTAGCTTCGCTCGCTAATGTTCAACCAGCCAGCATTTTTTTCTGTTCATAGGCCTATTTCTCAATATTAATATAGGCTAAAAGTTGGCTAAAAGAGATCTTTATTTTTTTCATTTGGCAATTTGTTTAACTTCATATTTTAGTTTGTGATTTATTTTATTTAATGTAATGTTTTTCGTTTTCACTACATGCATCTTCTGATCAGACACTGGTTTTATTAAAAAAATAAAAAAAAATACCCTGGAGCGAAAACGGAGCGAGACGTATAAGGACGGAGTGGGGGAGGGAGCGAGGAGCGGAAAATTGTACACCCAGAGCGGAGCTTGAGCGGAGTCATTATGAAATACTTTGAGCGTGGAGCTCAAATTCTTCCCGCTCAGCTCCGCTCACATACTCTGACTCAAACACACAAAAACCTTTTGATAACTTGTAGAGTTTACACAGAAATCTAAATTAAACAAATTAACGTTATGAACAAATTATTCATTCATTTCATTACAACACACAACTGGAAACTGTAGGGACTGATAAGATAAGAGGAAGTCTTCTTGTTCTCTGTCAGGGAGCAACCCTGTAAGGGACACGTTAATACAATTATTTAAACATTTTCCCTTTAATTAAAACAAGAATGTCATTCGTCCATTTGGTCACTAGGTGGCAGTATGTGACCATCACAGCAGTCTCAAGGCTGGCTGAAACGCATTCCTTTTGGTGATAAAGTAAGCTTTGAATTTACGACTGTTTGACATCGGCGCCATGTTCTGGTTTACTTTCACCCATTTCTGCGTTTTTATGGCTTTTTGGGGCCTGTAAAAACAAAATGTCAATGATGTCTATTGACGGTCCCTGATTAACAACACTGACCATCTGATTTTGGTTCAGAAGGCAGGATTTTAATCAGATCTTCTTCAGTCTAATCAAACACTTTCTGAGGGTCTGTAAAAGGAGTTTTAAGCATAAATCATAATTCTGTGACATTCCATGAAGGTAACTCACTGAGGTCACTACACCACCTAGTCTTGGATTTAATTTGCAATGAAAAGTGGGGCAGGGCAATATAGAAAGTAGCCGATGTCTAAACTTTTAGCCTAATATTAAAAAGTAGAAAGTGCACCAGGCCAACATTTCACGGTGGTCAGCACGAGCACTCTAATTTTTTTAGCTCAGCTGCAACACCAATGTAACACGGCCATTATGACTTCTAAGTGATCATCGCTGAAAGTGCCTGCTGCCTGTCCTGGAGAATGAGGGCGTCGATCCTGCTACCTCTCACATGCTAAGCGAGCTCTCTACCATTTGAGCTAATTCCCCAACATTCCGCTTTCACTAGCACTCTCCAAACTTGGGTTATCCAGCCAGAAAGAGTTATAAGTTAGTTTACAAAAATGGGACAAAAGCCTTATTTTGGCTTACTATCTCCACTGACTATACATTAGTGCTACTAAGCAAAAACAAAAGGGTTACGCTACAAATACTATTTTTTAAAAGCAAGTCCAACTCTTTTCTCAACAGAATGTTGCTGGGAAGGTCTGTATCTAATTGACAAAGTGATAAACACATTGCTGATTTTTTTACAGCTTCAATCTTTTTCTTGTTCCAAGCTGCTTAGCACCACATGGCTTTATTTGGGACACATTATTTGATCAGAGGACTGAGAGTTTAGCATCTGTTTGTGGTTGATGGTCATTGTATTGCTTGACACTTTCCAGTTCTTTCCAAGAACACCTAAGAAGGTACTGCTGGGATTTGAACCCATGATCTCCTGTTTACTAGACAGGCACTTTGATCATCTAAGCCAGTGTTTTTCAACCAGTGTTCCGCGGCACACTAGTGTGCCGTGAGAGATTGTCAGGTGTGCTGTGGAAAAATATTCAATTTCACCTGATTGGTCCTCTCAGCGAACGGCGTGTAGTAAACATTGACACGGCGAGATCTCAGATTCTCACATGGCTTCATACTTCAAAAACTTTGGAAGATAGTATTTAAATTCAGCTGTAAGTCTTGTTAATGTGTTCTGTTGAAGGTGTTTTTGCTAACCGCTGCGTTTTTTTATTTAAAATGGCCTTAATTATGATTTATTTGATCATTGTTTCCGAAAAAAAACTCATTATGAAAACGGGTAATTCTTAGTTATACTCTCAAAATACAAAGCTTTGATTCACAGAATGATATATTGGTTTACAATATATGATTGTGCTACATCGTACTTTAAATTCGGCTCTTCTAATGCCGCTATTTCTGTTCTTTTTGGCATTGTTTTGAGAAATTGTTTGTGCTAACTGCTTGTTAGCTTCAATGCGTAAAGTAACGTGTTGCTAAATCGTCCATGTTATAACTATGGCTTTTGGAGGTAAGGGGAAATTATTGTGAACTGATGAAGTGAACTTTATGGTATTTTTATTTTTTTATTGTGAATGAATGTAACTTAAAGACTGAAATTGTGTGTGCTAGTGTGCGTGTGTGCAAAGCGTTTGTAAGACAGAGAGCATCCCGATTGGCCTGTTTCCGCAAATCAACCAATTGTCAGTGTGGGCGGGATTTTATCTCTTCTCCCAAACCAAATGAATCAGTTATTTCTATCTAGAAACAGGAGCTCAATGTCTTGCAAGATAAACAAATTCATTGACACAGAGTGCTATGAGGTTGAGGTTTCTGGAAAGTTGCTCAAATCTGCGAAGTAAGCATCAACAAAGTACAACGAAAGCTTGCAACAAAAGTGAAAGGCATAGGAAATAGGCCTAGGCCTAGTGTATGTAGATAGTCGACTTTGTCTGCCATGGCTACAGTAGGCGCCCTCATTGGAATATTGCGAGTGGGCGAGGCTGGCGGGGACGCCGTGAGCATGCAGAGCGCGGAGCGCGCAGGTACTTACTGTTGTCACAGTACGCACACAGTTGTCTTTGAAAGATGGATAAAGCAAAAAAGCTGTCAGGGGCAACAAACAGAAAAAGAAAGAGGGAAAAAGAGATGGCGTGTAGGATTTAAAGTGTGACGTCTGTGCTTGGAGGCTTGCAATATTCAGACTAGCTAGCGTTTGCTTACACTGGAAATATAGCCGCCAAATGGTGTTTAAATTAAATTGCTAGCTTAATGTGCAAAACCGAAGTTACTGAGCTGAAAACTGGAAAATATAAGGCAGCATGTCATGTACAATAAATTACAATCATTTGGAAAACAACTAATGCAATATCTCTGGTTTACCAAGATATCATGCAAAGATTTGCTCCAAACTTGTAGGCTTAATGTTAACAGACTGGTTAGTGCTTACTAACTTTATTAATTAAGTTAATGTTGCTACAAGCTACATTTAGATTTTGGTTAAACCTTATGGTTCCAATCCTATGCATGACATATCTCAATTTTATTAAGGTAAAATACTGGTAAATATAAGGTAGCATGCACAATAAATGACTCGAAGCTGAAAAACATAACTTATGCAATAAGTCTGGTTTACCATGGAATCATTAATAGATTTTGTTTAAGCATTAGCTGTTGATGTTAGCTGTGCTGTCAGACATACAGGCTATAGTTACATCTGTTGGGTCTAATTACAGGCTCACATCTCTTTCTCTCTCTATAAAGGTCTGTGCTATATTTTTTAAACATATATATACATATATATTTATACAACACATATATATATATATATATATATAAAAACTTTGTCCTTTACCCTCCGCGGGTGGTCTCATCCTTCGAGCTCGGGTCCTCTACCAGAGGCCTGGGAGCTTGAGGGTTCTGCGCAGTATCTTTGATGTTCCTAGTACTGCACTTTTCTGGACCGAGATGTCTGGTGTGCTCCGATGACTGTATGCTAGCCATAAAGAAGGCGGCCGTGGACTAGTGAGTGTGAGAGCCACTATCCAGGATGAAACATCCAAGATCCACAAGTACATCAAAGATAAGGCCCCAACAGATGACGTGCTCAGTGAATGTCTCAGGCAATGGGGAATAGAGGAAGAGATCTTATCTACATAAGATACTGCTCCTCTCGGCACACTCAGGTCACGCCATTGCACACTTCTGATCATTTCTTCATAACTCTGACCTAACTTCTCCAGACACTACAATTGTTTTACCGCTGCTCACTTTCTGTCTGTCATTTTTGATTATTACATCCGTTTATGCTATCTGAAAAGTGTAGTTTTGAGATTAAATTTGGGTATGGTTACCTTGGTGTGCATGTGTCAAACACTGAGCCACACGCACGTCATGTGGCTAGCTGGCTAACAAGTGGCTAGATAGCTGCTCCGTGATACTTGCAGGAGCAGTATCACGGAGCTGCTCGGAGCTAGGTGTGTCAGTGTGTCAGGCTTCTGTACTTGACCATCGGCTGTTCTCTGAGTATTTGAGAAGAACGTTGTTAAAATGGCTTGCTGTGCTGATGGCTGTACTAACAGACCCTCCAAGAAGTGTGGTATTCATTTTTTTCGGTGAGTAATACAATTTTCTTGGTTTTTATGGATGGTTTTGAGAGTTGTGTTGTTGCTACTGTTGTTGTTGTTACTGTTGCCAGTAAAAAATTTCATAGAAGAAGACTTCAAACTCGCGTCTCAGTGGACTGGCTCAATAGAAGTCTCATTCTCTACACGCGAGCTGCTAAACGTGAAAATGACAAATAAAAAATACACCTGTGATGAGGCTTTGGCATTAGTAATGGCTGACTCTGGTTCTGAGGGAGAACATCTATCTTTAAAGTCTTTTCAACCGAGTGAAAGTGAGAATAAGCGAGAGTGAGAGTGCGTGTGTAACTTGGACAGCGGTGGCGCTAATCGTACCTCTCCCAGTGTAGCTACATAAAGCACACTCCGTTTTTCCCCACACTTTGCCCAACACCAGGGAAAGAAACAGGATGAAACTAGTCGCTCTGCCCGTGGTAGTGACGGGAGGTTGAGACGGGAAGCCATGTGCGCGTAGCACCTGCTGCTTTACCTTTAGCACAGGTGATAGAAGCCGGGGCCGGTGTACTGCTGTGGCAGCGGTAGTGACAGGGAGTTTGGGAATAATGCGGTTTCTATTGACAGCTGTTTGAGACAAATACGTGTTGTTCATCCTGACACTTTACCCAGTAGAGGAGGGAGAGGCAGGGGTAAAAATAGTCAGCGCAAATGCGCTAATCAAATCAGCAATAGTAATGAAAGTGATGGCTGTGTGCTGTGCCTTATGAGAGGTCCCACACAAAAACTACTAACTATGCCATTTGGATGGATAAGAAAAGATAAAGCTGACACTGAACACCTACAGTACATGTGTATATTTCTCAGATCTATTTTCCATACGTTTTACTAGTTATGGTATATTAGAAGTTGTAGTTATTCTTTATTTTGATAATGTTGCCTTCACAAATTACTGTTATGAATAATTTAATTTCAGAAAAAGACCGAAAAGAGAAAAACCCTCTTATAATATGTTCATTAGTCTGTATGTACTGTAAATAACATAACCGCCAATATATAATGCCATGGTATGCAAATTATATGCAAATTAGATGCATAAAATTAATTCACTCATATACTTTGGGTCATACCTGACATTTTTCTAGTTTAAAATAGGACTCTATCTCTTATCATTTTCAAACCACAGCCTTTTGAAAATTGGATATCAAAAATCTGTATTTTTTAAAAATAAACCCTGGCGCCTAAAGGGTTATTAACTAGTGTTTCTGTTCCAACAGTAAAGAAAGCCTGCTTGCTCCTGTCAACTCAGTGTTATTAAAGTATGATTCTTTGGCTTTTTCGAGTAAACATGGTTCTCAAATACTATAAAAGGGAATATTTAAGCTGGAAATGCACATGGGTTTCTTCAGATATTTCAGCTCAGTACCTCAACAAACAGTTCTTGAGAATTCTCTCCATGAATACTTGACAGCCAAGTTGAGAGTAATCTCAGTCTTTTCAATGCAAGATCCTCTGGTTAAACTAGGGCCAAGGCTGCCAGGTCACATTAATAACTAATTTAGACCTTCCATGCTGGAAATCAAGGTATGATGCAGGGGCATGTTTTGCACTTTTTCCTCCCATTTACAATTCTCTTGTACATATTGTTGGACCATTTTTAAAAAAGGTGTGTTGATCTCGAAAAATGATGCCCCATACACTGCACAAACAGCCCGGTTAGCTCAGTCGGTAAAGCATGAGACTTTAAATCGCAGGGTTGTATGTTCAAGCCTCACATTGCTGCAGTTTTCATCTTTGGATGTTGTTCCAACAGTAAAAAAAGCCTGCTTGTTCCTGTTCCAACAGTAAAGAAAGCCTGCTTGCTCCTGTCAATTCAGTGTTATTAAAGTATGAATCCTTCGCTTTTTTGAGCATACAAGGTTCTTAAATACTATAAAAGGGAATATTTAAGCTGGAAATGCATGTGGGTTGCTTGGAATATTTCAGCTCAGTACATCAACAAACAGTTCTTGAGAATTCTCTCCATGAATGCTTGACAGCCAAGTTGAGAGTAATTTAGTTTAGTTTAGTTTAGTAGTACTTTATTGTTCAGCCTAAGCTGAAAATTGATCTTTGGTCTCGCCATACAATCACAAAACAACCAATTAACAATACACAACATCCAATGAATACATCTAGCCATACACACATCCACAATAACAAAATTAAAATATACATTCCTACCTCTTATTCAAAAGACTTATTGCATTTGGTACAAAGGTTTGTTTATATATTGCTTTCATTGCTTTTGGTGTTCTATAACGACGACGTGATGGTAATAATTCAAAAACATGATTCAAGGGGTGTGTTGTGTCTCTCGTTATAATCAAAGCTTTTCTGTGAATAGCAATTTGGTATAAGTGAGTGACTGACTTTTGCTTTATTCCTATAATCTTCCCGGCTACTCTTATAATTCTATCTAATTTAACTTTATTCACAGAAGTAACTCGTCCAACCACACAGATATATTATACCTAAAACACTTTCAATTAAACCTGTATAAACTCTTTGCAACACAGCCTTGCTCACACAAAATTCTTTCAGTTTCCCTAGCAAGAATAGCCTTTGATTTGCTTTCTTACAAATAAGAGCCACATTATCAGAGAAGTTCAATTTACAGTCGATCATGATTCCTAAATACTTAAAAGTCTTCACAATTTCAACAGTTTGATCACATAACATTATTTCTGTTAGAGGCTCTGGATGATTTAAAATCAACTCTTTTGTTTTACTTACATTTATCAATAAAGAACTTTCTTCACACCATTTTTCTAGTTTCAAAACCTGCTCCTCGTACTCAAAATGTACAGAGTCTTTCCATAAAAGTGCCACAAGTGCCATATCATCTGCATATTTATATAGTTTGTAATTATCATGCTGCACTCTTATACCACTTGTATAAACAGAAAATAAAAGGGGTGACAGGACGCATCCTTGGGGTGCCCCCGTGTTTAAGGATATAATATCTGATTTAAAACCCCGAGCACAAACTCGCTGTGGTCGATTTGTTAAAAAATTCTTTATCCAATGAACTATTCCCCCATTCACACCTAGAACCAGGAGACGTTCCAAGAGTAAATGTATCTGCATGGTATTAAAGGCAGAGGTATAATCTATAAAAAGAACACGCACATAAGCCTTTGCTTGTTGTAAATGGCTAGCAATTGTATCAACCAAAGTGAGCGTTGCATCCTCTGTTCCTCTTTGCGATTTATATGCAAATTGCAATACATCTAATTGTTCTGATATGTATGGTTTTAGATGATAACTAACTACTCTTTCCATGCATTTAGCTAGTATTGAGGTTAATGCCACAGGACGAAAGTCCTCTAGGTCTTTGCTCTCATTTTTTCGGAAGGGGTCGTATAAATGATAACTTCCACATACTTGGTATCGTCTGTAAGTCTAATAAAACCTGAAATAATTTTGTTAAGGGGTCGGTTAGTTCATTTATACATGTCTTTAAAACTCTGCCCGTAAGGCCATCTGGACCAGGCGCTTTATAGGGCTTTATGCATTTAAGGGACCTTCTAATTTGGTCCCCTGTCAACCGAATAAGCGGCCCCACTGGAATCTTATCACTTATTTCTTCAATCTTATTCCAGTTGTCGGCTGCATCATATCTTCCATAAAACAAATTCAAATCATTGACCCATTTAAAACCATCCGTCCCTATAGTAATATCTTTATTTATATGTCTTGAGTCACGCCCCATCATCTTGTTCAAGCCTTGCCAAGCACTCCTTACATCTTGATTCGCTAACTGATCCTCTACCTTATGTTTGAAATCAATTTTTGCTTTCTGTATCATAGCTCTCAGTTCCTTCCGTTTAAGTTTAAACCCCTCATGATTATTTTCACGAAATGCCCAATTCTTTTCATTAAGGAGTTTCTTTAAATCTTTAGAGAGCCATGGCTTATTATTTGAGTAGATTTTAACCATTTTAGTGTCAATAACTGTTTCTAATCTCAGTTTTCTTAATGCATTAACCTCTGGTTTAACTAGTGTTCCTGTACCAACAGTAAAGAAAGCCTGCTTGTTCCTGTTCCAACAGTAAGGAAAGCCTGCTTGCTCCTGTTAACTCACTGTTATTAAAGTATGCATCCTTGGCTTTTTCGAGTAAACATAGTTCCCAAATACTATAAAAGGGAATATTTAAGCTGGAAATGCACGTGGGTTGCTTGGGATATTTCAGCTCAGTACTTCAACAAACAGTTCTTGAGAATTCTCTCCATGAATGCTTGACAGCCAAGTTAAGAGTAATCTCAGTCTTCTCAATGCATGATCCTCTGGTTGAACTAGAGTCAAGGCTGCCAGGTCACATATATAACTAATTTAGACCTTCCATGCTGGAAATCAAGGTAAGATGCAGGGGCACGTTTTGCACTTTTTCTCCCATTTACAATTCTCTTTTACACATTGTTGGGCGATTATTAAGAAAGTTGTGTTGATCTCGAAAAATGATGCCCTATACAGTGCAAAAACAGTCTGGTTAGCTCAGTCGGTAGTGCATGAGAATCTTAATCTCAGGTATGTGGATTCGAGCCCCACATTGGGCGCAGTCTTCATCTTTGGATGTGGTTCCAACAGTAAAGAAAGTTTGCTTGTTCCTGTTCCAACAGTAAAGAAAGCCTGCTTGCTTCTGTCAACTCAGTGTTATTAAAGTATAATTCTTTGGCTCTTTTGAGTAAACAAGGTTGCCAAATACTATAAAAGGTAATATTTAGGCTGGAAATGCACGTGGGTTGCTTGGGATATTTCAGCTCACTATATCAACAAACAGTTCTTGAGAATTCTCTCCATGAATGCTTGACAGCCAAGACACATCTCTGCTTGATGTTAGTTTAATTAAAAAGACTCTATCCTCAACGGTAGCGTTGGGTACTCTTGGGAGATAGAACTTAATATCTCTGGGGTATGCGCAAGTGTCGTGAGCCACTCCTTGATGGGGCTCAAAGCGAGTGATATGGCGCGCGAGTTTGTCAAGGTCTCTGTCAGTGAGACCGTAACCCACATGTCTCCGCGTTGGAGCTGGTTGTGGGACAAAGTCCGATTGCCTACACGTGGTAGCTTGGGGGTAAAAGTCCGGTTGTCTACCTGTGGAAGCTTGCGGAAAGAAAGCCGGGCTCTGGACTCCGGTTCGTCCTCTTTCCATTGTGTCAAAGCGCAGTTGCTGAGGTAGAAACGCCGGGATGGGTTGTGAGGTAGCTCCCTCCTGGGAGCTCTCCTCTAGCCGTACAGGTCAGTATACCGGGGTAACCGGCTCTAGGTTCGGAGTGCTTTTAAACTCCGTTTTCTTACTTGGTTGCACCTTGGCGGTTTCGGTTATGCGTGCTTGAAGTTGGTCAATGAGCAATCGGTCTAGGTCTCACTGGTGAGTGAAAGCCTTCTGCTGTGTTTTCAGGAACTCTATTTGTTTAGTTTAGTTGTCTAGAAATAGCATTCCTGCGGCCAACTATGCACTCTGTCCTGATTCTGTGAGTTCCTCCCGCATAGGTTCATACTCACCTTCTCGATTACTGAGCTCAAGTTCTGCTACGTCGTGCGCAGCTCTCGTGTCACTCAGTTCTTCTTTTAGGCCGCTTAGAGTTTCCTCAGTTTCCTGGACTTTTGTCCGTAACTCCTCAAATTACGGGTCCGCCCTTTCAAGGGTTTTGACCAGAGCTTTTAGCTCTTGAGTTTGTTTTTCGGAATTGGCTAAGACTTCTTTGGTCGACAGGAGCTCATGCTTCAACGCCGTGTTGTCGCGTTGGAGGGAGACGAGGTCCTGTCTCTGGCACTGGATTGTCTCATGACTGCTTGTCAAGAGATCCACTGCTTGTTTCTGTTGAGCACGCATGACAATAGCCATTTGTCCTAGCAGTTTGGGTACGTCTTTGTCTTTAGGCTTGGTGATTAGCGCTAAGCTAACCAGAGAGCCTAGGGTGGCGTTGAGTTCGGCGGGTGCGATGTCCCGAATCTTGTCTATGTATTGGGCACATAATTTCTCTGTCAACTCCCTCAGGTCCTGCGTCTAGGTGTTCTAGAGGCCTGATGGGATTGGGCGAGTCTGGGGACTGGTCAGACATGTTGAGGGATGTGACTCTATTGGGCTAGTATGTTAGTTACAGTTAATTGAGTTTTAACTGTAAAGAGAGAGTGGATACTTGTGGAGTATGAAAGCAAGGAAGGTAAGTGTCAGTCAGACTATATAAAGAATTCCTAAACTAGAGTTGAAACGGTGTTTCTAAAATAATAAGCAAAAAGGATAAAATAAAATAGTTAAAAATAAAAAATAAATGTATAAAAAAGAATATTTATCAAAAAAATTATATAAAAATGTTTCATTTAAATTCAAAATTTTATTTCAAAAGAGGACTAAATTCACTAAGTCAGATTTACATCAATTAAAGAAGGAATTCTTGAAATACAGTTTAAGAGGAAGTTGTAGTGTCAAAACTGACCTCTCAGTCTTTGGCACTATTGTATGGAATAAGTTATGAACACAACACCAGCTCATTGTCATTAAAGTCTATATTGTTCACAACCAACACAATAAACGACCCGAGTAGTCTCCTGAGCACTACTGATCTTTGAACAGTAGGCATAAGCTTTTATACAGTTTTGATATGACAGTACAGTAATAACTCTTTCCTGTAAAGCTTTGAAGTGCATTATTAACTTTCTGATATCATCCTGTAAGGCCTGGTAGATCTCCTCATTAACTCCCTGATGTCATTCTGTACAGCCTTGGGGATCCTCCTCAGGCTCTGTATCCCCCGATAACAGACACCTGCGTCTTTATCTAGTCCTTCCTGTGTGTGTGTGTGTGTCTGACATTAGGTTTTGTCTTTTATAATAATATGTTTAAATGAATTACTAACTAGGTCTACATAGTTTAAAACACATAACATATAAAATATTACACCACAAAGTCAGTCAAGTAACTTCAAGCGGGTATTAGCAGTGGCTATTAAATTTAAAATTCATGCATGTAATCAGCTTAAATTACAGCTTAGGACAGGGCACATGCGAGGTTAAGTTATTTTATTAACTTTGACAGCAGTGGGGTGTCTCATGCAGCTGTGTTAACAAGCTTTTTAATGCGTCATTGAATTTAACAGACCCTGTGCAGGAAGAAAAGTCACAAGCAGTCTTGAATTAAATGCATGGGTTGAATAACAAAGCATCTTAAAAGCAGGCGTGATGGACAACAATATGAGTTAAGTTCAGTTTCAAAAGATATTGTGCATTTAATTGTTATTAGAGACATTCATTCAACATGTAGATGCAGCATTAACATAGCAGAGGTTTGCATATATGCAGAGAAACAGGCATTAACCAGCAGCAGTGCAGCACAAAGAGTACTTAAATTGAGTAGGGGTTAATACAGAGGGTAATTAGGTTTCATAAGGTTTAATCACAGGCATTTCAGTGTCAATGGAAGCTTCAAAACTATTTATTTGTTATAAAATGCTGTAAGTTTGGGACTCAGCGTCATTCATTTCAGGGAAGGGGTGTAATTACTTAGAGTGACCGCACAAGGGAGGCGCAGAGCTTCTCTAAGGAATTATAGGTGTTTCGCCTCTCCCTTCCGTTAGGGGGCGATTGAGACTCTTGGTGAGTCTGTGTTTTGCCACTCCTTTCCGCTAGGGGGCAGTAGAGACTCTCGTGAGTCTGTGATTTCATGGGGTGACGTCTCCGGCCCGCCCTTTCGGGGTTGGTGGCTCAGGTTTTGTCTTCGGCTTCAGTCAGCTGCTAGCTTTCGACTCTACCACTCCTTAAACAGCGGTTTGAAACCCAGCAGGGTTCTGAACAGAGCAGCGTTTTTAACAAAGCACACGGCAGTTACACACAGCAGTCCCTAAGATTACATTTACATTTATTCATTTAGCAGACGCTTTTATCCAAAGCGACTTACATTGTTCTAATTACCAGTGTTACAGCCACTGGAGGTAAGGGGGGTTAAGTGTCTTGCCCAAGGACACAACGACAGTATGAACTGTGGGGAGAGCGGGAATCGAACCGCCTACCTTCCGGTTGAAAGACGACCGCTCTACCCACTGAGCTACTGCCGCCCCGGCAGTCTCATGCTCTACCGACTGAGCTAACCGGGCTGTTTTTTCAGTGTATTGGGCATAATTTTTGAGATCAACACACCTTTTTTAATTTTCATCCAACAGTGTGTACAAGAGAATTGTAAATGGGAGAAAAAGTGCAAAAAGTGCCCCTGCATCTAACCTTGATTTCCAGCATGGAAGGTCTAAATTAGTTATATATGTGACCTGTTAGCCTTGACCCTAATTCAACCAGAGGATCATGTATTGAGAAGACTAAGATTTCTCTTAACTTGGCTGTCAAGCATTCATGGAGAGAATTCTCAAGAGCTGTTTGTTGAAGTACTGAGCTGAAATATCCCAAGCAACTCACATGCATTTCCAGCTTAAATATTCCCTTTTATAGTATTTGGGAACCATGTTTCCTCGAAAAAGCCAAAGAATCATACTTTGATAACACTGAGTTGACAGGCTCAAGCAGGCTTTCTTTACTGTTGGAACAGGAACAAGCAGGCTTTCTTTACTGTTGGAACAGGAGCAAGCAGGCTTTCTTTACTGTTGGAACAGGAACAAGCAGGCTTTCTTTACTGTTGGAACAGGACCAAGCAGACTTTCTTTACCGTTGGAACCACATCCAAAGATGAAGACTGCGCCCAATGTGGGGCTCGAACCCACGACCCTGAGATTAAGAGTCTCATGCTCTACCGACTGAGATAACCGGGTAGTTTTTTCAGTGTATTGGGCATAATTTTTGAGATCAACACACCTTTTATAATTATCATCCAACAGTGAGTACAAGAGAATTGTAAATGGGAGAAAAAGTGCAAAAAGTGCCCCTGCATCTAACCTTGATTTCCAGCATGGAAGGTCTAAATTAGTTATATATGTGACCTGTTAGCCTTGACCCTAATTCAACCAGAGGATCATGTATTGAGAAGACTAAGATTTCTCTTAACTTGGCTGTCAAGCATTCATGGAGGGAATTCTCAAGAACTGTTTGTTGAGGTACTGAGCTGAAATATCCCAAGCAACTTACATGCATTTCCAGTTTAAATATTCCCTTTTATAGTATTTGGGAACCATGTTTACTCGAATAAGCCAAGGAATAATACTGTTGGAACAGGAACACTAGTTCATCCAGAGGATCATGCATTGAGAAAACTGAGATTACTCTTAACTTTGCTGTCAAGCATTCATGGAGAGAATTCTCAAGAGCTGTTTGTTGAGGTACTATGCTGAAATATCTCAAGCAACTCACGTGCATTTCCAATTTAAATATTCCCTTTTATAGTAATTGGGAACAATGTTGACTCAAATAAGCCAAAGAATCATACTTTGATAACACTGAGTTGACAGGAGCAAGCAGGCTTTCTTTACTGTTGGAACAGGAACGAGGAGGCTTTCTTTACTGTTGGAACAGGAACAAGCAGGCTTTCTTTACTGTTGGAACAGGAACAAGAAGGCTTTCTTTACTGTTGGAACCACATCCAAAGATGAAGACTGCGCCCAATGTGGGGCTCGAACCCACAACCCCGAGATTAAGAGTCTCATGCTCTACCGACTGAGCTGACCGAGCTGGTTCTTCAGTGTATTGGGCATAATTTTTGAGATCAACACACCTTTTTTAATTATCATCCAACAGTGTGTACAAGAGAATTGTAAATGGGAGAAACAGTGCAAAAAGTGCCCCTATATCTAACCTTGATTTCCAGCATGGAAGGTCTAAATTAGTTATATATGTGACCTGTTAGCCTTGACCCTAATTCAACCAGAGGATCATGTATTGAGAAGACTAAGATTTCTCTTAACTTGGCTGTCAAGCATTCAAGGAGGGAATTCTCAAGAACTGTTTGTTGAAGTACTGAGCTGAAATAACCCAAGCAACTCACATGCATTTCCAGTTTAAATATTCCCTTTTATAGTATTTGGGAACCATGTTTACTCGAATAAGCCAAGGAATAATACTGTTGGAACAGGAACACTAGTTCATCCAGAGGATCATGCATTGAGAAAACTGAGATTACTCTTAACTTTGCTGTCAAGCATTCATGGAGAGAATTCTCAAGAGCTGTTTGTTGAGGTACTATGCTGAAATATCTCAAGCAACTCACGTGCATTTCCAATTTAAATATTCCCTTTTATAGTAATTGGGAACAATGTTGACTCAAATAAGCCAAAGAATCATACTTTGATAACACTGAGTTGACAGGAGCAAGCAGGCTTTCTTTACTGTTGGAACAGGAACGAGGAGGCTTTCTTTACTGTTGGAACAGGAACAAGCAGGCTTTCTTTACTGTTGGAACAGGAACAAGAAGGCTTTCTTTACCGTTGGAACCACGTCCAAAGATGAAGACTGCGCCCAATGTGGGGCTCAAACCCACGACCCTGAGATTAAGAGTCTCATGCTCTACCGACTGAGCTAACCGGGCTGGTTCTTCAGTGTATTGGGCATAATTTTTGAGATCAACACACCTTTTTTAATTATCATCCAACAGTGTGTACAAGAGAATTGTAAATGGGAGAAACAGTGCAAAAAGTGCCCCTATATCTAACCTTGATTTCCAGCATGGAAGGTCTAAATTAGTTATATATGTGACCTGTTAGCCTTGACCCTAATTCAACCAGAGGATCATGTATTGAGAAGACTAAGATTTCTCTTAACTTGGCTGTCAAGCATTCATGGAGGGAATTCTCAAGAACTGTTTGTTGAAGTACTGAGCTGAAATATCCCAAGCAACTCACATGCATTTCCAGCTTAAATATTCCCTTTTATAGTATTTGGGAACCATGTTTACTCGAATAAGCCAAGGAATAATACTGTTGGAACAGGAACACTAGTTCAACCAGAGGATCATGCATTGAGAAAAATGAGATTACTCTCAACTTGGCTGTCAAGCATTCATGGAGAGAATTCTCAAGAGCTGTTTGTTGAGGTACTGAGCTGAAATATCTCAAGCAACTCACGTGCATTTCCAATTTAAATATTCCCTTTTATAGTAATTGGGAACAATGTTGACTCAAATAAGCCAAAGAATCATACTTTGATAACACTGAGTTTACAGGATCAAGCAGGCTTTCTTTACTGTTTGAACAGGAACAAGCAGGCTTTTTTCACTGTTGGAACAGGAACACTAGTTCAACCAATGGATCATGCATTGAGAAGACTGAGATTACTCTCAACTTGGCTGTCAAGCATTCGTGAAAAGAATTCTCAAGAACTTTTTGTTGAAGTACTGAGCTGAAATATCCCAAGCAACTCACATGCATTTCCAGCTTAAATATTCCCTTTTATAGTATTTGGGAACCATGTTTCCTCGAAAAAGCCAAAGAATCATACTTTGATAACACTGAGTTGACAGGAGCAAGCAGGCTTTCTTTACTGTTGGAACAGGAACAAGCAGGCTTTCTTTACTGTTGGAACAAGAACAAGCAGGCTTTTTTTACTGTTGGAACAGGAACAAGCAGGATTTCTTTACTGTTGGAACAGGAGCAAGCAGACTTTCTTTACCATTGGAACCACATCCAAAGATGAAGACTGCGCCCAATGTGGGGCTCGAACCCACAAACCTGAGATTAAGAGTCTCATGCTCTACCGACTGAGCTAACCGGGCTTAAAAAATCCCTTTTATAGTATTTGGGAACCATATTTACTCGAAAAAACCAAGGAATCATACTTTAAAAACACTGAGATGAAAGGAGCAAGGAGGCTTTCTTTTCTGAGATTAAGAGTCTCATGCTCTACCGACTGAGCTAACCGGGCTGTTTTTGTCAGTGTATTGGGCATCATTTTTGAGATCAACACACTTTTTTTAATTATCATCCAACAGTGTGTACAAGAGAATTGTAAATGGGAGAAAAAGTGCAAAAAGTGCCCCTGCATCTAACCTTGATTTCCATCATGGAAGGTCTAAATTAGTTATATATGTGACGTGTTAGCCTTGACCCTAATTCAACCAGAGGATCATGTATTGAGAAGACTAAGATTTATCTTAACTTGGCTGTCAAGCATTCATGGAGAGAATTCTCAAGAACTGTTTGTTGAAGTACTGAGCCAAAAAATCCCAAGCAACTCACATGCATTTCCAGCTTAAATATTCCCTTTTATAGTATTTGGAAACCATGTTTACTCGAAAAAGTCAAGGAATAATACTGTTGGAACAGGAACACTAGTTCAACCAGAGGATCATGCATTGAGAAAACTGAGATTACTCTCAACTTGGCTGTCAAGCATTCATGGAGAGAATTCTCAAGAACTGTTTGTTGAAGTACTGAGCTGAAATATCCCAAGCAAATCACATGCATTTCCAGCTTAAATATTCCCTTTTATAGTATTTGGGAACCATGTTGACTCGGAAAAGCCAAAGGATCATACTTTGATAACACTGAGTTGACAGGAGCAAGCAGGCTTTCTTTACTGTTGCACTGGAGCAAGCAGGCTTTCTTTACTGTTGGAACAGGAGCAAGCAGGCTTTCTTTACTGTTGGAACAGGAACAAGCAGGCTTTCTTTACTGTTGGAACAGGAGCAAGCAGGCTTTCTTTACTGTTGGAACCACATCCAAAGATGAAGACTACGCCCAATGTGGGGCTCGAACCCACGACCCTGAGATTAAGAGTCTCATGCTCTACCGACTGAGCTAACCGGGCTTTTTTTTCTTCAGTGTACTGAGCATAATTTTTTAGATCAGAAAAAGTGCAAAAAGTGCCCCTGCATCTAACCTTGATTTCCAGCATGGAAGTTCTAAATTAGTTATATATGTGACGTGTTAGCCTTGACCCTAATTCAACCAGAGGATCATGTATTGAGAAGACTAAGATTTATCTTAACTTGGCTGTCAAGCATTCATGGAGAAAATTCTCAAGAACTGTTTGTTGAAGTACTGAGCTGAAATATCCCAAGCAACTCACATGCATTTCCAGCTTAAATATTCCCTTTTATAGTATTTGTGAACCATGTTTACTCGAAAAAGTCAAGGAATAATACTGTTGGCACAGGAACACTAGTTCAACCAGAGGATCATGCATTGAGAAAAATGAGATTACTCTCAACTTGGCTGTCAAGCATTCATGGAGAGAATTCTCAAGAACTGTTTGTTGAAGTACTGAGCTGAAATATCCCAAGCAAATCACATGCATTTCCAGCTTAAATATTCCCTTTTATAGTATTTGGGAACCATGTTGACTCGGAAAAGCCAAAGGATCATACTTTGATAACACTGAGTTGACAGGAGCAAGCAGGCTTTCTTTACTGTTGGAACAGGAACAAGCTTTCTTTACTGTTGGAACAGGAACAAGCAGTCTTTCTTTACTGTTGGAACAGGAACAAGCAGGCTTTCTTTACTGTTGGAACAGGAGCAAGCAGGCTTTCTTTACTACTGGAACAGGAACAAGCAGGCTTTCTTTACTGTTGGAACAGGAGCAAGCAGGCTTTCTTTACTGTTGGAACAGGAACAAGCAGGCTTTCTTTACTGTTGGAACAGGAGCAAGCAGACTTTCTTTACCGTTGGAACCACATCCAAAGATGAAGACTGCGCCTAATGTGGGGCTCGAACCCACAACCCCGAGATTAAGAGTCTCATGCTCTACCGACTGAGCTAACCGGGCATATTTTTCAGTGTATTGGGCATATTTTTTGAGATCAACACACCTTTTTTAATTATCATCCAACAGTGTGTACAAGAGAATTGTAAATGGGAGAAAAAGTGCAAAAAGTGCCCCTGCATCAAACCTTGATTTCCAGCATGGAAGGTCTAAATTAGTTATATATGTGACCTGTTAGCCTTGACCCTAATTCAACCAGAGGATCATGTATTGAGAAGACTAAGATTTCTCTTAACTTGGCTGTCAAGCATTCATGGAGAGAATTCTCAAGAGCTGTTTGTTGAGGTACTGAGCTGAAATATCTCAAGCAACTCACGTGCATTTCCAATTTAAATATTCCCTTTTATAGTAATTGGGAACAATGTTGACTCAAATAAGCCAAAGAATCATACTTTGATGACACTGAGTTGACAGGATCAAGCAGGCTTTCTTTACTGTTTGAACAGGAACAAGCAGGCTTTTTTCACTGTTGGAACAGGAACACTAGTTCAACCAATGGATCATGCATTGAGAAGACTGAGATTACTCTCAACTTGGCTGTCAAGCATTCGTGAAGAGAATTCTCAAGAACTTTTTGTTGAAGTACTGAGCTGAAATATCCCAAGCAACTCACATGCATTTCCAGCTTAAATATTCCCTTTTATAGTATTTGGGAACCATGTTTACTCGAATAAGCCAAGGAATAATACTGTTGGAACAGGAACACTAGTTCAACCAGAGGATCATGCATTGAGAAAAATGAGATTACTCTCAACTTGGCTGTCAAGCATTCGTGAAGAGAATTCTCAAGAACTTTTTGTTGAAGTACTGAGCTGAAATATCCCAAGCAACTCACATGCATTTCCAGCTTAAATATTCCCTTTTATAGTATTTGGGAACCATGTTTCCTCGAAAAAGCCAAAGAATCATACTTTGATAACACTGAGTTGACAGGAGCAAGCAGGCTTTCTTTACTGTTGGAACAGGAACAAGCAGGCTTTCTTTACTGTTGGAACAAGAACAAGCAGGCTTTTTTTACTGTTGGAACAGGAACAAGCAGGCTTTCTTTACTGTTGGAACAGGAGCAAGCAGGCTTTCTTTACTGTTGGAACCACATCCAAAGATGAAGACTGCGCCCAATGTGGGGCTCGAACCCACAAACCTGAGATTAAGAGTCTCATGCTTTATCGACTGAGCTAACCGGGCTGTTTTTCCAGTGTATTGGGCATCATTTTTGAGATCAACACACTTTTTTAATTATCATCCAACAGTGTGTACAAGAGAATTGTAAATGGGAGAAAAAGTGCAAAAAGTGCCCCTGCATCTAACCTTGATTTCCAGCATGGAAGTTCTAAATTAGTTATATATGTGACGTGTTAGCCTTGACCCTAATTCAACCAGAGGATCATGTATTGAGAAGACTAAGATTTATCTTAACTTGGCTGTCAAGCATTCATGGAGAGAATTCTCAAGAACTGTTTGTTGAAGTACTGAGCCAAAAAATCCCAAGCAACTCACATGCATTTCCAGCTTAAATATTCCCTTTTATAGTATTTGTGAACCATGTTTACTCGAAAAAGTCAAGGAATAATACTGTTGGCACAGGAACACTAGTTCAACCAGAGGATCATGCATTGAGAAAAATGAGATTACTCTCAACTTGGCTGTCAAGCATTCATGGAGAGAATTCTCAAGAACTGTTTGTTGAAGTACTGAGCTGAAATATCCCAAGCAAATCACATGCATTTCCAGCTTAAATATTCCCTTTTATAGTATTTGGGAACCATGTTGACTCGGAAAAGCCAAAGGATCATACTTTGATAACACTGAGTTGACAGGAGCAAGCAGGCTTTCTTTACTGTTGGAACAGGAGCAAGCAGGCTTTCTTTACTGTTGGAACAGGAGCAAGCAGGCTTTCTTTACTGTTGGAACAGGAACAAGCAGGCTTTCTTTACTGTTGGAACAGGAACAAGCAGGCTTTCTTTACTGTTGGAACAGGAGCAAGCAGACTTTCTTTACCATTGGAACCACATCCAAAGATGAAGACTGCGCCTAATGTGGGGCTCGAACCCACAACCCTGAGATTAAGAGTCTCATGCTCTACCGACTGAGCTAACCGGGCAGTTTTTTCAGTGTATTGGGCATAATTTTTGAGATCAACACACCTTTTTTAATTATCATCCAACAGTGTGTACAAGAGAATTGTAAATGGGAGAAAAAGTGCAAAAAGTGCCCCTGCATCTAACTTTGATTTCCAGCATGGAAGGTCTAAATTAGTTATATATGTGACCTGTTAGCCTTGACCCTAATTCAACCAGAGGATCATGTATTGAGAAGACTAAGATTTCTCTTAACTTGGCTGTCAAGCATTCATGGAGAGAATTCTCAAGAACTGTTTGTTGAAGTACTGAGCTGAAATATCCCAAGCAACTTACGTGCATTTCCAGTTTAAATATTCCCTTTTATAGTATTTGGGAACCATGTTTACTCGAATAAGCCAAGGAATAATACTGTTGGAACAGGAACACTAGTTCAACCAGAGGATCATGCATTGAGAAAACTGAGATTACTCTCAACTTGGCTGTCAAGCATTCGTGAAGAGAATTCTCAAGAACTTTTTGTTGAAGTACTGAGATGAAATATCCCAAGCAACTCACATGCATTTCCAGCTTAAAAATTCCCTTTTATAGTATTTGGGAACCATGTTTACTCGAAAAAGTCAAGAAAATGTCGCCGCCTTTGGCTTTAGGTTCGTTGATCACCACAAAAGTATACCACAGAGAAACACGAGGGGACTGAGTTTACAAGTTTTAAAAGTACGAAATTTATTAAAAGTATGCAGGATAAAACAGAAAAAAACAAAACAATGTTAAGAAGCCCAGTAACAGGCTTTAAAGTCAATCCGCGGGTTATAGGGAAGAGTCCGGGGAATTGTGGGAAGAGCAGTCTTTTGGGAGAGTAGTTTTAGGTTGTGGGCCTCAGCCTCCCGTCCGCGCCGCAGGGCCGGCTCGCAGGAGTGTTGGCGCTCTCTCAGCGGTCTCAGTGGACTTCGAGGTCCCGGTACACCGCCACAGGACTACAATAACACACGAAATGTCGGCTTAGCGACCACACAGATACACTTCAATAAAATCACACAGCATGCGTATAATATGGGACACGTCCCTTCACTTAGCGTTTGGATGGCGTTGTACAGGTCTCTGGTCCCCTCTTGGTCCGCGTAGATACGGCCAGTCGCTCCTCGAGTCCTGATCCGGTCCCTTCTCCGACAGGGGGAGACGGTGCTGTGGACAGGGAAAGGCGGTCTTAGGCACACAGTCAAAAACAGCTCAGGTAGGTGTAACCTCCACACAGTTATGGGCACTTCCCTTTACTTAGCTGTTTTAGAGCGTTGTATGCGATGGATCTTGCGGTTTCTATGGCTTCCCGTTGCCTTTTGTTGGTCTATCTGTTATAAGAATTCTATATGTCCAAAAGAATTCTATATCCCTATATTATCCAGAGAGACACGGAGACAGATTATATTATAAAAAGCGAAAGGCCAGGTTTTATTCCTTGCAAGGAGAAGCAAACACATACAGATATATACAAAAGGTACATAGTGCGTTTTGCTTACAGAGGTAAGCAAAACATTACATTTTATATCACTGCCGTGGGGCTGTCAGTGGGAGGTGTATCTTGCATACACCCTCCCCTCAAGGCCCCAGCTCCAGGCTCCAGGTGCAGAAGTCCTCCGGCAAGCCATGTCCTTAGTTATGTCTACACCATGCTTGGAATAACATGGAGGACATAACATGATTTGACATGACCTGTAGAGAACTATGAGCACCAACTAACTATAAACAATATACACAATTATAAGAATAAAATTCTTATAACATTCCCCCCTCTTTATGCTAATAACAATTAGCATAAACAACCTACTAGCTTGATTTTGAGTTTTAAACTATGACAGAAGCGAAAACCCAGCAGGGCGTTGACCTAGCCAGAAGAACATTTTGACCCATTGGTAAAATGACCTAAAGCTGGGAAAAACTCTTCTATCCACCCCTTGCCCCAAAGGCGGTGACAAAACACAAACATCAAGCATCAAACGTATGTAATCACTTCAAATGAATAACTTACAACACATGTCAAAACAAACATAACAAAAGATTATAATGGAATATGTTTCAAATCAAATGGGAACCCACAGAGTAATGCACTGATTCTTCAAAGTCAAATTCTTTAAAGTCCATAAATCATAAATGTCCATAAATCATAAATCAAAACACAGTGTCACTCCAAAATAAAGTAGAAAAATATGCCAGAGGTTGAGCTGGTCGACCCATTGGACTCAAGATCTCTGGCCTGTCCCTGCCTGTCCATTTCTGTCCCTGTAACGAAAAGAAAAACACATGGAGTGAGACATATGCACATTCATAATGATTAAAATCAATTCTCTTCAGCATAATCAATTCAATGAACCATACGGCCCTTAGGTCTGTAGTATGATCCGTCCTGGAGCTGTTGTCCCGTTGGTGTACATGCAAACAATAACGTCCCTCAGATATCAAAGTGTTCATCTGAGGTCAAAGCCTTGACCTTAGTCGTTTGGCAGGTGCATGTCCAGGAATGTTGACCCAGCAATGGCCACATTCATCAATCTCACCAACAAGCTCCGGATACATGTAAAGCAACACAAACAAACATTATTAGACATGGAAGTGCAACAACAACTACAAGTACATGTACTGTATCTCAATACAGATTCTAAAATCCCAGTCAATTTTCCAAATATTTTGTAAAACCATGTCAAAATTAATTTCTCTATACCAGAATACTCTAATTCCTCTGTTAGAGTTTGAAGTCCTTTCTTAAAGGCTTTAGTTCTGCTGTAACTAGTCCTGTGTTACTTTGGAGGAAATCCTTTTGTAGATCCCCCCTTTTCAGCTAAAAGCATGCTCAGTGCTATTTTGTTCTGTCCAGTCCTTGGACCAGTTTTCTCTCATTTCCAGTTTTAATTAACAGTTACAGCATCTCTTGTGTAATTCATAAACCTTTGTTGTTTATAAATATACTTAATATAATCTACATTTTCATAAATTGTCTCAAATGGTAAAAAATCAAATCCTAATGCTAATTTAATTTTAGCCTTATATTCATTAAGGACACCTTCGAAGGACACCTCTGTCATCGATGTAAATGGGGCTCTCAAATGAACCTGAGGAGCTGCTGTTTGGCTCCTAAAGTGTGAGTTTCCACTCACGATGTTCTCCGTCACATTGTATGTGAACACAAATAAAACGAGGATCCTTTAAGGACGTATGTTTCCGGTCAGCAGGCAACGCTGGTCTAATGGTCTTACTTTCACAAAACCTCCAGACTTCTGCTTTGCACTGCACCTGTCCCTGATCTCTACGTTTGTCAAGTTCAGAGTGATGTCACAGGAAGTCATGTCATGTGACCCCCGTCACTAGCCCTGCTCACAGGTGTGCTTCCCTTCATAGGTGTAAACCAAGATGATATAAGTTCAAAGAACTATGTTAATATTAGCTCTTACTGGTGGTGGCTATATTAATTTTCAAAACTCCTTTTCTGAACTGGTATACTTGTTGTAGTTGGCTTCCATCCAAATAAAGAACAAACAAACAAATCAAAACGTTATCTGACATTATAGACCCATAGAAAGTGCCTCCTAGGTTTTCCAAACGAAACCATAAAAGCCCTTAAAATGATCAAACCATAAAATTGAAACAGCAGATAAACCCTGTTTCCACAGATATGGTCTGCTGGAAATCTACTTTAATCTGAAAAGGTTTAATCAGACTAAACAGTGCTTCTCCAGAAAAGTCCTGTCAACTTTCTTTATTTCATTATTTGATTTAAACTTTTAACTGTATTAAACACTGTTGTTTCAGCCTCATGCTAACCATTAGGTTAACCAAGCATCCCTTCAGCACTTTAACACAGCTTTTGTTTAAACCTTCATCTCCCCCCTTTTTGAGACGTGGGACAACCATGGCTCAAAATACCACAAAAATAAACAAAAATCAAATAAAAGTTAAAAAAAATCAAAATAAAGTCAAAACAGAATGGTTTTTTCCAATTACCACCTTAAATTGTT
Organism: Perccottus glenii; assembly: GCA_024416835.2. NCBI lineage: Eukaryota > Metazoa > Chordata > Actinopteri > Gobiiformes > Odontobutidae > Perccottus > Perccottus glenii. The sequence continues at coordinate 22,873,584 of CM044552.2, read as the reverse complement.
ATTTCATTAATTAGCATTCCTAATTATTCATCTTCTTTATGTTTTCCCAAATAGCATCACTTTTGTTGATGTTATATTTAAAACTTAACTTTGTTTAGTTCATTTTTAATTTTAGTTACCATTAGTTGTAGGTCTTTACCTGTAACTGTAATTGGTATCATCCACAATTTGATAAATTTTAACTCAGTTGATGCAAACAAAAATAATTTATATAGATCAGAACTGGTTTCTCATGATCTATTTTCACAAACTTTTTAACATTCACCTTCAATTCACAATTTATTTCACATTCTTTTAAATTAAAATATTCTCAAAATATTGTTTAATTTACCTCAAATTACTTTCTTCAAAAAGAAAACACATTTTTCTCTTACTTCAAAACAAAATTTCTTAATCACCCTTGGGTTCAGACCCCCCTCTCTGGGGTTAAACCAGTAACAGTAACCAGTTTCCTTTAAAACACCATCACCTTTGTGACTTTCGTTTAAAAGGAAAGACTAAACATAAAATCAACAAATTTCCTCTCAAATTCTCAACTTCTCAACTCAAATTCTGCTTTATTTTTAAATAAAATTGCTTTAGGATCTTGTTCAGTATAGATTTGTTCTATACTGTCTCTGTAAAACTCAGTTTTATCACCAGGTGCTAAATACAATAAACCAGTTTGTTTTTGTATTTTTCCCATATTAATTTAAATGTAACATAAAAACATTTTATCAATTACTATTTTCATGTTTCCACTAATTTGGCATTCAGATGCCCCATAAAGAATTCACCTCACTCAATGTTAAATAGAACCTTTAAACATCAAATGTAAAATCAAAATAACGTGTCTCTCTTTATTTATTCAAATTCACCAAAATTGTAATCAGTAATTATCATTACTGTTCATTTAATAAAATGTAACATCTCAACCTCTTTTTGTTCTCTTTTTCTTTAGGTTACAAAGACCCAAAGTTTGTCAAAACCCAAAACCAAAATAACATTCAAATCTGTTCAAAAGGACCTTGTGTTAGTCCCAGTACTCCAAAAAAAAAAAAATTTAATCACTTCAAACAGTGATAAAAACCCAGCGAGCCATTGGCATATGCTCTTAAACTTTAACAATTCACCTTGTTAGTTTAACAATTATCTTTTTTATTTACTTATTTTTCATTAACTTTAATTTTTCAAATAAAACCTTCAAGATTATTTTAACAGTTTGAACTGTTTTAACATAGATATGTTTTTAATCACCAAAACCAGATTACCAACAGTTTTTTACATTACAGTTTAAATCTTTATTGCATAGATCACACTATACCTTAATTATAAAGTACCAAAATAAATAATGATTATTATTTATTTTGAACTATCTTCATTTCAATTTTCCAATTACTTAAACTTTAAGTTTTTCAAAAACCATATTCAATCTCCTTCATTCAATTGTTTAGTTTACCAAATCATGTTTCATAGATTCAATAAAACTCAAATGTGGACTTTATTCATATCAACAGACCTGTCAGAAGGTCAAACAGTTTTCATAATTAAGTATCATAAACTTTATTTAACACATTAGTTCAGTGCAATCTGTTTCTGTCACTGACATTTCTAACTCTATATTTTTCTCAACATTAAAAGTCTGTTTAATGTAAAGGCTCCCACACTGTCTGTGGAGCTAAAAACAAAACCCAAAACAAAACATTTCTCGCTCTTGGGAGCAAAAAAGGAGGGTGCTGTGAAGCTCCTGTTACATTGACTTGCATAGAATGTTATCTTGTTTTTAAACATTCCTTGTGAATCCAAACAGTGGTTGTTTTGAATCCACTTTCTCCATTTTCACACTTTGTTAGAACCAAACCAGAGAAATACATAAATGTTTCTTTTCTTTACTTAGATTCTGGTAACCTTGTTTTCTTTTTAAATATGAGCTTATGGCCCATAACTATAACGTTATATTATCTTTATAAACTTACTCTGCGCAATTCAACTTTAAAACATATTTAAATTCTTCCAATTACAAAGTATTCATTTTCATTCTTTTATTGGCGTTATACCGTGTGTTTGAACCACACTGATATTAAGGACCTCTATTAGTTCTCGTACTAATAGATACACAAAATTGTTTAGCAAAACATCAATCACTACTTTTAGGATCCAAGGGTTGGATCTTTAACTTCTTTAAACCTTTAATGTTCACATTTCTATGTCACATTAAATACAAAACCAACTCTGTTCTTTAACAGAATACTCATTATTTTCTCTCATAAACCAAAATCACATCCTTCTCTGTAGATGTGTGTCTCATGTGTCCCATGTTTTTGTCTATGTGTCTGTATTTACATGTGTCTTTATGTGTCTTTATGTGTTTATGTACCTAACCTGTTGAAGCGGTCAGTTCATGAGGTCATTCCCTCGTCTCTCGTCTGGACCCAGTTTCGACCTCCTCCTCCTCCTCTCAGTGCCCTCTCGTCTGTCACGCCCACCTCCACCTCGCTCTCAATTGTGCATTTTTCCTCAGAGAAATACATTACATTCATTTTAATTTCAAGTTTCCTCCAATTTGCAAACACACTTTACAAATACCTTTTTGGTCAATCTCAATAGATCAAAATTTAAAACAAATAAACGTTAGTGTGAATTTGTTTCTCTTACCGCTTCCGTGTTTGCTGCTGCAGTTTTTTTTCCTTTTTTTCTCAGCCGAAAATCCGCAGGTGGGAGGTGGGGTGCAGATGAAGCTTTGGAGAGAGCACTGTTTTCCGGAGGGAGGAAGCCGATACCTAGAGGCTCCAAAAACATTTAAACAAAATACAAATGATTAGTGTTTTGAAGTACATGTGTGCACTTCTTTCAAAATCTCTTCTCTGTTTCTGTTTTTTTCTCAAATTAGAAAAATAGCTTATGGAAGCTACCTTTCTCTCTCATGTTGTTCAAACTTTCTCTAAACAAAAACATTACTTTTGTTCTGATTTACATCATTAGACTCATTCTTCATCCAACAATGGCCCATTCATAACACATTTATTCTCTCACACACACCTTTTATCTTTAACTTTTTTAGTCAACAATTCTCAGTATTGACAACAATTCTCAGTATAAGCCCCTTCACTTTCAGTGGGCTTTTTCGCTCACTCACGCGTCACCAGCAGTGAACATTTTTCAGCAAAAGCTCGTGGGCTTTTAAAAATCACCGCTTCACATGCAGTGAACACTATCGTGAGCCTACGTCTTCCTATACGTCACGTCCAGCGACAGGACTCCAATCTCACCATTAACCGTAGGTTTCGGCAGTCTCGATTAAAGAGTCAGCTCGAGCTTTTCCTGTGCATATCCCACACTTCCCGTGTGAGTGTCGCACCATAAACCAACAATACTAGCTATGCAAGGCAGTTCGATTGTGGCGTATTACGATCACGTGATTATTAATCTAAGACAAATTCTTGTGCTCTCTAGACAAGCTCTCTAGAACTCATACTCCTTCTTGTAATTAGGTGCTCTATCTCGCATAGAGGTTCGCACTTGTCACGGCCAAATGAACTAAGCGCTGAGTCAGTTTCAAGAAACACCATAAAAACTTACAAAGCATAAGGTATCTATCAAACTTAAATCTAGCAAGACAACAAGCTTTAACACAGATTAACATCAGAATATCCGTTTACAATCTCACCATAAACCACGCAGGCAGGGTCTCGACTGAAACACATACTTTTCCCAGCTTTCAATCTCACCATAAACCATATAGGCAGGGTCTCGACAAAGCGTATCAGCGTTTAAGAATCTCCTATGCTGGCCAGCCTCATGGAAAAACATCAACTTATGGTGATGTAAATACATGCAGCCCGCTCAACATCACGCCAGATTTCCAAAACTAGCTACTTCGGAAGCTTTGGTAATTACAAACTCACACACACACACACCAAAAATAAATTAAACAGCTGTTTACCTGAATTTTTAGTCCAATAGTCCAGTTGTTCCGCAGCCAGACTGTCTGTTCTGTCCTCTCTCTCTGCTCTTCTCTTTTTCAGTCCAGATTTCGTCATCGTGCTCACACACAAAGAGGATATCTGGCCCTTTACTAACTAAATAGCACAGCTTGGGACTTACAAGAAATGCATTGTTTTGCATTTCTCCGTGCAATCAGTTCACCTCTTTGCATGAGAAACAACGAATATTGAAATCGAGTCACGGCACCAAATGTTATAAGAATTCTATATGTCCAAAAGAATTCTATATCCCTATATTATCCAGAGAGACACGGAGACAGATTATATTATAAAAAGCGAAAGGCCAGGTTTTATTCCTTGCAAGGAGAAGCAAACACATACAGATATATACAAAAGGTACATAGTGCGTTTTGCTTACAGAGGTAAGCAAAACATTACATTTTATATCACTGCCGTGGGGCTGTCAGTGGGAGGTGTATCTTGCATACACCCTCCCCTCAAGGCCCCAGCTCCAGGCTCCAGGTGCAGAAGTCCTCCGGCAAGCCATGTCCTTAGTTATGTCTACACCATGCTTGGAATAACATGGAGGACATAACATGATTTGACATGACCTGTAGAGAACTATGAGCACCAACTAACTATAAACAATATACACAATTATAAGAATAAAATTCTTATAACACTATCTCTCCGTGCTGTTCAGTATTCGTCCTTTTTCCGTTCCTTCCGCCGTTCCTTCCTCTCTGTCTCTGTTCGTTCTTCGTCACTCTTTCTCTGCTCTCCTTCCGGGTTCTCTCTCCTTCCTGGTTTCTCTCCTCTACTGTCTTTACATTGGGCCTTTTAAGCCGGACTGGGACACATCCTATTGGCCTTCGTGATTGTGCAGGTGCGGTAGGCGTTCCCCATCACGAATTTGTCCGTGCGTCACCAACATTTAAAGGGCCGTGCGCTTAGAACACATAAGATAAATAGTAAGGAGGAGTACAGCACCCTGTGACATTTTCCCCCCACCTTTAACCTTGGTCGTCCCGGCCAACTAGACTTGGTACCTTCGAGGCTGGGTGCCAAGCATGGTGCGCTGTGGCGCCTTAGGGAGTGGAGGCGCAGGAGAGGTCAGGTGGGGTATGAGGTGGTACAGGTCTGGGTTGTCCCGCCGGAGGGGCCATTGGGGGGACAACGAGCCTCGGTAACTAGGAGGTTGGCGGGGGGGGGCTCCTCGGGCCGAGTTGGCTGTGTAGCCGGCTCTTCTTCCTGTAACATAGTAAGGGGGCAAGAACGAAGGTTGTTACGGTGCACCGTGCGAGTGGGGCCTTCCTTACCCTCTGGCCGAATAACGTAGACTGGGTGGTCTGCCCTGAGCTGGTACAAAAGGTACAGAGTGCGTTTTGCTTACAGAGGTAAGCAAAACATTACATTTTATATCACTGCCGTGGGGCTGTCAGTGGGAGGTGTATCTTGCATACACCCTCCCCTCAAGGCCCCAGCTCCAGGCTCCAGGTGCAGAAGTCCTCCGGCAAGCCATGTCCTTAGTTATGTCTACACCATGCTTGGAATAACATGGAGGACATAACATGATTTGACATGACCTGTAGAGAACTATGAGCACCAACTAACTATAAACAATATACACAATTATAAGAATAAAATTCTTATAACACTATCTCTCCGTGCTGTTCAGTATTCGTCCTTTTTCCGTTCCTTCCGCCGTTCCTTCCTCTCTGTCTCTGTTCGTTTCTTCGTCACTCTTTCTCTGCTCTCCTTCCGGGTTCTCTCTCCTTCCTGGTTTCTCTCCTCTACTGTCTTTACATTGGGCCTTTTAAGCGGACTGGGACACATCCTATTGGCCTTCGTGATTGTGCAGGTGCGGTGGCGTTCCCCATCACGAATTTGTCCGTGCGTCACCAACATTTAAAGGGCCGTGCGCTGCCAGAACACATAAGATAAATAGTAAGGAGGAGTACAGCACCCTGTGACATTTCCCCACCTTTAACCTTGATGCGTCGGCCAACTAGACTTGGTACCTTGAGGCTGGGTGCCAAGCATGCGCTGTGGCGCCTTAGGTGGAGTGGGCGCAGGAGGGTCAGGTGGGGTATGAGGTGGTACAGGTCTGGGTTGTCCCGCCGGAGGCCATTGGGGACAACGAGCCTCGGTAACTAGGAGGTTGGCGGGGGCTCCTCGGGCCGAGTTGGCTGTGTAGCCGGCTCTTCTTCCTGTAACATAGTAAGGGGCAGAGCGAAGGTTGTTCTGGTGCACCGTGCGAGTGGGGCCTTCCTTACCCTCTGGCCGAATAACGTAGACTGGGTGGTCTGCCCTGAGCTGGTACAAAAGGTACAGAGTGCGTTTTGCTTACAGAGTAAGCAAAACATTACATTTTATATCACTGCCGTGGGGCTGTCAGTGGGAGGTGTATCTTGCATACACCCTCCCTCAAGGCCCCAGCTCAGGCTCCAGGTGCAGAAGTCCTCCGGCAAGCCATGTCCTTAGTTATGTCTACACCATGCTTGGAATAACATGGAGGACATAACATGATTTGACATGACCTGTAGAGAACTATGAGCACCAACTAACTATAAACAATATACACAATTATAAGAATAAAATTCTTATAACACTATCTCTCCGTGCTGTTCAGTATTCGTCCTTTTTCCGTTCCTTCCGCCGTTCCTTCCTCTCTGTCTCTGTTCGTTCTTCGTCACTCTTTCTCTGCTCTCCTTCCGGGTTCTCTCTCCTTCCTGGTTTCTCTCCTCTACTGTCTTTACATTGGGCCTTTTAAGCCGGACTGGGACACATCCTATTGGCCTTCGTGATTGTGCAGGTGCGGTAGGCGTTCCCCATCACGAATTTGTCCGTGCGTCACCAACATTTAAAGGGGCCGTGCGCTCGCCCAGAACACAGAAGATAAATAGTAAGGAGGAGTACAGCACCCTGTGACATTTTCCCCCCACCTTTAACCTTGGTCGTCCCGGCCAACTAGACTTAGTACCTTGAGGCTGGGTGCCAAGCATGGTGCGCTGTGAGCGCCTTAGGGGTGGAGGGGGCGCAGGAGGGTCAGGTGGGGGTATGAGGTGGTACAGGTCTGGGTTGTCCCGCCGGAGGGGCCATTGGGGGGACAACGAGCCTCGGTAACTAGGAGGTTGGCGGGGGGGGGCTCCTCGGGCCGAGTTGGCTGTGTAGCCGGCTCTTCTTCCTGTAACATAGTAAGGGGCAGAGCGAAGGTTATTACGGTGCACCGTGCGAGTGGGGCCTTCCTTACCCTCTGGCGAATAACGTAGACTGGGTGGTCTGCCTGAGCTGGTGCATCACCACATATGGGTCGGGCCCCCATCTTGCGGCCAATTTACCCCGCTCTCTCCTGCGGAAGTTCCGTACCAGCACCCGTTCTCCTAGGAGCAAGGGGACGAGTCGAGCGCGGTTGTTGTATCGGGCCTGGTCGGTCCTGGCATCGCTGAATCCGTTCGCGGCCATCCGGTATCGTGGTTCAGGGCCCGTTGGTGGTGCTTGACCCATCCGTCCAGACCGGCCTCTCGAGGTCAATTGAGCCACCCAATCAACTGGCAACCCGTGCGTGTCTACCAAATACGATGTAGTGTGGAGTCAGGCCAGTGCTATGGTGGGCAGTGTTGTTGTAGGCCTGGATTAGGGCGGGCAGTTTGTCTGGCCACTGCCTCTGTTCGAGTCGGTCAAGGAGTTCAATAGTTGTAGCAGAGTCTGATTAAACGCTCGCGCGCTCCGTTCCTTGGGGTGGTAGGCGGTAGTCGGTCCTTCCTGCTACCGTACAGCTGACAGAGCTGCTTCATCAGGGGCGATTCAAGGCGCGCCCGGTAGTCCGACAGGATCCTCTCGGGACAGCCGAAGGTCAGGATCAGGTGCCGGTATAGGGCCTTAGCGGTGGTCTCTGCAGATTGGTCCCTCGTGGGCACTGCAAAGGCATATTTCGAGAATAGGTCAGTCATAACAAGGATATACTGATAGTATTCTCCTGGCCTCCCCAGAGAGAGGTAGTCGACTCCCACCAGTTCGAACGGGTAGGATGTGCGGATGGGCATCAGCGGTGCTCTGCCGTCGGGGCCGGCCTTATGGCGGACGCAGTGGAGGCAGCCCCTACTCCACTCTTCACAATCTTTGTCCATCCCATCCCATTCCGCTCAGCTGGCTGGAGACTGCGACTCGCGTATGCCACGACCCGCTCCTGGCCATCCTGTACCTGGGCCAGCACCGCCCCTAGACCCTCCAGGCTGGCATCTGTGTAGAGACGGAAGGGTATAGTGAAGTCGGCATACGCTAAGACCGGTGCATTCACCAATGCTTCCTTCAGGTGGTCGAAGGCCCGTTGACATGCTGGGGACCAGGCGATGGGGACTGGCTTCCCCTGGGCGGTGCCGTGAGTCAATGCATGTAAAGGTGAGGCAATTTTTGAAAATCCGGCTATGAACGCCGATAATACCGGCAAATCCAAGACGATCTCACCTGCTTCACTGTCTGGGGTACCGGCCAGTCCTTTACGCTGCCGTCTTAGCTGGGTCGTGGCCACCCTACCTGCTGATCACGTGTACCAGGTAAGTCACTCTCCGCTGGAACAAACAGCACTTCGAGGCTGGAGCTTGAGGCCGTGTTCCTCTAGTCTCTGGAACACCTCCTCCAGATGGGCTAGGTGGCTGTCGAAGTCTGCGGAAAACACAACTACATTGTCTAGATATATGAGTAAAAGTCATTTACCAGGTTACCCAGGCAGCGTTGCATCAGCCTCTGGAAGGTTGCAGGGCATTACAGTGGCCGAAGGGCATCCTCTGAACTTCGTAGAGGCCAACTAGGGTGGTAAAAGCTGTCTTCTCTCGATCCGCCGGGTCCACTTCCACCTGCCAATATCCACTCGCCAAGTCCAAAGTGGAGTACCACTTGGCGATCCGCATAACCCTGTCAGGGATTCTTCGATGCGTGGGAGGGTAAGCATCTTTGTGGGTGAGGGCGTTCAACCTGCGGTAGTCTACACAGAACCTCCAGGAGCCGTCTTTCTTGCGCACCAACACGATAGGTGCGGCCCAGGGGCTCGAACTCTCTCGAACCACCCCACTTTTGAGCATGTTCGCCAGCAGGGACCGCAGTTCGGGGTATAGGCTCGGCGGCACCGGCCTGTAACGTTCCCGGCTGGGTGGGGCCGTGCCCGTGGGGATTTGGTGTTTAACCACCCCCGTGTGGCTGAAATCCTCGTCGTGGCGGGAGAAGACCTGTTTCCACCGTTGTAGCAGGTCGGCCATCTTCCTCTGTTGGGCTTCGTCCAGGCCATCCCCCTGCAGGGCCATCACCGGGTGCGAGCCCTCCTCCGCATCAGTCCTGTGGGCCACTCGTCTCACCTCCACCTCGATGACGTCTGGTTCCACGCTGTTCAGCACCAGCTCCTGCTCGTCCTGGACTTCCATGGCATCCACCCCCGTGACCCAAGCCAGTGGCTCCGGCTGAGGACCTCTACGGGTAGGGGTTTGGTTGCAGAACCGACACGCCGCCTTCCCACTCCGTACGGTGGCCAGCGTCCTCCCGACCCGCCACTCGTAGTCACTGTTGGGGAGAGGTTCGATAGTCACATCCATCTACAGTTGGATTGTTCACCTGCAGCCACAGAACCATCTCTCTGTGTGGGAATGATGACCGGGGTTGTCGTGGGAGCCTTGCAGTTCCCTCTATCACGGCGGGGACCACAGTCGGCGACTTCGCTGGCACTCGGAAAGCTTTGCTCCAGACTTAGCCCTCTGCTGAAGTCAATGTCGTCTTGAGCGCCGCCACCCGGGTGACTACCTTGGGTGAGTGAGGACCACAGTCCCTTAATGATGTTCATGCCCAGAATGCCTTTACCTGGTCCCAGACAACTGTTGTCGATCATTATCCCTTCTCTTGGACATTCACTCCACCCACCCGGCAATCCGCGATTCGTAGCGATATAGGGTATCCGTAGTCCATTGGCAGCGTAGGGTCAGCCATGGGATTTGGTGCCCGTATTCATTTGTGTTGTCCCCAGGTATTTGCGGAACAGGCTTTGGCTCATCATGGTGACCTGTGATCCTGTATCAAGCACAAAGGGATAGCACAGTCATTTATATACACCACTACAGCCGGGGGCACTCACCAACAAGAGCGGCCCTTACGTTGCCGGTGTAAGGCCTCTGTAGCCTGGCGATCAGTGTCCGGCGAGGTCTGTAGTCTAGGCCTTTGCATAACTGCCCCACCGTGTGGCCCTCCTCTGTAGGGGCAGCTAAAAATCCTGTGACCTCTGTGGGCAGTGGCGTTGCAAGTGTCCAAGTCGGCCACTGGCGATGGCAGAACCCGGCCTCCCCTGTTCGTCCCAGCGGAAGGCAGAGTTACCGGGAACTGGGGTCCGGTCCGTGAGGGCGGGCGGGGGCTGGCTGTGATGACCCAGTTGTTGTTTCAGGTCCTCCGCTAGGGTGGCGAAGTGCCTTCATTTGTGCTGTGAGCTCGTCCTTCATTTCCTTCAGTAGTTCGGTCCTTAATTCTGAGCGGATTTGGTCTCTCAGCTGCTCCGACCTTACCCCTGCAGGCCTCGGCTGTCCCCATAGCCACATAGCTGGCGAAGGCCGGCTCGTCGTCTTCCTGCAGCTCTGCTCCAACGCCCGTGCCTCTTTACATGCAGCTTTAAGCGATAAGTCGTCCGCCGGGCGCATCTGGCGGCGAGTTCCTGTTTAATTGGTCCTTTCCTCAGGCCCACGATCAGCTGATCTAGGAGGAGTCTTCAGCGTCCTCGGTCCCGTCCTCGTCCCTCTCCTGCCACCTGTAGAACGCCTCCGCGGCGTAGGGAGAAAGCGTTAATGGATTCTTCGGCCTTTTGTTTACAATTAAAAAGTCTATGCGAGACTGGGTTTTAGGCGCTGGTTGGGTGTACAGAGTCTGTAATAAGTCCAGGACTTTGGTACTAGTGGCTTTCTCTTCTGGCTCAACTAGCTTTAGTTCCCTCTTCGCGTCTCCCTCCAGTGCCCCCAAGACAAAATCGGCCTGTTGCTGTGGGTTCAGTTCTTGTGCCCTCAGCATCGCCTCACCTCGCCCTCCATTCCCCAAATTTAGCCGGTTCGCCCCCAAACTTTGGCACCCACGCGGCCCCCATAAACCAAGGTACCATAAAATTCGCATTAATAGCTGGGCTGCTACTCAGCCCCTCTTGTTCCATTTCCCTGTGGTAGTGGTGATCCTGTCAACTATGCCAAAAATGTCGCCGCCTTTGGCTTTAGGTTCGTTGATCACCACAAAAGTATACCACAGAGAAACACGAGGGGACTGAGTTTACAAGTTTTAAAAGTACGAAATTTATTAAAAGTATGCAGGATAAAACAGAAAAAAACAAAACAATGTTAAGAAGCCCAGTAACAGGCTTTAAAGTCAATCCAGCGGGTTATAGGAAGAGTCCAGGAATTGTGGGAAGAGCAGTCTTTTGGGAGAGTAGTTTTAGGTTGTGGGCCTCAGCCTCCCGTCCGCGCCGCAGGGCCAGCTCGTAGGAGTGTTGGCGCTCTCTCAGCGGTCTCAGTGGACATCGAGGTCGATGCGCGCCACAGGACTACAATAGCGAGAATGACACGAAATTGAAACCAGCGACCACACAGATACACTTCAATAAAATCACACACATAATACGGGACACGTCCCTTCACTTAGCGTTTGGATGGCGTTGTACAGGTCTCTGGTCCCCTCTTGGTCCGCGTAGATACAGCCAGTCGCTCCTCGAGTCCTGATCCGGTCCCTTCTCCGACAGGGAGGCGGTGCTGTGGACAGGAAGAGGCGGTCTTAGGCACACAGTCAAAAACAGCTCAGGTAGGTGTAACCTCCACACAGTTATGGGCACTTCCCTTTACTTAGCTGTTTTAGAGCGTTGTATGCGATGGATCTTGCGGTTTCTATGGCTTCCCGTTGCCTTTTGTTGGTCTATCTCTCCGTGCTGTTCAGTATTCGTCCTTTTTCCGTTCCTTCCGCCGTTCCTTCCTCTCTGTCTCCGTTCGTTCTTCGTCACTCTTTCTCTGCTCTCCTTCCGGGTTCTCTCTCCTTCCTGGTTTCTCTCCTCTACTGTCTTTACATTGGGCCTTTTAAGCCGGACTGGGACACATCCTATTAGCCTTCGTGATTGTGCAGGTGCGGTAGGCGTTCCCCATCACGAGTTTGTCCGTGCGTCACCAACATTTAAAGGGGCCGTGCGCTCGCCCAGAACACATAAGATAAATAGTAAGGAGAGTCACGGCACCCTGTGACAGAATAATACTGTTGGCACAGGAACACTAGTTCAACCAGAGGATCATGCATTGAGAAAAATGAGATTACTCTCAACTTGGCTGTCAAGCATTCATGGAGAGAATTCTCAAGAGCTGTTTGTTGAGGTACTATGCTGAAATATCTCAAGCAACTCACATGCATTTCCAATATAAATATTCCCTTTTATAGTAATTGGGAACAATGTTGACTCAAATAAGCCAAAGAATCATACTTTGATTACACTGAGTTGACAGGAGCAAGCAGGCTTTCTTTACTGTTGGAACAGGAACAAGCAGGCTTTCTTTACTGTTGGAACAGGAGCAAGCAGGCTTTCTTTACTGTTGGAACAGGAACACTAGTTCAACCAATGGATCATGCATTGAGAAGACTGAGATTACTCTCAACTTGGCTGTCAAGCATTCGTGAAGAGAATTCTCAAGAACTTTTTGTTGAAGTACTGAGCTGAAATATCCCAAGCAACTCACATGCATTTCCAGCTTAAATAATCCCTTTTATAGTATTTGGGAACCATGTTTCCTCGAAAAAGCCAAGGAATCATACTTTGATAACACTGAGTAAACAGGCTTTCTTTACTGTTGGAACAGGAACGAGCACGCTTTCTTTACTGTTGGAACAGGAGCAAACAGGCTTTCTTTACTGTTGGAACAGGAGCAAGCAGACTTTCTTTACCGTTGGAACCACATCCAAAGAAGAAGACTGCGCCCAATGTGGGGCTCGAACCCACGACCCTGAGATTAAGAGTCTCATGCTCTACCGACTGAGCTAACCGGGCAGTTTTTTCAGTGTATTGGGCATATTTTTTGAGATCAACACACCTTTTTTAATTATCATCGAACAGTGTGTACAAGAGAATTGTAAATGGGAGAAAAAGTGCAAAAAGTGCCCCTGCATCTAACCTTGATTTCCAGCATGGAAGGTCTAAATTAGTTATATATGTGACCTGTTAGCCTTGACCCTAATTCAACCAGAGGATCATGTATTGAGAAGACTAAGATTTCTCTTAACTTGGCTGTCAAGCATTGTTATAAGTATTCTATATGTCCAAAAGAATTCTATATCCTTATATTATCCAGAGAGACACGGAGACAGATTATATTATAAAAGCGAAAGGCCAGGTTTTATTCCTTGCAAGGGAAGCAAAGTACACAGATATATCAAAGGTACATAGTGCGTTTTGCTTACAGAGGTAAGCAAAACATTACATTTTATATCACTTAGTGGGGGCTGTCAGTGGGAGGCGTATCTTGCATACACACTCCCCTCAAGGCCCCAGCTCCAGGTGCAAAAGTACCATGGCAACCCATGTCTATCTAGTTATGTCTACTCCATGCTTGGACTAGAATGGAGGACATGACATGATTTGACATGACCTGTTGAGAACTATGAGCACCTACTAACTATAAACAATATACACAATTATAATAATAAAATTATTATAACAAGCATTTATGGAGAGAATTCTCAAGAGCTGTTTGTTGAAGTACTGAGCTGAAATATCCCAAGCAACTCACATGCATTTCCAGCTTAAATATTCCCTTTTATAGTATTTGGGAACCATGTTTCCTCGAAAAAGCCAAAGAATCATACTTTGATAACACTGAGTTGACAGGCTCAAGCAGGCTTTCTTTACTGTTGGAACAGGAACAAGCAGGCTTTCTTTACTGTTGGAACAGGAGCAAGCAGGCTTTCTTTACTGTTGGAACAGGAACAAGGAGGCTTTCTTTACTGTTGGAACAGGAACAAGCAGGCTTTCTTTACTGTTGGAACAGGAACAAGTAGGCTTTCTTTACTGTTGGAACCACATCCAAAGATGAAGACTACGCCCAATGTGGGGCTCGAACCCACGACCCTGAGATTAAGAGTCTCATGCTCTACCGACTGAGCTAACCGGGCTGTTTTTTCAGGGAATTGGGCATAATTTTTGAGATCAACACACCTTTTTTAATAATCATCCAACAGTGTGTACAAGAGAATTGTAAATGGGAGAAAATGTGCAAAAAGTGCCCCTGCATCTTCCAGCATGGAAGGTCTAAATTAGTTATATATGTGACGTGTTAGCCTTGACCCTAATTCAACCAGAGGATCATGTATTGAGAAGACTAAGATTTCTCTTAACTTGGCTGTCAAGCATTCATGGAGAGAATTCTCAAGAACTGTTTGTTGAGGTACTGAGCTGAAATATCCCAAGCAACTTACGTGCATTTCCAGTTTAAATATTCCCTTTTATAGTATTTGGGAACCATGTTTACTCGAATAAGCCAAGGAATAATACTGTTGGAACAGGAACACTAGTTCAACCAGAGGATCATGCATTGAGAAAACTGAGATTACTCTCAACTTGGCTGTCAAGCATTCATATAGAGAATTCTCAAGAGCTGTTTGTTGAGGTACTGAGCTGAAATATCCCAAGCAACTCACGTGCATTTCTAATTTAAATATTCCTTTTATAGTATTTGGGAACCATGTTTACTCGAATAAGCCAAAGAATCATACTTTGATAACACTGAGTTGACAGGAGCAAGCAGGCTTTCTTTACCGTTGGAAAAAGATCAAGTAGGATTTCTTTACTGTTGGAACAGGAACAAGCAGGCCTTCTTTACTGTTGGAACCACATCCAAACATGAAGACTGCACCCAATGTGGGGCTCAAACCCACGACCCTGAGATTAAGAGGCTCATGCTCCACCGACTGAGCTAACCAGGCTTTTTTTCAGTGTATTGAGCATAATTTTTTAGATCAGAAAAAGTGCAAAAAGTGCCCCTGCATCTAACCTTGATTTCCAGCATGGAAGGTCTAAATTAGTTATATATGTGACCTGTTAGCCTTGACCCTAATTCAACCAGAGGATCATGTATTGAGAAGACTAAGATTTCTCTTAACTTGGCTGTCAAGCATTCATGGAGAGAATTCTCAAGAACTGTTTGTTGAAGTACTGAGCTGAAATATTCCAAGCAACTCACATGCATTTCCAGCTTAAATATTCCCTTTTATAGAATTTGTGAACCATGTTTACTCGAAAAAGTCAAGGAATAATACTGTTGGCACAGGAATACTAGTTCAACCAGAGGATCATGCATTGAGAAAAATGAGATTACTCTCAACTTGGCTGTCAAGCATTCGTGAAGAGAATTCTCAAGAGCTGTTTGTTGAAGTACTGAGCTGAAATATCCCAAGCAACTCACATGCATTTCCAGCTTAAATATTCCCTTTTATAGTATTTGGGAACCATGTTTCAAAAAGCCAAAGAATCATACTTTGATAACACTGAGTTGACAGGAACAAGCAGGCTTTCTTTACTGTTGGAACAGGAGCAAGCAGGCTTTCTTTACTGTTGGAACAGGAACAAGCAGGCTTTCTTTACTGTTGGAACAGGAGCAAGCAGACTTTCTTTACCGTTGGAACCACATCCAAAGAAGAAGACTGCGCCCAATGTGGGGCTCGAACCCACGACCCTGAGATTAAGAGTCTCATGCTCTACCGACTGAGCTAACCGGGCAGTTTTTTCAGTGTATTGGGCATATTTTTTGAGATCAACACACCTTTTTTAATTATCATCGAACAGTGTGTACAAGAGAATTGTAAATGGGAGAAAAAGTGCAAAAAGTGCCCCTGCATCTAACCTTGATTTCCAGCATGGAAGGTCTAAATTAGTTATATATTTGACCTGTTAGCCTTGACCCTAATTCAACCAGAGGATCATGTATTGAGAAGACTAAGATTTCTCTTAACTTGAAAGTCTATGTTTGTGTGGATCTATTTCAAAGTGAATGAAGACGCGGACTGCAAATTGTGCTAAATTGAATTTAACACAATAATTTAATCAAGCACCTAAAATCCCAACAGTATAAAGAGTTTACCCACGCTTCTAAACCAACACAACCCCACACTGCGCAAACTCTTGCAAGAGAAAATGTCCAGAGACAATCCACGTGCTGTGAAAATAACACAGGCAATCATAGTACATTGCATTGAGTGACCAGCCACTTTGGAGGTAGAAAATGTAGGATTCATGCGTCTCCTACATGTTCTGAAACCCAGATATGATGTCCCAAGCCGCTACATGACTGACAGGAGCTGCCTAAACTACGACTCCGTGAAAAACACATCCACAGCTTACTGCAAGCCTCCTCTTCGTTTAGTTTCACCACGGATATTTGGACAAACAGTGTTTGCCCGTGCCTTGTTTTTGTTAAATTATATGACTAAAGCTGTTACCTGTAAATTTAAATCATGGTTTTTATTAAATTACTCGTTATCGGTATCGGCGAGTACTGAGAATGCAATGCTCGTACTCACTTCGTTTTCCAAAAAGTGGTATCGGTGCATCACTAGTTATAAGTATTCTATATGTCCAAAAGAATTCTATATCCTTATATTATCCAGAGAGACACGGAGACAGATTATATTATAAAAGCGAAAGGCCAGGTTTATTCCTTGCAAGGGAAGCAAAGTACACAGATATATCAAAGGTACATAGTGCGTTTGCTTACAGAGGTAAGCAAAACAGCTTTATATCACTTAGTGGGGGCTGTCAGTGGGAGGCGTATCTTGCATACACACTCCCCTCAAGGCCCCAGCTCCAGGTGCAAAAGTACCATGGCAACCCATGTCTATCTAGTTATGTCTACTCCATGCTTGGACTAGAATGGAGGACATGACATGATTTGACATGACCTGTAGAGAACTATGAGAACCTACTAACTATAAACAATATACACAATTATAATAATAAAATTATTATAACAAGCATTTATGGAGAGAATTCTCAAGAGCTGTTTGTTGAAGTACTGAGCTGAAATATCCCAAGCAACTCACATGCATTTCCAGCTTAAATATTCCCTTTTATAGTATTTGGGAACCATGTTTCCTCGAAAAAGACAAAGAATCATACTTTGATAACACTGAGTTGACAGGCTCAAGCAGGCTTTCTTTACTGTTGGAACAGGAGCAAGCAGGCTTTCTTTACTGTTGGAACAGGAACAAGGAGGCTTTCTTTACTGTTGGAACAGGAACAAGCAGGCTTTCTTTACTGTTGTAACAGGAACAAGTAGGCTTTCTTTACTGTTTGAACCACATCCAAAGATGAAGACTACACCCAATGTGGGGCTCGA
Organism: Perccottus glenii; assembly: GCA_024416835.2. Lineage (NCBI taxonomy): Eukaryota > Metazoa > Chordata > Actinopteri > Gobiiformes > Odontobutidae > Perccottus > Perccottus glenii. Next base: position 22,856,288 of record CM044552.2, on the reverse strand, counting down.
ACCCACGACCTTGAGATTAAGAGTCTCATGCTCTACCGACTGAGCTAACCGGGCTTTTTTGTTTTCAGTGTATTGAGCATAATTTTTTAGATCAGAAAAAGTGCAAAAAGTGCCCCTGCATCTAAACTTGATTTCCAGCATGGAAGTTCTAAATTAGTTATATATGTGACGTGTTAGCCTTGACCCTAATTCAACCAGAGGATCATGTATTGAGAAGACTAAGATTTATCTTAACTTGGCTGTCAAGCATTCATGGAGAGAATTCTCAAGAACTGTTTGTTGAAGTACTGAGCTGAAATATCCCAAGCAACTCACATGCATTTCCAGCTTAAATATTCCCTTTTATAGTATTTGGGAACCATGTTTACTCGAAAAAGCCAAAGGATCATACTTTGATAACACTGAGTTGACAGGAGCAAGCAGGCTTTCTTTACTGTTGGAACAGGAACAAGCAGGCTTTCTTTACTGTTGGAACAGGAGCAAGCAGGCTTTCTTTACTGTTGGAACAGGAACAAGCAGGCTTTCTTTACTGTTGGAACAGGAGCAAGCAGACTTTCTTTACCGTTGGAACCACATCCAAAGATGAAGACTGCGCCCAATGTGGGGCTCGAACCCACGACCCTGAGATTAAGAGTCTCATGCTCTACCGACTGAGCTAACCGGGCAGTTTTTTCAGTTTATTGGGCATATTTTTTGAGATCAACACACCTTTTTTAATTATCATCCAACAGTGTGTACAAGAAAATTGTAAATGGGAGAAAAAGTGCAAAAAGTGCCCCTGCATCTAACCTTGATTTCCAGCATGGAAGGTCTAAATTAGTTATATATGTGACCTGTTAGCCTTGACCCTAATTCAACCAGAGGATCATGTATTGAGAAGACTAAGATTTCTCTTAACTTGTCTGTCAAGCATTCATGGAGAGAATTCTCAAGAGCTGTTTGTTGAAGTACTGAGCTGAAATATCTCAAGCAACTCACATGCATTTCCAGCTTAAATATTCCCTTTTATAGTATTTGGGAACCATGTTTCCTCGAAAAAGCCAAAGAATCATACTTTGATAACACTGAGTTGACGGGAGCAAGCAGGCTTTCTTTACTGTTGGAACAGGAGCAAGCAGACTTTCTTTACCGTTGGAACCACGTCCAAAGATGAAGACTGCGCCCAATGTGGGGCTCGAACCCACGACCCTGAGATTAAGAGTCTCATGCTCTACCGACTGAGCTAACCGGGCTGTTTTTTCAGGGAATTGGGCATAATTTTTGAGATCAACACACCTTTTTTAATAATCATCCAACAGTGTGTACAAGAGAATTGTAAATGGGAGAAAATGTGCAAAAAGTGCCCCTGCATCTTCCAGCATGGAAGGTCTAAATTAGTTATATATGTGACGTGTTAGCCTTGACCCTAATTCAACCAGAGGATCATGTATTGAGAAGACTAAGATTTCTCTTAACTTGGCTGTCAAGCATTCATGGAGAGAATTCTCAAGAACTGTTTGTTGAAGTACTGAGCTGAAATATCCCAAGCAACTCACATGTGCATTTCCAGTTTAAATATTCCCTTTTATAGTATTTGGGAACCATGTTTACTCGAATAAGCCAAGGAATAATACTGTTGGAACAGGAACACTAGTTCAACCAGAGGATCATGCATTGAGAAAAATGAGATTACTCTCAACTTGGCTGTCAAGCATTCGTGAAGAGAATTCTCAAGAACTTTTTGTTGAAGTACTGAGATGAAATATCCCAAGCAACTCACATGCATTTCCAGCTTAAATATTCCCTTTTATAGTATTTGGGAACCATGTTTCTCGAAAAAGCCAAAGAATCATACTTTGATAACACTGAGTTGACAGGAGCAAGCAGGCTTTCTTTACTGTTGGAACAGGAACGAAGCAGGCTTTTCTTTACTGTTGGAACAGAAACAAAAGGCTTTCTTTACTGTTGGAACAGGAGCAAGCAGGCTTTCTTTACTGTTGGAACGGGAGCAAGCAGGCTTTCTTTACTGTTGGAACAGGAACAAGCAGGCTTTCTTTACTGTTGGAACAGAAACAAAAAGGCTTTCTTTACTGTTGGAACAGGAGCAAGCAGGCTTTCTTTACTGTTGGAACGGGAGCAAGCAGGCTTTCTTTACTGTTGGAACAGAAACAAAAAGGCTTTCTTTACTGTTGGAACAGGAGCAAGCAGGCTTTCTTTACTGTTGGAACGGGAGCAAGCAGGCTTTCTTTACTGTTGGAACGGGAACAAGCAGGCTTTCTTTACTGTTGGAACAGGAACAAGTAGGCTTTCTTTACTGTTTGAACCACATCCAAAGATGAAGACTACGCCCAATGTGGGGCTCGAACCCACGACCCTGAGATTAAGAGTCTCATGCTCTACCGACTGAGCTAACCGGGCTTTTTTTTTCAGTGTATTGAGCATAATTTTTTAGATCAGAAAAAGTGCAAAAAGTGCCCCTGCATCTATCCTTGATTTCCAGCATGGAAGTTCTAAATTAGTTATATATGTGACGTGTTAGCCTTGACCCTAATTCAACCAGAGGATCATGTATTGAGAAGACTAAGATTTATCTTAACTTGGCTGTCAAGCATTCATGGAGAGAATTCTCAAGAACTGTTTGTTGAAGTACTGAGCTGAAATATCCCAAGCAACTCACATGCATTTCCAGCTTAAATATTCCCTTTTATAGTATTTGGGAACCATGTTTACTCGAAAAAGCCAAAGGATCATACTTTGATAACACTGAGTTGACAGGAGCAAGCAGGCTTTCTTTACTGTTGGAACAGGAACAAGCAGGCTTTCTTTACTGTTGGAACAGGAGCAAGCAGGCTTTCTTTACTGTTGGAACAGGAACAAGCAGGCTTTCTTTACTGTTGGAACAGGAGCAAGCAGACTTTCTTTACCGTTGGAACCACATCCAAAGATGAAGACTGCGCCCAATGTGGGGCTCGAACCCACGACCCTGAGATTAAGAGTCTCATGCTCTACCGACTGAGCTAACCGGGCAGTTTTTCAGTTTATTGGGCATATTTTTTGAGATCAACACACCTTTTTTAATTATCATCCAACAGTGTGTACAAGAAAATTGTAAATGGGAGAAAAAGTGCAAAAAGTGCCCCTGCATCTAACCTTGATTTCCAGCATGGAAGGTCTAAATTAGTTATATATGTGACCTGTTAGCCTTGACCCTAATTCAACCAGAGGATCATGTATTGAGAAGACTAAGATTTCTCTTAACTTGGCTGTCAAGCATTCATGGAAGAATTCTCAAGAACTGTTTGTTGAAGTACTGAGCTGAAATATCTCAAGCAACTCACATGCATTTCCAGCTTAAATATTCCCTTTTATAGTATTTGGGAACCATGTTTCCTCGAAAAAGCCAAAGAATCATACTTTGATAACACTGAGTTGACGGGAGCAAGCAGGCTTTCTTTACTGTTGGAACAGGACCAAGCAGACTTTCTTTACCGTTGGAACCACGTCCAAAGATGAAGACTAGCCCAATGTGGGGCTCGAACCCACGACCCTGAGATTAAGAGTCTCATGCTCTACCGACTGAGCTAACCGGGCTGTTTTTTCAGGGAATTGGGCATAATTTTTGAGATCAACACACCTTTTTTAATAATCATCCAACAGTGTGTACAAGAGAATTGTAAATGGGAGAAAATGTGCAAAAAGTGCCCCTGCATCTTCCAGCATGGAAGGTCTAAATTAGTTATATATGTGACGTGTTAGCCTTGACCCTAATTCAACCAGAGGATCATGTATTGAGAAGACTAAGATTTCTCTTAACTTGGCTGTCAAGCATTCATGGAGAGAATTCTCAAGAACTGTTTGTTGAGGTACTGAGCTGAAATATCCCAAGCAACTTATGTGCATTTCCAGTTTAAATATTCCCTTTTATAGTATTTGGGAACCATGTTTACTCGAATAAGCCAAGGAATAATACTGTTGGAACAGGAACACTAGTTCAACCAGAGGATCATGCATTGAGAAAAATGAGATTACTCTCAACTTGGCTGTCAAGCATTCGTGAAGAGAATTCTCAAGAACTTTTTGTTGAAGTACTGAGATGAAATATCCCAAGCAACTCACATGCATTTCCAGCTTAAAAATTCCCTTTTATAGTATTTGGGAACCATGTTTCCTCGAAAAAGCCAAAGAATCATACTTTGATAACACTGAGTAAACAGGAGCAAGCAGGCTTTCTTTACTGTTGGAACAGGAACGAGCAGGCTTTCTTTACTGTTGGAACAGGAGCAAGAAGGCTTTCTTTACTGTTGGAACAGAAACAAAAAGGCTTTCTTTACTGTTGGAACAGGAGCAAGCAGGCTTTCTTTACTGTTGGAACAGGAGCAAGCAGGCTTTCTTTACTGTTGGAACAGGAACAAGAAGGCTTTCTTTACTGTTGGAACATGAGCAAGCAGGCTTTATTTACTGTTGGAAAAGGAACAAGAAGAATTTCTTTACTGTTGGAACCACATCCAAAGATGAAGACTGCGCCCAATGTGGGGCTCAAACCCACGACCATGAGATTAAGAGTCTCATGCTCTACCGACTGAGCTTAACGGGCTGTTTTTTCAGTGTATTTGGCATAATTTTTGAGATCAACAAACCTTTTTTAATTATCATCCAACTGTGTGTACAAGAGAATTGTAAATGGGAGAAAAAGTGCAAAAAGTGCCCCTGCATCTTCCAGCATGGAAGATCTAAATTAGTTATATATGTGACGTGTTAGCCTTAACCCTAATTCATCCAGAGGATCATGTATTGAGAAGACTAAGATTTCTCTTAACTTGGCTGTCAAGCATTCATGGAGAGAATTCTCAAGAACTGTTTGATGAGGTACTGAGCTGAAATATCCCAAGCAACTCACGTGCATTTCCAATTTAAATATTCCCTTTTATAGTATTTGGGAACAATGTTTACTCGAATAAGCCAAAGAATCATACTTTGATAACACTGAGTTGACAGGAGCAAGCAGGCTTTCTTTACCGTTGGAAAAGGAACAAGTAGGATTTCTTTACTGTTGGAACAGGAACAAGCAGGCTTTCTTTACTGTTGGAACCACATCCAAAGATGAAGACTGCGTCCAAGGTGGGGCTCGAACCCACGACCCTGAGATTAAGAGTCTCATGCTCTACCGACTGAGCTAACCAGGCTTTTTTTTCAGCGTATTGAGCATCATTTTTTAGATCAGAAAAAGTGCCCCTGCATCTAACCTTGATTTCCAGCATGGAAGTTCTAAATTAGTTATATATGTGACGTGTTAGCCTTGACCCTAATTCAACCAGAGGATCATGTATTGAGAAGACTAAGATTTCTCTTAACTTGGCTGTCAAGCATTCATGGAGAGAATTCTCAAGAACTGTTTGTTGAAGTACTAAACTGAAATATTCCAAGCAACTCACATGCATTTCCAGCTTAAATATTCCCTTTTATAGTATTTGTGAACCATGTTTACTCGAAAAAGTCAAGAAAATGTCGCCGCCTTCGGCTTTAGGTTCGTTGATCACCACAAAAGTATACCACAGAGAAACACGAGGGGACTGAGTTTACAAGTTTTAAAAGTACGAAATTTATTCAAAGTATGCAGGATAAAACAGAAAAAAACAAAACAATGTTAAGAAGCCCAGTAACAGGCTTTAAAGTCAATCCGCGGGTTATAGGGAAGAGTCCGGGGAATTGTGGGAAGAGCAGTCTTTTGGGAGAGTAGTTTTAGGTTGTGGGCCTCAGCCTCCCGTCCGGCGCCGCAGGGCTCGCAGGAGTGTTGGCGCTCTCTCAGCGGTCTCAGTGGACTTGAGGTCCCGATGCGCGCCACAGGACTACAATAACACACGCGAAATGTCGGACCAGCGACCACACAGATACACTTCAATAAAATCACACAGCATGCGTATAATATGGGACCGTCCCTTCACTTAGCGTTTGGATGGCGTTGTACAGGTCTCTGGTCCCCTCTTGGTCCGCGTGAGATCGGCCAGTCGCTCCTCGAGTCCTGATCCGGTCCCTTCTCCGACAGGGGAGGCGGTGCTGTGGACAGGAAGGGGCGGTCTTAGGCACACAGTCAAAAACAGCTCAGGTAGGTGTAACCTCCACACAGTTATAGGCACTTCCCTTTACTTAGCTGTTTTAGAGCGTTGTATCACGATGGATCTTGCGGTTTCTATGGCTTCCCGTTGCCTTTTGTTGGTCTATCTCTCCGTGCTGTTCAGTATTCGTCCTTTTCCGTTCCTTCCACCGTTCCTTCCTCTCTGTCTCCGTTACGTTCTTCGTCACTCTTTCTCTGCTCTCCTTCGGGTTCTCTCTCCTTCCTGGTTTCTCTCCTCTACTGTCTTTACATTGGGCCTTTTAAGCCGGACTGGGACACATCCTATTAGCCTTCGTGATTGTGCAGGTGCGGTGGCGTTCCCCATCACGAGTTTGTCCGTGCGTCACCAACATTTAAAGGGCCGTGCGCTGCCAGAACACATAAGATAAATAGTAAGGAGGAGTACGGCACCTGTGACAGAATAATACTGTTGGCACAGGAACACTAGTTCAACCAGAGGATCATGCATTGAGAAAAATGAGATTACTCTCAACTTGGCTGTCAAGCATTCATGGAGAATTCTCAAGAGCTGTTTGTTGAGGTACTATGCTGAAATATCTCAAGCAACTCACATGCATTTCCAATATAAATATTCCCTTTTATAGTAATTGGGAACAATGTTGACTCAAATAAGCCAAAGAATCATACTTTGATTACACTGAGTTGACAGGAGCAAGCAGGCTTTCTTTACTGTTGGAACAGGAACAAGCAGGCTTTCTTTACTGTTGGAACAGGAGCAAGCAGGCTTTCTTTACTGTTGGAACAGGAACACTAGTTCAACCAATGGATCATGCATTGAGAAGACTGAGATTACTCTCAACTTGGCTGTCAAGCATTCGTGAAGAGAATTCTCAAGAACTTTTTGTTGAAGTACTGAGCTGAAATATCCCAAGCAACTCACATGCATTTCCAGCTTAAATATTCCCTTTTATAGTATTTGGGAACCATGTTTCCTCGAAAAAGCCAAAGAATCATACTTTGATAACACTGAGTTGACAGGAGCAAGCAGGCTTTCTTTACTGTTGGAACAGGAGCAAGCAGACTTTCTTTACCGTTGGAACCACATCCAAAGATGAAGACTGCCCAATGTGGGGCTCGAACCCACGACCCTGAGATTAAGAGTCTCATGCTCTACCGACTGAGCTAACCGGGCTGTATTTTCAGTGTATTGGGCATAATTTTTGAGATCAACACACCTTTTTTAATTATCATCCAACAGTGTGTACAAGAGAATTGTAAATGGGAGAAAAAGTGCAAAAAGTGCCCCTGCATCTAACCTTGATTTCCAGCATGGAAGGTCTAAATTAGTTATATATATGACGTGTTAGCTTTGACCTTAATTCAACCAGAGGATCATGTATTGAGAAGACTAAGATTACTCTCAACTTGGCTGTCAAGCATTCATGGAGAGAATTCTCAAGAACTGTTTGTTGAGGTACTGAGCTGAAATATCCCAAGCAACTTACGTGCATTTCCAGCTTAAATATTCCCTTTTATAGTATTTGGGAACCATGTTTACTCGAAAAAGCCAAATAATCGTTCTTTGATAACACTTAGTTGACAGGAGCAAGCAGGCTTTCTTTACTGTTAAAACAGGAACAAGCAGGCTTTCTTTACTGTTGGAACAGGAACAAGCAGGCTTTCTTTACCGTTGGAACAGGAACAAGCAGGCTTTCTTTACTGTTGGAACAGGAACCAGCAGGCTTTCTTTACTGTTGGAACCACATCCAAAGATGAAGACTGCGCCCAATGTGGGGCTCAAACCCACAACCCTGAGATTAAAAGTCTCACGCTCTACCGACTGAGCTAACCGGGCTTTTTTTCGAGTGTATTGAGCATAATTTTTGAGATCAGCACACCTTCTTTAATTATCATCCAACAGTGTGTACAAGAGAATTGTAAATGGGAGAAAAAGTGCAAAACGTGCCCCTGCATCTTACCTTGATTTCCAGCATGTAAAGTTTAATTTAGTTATATATGTAACCTGTCAGCCTTGACCCTTGTTTAAGTTCATTCATGGAGAGAATTCTTAAGTGTTTGTTGAGGTAATGAGCTGAAATATCCCAAGCAACCCACGTGCATTTCCTGCATTAAATATTCCCTTTTATAGTAATTGGGAATCATGTTTACCCGGAAAAGCCCTTTCTGAGTGGCGGATAACCGGCAGTCAGTTCGTTTAGGGCCTTACGATGTTAGAGTATCCTGAATGAACCCCTATAATACCGGCAAAACCCAAAAATTACCTTATTTCTTTAAGGTTGGTGGGCGCAGGCCAGGTGGTAAGAGCTTTGAATTTTTCTGAGTTCATTTCGACACCACGTTCAGACACCACATGGCCGAGATATTTGACCGAGGACTGAAAACATTTACATTTTTCAGTTGCCAGTTTTAGTCCGTAGTCTTTTAACTGCAACAGAACTCTCTTCAGGCGCTGCTCATGCTCTTCCAGAGATGACGAAAAAACAATAAATTGTCAATAAAGACGAGGACTTCCTTGAGATTCATACGCCGCCCCATGAGTCTTTGAACCGTGGAAGGTGCGTTGGTAATCCCCTGGGGCATCCTATTGAACTTCCAGAACCCCAAAGGACACACAAATGCCGTTTTCTGCTTGTCTGACTCTGACATTTCTATCTGATAGTATCCCGACTTGATATCCAAGACCGAGAACCATTTTGACCCAGCATGGTCTGAAAACGCCTCTTCTAAGTTGGGGAGCGCATACGCATCTCTAATAGTTTGGAGATTCAGTCTCCTATATTCAATGCACAACCGAACCGACCCATCTTTTTTTCTGACAACTACATTAGGGGAGGCAAACGGAGACTCAGACTCTTGTATAACTCCTGCATCCAGAAGTTCCTGAAGGTGTTTTCTGACAGCCTCCATGTCATGTGGGTGAATTGGCTGGGGCCTGGATTTGAATGGTGTTTCATCACAGAGCTTTATTTGATTTTGCACTTAATCAGTGTGTCCAAAATCCAGCTAACAGGCATCGAATTGAGCATTTCTGTGACACGTTCTTTCCATTCTACAGGCAACGGAGAGTCTCCAAAATCAATGTTTATCTTTTTAGAATGTTTGGAGTCTTTTGATTTGTCAGGGCTTGACACTTTGACTGTTTGCTCCTTGTAGCTGACTTTGGTTATGGCGTTAACATCAGACAACACACTGCCTGGGAACAACAATGTCATGGTTTGTCTCATTTTTAAGATGACTGGAAGTTTGCAAGGCTGTTTATCTGGCCGGTCGACAAGGCTAGTTAGAACGCAGGTAGACCACTGGGCAAGGAAGAGGCACTTGGTTGTTCAATGATTACCCATTTCTCAGTGACTGAGTTGGGGATGTACACTGAGGCCTCAAGAACTGTGGTCTGCCCTGCCGGCACTACTATTTGACTTTGTCAATTTTTCACAGCCAAGGCTACCAACACACAGTGGTGGACAAGTACACAAACCAAGTACTTGAGTTAAAGTACAGATACACTAGGTAAAATATTACTTCAGTAAAATCCTCTGAAAAGTACTCCCTTTTAACTTTCACTTGAGTAAAAGTCCAAAAGTATTTGCCTTCAAATGTACTTAAGTATCCAAGTACTATCATTTATTATGGCTATAATGCCCTTATAGATTTTGTCAGTCTCTTGCCCCCTTTAGGCGCCAGGGTTTATTTTTTAAAAATCCGATTTTTGAGATCCAAATTTCAAAAGGCTGTGGTTTGAAAATGATAAGAGATAGAGTCCTATTCTAAACTAGAAAAATGTCAGGTATGACCCAAAGTATACAAGTAAATCTATTTTAAGCATCTAATTTGCATATACTTTGCATACCATGACATTATACATTGGCGGTTATGTTATTTACAGTACATACACACTAATGAACATATTATAATATTTTTTTTTTCTTTTTCTGAAATAAATTTTTAGAAAAGTAATTTGTAAAAGCAACATTACCAAAATAAAGAATAACTACAACTTCTAATATACCATAACTAATAAAACGTATGCAAATAGTTATGAGAAATATACACATGTACTGTAGATGTGTGGTTGCAGTTGCTTTATCTTTTCTTATCCATCCATGTGGCATAGTTAGTAGTTTTTTAGAGTGTGGGACCTCTCATAAAGCACAGCACACAGCCATCACTTTTATTACTATCGCTGCTTTGATTAGCGCATTCTCGCTGACTATGTTTACCCCTGCCTCTCCCTCCTCGACTGGGTAAAGTGTCAGGATGACCAACACGTATTTGTCCCAAACAGCTGTCAATAGAAGCTGCATTATTCCCAAACTCCCTGTCACTCCCGCGGCCACGGCGAGTACACGCGCCCCGGCTTCTATCACCTGTGCTAAAGGTAAAGCTGCAGGTGCTAAAGGTGCAGGTGCTACGCGTTCACGGCTTCCCTTCCCAACATCCCCTCCACTACCGCGGCCAGAGCAACGAGTTTTCCTCCCGTTTCTTTGTTTGGCAAAATGTGGGAAAAACAGCGTGTGCTTTATGAGAGACACTGAGAAAGGCAGGAGCAGCGGCGCCGCTGTCCAAGTTACACACGCACTCACTCTCGCTCATTCTCACTTTCACTCGGCTGAAAAGACTCTAAAGGTAGATGTTCTCCCTCCGAATCAGAGTCAGCCATTACAAATACAAAAGCTTCATCACAGGTGTATTTTTTATTTGTTATTTTCATGTTAATCATCTTGCGGGTGGAGAATGAGGCTTCTATTGAGCCGGTCCTGACACTCCCACTGAGACGCGTCTTTGAGGTCTTCTTCTACAAAAAATTTAATGGCAACACAAGGAACGACTAATTTTGCAAAATGTAATTGAGTAAAAAGTAATATCTTTGACTTTGAAATGTATTGAAGTTAAAGTAAAAAGTATCTTCGAATGGAAATACTTAGTAAAGTACAGATACTGGAAAAAATACTTAAGTACAGTAACAAATTACATTTACTTCGTTACTGTCCACCACTGCCGACACAAGAAGTTCTCTGGCGCATTTCAAGGATTTTCAGGAGCGCTCTATAACCATTAGGGGCAGGCTGAAAGTTTGGACTGGACTCGTGGAATTCAGCATAAAGGGCATCTAGAGCAGGGGTGCTCAATACGTCGACCGCGATCAACAATTCTCCATTAAATCTCTAGATATACATACAGGGCAGCCAGTCAGATGAAATCTGAATTTTTCTGACACATAGGTCACTGCGAATGCGCAAACAACGGCGCTAAGTGCAGCAAAACTAACGCTTAAGCCACTTACCTCCAACTTTTAAACCGAGAGGGTGTGTGAAACACGCACACTCGGCTCGGTAAAAGTACAAATACAGTGAACAACACTTAATATGTTCTCCTGGCTTCAGACTCTGTGCAGTAAAAGAATACGGTCAGAATCAGATGACTGGCTGGCTGACACCCCAGCTACTGTTCTATGGTTATGTTTTATAATTTATTTTATGTATGTTTTGTTAAAAAAAAAATCAATACCCTTTTGCACATTTTATTTATGTTTCTAGCTCAAGCAAATCCACAAACGTCAGTTGACTGCTGTATATAAAACCCCTTCAATATTGTTGTTACCTCAGGGGATGAAGGGAGTCATCAAAAGAAAATATAGGCTATAATAGAGTACCGGCACCTCTTTTGGTCCACTTTAAGCACTGTACATAGTTAATTATGTTGTGTTGTGCAGTATTATGGTTTGCAAGGTACAGCAACATACATTGTACATATAAAGAATCCTTAAAATATTTTTTAATAAATATATGTTTTGCATTTTTGTAGTGGGTAGATCATTTTGACTTGGTCATTTTATAAGCGTGCTGAAAAAGGTTGAGCACCTCTGATCTAGAGTGTTTGTGCCCACTAGTATGCACTTGCTAGTATGGCAGTTCTCAGAGGTGGAATGACTAAGGCCAGTGTGTTAACATTTATCTCTGAGCCAACAAAATCTTTTAGAAAAGTAATTGGGAGTTGGACAGCCTAAATAGGGGATGGATTGGCCATTAGCACCATCTACATAAAGGAGATCACCCAGCGGCTGAATTGGTGAGGGTGAAAGGGGCTGCTCATAGAAACTTTGGGGCACTGTTGTCACCTGGGACCCGTATATAAAATACTTTTTTTACCAGCAATGATGACACTGGCAGTTGTTCACACCAAGCCAAGCCCTTGGGAAGGTTCACAGACTATGTGTTTGACTGAGCTTTCTTTAAAGAGACTTTGCATGATTTGGGACGTGGTTTGTCTGCCATTGGCCTCCACTTGTCCCGCAATGGAGACTGGAATCAGTTTAAATGGGACTAACTGCTGGTGCCCAGTTTCCCAACTAGCTGTGTTTATCTTTTAATATTTTTTTTTCGGACTTTTCTTTGGCCTAATAGTCTTTTAGAATGTCTGCTTTGTAAAGAGTCTCATTCACTCACAATAGCTCCTGGCTGGCTCGCTTGCCACTTGTAATACTCTTGTTACTATTAAAATACAAATTTAACCAAATGTACTAGAACTGTACTTTAATTAAAAGTTTTGGACCAGAAGGTTCGGCTACATACAGAAGCGGTGACGTGAATGAAAATGCCGGCTTGTATTTTAGATATAGGAAAGTAAAATTTGAAAATAAAACAATGAAATGATCTCTTTGGTACCAAAAATTCCTCAGTAACAACCATTTTCCACAATGTCAGTAGTCACACGTTCTTACCTGGGTGCACCCTTCTAATTTCACATTCAATTTGAAATAAAAAAATAAAAAATAAATAAAAAAAAAGAACTGGTTCAGTCATTAATATCTAACATTCAGTAATACACTTTTTTATCACCATACAAAAAATAACTTATTTTGGAGGACTTACTCTTTCCCACCCCTAGTCCACTTCCTGCTGAAAATGTGTACAGTCCACAAAGTCCTTAAAAAAGAGTTTCAGGTAAGCTCAATGTCAAAATGTTCAAGGGAATGTGTGTAAAGTGGCAGCAAGTGAAAAGGCGTGAAAAGGGCTTTTGTTGCAGTGGGCCTACCACACTGCACTGTGCAGCAGAGGATCCTATCAACCAGTTCATCCATTGAGTTGGCTCGCCATCAACGACAGGTCCGCCCAACAAAAAACCTGACCTTTCAGATAGTGTCATAAAGTACTATAAATGTACAATTAAAAGTAATTTTCACAATCGGTTCTGACTGTAACTTATTGCTTTTAACTTTAATCATGTCTACAATTCCCAAAAATTGTGAAAATTGTAATTATGCTGTATTACTGCCTAATACATCTTCTCTCTTGAAGCATTGTTTAAATCTTTACATTAAATTACAAGAACATTTTTTAAACAAAATAAACGGCAACATACTGCTTCAAAACTGCAGTAAAATACCAACATAAATAATAATAATAATCAACTCCTTCTGATAATACATTTTCTCAGTGTAAACATAAAGTTTTAACCATGTGCATTTCACATTTAGACCTTAAACATAAACAAAAAAAACTCACCGATCTCACGTTAGGAAAAGGCTGAAACTAAAATTAGCGCCGTCTCAAGCCTTGATTGTCTACAACAAAAAACAATAAATTTCTAAGCTTACGTTTTTTTTTCAAAGAACCATGTCAAAGAGAATGTTTAACATCAGCAACTGATAGTTTAAATTGTCTCTTCAAGTCTAAAATTTACCTTTATTTGATATTTATTTATTGAGTTTTCTTTGCCTGTTTTGTCCAGTGCCTCGTGTGCTCCCGTCGGAGGAAAAGAGAGAGGCCTGGGCTGTGGCACTGCAGGTGGAGTGAGGGGCGGGACAATGCACCGTTTAACAGAAGCCTATTGGTCAAGAGCTAAATGTCACTCATCTTCGGGTTAACTCATTGATTGCTGGCAATTATTTTACGTCAAATAGAGACAGCCTTTTCTGGGCATATTTACATGTTTTATTTAGAACCATTATTAAATATGGGTTACACTTGGTACATACACACATAAAGACACACACACAGACACAAACACAGACTACATGAGACACACATCTACAGAGTCTAGATGTGCGAAATGATGAGAGAAAATAATGAGTAGTCTGTTCAAGAACAGATATTGTATTACATTTTTGACATTGTGACACGGGAGCATGGAGATTAAAGATTTGAAGGATTTAAAGATCAAAAAACAGGGATCCGAGATAAAAATAGTGATTGATATATTGCTAAACAATTTCATGTATCTATTGAGAACTATTAGAGGTCCTTAATATCAGTGTGGTTCCAACCCATAGATTGTATAATAATTATGGATGATATCCGCCCATTGGTCCCCTATTCACCAATATTGTCATTACGAATGGGCAATAAAATGGCCGTTACATCCAGGCTTTTCGGGTTTTACTCCATAGTAAAACAATAGTTTTTAGATAGCATAAACCAACGTAATTTTCAAAAATTCACCCCCCCCCCAGAGTTGTCACGTAGTAAAAACTTAGAGAGCTCTAGAGACCGGAGCCATCTTTTGTACCAGGCTGTAAACATGAGTTTTACTCTTGTAAAGTCGCCATTGGGTTTCTCCTTATATTTCTGATTTTGGAGCCTGCCCTCTGGTGGACGGCATACATATGTAATCTGATAATAACCCAGCATAGTTGTAATTGCTTACACAATAAATGTAGATCAAAGGGCAATTCATTGGAATCACAGACAAAAACAACACACTTGTTAGTGACTGTTGTAGTTTTAGTCCCGAGCCTGGCATGCATGGTATATGCATATTATGTGGAGTTTTATGTCCTCATTTAAACAAGCAGCTAAAAAGGTAAACGTGGAGCATTCAGAGCTGCCAAAAGCTACATATTTGTTGAAATTTGAGGGAAATGTGGAGCATTCAGAGCTGCCAAAAGCTCTAACTTCATTAAAGTTGTTTCAAGACGGTCACTGTGAACAGAGAAGAATAAGGATGCAGGCAGTACATTCAGAGCTGGGGCTCTTGTGCATTCACAGCTAGTGGACATAACTAGTGGTGCTTATTTAGATTGCTTCTATTAAAATCCAACATAACTTTTTTTTATTATATTATTTTGACATCAAAATGGAAAACTACCATGTAATCTTTGCCTTTTCCACTTTAGTCCTATTTAAACTGATTAGGATGCTAACCACTGATACCACGCTGTAGATTCAAAGATTCAATTCAAAGATTCAAAGTGTTTATTGTCATGTGTACAGACAGAAAGCATGTTTCCCTATACAATGAAATTCTTACTTTGCCGTCCACAGTAAAATGTCACACAATTAAGTAAAAATAAAAAAAATAAGACAAATATACAAGTAATAATAATGGAAGTATACCAAAAAAAAAAAATACAAATATACAAAAAGTGTAAAGTGTAGTAAGGTGAGGTAGTGCAGTTGTGATGGTGTAAAGTGGCGTGTAAAGTAAAGTGTGATGTAAAGTAAAGTGAGGTAGTGCAGTAGGTAAACAATTGTTCATGTAATGTTGTGATTGTACTCCTATCTGCTGTTTAGGAGTTTTATGGCAGAGGAAAGAATGAGTTCTTCATTCTGGAAGTCCTGCATTTCACACTTCTGTACCTCCGTCCTGAGGGTAGAAGTGTGAACAGACCATGTTGTGGGTGGGAGGGTCTTTGAGGATGGAAGCAGCTCTTCTGTGGACTCTGCGGTGGTAGATGCTCTGCAGAGAGGGCAGTGGAGTCCTGGTGATCTTCTGCGCAGTCTTCACCACTCTCTGCAGGCGTTTGCGGTCCATGACAGAAGTGCTGCCGTACCACACAGTGATGCAGCTGGTCAGGACACTCTCAATGGTGCAGCTGTAGAAGTTGCTGAGGATCTTGGGCGACATGCCAAACTTCCTCAGCCTCCTCAGAAAATACAGCCGCTGTTGAGCCTTCTTGACCAGCTGTGTGATGTGAGGTGTCCAAGTGAGGTCCTCATTGATGTGGACACCCAAGTAT
This sequence comes from Perccottus glenii, assembly GCA_024416835.2. Taxonomy (NCBI): domain Eukaryota; kingdom Metazoa; phylum Chordata; class Actinopteri; order Gobiiformes; family Odontobutidae; genus Perccottus; species Perccottus glenii. The sequence continues at coordinate 22,840,260 of CM044552.2, read as the reverse complement.
TTGAAGTTGCTCACCCTCTCCACTTCAAGTTCCCGGATGAACAGTGGCTGAGGCGTTCTCCTCTCCCTCCTCATGTCCACTATCATCTCCTTTGTCTTGTCCGTGTTGAGGTGAGGTTGTTGTCTTCACACCATGACACCAGACTGGCCACCTCCCTCCTGTAAGCTGCCTCGTCACCGCCAGCGATGCGTCCTATCACTGCGGTGTCGCCAGCAAACTTCAGGATGATGTTGTCCTTGTGAGGCGACACAGTCGTAGGTGTACAGGGTGTAGAGGATGGGGCTGAGTACACAGCCCTGTGGAGTACCAATGTTTGTGATGGTGCTGGCTGAAGTCCTATTACCAATCCTGACAGACTGAGGCCTGCCAGTCAGGAAATCTAGGAGCCAGTCACAGAGGGTGGGGTGCAAACCAAGTGTGGACAGTTTGTGGGTGAGTTTGTGTGGGATGACCGTGTTGAAGGCGGAGCTGTAATCTATAAAAAGTATCCGTATGTATGAGTCCTTGTTCTCCAGGTGTGAGAGGGAGTAGTGGACGGCAGTAGCGATTGCATCCGAGGTAGATCTGTTGGGCCGGTAGGCATACTGCAGGGGTCAATGGTGTCGGTGCTGCTCTGAATGTGGGCCAGCACCACTCTCAAACACTTCATAATGATTGGAGTGAGTGCCACTGGCCTGTAGTCATTCAGGCAGGTGGGTGGGTTCTTCTTGGGCAGGGGGCGATGGTCGTGGTCTTGAAGCATGGTGGTACAAGCGCTGGCTGAGAGAGGTTGAAGATGGAGGTGAAAACATCAACCAGCTCGTTGGCACATGCTCTGAGGGCCCGCCCAGGAATGTTGTCTGGTCCTGCTGCTTATGCGGGGTTGATTTTCCTCAGAGCTCTGTGTACCTGTGTTGTTGAGATGGTTGGTGGAGGGAGGGGGTTGGGTGATCCAGGTGTGTGTGAGCTCCTCTCTGCAGTGTTGCTGGGAGCCTCAAAGCGGGCGTAGAAATTGTTGAGGTCATCCGGCAGGCTGTCTGTTGATGCGATGTTGTTGGTGGTGGTCCTGTAGTCTGTGATGTGCTGCAGGCCTTGCCACATCCGCCCTGAATCCGCAGTAGAGTAGAAGCTGTCCAGCTTCTCTGTACTGCCTCTTGGCCGCTGTGATGGCTTTTCTCAGTCCATACTTGCAGCTTTGTACTCGTTCTCATTGCCTGATCTAAATGCAAGAGAGCGAGCACGCAGCATGTGACGTACCTGACTGTTTATCCAGGGCTTCTGGTTGGGAAACTTCCTGATTTGTATGGTGGGCGATGTTATCAACACAAGTGCTGATGTACCCAGACACATACTCAGCATAATCCTGTACGCTAATGGAAGAGTCCTCCACAGTGGCTGCAGCTTTAAACACATCCCAGTCTGTCAGTGCAAAACAATCCTGCAGGGTGATCTCGCTCTCCGGGGTCCAGAGTTTGATCTGTTTGGTGACAGGGTGTGCTTGTTTCAGTCTTTGTCTGTAAGCAGGGTACAGGAACAAAGAGATGTGGTCCGAGTGTCCGAAGTGGGGGCGGGGTGCAGCCCTGTATGCACCACGTATGTTGCTGTAGACGTGGTCAAGAGTGTTTTTATCACTTTCTCACTGTAGTGAGAAAAGTGAAGGACATTGGCTTTTTATGATTAACAGACTCAGACAATAATGACTAACACAGGGTAGCAAAGAGCTGGGTCTAGTTTGTTTTTTGAAACTTTATGGTGCAAAACCCTCTTGAGATGGAAACATGCATTTCCCTCCTGAAGACACAACTTATTTGGCTATAATTGCCCGAAACTTCTGTCCTTTCCCTGACTTCTACTCTTACCCTCATCTCTGTACTTATTAATGAATGTGTTATATTTTCCATAAAGTTTTTAATAACGCACTCTGACAACATCCTCGTAGTTGGTAAGTTTAATCTTTATGTAAATAAGGAGTCTTATCCTCTGGCCAAGCATTTTAATCACTGCTTACAACACTGTCTTTTAGCCAGTTTTTTCATGAGCCCACACACATTAAAACTATCTCAACCGTATTTTTGTTCGGACAATAGATGTTAACCATTTCTTGGTCTCCTCTTTTTCATCTGCTATTTCAGATCCCTCACTGGTGGAATTTGAGATAAGTTACACATTTCCCTCAAATTTCAACAAATATGTAGTGTCTTTAGCGGGGCAGTAATTAAAGAGATTACAACACGGCTGACCAATGTCTGTCATAATTTAAATACACCTGGAAACTCAGTGGAGGCCTACACAGAGGAGGTCCATCACCGACTCAGTGGCACCCTCAGGACAAAGCCCAGACCAACCAGACGACGCCATGGAATGCCGAGGAAACCTGGGCCTTGAAACAGGCCATTTTTACACCTTCTGTAACCCACGCCTATTGTTGCAGTAGTATTTAGCACTTCTTTTTGTTTTCTATCTCCTCCTAGAGTAGACTCAAAGCTTCGACCTGCTGTCATCCACCTTGATTTTGGGCTACATTAAAATCAATGTCTTGTCTTGTCTTCAGGAGAGGAGGAGCAGTCTGTGAGAAACACTGAGTATATCCAGTGCTGGACACACAGACCTAGTGTTACATGCAGCACTATTTGATCACTGAGACTTTAGTCGACTGTGACCTATGTTAAATCTTGCTATAATGTACTACTTTTAAAATGTTACTAAAAACCTTTTTGCCATATTAACATATAAGTAGAGCACCTAAAACTGAATATATTTATTTTGACATCATTAGAAATAAGGCTGCCATGTAGTCTTTAGCCTTTCCCCTGTAAGTCCAAACAATCATTTGCTTTGGCACAAGGACAGCCCTGTCAATGTTATTTGTTTTCATTTGATGTCAGTAAGGGAGGGACATTTACTTTTAATGATAAAAGACTCGCATAATCTATAACCTCAGAAAGAGAAGAGCAGGAGCCAGTCTAGGCCACTTTTTGAAACTTTCTGGTGTATAACGAAGTGTTACTCTCAAGATGGGGAACATGCAATGCCAAGCTGAGGATGCAGCTCATCTGGCTGCTATTGCCCGAGACATCTGTCCTTTCCTGACTACAACCCTACCCTCATTTCTACAACATACTCTCCTCAACCCTTCACTTCACTTGAAAGAACACTACTTGGCTGTCCAGTCCTCCCTGACCCCACACAACTGGAGGACTTCACCCATAGTCTGAGGACCACTTTTGGCCGAGAAGGAAAAGTCACTTATGGTGGTATTGGGGTTGTTGCTCTTTCCTTGGTCGTGCTGTTTGACACCCTTGCCAGACAAGTAAAGGGAGGGTATGTGTCTGACCAAGAACCCATTCACGGCTTGTTTTTTAAAGAACTCAGTGGGTCCTACCTACCACAGGTATCTTCTTTCAGCAAGTACCTGAGGTTGATTTCTCAGATAGCAAACAACCCTGTCAGGATGCAAGAGGAGACAGACAGGTAGGCATTTTACCCAAATTCTACCACAGCCAACATCAAACAGAATCCATGTTATATGGTTTATGAGAAAAGAGTCAGATGCAACAGAAGTATGCATTAGCATAGAAAGGTTCCGAATAATTTGGCAGAGATATAACTAATGACTTTACCGTTTACCTGAGCACACAAGTAGCCCAGATTTGTGTGCTCCTCCCAAATCCTCACTTTTGCTGTGGCTCAGGTGGTAGAGCAATCATCCTATAACTGGAAGGTTGGTGGTTTGATTCCTGCTCTCGACCAGTTTATACTGTTGTTGTGTCCTTGGGCTTAACCCACCTGGCTTCCAGTGCCACCCCTCTGGAAGCACGATGTAAAGCTCTTTGGATGCCCAAGAACTGTACAAAAAGTGCTATATAAATGCAGACCATTTATCATTTCTATCTATCTTTCTTTTGCTATAGGTATCTTCAGCAGCTGAAAACTGAAAAGCAAGACGTGATGGAGAAATTCAAAAGCCAAACAAAACTTGAAGATATTACTGTTCTCACTTTATACCGACTCGATATCTTCACAAAGCTGGTTGAAATTCACCATGCTCGCCTAACAAATGGCACTGTGAAAAATACTGAGTCTTTCTCTGTCAATAAAGAGATTGTTTTTAATTTAAACTGTGACCCTGAGGTTGCTTCAGCAGCATTTATAGCTGAAATACAGAAATCTGACAACCGCACTCAAAATGCTTTCAAAGAATGCAATCCTCTGGAAAGAGACACAACAAAGTCGGTGCTGCTAAATGTTGCTGAGATGAATTTTCTTGATGAATTCTTTTTCTCTCCTGTTCTTGCAACTGCACTTCGTTTTGTGGTCAAAGAAAGAGAAGACTTTGATCTGAAAGCTCATGCACTTGGCAAATGGTCATGAAAAACAATGTATGGTTTATACTGTATGTATATAAAGTTTTGGGACAATAAAAAGAACATGAGATGAAAAGTGTCTTCCTGTGATTTCATTTCATGAAGTAATATAGTCCTTTTTGGTTTGAATTCAGTTGGCAGCACTGCTGAATGAAAATGTTCAGATCATTCCTACAGACTCAAGGGAAACATTTGGGTTTCATAAAACATAAAATATGCCCAAAATTAACATCTAAAGCAGCGGTCCAAACACGTACATACAACCAAAAAACTAACATAGCATCCTCTTCATTTATTGTCTTACATTAAGTCCCGTAGGTGGAGGTACACCTGACAATGGCCCGTTAGTGACAGGGCTGACAGACCATCTTTCACTCCCACATTCATTCACAAAGGACATTTAGAAATGACAATTAGTCTATTACATGCATGTCTTTTGAAGGAGGAAGGAAGCAGGAGTACCCGGCAAGAACCCCCAGTAACATGTGGAGGACATGCAGACTCCTCACAGAAAGGCCGGAGTTGGCCGAGAATGCTCAACTCAACCGAGGTTTGAACTCACAACCTTCTTGCTGTAAGGCAAGAGTGCTAACCACTCTGTCAGCAACCTGTCTTTAATGTTATTTAAAAACTCAGAGTTCAGCATCAGACAAGCAGCTTCACACTGTTTACAATCTTATTAATCACATAAATGAAATATTTAATTTTATAAATTATTTTTAAGCTTGCAGTTCACTTTAGGTCTTCTTTACGTTTACAGGCCCACAGGGAATGACAGGCTTCAGCATCATGTCTCCATTGGCATTTGTCACAATTCTCAGACTTGGTGTGTGCATATTAAGGTTAAAATTTGTGTCAATATAAGTGATTATTAGTTTGAGTCTGACAACCTGTGTGTGTAAGAAAATGTTGACTTGAAGTATTAATGATATCTGATTAGTGGAAACATGCAGTCATTAACTCTTTGGCTTCATGCCGAGAAGGAAAAGTCACATAAGGTGGTGTTGGGGTTGCAGCGTTTTTCTTGGCTGTACTGTTTGACACCTGCACGCCAATCAAGGAAATCCTTCTCCAGTGACATCAATGGATAAAGAAATTAGGACAGTTGTGTTCGGTGATGTTTTCCGGCAGACTCAAAAACTCAGAGAGCAAATGTGAAGAGGATTTGCAACCTGCCTGGATGGTGCAACACTTGAAAAAGTATGAAAATAAATTTCATTAGTAATTAAAATATTTATGCATCGTCAAAAAACGGCCACACATTTGAGTTGGAATATGTGAGTATTAACATCAATACACACACACATTTCAACAATATAAAATCACTATTTAATCTACAGAGTTAGGCAAGTGACAATATGCTCATACTTCATTTCTGAACAGGTTCAGGCACAGAGACATACATTTAAAAATATCAGATATTATAGCATATATTATTCTATGTCGCATAAAACCTCTACCTTCACAACGTCTGCACTTCATCATTAGCTGTACAAAAATACATCAAAATCTCTCTCTTCCTCTGCACATTGGGTCTGCGTATTTTTCTTTTTTTATTATGTGCAAAGGTAAGTGCTTCTAATTTGATTTTGCAGGTGCATGTGTGGTCTTCTTCTTGAAGCCAGAACTTTAGCCAAAGTTAATGCGTGGCCTGTACTCAAGGACCATGGGATATGTCTGCAAGAGAGAAAATAAAGAAAAAAGGAGATTAAAGTTTTGTAGAGAATGTAAGTTTTCATTCACACTGCCCCAAAAATTTTGTTGAAACCATATATGTTTATGTAAAGAGTCATTAATAATAAACATGATTTGAGTCTGAAGCAACTATTTGTACACAAGTACAAATCCAATGTAGTTGCTTAAACTCTTTCGAGTTAAGTGAATAGATGTTTAAGTAAGTTAATTGTTATGTTTTTTTTTATGATTAAGAAACATTTTGTGTCTGATTTCTGTCAAATATTTTTGTTAAATTTCTTACTCAGGTGGAGAATGGCTTAGTCTTCTATCATTTACTACAGAAGCTGTAAGAGGCCATAAACTTTTTTTTCCATTATCTCATTATGAGTTGATTCTGTAGTTTTCTCGAGATAACATTTATATTTTACATTTACATTTAGTCATTTAGCAGACGCTTTTATCCAAAGCGACTTACATGCAGCTTCTATTCACCAGTGTTGCTGGAACACCACTGGAGGAGAGGCGGGTTAAGTGTCTTGCCTAAGGACACAACAACAGTATGAAGTTTAGGGAGAGCAGGAATCGAACCGCCTTCCTCCTGACGACCACTCTACCACTGAGCCACTGCGCCCCAGTAACAACGTAATTTTCTCATTTTTCAATTCTATGTTCTACAACATTTTTCCATCTATTACTGAGATAATGTGTGGGAAAAAAAAGTTATTGATCTATGGCCGCTACGGCTTCCCACATGTACAACTTGTATTACAAATACAAAGTAAAAAGTAGGCGTACTCAGCTGATGTTGGAGATATGAGCAGTTAAAGAGAGGGTCTTGCCGAGGATAACACCCAGACTCTTTACCCGAGGGAAGGGGCCACTGTTGAGGAGTCAATGGAGAATGAAAACTATCAACTTTGGAGAGAGGGGATTTTGTACCAATGAGTAGGAACTCGGTTTTGTCACTGTCACTGTTTAGTTTGAAATTTCTGAGAGAACCAAGTTTTTCTACCGCTTATCCGGGGCCGGGTCGCAGAGGCAGCAGTCTAAGCAGAGACGCCCAGACTTCCCCCTCCCCAGACACTTCCTCCAGCACTTCCGGGGGGATACCGAGGCGTTCCCAGGCCAGCCGAGAGACATAGTCCCTCCAGCGTGTCCTAGGTCTTCCCCGGGGTCTCCTCCCGGTGGGACATGCCCGGAACACCTCCCTAGGGAGGCATCCAGGAGCCATCCGAAACAGATGCCCGAGCCACCTCAGCTGGCTAGTCTCGATGTGGAGGAGCAGCGACTCTACTTTGAGCTCCTCCCGAGTGACCGAGCTCCTCACCCTATTTTTAAGGGAGCACCCCGCCACCCTGCAGAGAAAGCTCATTTCGACCGCTTGTATCTGGGATCTTGTTCTTTCGGTCATGACCCAAAGCTCATAGGTGAGAGTAGGAACGTACATCGACCGGTAAATCGAGAGCTTTGCCTTACAGCTCAGCTCCTTCTTCACCACGACAGACCGGTACATCGACCGAATCATTGCAGAAGCTGCACCGATCCGTTTGTCTGGGAACAGGTCTGACTTACTGCCGGCAATGCGAACCAAGCTCCTGCTCCGGTCGTACAGGGACTGGACAGCCCTTAGCAAAGGGCCCTGGACCCCATACTCCCATGTGAATGCCTTCTCCAGATCCACAAAACACATGTGGACTGGTTCGGTAAACTCCCATAAACCCCAGCACCCTGGAGAGAGTATAGAGGCGCCGGACAGTTTGCCAGAATTTCTTCGAGGCCGATCGATAGTCCTTTTCTATTGCCTCACCGAACTCCTCCCAGACCCGAGTTTTAGCCTCCACGACCACCCGGCTGCAGTCAGCTCAGCCTGCCGGTACCTATCATCTGCCTCAGGAGTCCCACGAGCCAAGCAGGCTCGGTAGGTCTCCTTCTTCAGCTTGACGGCATCCCTTACTTACGGTGTCCACCGGGTTTGTGGGTTGCCGCCACGACAGGCACCGGAGACTTTACGCCACAGCTTTAAAGTGGGCGATCGACAGCGGAGGTGGAGAACATGGTCCACTGACTCAGTGTCTCCAACCTCCGGGATCTGGTCGAAGCTCTGCCGGAGGTGGTAGTTAAACATCTTTCTGACAGGGTCTCTGCCAACGCGTTCCCAACAGACCCTCACAGTACGCTTGGGCCTGCCGAGTCTGTCCAGCTTTCTCCTGCCATTGGATCCAACTCACCACCAGGTGGTGATCAGTTGACAGCTCTGCCCCTCTCTTCACCCGAGTGTCCAAGACATACAGCCGGAGGTCAGATGAAAGTCACTACAAAGTCAATCATCAATCTCCGCCTAGGTGTCCTGGTGCCACGTGCACTGGTGGACACCCTTATGCTTGAACATGGTGTTCGTTATGGCTAGCACAGAAGTCCAATAACAGAACACTGCTCGGGTTCAGATCCAGGGGGCTGTTCCCAATCACACCCCTCCAGGTGACACTGTCGCTGCCCACGTGAGCGTTGAAGTCCCCCAGTAGAACGATGGAGTCCCCGGTCGGAGCACTTTCCAGCACCCCTCCCAAAAGAGACTCCAAGAAGGCCGGGTACTCTGCACTGCCATTTGGCCCGTAAACACAAACAACAGTGAGAGACCTATCCTGACCCGAAGGTGCAGGGAAGCGACCCTCTCGTTCACTGGGGTGAACTCCAACACATGGTGGCTGAGCTGGTGGGCTATGAGCAAGCCCACACCAGCGCGCCTCTCACCGCAGGCAACTCCAGAGTAGTGGAGAGTCCAGCCTCTCTCAAGGATTTGGGTTCCAGAGCCCAAGCTGTGCGTGGAGGTGAGCCCGACGATCTCTAGTCAGTATCTCTCAACCTCTTGCACAAGCTCAGCCTCCTTCCCCGCCAGCGAGGTGACATTTCTGTGTCTGGGGATTGGGTCGTCGAGGCCGCCGCCTTCGACTGCCACCCAATCCACTTTGCACCGGCCCCTTATGATTCCTCCCGCAGGTGGTGGGCCCACGGGAGGTCGGCCCCACGTCGCTCCTTTGGGCTGAGCCCGGCCGGGCTAATAGCACTAGTGAGGTCAAAACATGTCCACTAGTTGTACTAGTGAGCAATGTGACATCCACTAGTACAACTAGTAAGCATTTTTGCCCTTACTACTTCACTAGTTGACAAAATTACAAACCACTAGTGGCATTAGTGACCCAAAAAGTCTTACAAGTAAAGAAATATTAGGCTGGTATCAACAATATCCTTTTCCTGACTACAACACTACCTGTCATTTCTACAACATGCTCTCCCTCAACTCTTCACTTCACTTGAAAAAGATCACTTGGCTGTCCAGATAAAATTTAAATAAAAATGTTCAATTGTCCTGTAACAGATGAGATGGGACAAAAAGCCTAGTTGGAGTCTGACAACTTGTGTGTGTAAGAAAATGTCAACTTACAAAGAATTATATCTGATATTTGATATCTGATTAGTGGAAACATGCAGTCATGTATGCCCCAAAGCCAAACTAAAAATAACACCAAGACTATGCATTTTATTTTTCATCCACTCTGGGCACTGTTGACAGTCAGGATTCAGAAAAACACTCATTGGGAGGATAAACTGGATTTGTGTCCTTCAAAAACCAGACATGTGACTCGTGCCATTGCTAAATAATGTACAGACAATCCACCAAAAGAACATGATGTCCTGTGTTTACTTATGTCTGTGGCATTTTCCAATCATCCACCTACGCAGTTGACCTGCTGTGGGATGGTCCCTGTGGTGCCAGCTGTCTACACATCTCTAAATGTCCTCAAGTGGAAGGGGTCTGTCATTGGCTCATCAGTCATGTAAACATGCACTGGGACTAGAGTGTACCAATGACACAATACTTAAAAAGATCTGCCCATGCATTAGGTGTACAGGAGGTACAAATGATATGTATGGCAAATTTAAATAAATTACCAAATAGTGGGATACTAATGTCACAATCAATAGTAAGATTAAGATATTTTCATATGTTGTTAGAGTTCAAGAAGTGCAAAGCATTGTCACAAAATTAGATGCAGCCTAATACTAACTGAGTGATATCCTTCTGTGACTTCTATTTTTTTTACTTGCAGAATAAAATTCTGCAAGTAGAATAATTTTATTCTGCAAGTAGCTTTGGTGAATCAAAACCAAAGAGAAAAACACCCTCTTCTTTGTACAAAGTGGGCCTGCTCTGACGGATACACCACTAAGTACCATTTTGTGGGGACTCAAATCTAGCCAAAATGTGTGTTTTTTGTGCAAGTTTACATTATAACTACAATATAAAAAGTTAACAGCCCATTGTGGGTTTTCTGCAGAATTTGTTTTTCTTTTGGACTTTTGTGAGTATAAGGCCTGAAAGGTTATATAGTGTTCTTTTAAAGAGAAATGACATTGGGCAAAATCAATTCCAGGTCACTCGAGTATGTGGTATGCACTCTACCAGGTGAGCCATGAGGTGCCCCTTAGTGTCAACACCTTTTGCTCAAAAATAATTTATTAAACTCTTTCTTAGTCCTCTATCTGTCCAGCATCACAGAGCACTAAGCGTTCAGTAACTTGTTGCCTTTTGGTAAAAGTAGTGTTTCCAGCTTCCAGCTTAAATATTCCCTTTTATAGTATTTGGGAACCATGTTTACTCGAAAAAGCCAAAGAATCATACTTTGATAACACTGAGTTGACAGGAGCAAGCAGGCTTTCTTTACTGTTGGAACAGGAACAAGCAGGCTTTCTTTACTGTTGGAACAGGAACACTAGTTCAACCAGAGGATCATGCATTAAGAAGACTGAGATTACTCTCAACTTGGCTGTCGAACATTCATGGATAGAATTCTCAAGAACTGTTTGTTGAGGTACTGAGCTGAAATATCCCAAGCAACCCACGTGCATTAACACTGAGTTGACAGGAACAAGCAAGCTTTCTTTACTGTTGGAACAGGAACACGCAGACCTTCTTTACTGTTGGAACCACGTTTAAAGATGAAGACTGCGCCCAATGTGGGGCTCGAACCCATAACCTTGAGATTGAGAGTCTCATGTGCTACCTACAAAGCTAACCGGGTTGATTTTGCATTGTATAGGCCTTCATTTTTTGAGATTAACACACCTCTTTTAATAATCGTCCAACAATGTTTACAAAGGATTTGTAAAGGGGGAAAAAGTGCTAAACCTGTTTCTGTATCTTACCTTGATTTCCAGCATGGAAGGTCTAAATTAGTTATATATGTGACCTGTTAGCCTTGACCCTTGTTTAAGTTCATTCATGGAGAGAATTCTTAAGTGTTTGTTGAGGTAATGAGCTGAAATATCCCAAGCAACCCACGTGCATTTCCTGCTTTAAATATTCCCTTTTATAGTAATTGGGAATCATGTTTATTCGGAAAAGCCCTTTTATGAGTGGCGGATAACCGGCAGTCAGTTCGTTTAGGGGCCTTACGATGTTAGAGTATCCCTGAATGAACCCCCTATAATACCCGGCAAAACCCAAAAATTACCTTAATTCTTTAAGATTGGTGGGCGCAGGCCAGGTGGTAAGAGCTTTGAATTTTTCCGAGTTCATTTCGACACCACGTTTAGACACCTGTAGCGTATGAGCTATAATATATGAGATAATAAGAAATATTAATTTATTAATTTGGGTAAATTATTAATTAATATTTTTATCATCAAAATTGTCCGTAAAGGGGCACCAAAAATAATTCTGTAGCGTATATAGTGTAATATACAAGGGTATGTTTGTATAAACATATAGAAGATTAATTTTAATAATTTCAATAATTAATTTTGATATTAATATTAATTCATTAAAATTAATTTCTAATTAAAAGGGCACCACCCTGGTTTTAACAGGTCCAGAGAAACTGTTTAGCCTAGTCTCATTAATCTTAAAGGAAGAGAATTCTATTGTTTTCAACATTTCTTAATTATAAACAGAGAAACATTAATGTCTTTTACGGGTTTTATTAAAAATCACACAGATCTAACACAGGTATAAGGATAACTTAACATTGGAACAGGGAAAGGATAAACACAAAACACAGGAACGAACGAAGGGTTAAATACAGAGGTAAACATTTGCTTTCACAGGGTTTGTGAAACCAGAGGAATGTTAGACATAATCTAACTGATGGCATTTAACCAAAGGGCCTTTAACGGAGGAGGGAGTGGCGATTTTGGGCAGAGGACATTTTACCGACGCCAAGGCTGTTGTGTCACGTGCGGACTTACTGAGGTCAGCGGGGCTGGCTCGGTCCGGTGGGTCGCTATCAGCGGTCCGGGAGTCCGGAATGTTGGAGCGTTCTGGACACTTCCTGGAGCGTTACACACCGAAGATGCCGTCGCGTGACGTCTCCTCCAGAGGGTTTGCAGCCGGGATGTAGAAAGGGATGTCCGGTTGTTGCTCAGAGCGCCTGGGCCTCCGTGTAGCGTTAAAAGTCTGTTGTACAGGTCATTGCAGTGTCCGTGAAAGGGTTCTCAGCTGTTTGCTGGTTAAAACTTGCTTCTGCGCGCTCCTTTGGGAAAGTAGCAGGCGCTTTTAGCAGGCACAGTCTTAGAACAAAAGTTTACTCGCGCTAACACGAGGCTCAAAAGCTTTAGCCATGGTGGCATTAGCGGTCCTGAGTGGACCGGACCTTGTGGGGTCAGCGAAGGCTGAGGGGCAAGAGCCAGCAGCAAAAGAGGAAGAGTTTTGGCTCGCAGCCAGCTTTATTAACTTCGAGCGGCGCTCTTCCGCGGAAGAGGAAGTTGGCGGAAGGGGAAGTTGCTGGGGAACGTCTAACTAAAGTTTTTACTAAAGTTTTAAAACATTCCTTTGTTTCAACCCATTCTCATAACACATAACCAACATTTATATCTGTAGGAGTATAGTATTATGAATATGCAGAATATTGTTGAAACATTAATTACATTTCATTTAAAACAAAACGGAAACCATAAAGGAGTTATTGGTTTGCAACTCCGTGTCCTGGAAAAGAACAGTATAAACAACACAATATCAAAAATACATTTTCCTGTAATGTAAGAATTACGAAATTGTCTTTTGATGATTGGATAGAGTCATTTGTTCATTTGACCACCAGGGCGGTCTTTGATCGTTCTTGGACGTTAGGATCAAAAGCATTCCAATTGTCAATTAGAATGTAGACAGAGCGCTCTCTGGTAAGGAGCACAGTTCTTGAATCCAGCTGAAATAACAATGTTATCATCAGTTTATGGTTAAAAAAGACATGGCGCCAGGGGGGGGTGGCATTGGTCCTGAGCCACCTTTGATCCTGGTACCCTGTGAACCCAGGTTCCACTGCTTGTAAAAGCAAGAGCAAAGTCATTAAGAACATTTCTTGTCCATAAAGCATTTTGGCCATGCTTTTATCTGAAAGAAAACAGTGTTAAGTTTGAGGCTTTCAGATACAGGCTTGTCTCTGAAGGCCTCTGGCAGGGGCAGTTTAAGGCAGGACAGTTAATCCGTGGGGATTCCACTGGTGGTTCTGCTACACACCACATGGCCGAGATATTTGACCGAGGACTGAAAACATTTACATTTTTAGGTGCCAGTTTTAGTCCGTAGTCTTTTAACTGCAACAGAACTCGCTTCAGGCGCCGCTCATGCTCTTCCAGAGATGACGAAAAAACAATTAAACTGTCAATAAAGACGAGGACTTCCTTGAGATTCATACACCGCCCCATGAGTCTTTGAAACATGGAAGGTGCGTTGGTAATCCCCTGGGGCATCCTATTGAACTCCCAGAACCCCAAAGGACACACAAATGCCGTTTTCTGCTTGTCTGACTCTGACATTTCTATCTGATAGTATCCCGACTTGAGATCCAAGACCGAGAACCATTTTGACCCAGCATGGTCTGAAAACGCCTCTTCTAAGTTGGGGAGCGGATACGCATCTCTAATAGTTTGGAGATTCAGTCTCCTATATTCAATGCACAACCATACAGACCCATCTTTTTTTCTGACAATTACAATAGGGGAGGCAAACGGGGACTCAGACTCTTGTATAACTCCTGCATCCAGAAGTTCCTGAAGGTGTTTTCTGACAGCTTCCACGTCATGTGGGTGAATTGGCTGGGGTCTGGATTTGAACGGTGTTTTATCACTGAGCTTTATTTGATGTTGCACTTTATCAGTGTGTCCAAAATCCAGCTCATATTGCGAGAACACTTCGGGCATCGAATTGAGCATTTCTGTGACACGTTCTTTCCATTCTACAGGCAACGGAGAGTCTCCAAAATCAATGTTTATCTTTTAGAATGTTTGGAGTCTTTGATTTGTCAGGGCTTGACACTTTCACTGTTTGCTCCTTGTAGGGGACTTGGGTTATGGCGTTAACATCAGACAATACACTGCCTGGGGGAACAAAACGATGTCATGGTTTGTCTCATTTTTTAAGATGACTGGAAGTTTGCAAGGCTGTTTATCTGGCCGGTCGACAAGGCTAGTTAGAACGAGTAGACCACTGGGCAAGGAAGAGGCACTTGGTTGTTCAATGATTACCCATTTCTCACTGACTGAGTTGGGGATGTACACTGAGGCCTCAAGAACTGTGGTCTGCCCTGCCGGCACTACTATTTGACTTTGTCTGGAAATTTTGCACAGCCGAGGCTACCGACACACAGTGGTGGACGAAGTACACAAACCAAGTACTTGAGTTAAAGTACAGATACACTAGGTAAAATATTACTTCAGTAAAATCCAAAGTACTCCTTTTAACTTTCACTTGAGTAAAAGTACAAAAGTATTTGCCTTCAAATGTACTTAAGTATCCAAGTACTATCATTTATTATGGCTATAATGCCCTTATAGATTTTGTCAGTCTCTTCTCCCTTTAGGCGTCAGATTTTTCAGATACAGATTTTTGAGATCCAAATTTCAAAAGGCTGTGGTTTGAAAATGATAAGAGATAGAGTCCTATTCTAAACTAGAAAATGTCAGGTATGACCCAAAGTATATAAGTAAATACATTTTAAGCATCTAATTTGCATATAATTTGCATACCATGACATTATACATTATGTTATGTTATTTACAGTACATACACACTAATGAACATATTATAATATTTTTTTTCTTTTTCTGAAATAATTTTTTTATAACAGTAATTTGTAAAAGCAACATTAACAAAATAAAGAATAACTACAACTTCTAATATACCATAACTAGTAAAACGTATGCAAATAGTTATGAGAAATATACACATGTACTGTATGTGTTATGGACTGGCAGATAACCCAAACGCAGAGACACACGTAAAGTAACAAAAAAGATTTATTTGGACAAAAGGACAACTTAGGAATAGCGGGTTCTTCGAGGATAGCGATGTGCAGCAGGACAAGACCGGGACTGGGCTGGAGCGGGACCGATGACAGGACTTGACGGTACAGGAGAAGACAGAGGTGGAGCGGGAACAGGACTGACGGCAGGACTGGAAGGATCTGAGATGAACAAAAGGAACAGGTAAGTAATCATAAATATCACAAGGCATTCGAACGCCGGCGCTCCCGCACACCTGTTTCCCCTCTGCGAATCAGTAGGGAGCCGGGTGCGGAATCCGCGGCCAACTGTGCAGAGTCCTGATCCACTGTGACAGTACCCCCCCCTCTATGGACGCCACCTGGCGGCCTATCCTGCTTCTCCGGATGGCGAAGAAAAAACTCCCGAATCAGGGAAGGATCTAGAATGTTTCTCCGGGGCACCCAACAGCGTTCCTCCGGCCCATAACCCTCCCAATCCACTAAAAACTGAAGGCCCCGACCCTGGCGCCAGACATCCATGATCCGCCGCACGTGTATGCTGGATGATCACAATCATCCTGGGCGGAGGCGGGGGAGGACAGGGAGGAATCAGGGAACTGGACCTGACCGGCTTGATCCTGGAAACATGGAAGGTAGGGTGAATCCTAAGAGACCGAGGAAGCTTCAGTCGAACTGCCGCAGGGTTGATGACCTTCTCTACTTCAAACGGGCCGATGAACCGTGGTGCCAATTTCGTAGCCTCAACCCGCAACGGCAGGTCCCTGGAGGACAGCCAAACCTTCTGTCCCGGAGAGTACCTAGGGGCCGGAGTGCGGTGGCGGTTGGCTTGAACCTGTGACTGGGCAGAGGCACGTGCATAAGAGCTGAACGGGCCCTTCTCCAGACCTGATGGCACCGACGCAAGTGTTCCTGAACCGAAGGAACTGCCAGCTCTTGTTCCTGATCAGAAAATAAAGGCGGTTGATAACCATAACAACACTGAAATGGAGACATACCTAGAGAGGCGTTCACCAACGTGTTGTGGGCATATTCTACCCATGGCAGCTGAGTGCTCCAACTTGCAGGATTGGCGGATGATGTGCACCTCAGTGCCACCTCCATCTGTTGGTTTGCCCTTTCTGTCTGTCCATTGGTCTGGGGATGATAACCAGAGGAGAGACTAACCTTGATGTCCAACGCCGCATAAAACGCCTTCCAAACCTGGGAGGTAAACTGTGGACCTCTGTCTGACACTATGTCCCAAGGGATCCCATGTAACCGGAACAGATGACTCACCAGAAGATCCGCAGTCTCCCGCGCGGACGGCAGCTTGGGTAAAGGCACGAAGTGAGCTGCTTTGGAAAACCTGTCGACAATTGTCAGCACAACCGTATGTCCGTTAGATGGTGGCAGCCCCGTGACAAAGTCCACTGCCACATGAGACCAAGGCCGGCTAGGAATGGGTAATGGTTGTAACAGTCCTGCTGGGGGTCGATGGAGAGTCTTATTTTGAGAACATACGGGACAGGCCGAAATGTAGTCCTTAGTATCTCTGTCCATGGTGGGCCACCAAAACTTACTACGTAGGACAGCCAGGGTGCGACCAATACCCGGATGGCACGTGAGGCGTGTCCCATGGGCCCAGTGCAACACCTCCGACCTGACCGGATCTGGAACGTACATGGCGTTCGTCGGCCCCGTCCCAGGATCGGGATGCTGACGCTGGGCAAGCCGTAGCCGATCTTCTATTTCCCAGGTGAGGGTGGCCACGATGCGCGACTGTGGCAGAATATGCTCTTCCTCTGGAGATGGCTGCTCCGTGGGGAAGACTCTGGATAATGCGTCTGGCTTGATGTTCTTGGACCCTGGGCGATAAGTAAGAACAAAATTAAAACGATCAAAAAATAATGCCCACCTGGCTTGCCGGGAGTTCAGTCGCCTTGCCGTCTGGATGTAGGTCAGATTCTTATGGTCGGACCAGACCACAAACGGATGAATGGCACCTTCCAACCAATGACGCCATTCCTCCAACTTTACCGCCAGGAGCTCTCTGTTCCCCACATCATAGTTTCGTTCGGCTGGAGAGAGCTTACGAGAGTAGTAGGCGCAGGGGTGAAGCTTCTGGTCAGTGGAAGAGCGCTGGGAAAGAACGGCTCCTACTCCCATTTCTGAGGCGTCGACCTCCACCACAAACTGTAACTCCGGATCCGGCTGGATGAGCACAGGGGCAGACGTAAAACGATGCTTAAGTTCATTAAAAGCTCCTTCCGCCTCTGGTGTCCAGACAAAAGATTGTGCAGTGGAAGTGAGAGATGTCAAAGGGGCTGCCAGTCTACTGAAGTTACGGATAAATCTCCTGTAAAAATTTGCGAACCCCAAGAATTGCTGAACATCCCTACGGCTGGACGGGACCGCCATTCCGCATACCGCCGTGAGTTTCTCTGGGTCCATCTGGATCTGCCCCTGAGCGATGATGTAGCCAAGGAAGGTAACTGATGGTGCATGGAACTCGCACTTCTCGGCCTTCACAAACAGCTTATTCTCCAAAAGTCTTTGTAAAACTCCCGGACATGTCTCTGGTGTTCCTCCAAGTCTTTAGAAAAGATCAGAATATCGTCCAAATATACAAAAACAAAACGTCCAATCATGTCTCGTAAGACATCATTAACTAAATTCTGGAATACCGCAGGGGCATTCGTAAGTCCAAACGGCATCACCAGATATTCAAAATGTCCTAAGGGTGTGTTAAAAGCGGTCTTCCACTCATCCCCTCCCTGATACGCACCAAGTGGTAGGCGCTATGCGGAGATCAAGTTTAGTGAAGACCATGGATCCACAGAGAGGAGTGAAAACAGAACTGATCAAGGGAAGTGGGTATTTGTTCTTTATAGTAATCTTGTTCAGACCCAAAATCGATACATGGTCTCAAGGATTTGTCCTTCTTGTCAACAAAACCCCGCACCTACCGGAGAGGACGAGGGTCGTATTATCCCAGCTGCCAATGACTCCTGGATGTATTTCTCCATCGCTTCGTTCTCCGGCCTCGAGAGGGTATAGAGACGGCTGCTGGGTAGAGTAGCACCGGGGATGAGGTCGATGGCGCAGTCGTATGGTCTGTGAGGTGGAAGCGACAAGGCCTGATGCTTGCAGAACACCGCCGATAAGTCATGGTAAGTAGACGGAACCGATAACAAATCCGGTGGTTCAGGTACCGGGGTGGACCTAGAAGAAATAGGAGGCAAAGCAGACTGCAGACAAAAATCACTCCATGACAACACTTGGTATGCAAGCCAGTCTATGTGAGGGTTATGTCTTTTTAACCAGGGTAACCCCAAAACTATTGGAGTGTGTACACAGTCGAAAATGTAAAAACTAATAGTCTCCTTGTGATTACCCGACAGAAGGAATGTTACGGAATAGTCTGTTCCCGATCTGGGTCAAAACCTTCTCCGTTCAAAGCCTTAACTTCCAAAGGCACCTCCAATGGCAAAGTCCGGATTCCCAACTTCTTAGCCACCCCACGGTCCAAAAGGCTTTCATCAGCTCCGGAATCGATCATGACCTCCAATGTCCGAGTCTGATCCGCTAAAATAATAGTTCCTTCCATCCGCACCGACTTGGGAGAAGAGCATCGGACTTGGCTCAGCAGTACCTCTCTCCTTACTGCCGAGCCCACCCTTTTCCCGGACGGAGCGGACAAGAAGCGAAAATGTCCTAACTTTCCGCAATAGAGACAACTCCCTGTAGTGACCCGACGATGTCTCTCCTCCTCCGTCAAATGGGTCCGGCCCAGTTGCATGGGTTCGGGTGCGGCTGGTTGCAGTGGACGACCCGGCGGATCTGTCGTAGAACTGGCTGAGCCTCTTCCATCAACTGTCTGCGTCCACCACCCCCCGGTCCTCTCTCGTTGAGGCTGGGGAAAGCTCCCCTGATGTGCTGTGGATCCAGACCATGGATTCGTAGAGGATCTCAGCGACGCCTGCAGGCCGGCCTTCTCCCTCTTACGCCCCGGAGGCGGTTATCAATCCTAATGGTCCCCTTTATGAGTTCATTAAGACTAGTTGGTGGCTCCGCGCGCCATCTCGCCTTAAGTTCATCAGAAATCGCATTCAGAAAGGCTCCGTGAAGAGCATCCTCATTCCAACCACTCTCCACGGCGAAAGTGAACGAAACTCAATGGCAAATTCAGCCACACTGCGATTCCTCTGGCGAATGAAAAACAGTCTCTTAGTAGCCTCCTCCTAACAGGGTGATCGAAAATTAATTTCATCTCCGTGATGAATGCGGTGTAAGAGAAACAAATAGCCTCCTGTTTCTCCCAAACAGCAGAGGCCCAGTGTAATGCCTGACCCTTAGACAACCAATTAAAAGCAATCTTTGAACGTTCGCTCTGATAAATCTTAGACTGCTGTTCAAAAACTAATGAGCACTGTGTTAGAAACGCTCGACAAGAGCCCAGATCTCCACTATATGGTGCAGGCGTACGCTTCTTTGTACACCGGAGGCGGGGCTTCCGTAGTCAGCGCGGAGAGGGCTGGAGCGCTGGTAGACGGCGGTGTGTTCAAGGAAGCCATTTTGTCACTCAGCACGGATAGGTTGCGGGAAAACTCCTTCATGTGGCCCATGAGAGACTGAAGAGTTGCGTCATGCTGCTCCAAAAGCGCAGTCTGAGCAGCAACAGTCTGTGGAAGAGTGTGAGGCTCTGCTGGGTTCATTTTTGGCCAGATCGTACTGTTATGGACTGGCAGATAACCCAAACGCAGAGACACACGTAAAGTAACAAAAAAGATTTATTTGGACAAAAGGACAACTTAGGAATAGCGGGTTCTTCGAGGATAGCGATGTGCAGCAGGACAAGACCGGGACTGGGCTGGAGCGGGACCGATGACAGGACTTGACGGTACAGGAGAAGACAGAGGTGGAGCGGGAACAGGACTGACGGCAGGACTGGAAGGATCTGAGATGAACAAAAGGAACAGGTAAGTAATCATAAATATCACAAGGCATTCGAACGCGAGACGTAGTACTAACGGTAGTAAGTGTTACGATCTGGCATCGAGGAGCAGGCTGCGGTGCTTCTTAACCTTTGTTGATTATCAACTCGGATCAGCTGGGCTTGCTCCGCCGGCGCTCCCGCACACCTGTTTCCCCTCTGCAAATCAGTAGGGGCGGGGGAGCCGGGTGCGGAATCCGCGGCCAACTGGGCAGAGTCCTGATCCACTGTGACAGTATGTGTGTGGTTGCAGTTGCTTTATCTTTTCTTATCCATCCATGTGTCATAGTTAGTAGATTTTTAGAGTGTGGGACCTCTCATAAAGCACAGCACACAGCCATCACTTTTATTCCGATCGCTGCTTTGATTAGCGCATTCTTGCTGACTATGTTTACCCCTGCCTCTCCCTCCTCTACTGGGTAAAGTGTCAGGATGACCAACATGTATTTGTCCCAAACAGCTGTCAATAGAAGCCGCATTATTCCCAAACTCCCTGTCACTACCGCGCCACGGCGAGTACACGCACCCCGGCTTCTTTCACCTGTGCTAAAGGTAGCTGCAGGTGCTAACGGTAAAGCTGCAGGTGCTACGTGCTCACGGCTTCCTTCCCAACATCCCCTTCACTACCGCGCCAGAGCGACTAGTTTCCTCCCGCTTTCACTGATATTTGGCAAAATGTGGGAAAAACAGCGTGTGCTTTATGAGAGACACTGAGAAAGGCACAAGCAGCGGCGCCGCTGTCCAAGTAACACACGCACTCTCACTCTCGCTTATTCTCACTTTCACTCGGCTGAAAAGACTCTAAAGGTAGATGTTCTACCTCAGAATCAGAGTCAGCCATTACTAATACCAAAACTTCATCACAGGTGTATTTTTTATTTGTTATTTTCATGTTTATCAGCTCGCGTGTAGAGAATGAGGCTTCTATTGAGCCGGTCCTGACACTCCCACTGAGACGCGTCTTTGAGGTCTTCTTCTACAAAAAAATTTAATGGCAACACAAGGAACGACTAATTTTGCAAAATGTAATTGAGTAAAACGTAAGATATTTGACTTTGAAATGTAGTGAAGTTAAAGTAAAAAGTATCTTCGAATGGAAATACTTAGTAAAGTACAGATACTGGAAAGAACTACTTAAGTACAGTAACAAATTACATTTACTTTGTTACTGTCCACCACTGCCGACACAAGAAGTTCTCTGGCGCATTTCAAGGATTTTCAGGAGCGCTCTATAACCATTAGGGGCAGGCTGAAAGTTTGGACTGGACTCGTGGAATTCAGCATAAAGGGCATCTAGAGCAGGGGTGCTCAATACGTCGACCGCGATCAACAATTCTCCATTAAATCTCTAGATTGACATACAGGGCAGCAGTCAGATGAAATCTGAATTTTTCTGACGCTTAGGTCACTGCGCATGCGCAAACAACGGCGCTAAGTGCAGCAAAACTAACGCTTAAGCGACTTACCTCCAACTTTTAAACCTTGTTTTTTTTTCACTTAAACTTAAGAAAGGGTATAAAAATGAGTGAGGGAACTGGACCAAGTAAGAAGACAAAAACTTATCACTTTCATATGGAATGGGAGGAGGACTTTTTTTTACTAGCTGTGTTTATCTTTTAATATTTTTTTCTTTGTGGCAACCAGGGACGGGTTTGGTTCATTTTCACAGACTGACGCGATGTGGCCATCCTCTCCACATTGAAATCAATACCATGGCCGTGGTTTTCGATTCATCTTATCAAAGTTTTGTTTAGGCATGGCTGTCTTTTTTACAGGTCGGCCCTCAACTTTGGCACTGGTTGTCTGGCACTTAGGCTTTTGCTGTGATTGTTTCTGTTTCTGACTTTCCGTTTTCCAACAGTTTAACTGCACACTCAGTTCAGCTATTTGTTTCTTTATCATGTCAAAATCTGATTTCATAGTACTCACTGTCTGTACTTGTGACATGGCCCGTTGTTTTTGATTGGTAGAGGAGGGCTCATTTCGACCAAGTTGTTGTCTTTTGCAATCTGTTAGTCTTCTTCAGTTCGTAAGAGTAGGAGTAATTCTGAAAAGGAGGGAGGACTTCCCTTCTTTTGCTCTAATTGAAGGTCACTAATCAGACTGTCCTCCCAGCAGACAAAACTGCTTCAACAACTGCTTATCAAAATCGAACTCAGTGACACGCCGCATAGCTTTTGTCAAGCAAACTATTTTGCAAATAGGTTGATGGGCTTTCGCCTTCATTCTGGAGGGTATTTATAAATCGGGCGAGTTCATCACCATCTTCAACAGCTCCAAAGGCTGAATCAAGCACTTTGAGGTACTCAAATGGCTTAGCACGAGGGCCTAAATGCTTTGTTTAATCTTTAGCAGGGGGCAGGAGACTGTCAAGTATTCTGTGCGTGAAGTTTAAGTCAGACACAGCTGGGTCTTTTATGAGCACTTCAACACGTATTGAAATCTGCTTCATTGTTTGGACAAGGGACATGACCAGAGAAGGCTCTAAATCGGCTTGACATGGGTGAATGTGAAGGTATTTCAGTACTACGGACTACATGTTCAACCAAAACTCGCTGGACACTGGGTGGATTGAGTTTGAGTGTGGGATGGGATGTGGCATTAGATTGTGTCTGTGTTAAAATCAGTCAGGTTTAAATTTGGGTCGTTGTTTCCAGAGAGAGTGGCTATTTCGCAGAGCTGTTTCATGTATGCCTTCTTAACACTCATTGCATAGACTTCTGCCAGGCTTTTTATTTTAAAAGTCATTTCAGGTTGAACAGAGCTTTTGACTGAAAGTGGTAGCAGGGGCTGTAAAGATGTAATAGGAATTCTGTATCCTTATGTTATCCAGAGAAACAGAGTATATTTAAAAAGCAAATGGACAGGTTTAATTCTTGCAAGAATGAAGAAATTAAAGAAATTGCGGATAATTGAGCCATGTTTTCAAGGTAAGTGGACATTTCCTTATCAAGAGTTGTGTTGGTAAGGCCTTTTATGATTACTGCGTTAGGGAGTTTGACTGAATCTTGTGTTACAATTTCCTTTTTTTCAGACTTCTCTTTGGCCTAATAGTCTTTTAGAATGTCTGCTTTGTAAAGAGTCTCATTCACTCACAATAGCTCCTGGCTGGCTCGCTTGCCACTTGTAATACTCTTGTTACTATTAAAATACAAATTTAACCAAATGTACTAGAACTGTACTTTAATTAAAAATTTTGGACCAGAAGGTTCGGCTACATACAGAAGCAGTGACGTGAATGAGACTCAGACAAAGGCTTTAGATTTTTCAAAATGCCGGCTTGTATTTTAGATATAGGAAAGTAAAATTTGAAAATAAAACAATGAAATGATCTCTTTGGTACCAAAAATTCCTCAGTAACAACCGTTTCCACAATGTCAGTAGTCACACGTTCTTACCTGGGTGCACCCTTCTAATTTCACATTCAATTTGAAATCGAAAAATATATTTAAAAAAAAAGAAGCAATCTGGTTCAGTCATTAATATCCAACATTCAGTAATACACTTTTTTATCACCATACAAAAAATAACTTATTTTGGAGGACTTACTCTTTCCCACCCCTAGTCCACTTCCTGCTGAAAATGTGTACAGTCCGCAAAGTCCTTAAAGAGTTTCAGGTAAGTTCAATGTCAAAATGTTCAAGGGGAATGTGTGTGTAAAGTGGCAGCAAGTGAAAAGGCGTGAAAAGGGCTTTTGTTGCAGTGGGCCTACCACACTGCACTGTGCAGCAGAGGATCCTATCAACCAGTTCATCCATTGAGTTGGCTCGCCATCAACGACAGGTCCGCCCAACAAAAAAAACCTGACCTTTCAGATAGTGTCATAAAGTACTATAAATGTACAATTAAAAGTAATTTGCACAATCAGTTCTGACTGTAACTTATTGCTTTTAACTTTAATCATGTCTACAATTCCCAAAAATTGTGAAAATTGTAATTATGCTGTATTACTGCCTAATACATCTTCTCTCTTGAAGCATTGTTTAAATCTTTACATTAAATTACAAGAACATTTTTTTAAACAAAATAAAACGGCAACATACTGCTTCAAAACTGCAGTAAAATACCAACATAAATAATAATAATAATCAACTCCTTCTGATAATACATTTTCTCAGTGTAAACATAAAGTTTTAACCATGGGTATTTCACATTTAGACCTTAAACATAAACAAAAAAAACTCACCGATCTCACGTTAGGAAAAGGCTGAAATTAAAATTAGCGCCGTCTCAAGCCTTGATTGTCTACAACAAAAACAATGAATTTCTAAGCTTATAGCAACGTTTTTTTCAAAGAACCATGTCAAAGAGAATGTTTAACATCAGCAACTGATAGTTTAAATTGTCTCTTCAAGTCTAAAATTTACCTTTATTTGATATTTATTTATTGAGTTTTCTTGTCCTGTTTTATCCAGTGCCTCGTGTGCTCCCGTCGGAGGAAAAGAGAGAGGCCTGGGCTGTGGCACTGCAGGTGGAGTGAGGGGCGGGACAATGCACCGTTTAACAGAAGCCTATTGGTCAAGAGCAAAATGTCACTCATCTTCGGGTTAACTCATTGATTGCTGGCAATTATTTTACGTCAAATAGAGACATAGCCTTTTCTGGGCATATTTACATGTTTATTTAGAACCATTATTAAATATGGGTTACACTTGGTACATACACACACATAAAGACACACACAGAGACACAAACACGGACTACATGAGACACACATCTACAGAGTCTAGATGTGCGAAATGATGAGAGAAAATAATGAGTAGTCTGTTCAAGAACAGATATTGTATTACATTTTTGACATTGTGACACGGGAGCGTGGAGATTAAAGATTTGAAGGATTTAAAGATCAAAAAACAGGGATCCGAGATAAAAGTAGTGATTGATATTTTGATAAACAATTTCATGTATCTATTTAGAACTATTAGAGGTCCTTAATATCAGTGTGGTTCCAACCCCACACGGTATGAAGCCAATAAAATAAATAATACAGGGGGGAGAATAAAAGCAATCACTTTGTAATGTCAAGCACTATGGGACACAGGAGCCCAAGTTTCAGTAATAAGGAAGTCTTGGAAGTCCGATAACTCACCTAATTAAAAAATCTATCCAATCAGTGACTTACTTAGGAGGGATCAGCGATTAGATCTGAGAGCTGTAAACGGGTCTGAAATCCCCTTTCAGTTAGTTAGCCCTATTTTGTACCAGAGGCAAGAGGGTAAACTCAGGGTTATAGGGTACAGCTCACAGACAATAGCACCAGCAGAGAAAAACTATATAAAGACTGTATTTGGGGAAACCTGAGTTTTTAGCACTCAAGTGGGCCATTACAGAGCGCTTCAGAGACTACTTGTTTTATGCCCGTCTGTAACTGTCTATAGCAATAATAATCTTGTCACCTATGTTCTAAGTACAGCCAAACCAAATGCAACAGGACACCGATGGGTTTTTGAGTTGACTGTTTTCAACAAATACCAACCTGGAAAAAACCTGCCAGTATGGACTTGTACATGAATGAAAGCACTGAGCAATTTTCACCGGAAGTGTTACTAAATCCAATTTGGACTCAAAAACTACAGAACGTGGACTGGATCTCTGTTATAACTTGCCATCCTCAAGTAAATGAGATAAGGGCTGACAACCAACCAAATGTAAAAGTGACAAAACACAAACGGTTGCAAGCTCAGTTTCAGAACCCTGCTATTTCTTATGTCCTTGATCTAAAGAAATCAAGAGACAAGTTGGACAACTCTGATTGTTTTAAGGACCTATGTAATGATTTACATTTAGTGCAACTTATCAATGAACCAACAAGAATAAATCCCAAAGCAGAAATAAAATCTACTCCTAGATCTAATCGTAACAAACTCCTCTCATAAATATACCTCAACTGCCGTATTTTGTAATGACGTCAGTGACCATTGTGCAGTTGCTTGTGTAAGAAATACAAAAATCCCTAAGGTAAAACCACGCATGATCCTAAAAAGACATTTTAAAAGTTTTGAACAACAGGCTTTTCTGCATGATTTGTATCATAGTGAACTCAGCAGGGTGTCTTTGTTTTCAGATGTTGAAATGGCATGGGATTTTTTTCATTCACATTTTAGTTTCATTGTAAATAAACATGTGCCAATCAAAAAGTTTAGGATTAGTGGTAAGAACAATCATTGGTTTTCAGACAGCCTATCAGAGCTGATCTGTTTGAGAAATAAAATGTGGGCAAAAGCCAGATTCTCAGATTTTTCTGCTGATTGGACTGCATTTAGAACTGTAAGGAATAAGTGTACTTTGATGATTAGAAAGTCCAAATCTGAGTATTTTTTGAAGTCAACCACAGAAAATTTAAACAATCCTTTAAAGTTTTGGAAATCAATTAAATCTTTGTCGGGTGCATGTGTGACCTCAAACCTCCCTGATCAGATTCTTATTGATTCAGAAGAAATAAAAGATAAAGCAGTCATAGTCAATCAGTTTAATAAACACTTTATTCAGGCTGGATTCATATTTAATCAAACGGTAAATAAATCTGTCCCATGTCCAGCCATGTTAACATCTGAAAATGTAAATCGGGAATTGTTTAATTTTAAACCAATTTCTGTTTCAGAAGTTCATAAAGCCCTTAGAGACATTGATCACAAAAAGTCAGCAGGTACAGATAATCTGGATCCGTTTTTGTTAAAACTGGCAGCTGATATTATCGCTGAGCCCATAGCGCATATTTTTAATTTGAGTCTTCTTTCTAATTCCATTCCTAAAAGTTGGAAAGCAGCCTATGTTCTCCCTTTACATAAAGGTGGAGACCCATCAGAATTGAATAATTACCGTCCAATATCAAAACTTTCTGTGCTATCAAAGATCTTGGAATCATTTGTGAATGTACAGTTAAAACAGTATTTGACTGACAAAAATATTTTAAATAATTTTCAGTCAGGGTTCAGAAGTGGCCATAGCACTATCACTGCTGCTACATTAGTGACAAATGACATTATTGGGGCCTTAGATAAGAAGCAACATTCTGCTGCGTATTTGTTGATCTTTCTAAGGCATTTGATTCGGTTGATCATGGATTGTTATTGACTAAATTACGTTCAGTTGGTTTAAGTGAGAAGGCTGTTGCATGGTTCCAGAATTATTTGGTAGATCGTACTCAATGTGTTTATGCTGAGGGTTATAAATCTGATTTTCTTGACACAACTAAAGGTGTCTCTCAAGGTTCAATCTTAGGACCCATTCTGTTTTCAATTTTTATAAATGATTTGGATAGAGATGTTCAAGCTAAATTACATTTATACGCTGATGATACAGTGGTTTATACCCAGGCTTCCACCATTTCAGTAGCAGTGCAGGAACTTCAGGCTGCATTTCAGGCATTGCAATACACATTATTGAGTTTAAAATTGGTTTTAAATACACAGAAAACAAAGTTTATGGTCTTCTCAAAAGCTCGAGCACAGCTACTCGACAATTGTGGCATTTTGTCATTAGATGGAAAATCAATTGAGAGAGTGTCTTCATACAAGTACTTGTGAATATGGATAGATGATAAACTTTCCTTTAATGCACATATTACAGCTTTAGTTAAGAAACTCAAAGTCAAACTCGGCTTTTATTACAGAAACAAATCTTGCTTTACTTTTAGTACTAGAAAGAAACTTGTGGAAGCAACTTTTCTGCCTGTAATTGACTATGGAGATATATTGTATATGCATGCTGCATTTTCCAACCTGCGTCATGTAGATTCAGTTTATCATGCATCACTACGATTCATAACAAATACAAAGTCCCTTACCCATCACTGCATTCTTTATGATTTAGTTGGTTGGACATCACTTAAAATTCGCAGACAACAGCACTGGTATATCTTTATTTATAAAGCTATACTTGGCAAACTTCCACTGTATCTTTGTAACCTCCTCTCTGTTTGCTCTGGTACCTATCAGCTACGCTCTTCAAAGTGGTTGCTTTTTAATGTGCCAAGAGTTACAACCGAATTGGGAAAAACTGCCTTTTCTTACTTAGCACCTTGGGGGTGGAATAATCTACAAAAAGAGCTAAAGCTAGAAACCCTTCTGTCCATAAATGATTTTAAAAATACTGTAAAGAGTGTTGTGATGGAGATATGTTCTTGTTTTTCTTAAGAGTCTCATTTTGTTTTATATATTATTTTCGTTTATTGTGAAAATGTAATTTTGGTGTTTATGTATTTGTTGTGATTTGGCTGCTACCTTGGCCAGGTCTCTCTTGTAAAAGAGATTCTGAATCTCAATGGGACCTCCTGGTTAAATAAAAGGTAAAATAAAAAATAAAAAATAAAAGAAAGAGTTAAAATAAAGTTTTAATGGTCCAACAGGTTCAAAACAAAGTCCAAGGAACAGGATAAAAACCAAGGCTAGGGTCCGAGCAGAAATAATCCAGGAATATAACACAAGCAAAAATCAGACCAAGGAAAACAACAGAACCTCCACAGAGAACACAGACTACGAAAGACAATACACTGGCAAACACAAAACAACTCACGGTAAGGGAGAAGACGACCTGGCACAGAGCAGAAGAACAAACAGGTATAAATACACACAGATAACAAGGAACAGGTGCAACACATCAGGGCGGAGCAGGCAATCACACAGAAGGGAAGACAACAGGCAGGAAGTAAATCATGAAACACAGACAGGAGTAAGACATATCAAAATAAAACCAAAACACCACAACAAGTTGAAACAATAATCAGAATATAAAGAAACCACTAAGAAACTTAAAAGAACCACAACATCAACCAAAACAGACAACTTAAACATGAATCCTGACAATGTCCTCCATGCTAGACCAAGCATGGAGTAGACATAACTAGATAGACATGGGTTGCCATGGTACTGAGGCGCCTGAGCCTCGAAGGAGTGTGTATGGAAGATACACCTCCCACTGGCAGCCCCCACTGCAGTGATATAAATTCTCATGTTTTGATTACCTCTTTAAGCAAAACGCACTATGTACCTTTGATATATCCGTGTGTGTTTGCTTCATTCTTGCAAGAATAAAATCTGGCCTTTCGCTTTTTATAATATAATCTGTCTCCGTGTCTCTCTGGAGAATATAAGCATATCGAATTCTTATAACAGTTATCTCACCTGAAGTTCAATAGTAAGGTAAGTAAACATTTATTCTATTTCAATCTATACATACATATATCCAATATTACATGAAATAAATAAGTACATTTCTTGGTTCATATTTTGTTTTGTTGGAACTATTATGCTAATGTTGGGGACAATATTTGTTAAAAAAGAGAAGATTGTGGCACTTGGATAAGTTTAATGTTAATAAGTAACTAAGTGTATTAGTTGTGGTTTGGGGACCAATACTCTCATTGAGTCAGTCACACGCAAACCACGTAATGCTTTGCTTTATGAGGTATTGAAGACCTTATTCTGCACCAAACATTGTGTTGGAGTGGTGTAACTTGTGCACTATCCGGGCATATACATATGTAATTTGATAATAACCCAGCATAATTGTAATTGCTTACACAATAAATGTAGATCAATGGGCAATTCATTGGAATCAAAGACAAAAACAACACACTTGTTAGTGACTATTGTAGTTTTAATCCCGAGCCTGGCATGCATGGTATATGCATATTATGTGGAGTTTTATGTCCTCATTTAAACAAGCAGCTAAGAAGGTAAATGTGGAGCATTCAGAGCTGCCAAAAGCTCTAACTTCATTAAAGTTGTTTCAAGACGGTCACTGTGAACAGAGAGGAATAAGGATGCAGGCAGTACATTCAGAGGTGGGGCTCTTGTGCATTCACAGCTAGTGGACATAACTAGTGGTGCTTATTTAGATTGCTTCTATTAAAATCCAACATAACTTTTTTTTTATTATATTATTTTGACATCAAAATGGAAAACTACCATATAATCTTTGCCTTTTCCACTTTAGTCCTATTTAAACCATCAATAATTTACCACTGATTGGGATGCCAACCACTGATACCACGCCGCAGTGAGAAAAGTGAAGGACATTGGCTTTTTATGATTAACAGACTCAGACTATAATGACTAACACAGGGTAGCAAAGAGCTGGGTCTAGTTTGTTTTTTTGAAACTTTATGGTGCAAAACCCTCTTGAGATGGAAACATGAATTTCCCTCCTGA
Source organism: Perccottus glenii (assembly GCA_024416835.2). NCBI lineage: Eukaryota > Metazoa > Chordata > Actinopteri > Gobiiformes > Odontobutidae > Perccottus > Perccottus glenii. Next base: position 22,809,839 of record CM044552.2, on the reverse strand, counting down.
AGACACAACTTATCCGTCTATAATTGCCCGAAACTTCTGTCCTTTCCTTTCCTGCTGTCATCCACCTTGATTTTGGGCTACATTAAAATAAATGTCTTGTCTTGTCTTCAGGAGAGGAGTGAGCAGTCTGTGAGAAACACTGAGTATATTCAGTGTTGCGGTGAATCGACACACAGACCTAGTGTTACATGCAGCACTATTTGATCACTGAGACTTTAGTCGACTGTGACCTATGTTAATTCTTGCTATGATGTACTACTTTTAAAATGTTACTAAAAACACTTTTTGCCATATTAACATATACGTAGAGCACCATAAAACTGAATATATTTATTTTGACATCATTAGAAATAAGGCTGCCATGTAGTCTTTAGCCTTTCCCTGTAAGTCCAAACAATCATTTGCTTTGGCACAAGGACAGCCCTGTCAATGTTATTTGTTTTCATTTGATGTCAGTAAGGGGAGGGACATTTACTTTTTAATGATAAAAGACTCGCATAATCTATAACCTCAGAAAGAGAAGAGCAGGGAGCCAGTCTAGGCCACTTTTTGAAACTTTCTGGTGTATAGCAGTGTTACTCTCAAGATGGGGAACATGCAATGCCAAGCTGAGGATGCAGCTCATCTGGCTGCTATTGCCCGAGACATCTGTCCTTTCCTGACTACAACCCTACCTCTCATTTCTACAACATTCTCTCCTCAACTCTTCACTTCACTTGAAAGAACACTACTTGGCTGTCCAGTCCTCCTGACCCCCACACAACTGGAGGACTTCACCCATGGTCTGAGGACCACTTTTGGCCGAGAAGGAAAAGTCACTTATGGTGGTGTTGGGGTTGTTGCTCTTTCCTTGGCCGTGCTGTTTGACACCCTTGCCAGACAAGTAAAGGGAGGGTGTGTGTCTGACCAAGAACCCATTCACGGCTTGTTTTTTGAAGAACTCAGTGGGTCCTACCTACCACAGGTATCTACTATCAGCAAGTACCTGCGGTTGATTTCTCGTATAGCAAACAACCCTGTCAGGATGCAAGAGGAGACAGACAGGTAGGCATTTTACCCCAATTCTACCACAGCCAACATCAAACAGAATCCATGTTATATGGTTTATGAGAAAAGAGTCAGATGCAACAGAAGTATGCATTAGCATAGAAAGGTTCCGAATAATTTGGCAGAGATATAACTAATGAACTAATGAAACTAATGAACTAATGAAACTTTACCGTTTACCTGAGCACACAAGTAGCAGCCCAGATTTGTGTGCTCCTTCCAAATCCTTACTTTTGCTGTGGCTCAGGTGGTAGAGCAATCATCCTATAACTGGAAGGTTGGTGGTTTGATTCCTGCTCTCGACCAGTTTATACTGTTGTTGTGTCCTTGGGCTTAACCCACCTGGCTTCCAGTGCCACCCCTCTGGAAGCACGATGTAAAGCTCTTTGGATGCCCAAGAACTGTACAAAAAGTGCTATATAAATGCAGACCATTTATCATTTCTTTCTATCTTTCTTTTGCTATAGGTATCTTCAGCAGCTGAAAAAAGAAAATCAAGACGGGATGGAGAAATTCAAAAGCCAAACAAAACTTAAAGAGATTACTGTTCTCACTTTTTCCCGACTCCATATCTTCACATATCTGGTTGAAATTCACCTTGCTCACCTAACAAATGGCACTGTGAAAAAGAATGATTCTGATTACAAAATTGACAATAAAGAGATTGTTTTTAATTTAAACTGTGACCCTGAGATTGCTTCAGCAGCATTTATAGCTGAAATACAGAAATCTGACAACCGCACTCAAAATGCTTTCAAAGAATGCAATCCTCTGGAAAGAGACACAACAAAGTCTGTGCTGCTAAATGTTGCTGAGATGAATTTTCTTGATGCAATATTCGCTTGTTCGAAATCTTCTTGTACTTGTTTAGAAGATTTGGTCAAAGAAAGAGAAGACTTTGATCTGAAAGCTCATGCACTTGGCAAATGGTCATGAAAAACAATGTACGGTTTATACTGTATATATATAAAGTTTTGGGACAATAAAAAGAACATGAGATAAAAAGTGTCTTCCTGTGATTTCATTTCATGGAGTAATATAGTCCTTTTTGGTTTGAATTCAGTTGGCAGCACTGCTGAATGAAATTGTTCAGATCATTCCTACAGACTCAAGGGAAACATTTGGGTTTCATAAAACATAAAATATGCCCAAAATTAACATCTAAAGCAGCGGTCCAAACACGTACATTCAACCAAAAAACTAACATAGCATCCTCTTCATTTATTGTCTTACACTAGGTCCCGTAGGTGGAGGTACACCTGACAATGGCCTGTTAGTGATAGGGCTGACAGACAATCTTTTGCTCTCACATTCATTCACAAAGGACATTTAGAAATGACAATTAGTCTATTACATGCATGTCTTTGGAAGGAGGAAGGAAGCAGGAGTACCCGGCAAGAACCCCCAGCAACATGTGGAGGACATGCAGACTCCTCACAGAAAGGCAGGAGTTGGCCGAGAATGCTCAACTCAACCGAGGTTTGAACTCACAACCTTCTTGTTGTAAGGCAAGAGTGCTAACCACTCTGTCAGCAACCTGTCTTTAATGTTATTTAAAAACTCAGAGTTCAGCATCAGACAAGCAGCTTCACACTGTTTACAATCTTATTAATCACATAAATGAAATATTTAATTTTATAAATTATTTTTAAGCTTGCAGTTCACTTTAGGTCTTCTTTACGTTTACAGGCCCACAGGGAATGACAGGCTTCAGCATCATGTCTCCATTGGCATTTGTCACATTTCTCAGACTTGGTGTGTGCATATTAAGGTTAAAATTTGTGTCAATATAAGTGATTATTAGCTTGAGTCTGACAACCTGTGTGTGTAAGAAAATGTTGACTTGAAGTATTAATGATATCTGATTAGTGGAAATATGCAGTCATTAACTCTTTGGCTTCATGCCGAGAAGGAAAAGTCACATAAGGTGGTGTTGGGGTTGCAGCGTTTTTCTTGGCTGTACTGTTTGACACTGTTATAAGAATTCTATATGATAAAAAGAATTCTATATCCTTATATTATCCAGAGAGACACGGAGACAGATTATATTATAAAAGCGAAAGGCCAGGTTTTATTCTTGCAAGGAGAAGCAAAGTACACAGATATATCAAAGGTACATAGTGCGTTTTGCTTACCTAACTAAACAAAACATTACATTTTATATCACAAAGAGGGGGCTGTCAGTGGGAGGCGTATCTTGCATACACACTCCCCTCAAGGCCCCAGTTCCAGGTGCAAAAGTACCGTGGCAACCCATGTCTATCTAGTTATGTCTACTCCATGCTTGGACTAAAATGGAGGACATGACATGATTTGACATGACCTGTAGAGAACTATGAGCACCTACTAACTATAAACAATATACAGAATTATAATAATAAAATTCTTATAACATTCCCCCCTCTTTATGCTGATAACAATTAGCATAAAAAACAAACTACTAGCTTGAGTGTGAATTGTAAACTATGACAGAAGCGAAAACCCAGCAGGGCGTTGACCTAGCCAGAAGAACATTTTGACCCATTGGTAAAATGACCTAAAGCTGGGAAAAACTCTTCTATCCACCCCTTGCCCCAAGGCGGTGACAAAACACAAACATCAAGCATCTAACGTATGTAATCACTTCAAATGATTAACTTACAACACATGTCAAAACAAACACAACAAATGATTATAATGGGATATGTTTCAAATCAAATGGGAACCCACAGAGTAATGCACTGATTCTTCAAAGTCAAATTCTTTAAAGTCCATAAATCATAAATGTCCATAAATCATAAATCAAAACACAGTGTCACTCCAAAATAAAGTAGAAAAATTTGCCAGAGGTTGAGCTGGTCAACCCATTGGACTCAAGATCTCTGGCCTGTCCCTGCCTGTCCATTTCTGTCCCTGTAACGAAAAGAAAAACACATGGAGTGAGACTTATGCACATTCATAATGATTAAAATCAATTTCTTCAGCATAATCAATTCAATGAACCATACGGCCCTTAGGTCTGTAGTATGATCCGTCCTGGAGCTGTTGTCCCGTTGGTGTTCATGCAAACAATAACGTCCCTCAGATATCAAAGTGTTAATCTGAGGTCAAAGCCTTGACCTTAGTCGTTTGGCAGGTGCATGTCCAGGAATGTTGACCCAGCAATGGCCACATTCATCAATCTCACCAACAAGCTCCGGTACATGTAAAGCAACACAAACAAAAGTTATTAGACATGGAAGTGCAACAACAAGTACATGTACTGTATCTCAATACAGATTCTAAAATCCCAGTAAATCTTCCAAATGTGTTGTAAAACTAGGTCAAAATTAATTTCTCTATACCAGAATACTCTACTTCCTCTGTTAGAGTTTGAAGTCCTTTCTCAAAGACTTTAGTTCTGCTGTAACTAGACCTGTGTTACTTTGGAGGAAATCCTTTTGTAGATCCCCCCTTTTCAGCTAAAAGCATGCTCAGTGCTATTTAGTTCTGTCCAGTCCTTGGACCAGTTTTCTCTCATTTCCAGTTTTAATTAACAGTTACAGCATCTCTAATACAGTTCATAAACCTTTGTTGTTTATACAAATACTTTATATACTTTAATCCACCTTTTCATTAATTGTCTCAAATGTAAAAATTCAAATCCTAATGCTAATTTAATTTTAGCCTTATATTCATTAAGGACACCTTCAAGGACCCTCTGTCGATGTAAATGGGGCTCTCAAATGAACCTGAGGGAGCTGCAGTTTGGCTCCTAAAGTGTGAGTTTCCACTCACGATGTTCTCCGTCACATTGTATGTGAACACAAATAAAACGAGGATCCTTTAAGGACGCATGTTTCCGGTCAGCAGGCAACACTGGTCTAATGGTCTTACTTTCACAAAACCTCCAGACTTCTGCTTTGCACTGCACCTGTCCCTGATCTCTACGTTTGTCAAGTTCAGAGTGATGTCACAGGAAGTCATGTGACTCCAGTCACTAGCCCTGCTCACAGGTGTGCTTCCCTTCACAGGTGTAAACCAAGATGATATAAGTTCAAAGAACTATGTTAATATTAGCTCTTACTGGTGGTGGCTATATTAATTGTCAAAACTCCTTTTCTGAACTGGTATACTTGTTGTAGTTGGCTTCCATCCAAATAAAGAACAAACAAACAAATCAGAACGTTATCTGACATTATAGACCCATAGAAAGTGCCTTCTAGGTTTTCGTCAAACAAAACCATAAAAGCCCTTAAAATGATCAAACCATAAAATTGAAACAGCAGATAAACCCTGTTTCCACAGATATGGTCTGCTGGAAATCTATTTTAATCTGAAAAGGTTTAATCAGACTAAACAGTGCTTCTCCAGAAAAGTCCTGTCAACTTTCTTTATTTCATTATTTGATTTAAACTTTTAACTGTATTAAACACTGTTGTTTCAGCCTCATGCTAACCATTAGGTTAACCAAGCATCCCTTCAGCACTTTAACACAGTTTTGTTTAAACCTTCATCTCCCCCCTTTTTGAGACATGGGACAACCATGGCTCAAAATACCACAAAAATCAAATAAAAGTTTTCAAAAAAAATCAAAATAAAATCAAAACAGAATGTTTTTTTCCCAATTACCACCTTAAATTGTTATTTCATTAATTAGCATTTCTAATTATTCATCTTCTTTATGTTTTCCAAATAGCATCACTTTTGTTTATGTTATATTTAAAACTTAACTTTGTTTAGTTTAGTTTTAATTTTAGTTACCATTAGTTGTAGGTCTTTACCTGTAACTGTAATTGGTATCATCCACAATTTGATAAATTTTAACTCAGTTGATGCAAACATAAATAATTTATATAGATCAGAACTGGTTTCTCATGATCTATTGTCACAAACCTTTAAACATTCACCTTCAATTCACAATTTATTTCACATGTTCTTTTAAATTAGAATATTCTCAAAATATTGTCTAATTTACCTCAAATTACTTTCTTTAGAAGGAAAACACATTTTCCTCTCACTTCAAAACAAAATTTCTTAATCACCCTTGGGTTCAGACCCCTCCCTCTGGGGTTAAACCTGTAACAGCAGCATGTCCCAGCTGCTTGAACACACCACAAAGCCTCTGCTCTGTTCACACTGCTTTCCTCTAAAACACCATCACCTTTGTGACTGTCGTTTTTTTTTTTTTTAAAAGGAAAGACCAAACATAAAATCAACAAATTTCCTCTAAAATTCTCAACTTCTCAACTCAAATGCTGCTTTATTTTTAAACTAAATTTCTTCAGGATTTTGTTCAGTATAGATTTGTTCTATACTGTCTTTGTAAAACTCAGTTTTACCACCAGGTGCTCAATACAATAAACCAGTTTGTTTTTGTATTTTTTCCCATATTAATTTAAATGTAACATAAAAACAATTTCATCAATTACTATTTTTATGTTTCCACTAATTTGGCATTCAGATGCCACATAAAGAATTCACCTCACTCAATGTTAAACAGAACCTTTAAACATCAAGTGTAAAATCAAAATAACGTGTCTCTCTTCTTTATTCAAATTCACTAAAATTGTAATCAGTAATTATCATTACTGTTTATTTAATAAAATGTAACATCTCAACCTCTTTTTCTCTTTTTCTTTAGGTTACAACGACCTAAAGTTTAATCAAAACCAAAACCAAAACAACATTCAAATCTATTCAAAAGGACCTTGTGTTAGTCCCAGTACTCCAAAAAATAAAAATTTTAATCACTTCAAACAGTGATAAAAACCCAGCGAGCCATTGGCATAAGCTCTTAAACTTTAACAATTCACCTTGTTAGTTTAACAATTATCTTTTTTATTTATTTCTCATTACCTTTCAATTTTTCAAATAAAACCTTTAAGATCGTTTTAACAGTTTGAACTGTTTTCACATATAGATGTGTTTTTAATCACCAAACCCAGATTACCAATTTACATTGCAGTTTAAATCTTTATTGTATAGATGACACTATACCTTAATTATAAAGTACCAAAATAAATAATGAGTATTATTTATTTTGAACTATCTTCATTTCAATTCTCTAATTACTTAAACTTTAAGGTTTTCTCCTCAAAAATCATATTCAATCTCATTCATTCAATCGTTTAGTTTACCAAATCATGTTTCATAGATTCAATAAAACTCAAATGTGGACTTTTTATTCATATCAACAGACCTGTCAGAAGGTCAAACAGTTTTCATAATTAAGTATCATAAACTTTATTTAACACATTAGTTCCGTGCAATCTGTTTCTGTCACTGACATTTCTAACTCAGTATTTCTCTCAACATTAAAAGTTTGTTTAATGTAAAAGCTCCCGTCTGTGGAGCTAAAAAAAACAAAAACCCAAACAAAACATTTCTCGCTCTTGGGAGAAAAAAAGGAGGGTGCTGTGAAGCCCCTGTTACATTGACTTGCATAGAATGTTATCTTGTGTTTAAACATTCCTCGTGAATCCAAAACAGTGGTTGCTTTGAATCCACTTTCTCCATTTTCACACTTTGTTAGAACCAAACCAGAGAAATACATTAATGTTTTATTTCTTTATTTAGATTCTGGTAACCTTGTTTTCTTTTAAATATGAGCTTATGGCCCATAACTATAAAGTTATATTATCTTTATAAACTTACTCTGCGCAATTCAACTTCAAAACATATATTTAAATTCTTCCAATTACAAAGTATTCATTTTCACTCTTTTATTGGCGTTATACCGTGTGTTTGAACCACACTGATATTAAGGACCTCTATTAATTCTCGTACTAAATAGATACACAACATTGTTTAGCAAAACATCAATCACTACTTTTAGGATCCAAGTGTTGGATCTTTAACTTCTTCAAACCTTTAATGTTCACACTAACGTGTCACATAAAATACAAAACCAACTCTGTTTTTTAACAGAATACTCATTATTTTCTCTCATAACCCAAAATCACATTCTTCTCTGTAGATGTGTGTCTCATGTGTCTGTGTTTGTCTCTATGTGTCTGTATTTACATGTGTGTTTATGTGTTTATGTACCTGACCTGTTAGTTGAAGCGGTCAGTTCATGAGGTCATTCTCCTCGTCTCTCGTCTGGACCCAGTTTCGACCTCCTCCTCCTCCTCTCAGTGCCCTCTCGTCTGTCACGCCCACCTCCAACTCGCTCTCGTCTCAATGGAAATTGTGCATTTTTCCTCAGAGAAATACATTACATTCATATTAATTTCAAGTTTCATCCAAACACACTTTACAAATACCTTTTTGGTCAATCTCAATAGATCAAAATTTAAAACAAATAAACGTTTGTCTGAATTCGTTTATCTTACCGCTTCCGTGTTGCTGCTGCTGCTCTGTCTGCAGCTTTTTTCAGCCGAAAATCCGCAGGTGGGAGGTGGGGTGCAGATGAAGCTTTGGAGAGAGCACTGTTTTCCGGAGGGAGGGAGGCCGAGACCTAGAGGCTCCCAGGAACATTTAAACAAAATACAAATGATTAGTGTTTTGAAGTACATGTGTGTACTTCTTTCAAAATCTCTTCTCTGCTTCTCTGTTTTTTTTCTCAAACTAGAAAAATAGCTTATGGAAGCTACCTTTCTCTCTCATGTTGTTCAAACTTTCATAACACATTTATTCTCTCAAACACACCTGTTATCTTTAACTTTTTAGGTCAACAATTCTCAGTATTGCCAACAATTCTCAGTATAAGCCCCTTCACTTTCAGTGGGCTTTTTCTTTTCTCTCACTCACGCCACCAGCAGTGAACATTTTTCAGCAAAAGCTCGTGGGCTTTTAAAAATCACCGCTTCACATGCAGTGAACACTATACGTAGGCCTACGTCTTCCTATACGTCACGTCCAACGCGACTGGACTCCAATCTCACCATTAACCATAGGTTTCGGCAGGGTCTCGATTAAAGAGTCAGCTCGAGCTTTCCTGTGCGCATAAACGCACCATTAAAACCAACAATACTAGCTATGCAAGGCAGTTCGATTGTGGCGTATTACGATACGTGATTATTAATCTAAGATAAATTCCTGTGCTCTCTAGACAAGCTATTTAGACCTCATACCCCTTCTTGTAATCAGATGAACTATCTAGTGCCATAGAGTCCCGCACTTGTCACGGCCAAATGAACTAATCGCGCGTGGTCCGCTTTCAAGAAACACCTGAAGACTTACAAAGCATAAGGTATCTATCAAACTAAAATCTAGCAAGACAACAAGCTTTAACACAGATTAACATCAGAATATCCCGTTTACAATCTCACCATAAACCACGCAGGCAGGGTCTCGACTGAAACACATACTTTTTCCCAGCTTTCAATCTCACCATAAACCATATAGGCAGGGTCTCGACAAAGCGTTATCAGCGTCTAAGAATCTCCTATGCTTGCCAACTTCATGGAAACACATCAACTTATGGTGATGTAAATACATGCAGCCCGCTCAACATACGCCAGATTTCCAAAACTACTACTTCCGGAAGCTTTGGTATTAAAACAAAAATCACACACACACACCAAAAATAAATTAAACAGCTGTTTACCTGAATCTTCAGTCCAATAGTCCAGTTGTTCCGCAGCCAGACTGTCTGTTCTGTCCTCTCGTCCTCTGCTCTTCTCTTTTCTCAGTCCAGATCTCGCCATCGTGTTCACACACACAGAGGGGATATCTGGCCCTTTACTGCTAAATAGCACAGCTTGGGACTTACAAGAAATGCTTTCTTTGTGCATTTCTCCGCACGCCAGCTCACCTCTATCTATCTATAATAAATAATTTGAACAAACTGTGCAATCCAGAGGTGTATGATTTAAACCAGGTGAGTGCATTCTGGGTAATACAAATTGAGGCTAGATGGTCGAGGAAATGGGGTGAAAAATGGTATCAAATGCTGCTGTGAGGTTAACGAGAAAGGTTAACGAAAAAAAAGGTTGAAGTAAAAGCATCTGGACTCAGTTTTCAAGGTGAATACGTTTCGTCTCTAATTCCAAGAGACTTTATCAATTCTGAAATCAACTGGTAAGAAAGCTGAGCTTATATCTCTAGAGGGAGAAGTTTCTCCTGAAACCAAACCTGATGGACCAGGCTGTTCTGGTCTTACTCAGCAGAAGAGTAGTCGTTGGCCATGAAAGGGAAGTGTGACTCCTGATGTGAGAGTCGTAAAGGCTCAGGAGAGTCGTTAGTGACACTGTTCCATTCAGGTGCAGAATCGTTAGTGTCTCTATATTAGAGAGCACTAATATTAGAGATCACATTACTCCTGTTTTATCCCTGTGAATTTTAGGATTGATTTGAAAATACTATTGACATACAAAGCACTAAAAAGGCAAGAACCAGCCTATTTTTTGTTAATTTTATACCCTGTAGAAGACAGCAATCATCTGCTACTTGCCTCTTAGAGGCCCCAAAAAACAGGAAAGAAAATTGATGATGCTGCTTTTGTAAATTATGCACCAAAACTATGGAACACACTGTCCCCTGAAATCCCTGGCCAATAGGAATCCCGGTACCACCTTTTTACTGTCCACTTCTTGTACATGACAAACATGGTCTTACTAGTAGAAGTAATAGCACTATCCATCCATTTTCTACCGCTTATCCGGGGCCAGGTCGCGGGGGCAGCAGTCTAAGCAGAGATGCCAAGACTTCCCCCTCCCCAGACTTTTCCTCCAGCACTTCCGGGGGGATACCGAGGCGTTCCCAGGCCAGCCGAGAGATATAGTCCCTCCAGCGTGTCCTAGGTCTTTCCCGGGGTCTCCTCCCGGTGGGACATGCCCGGAACACCTCCCTAGGGAGGCATCCAGGAGGCATCCGAAACAGATGCCCGAGCCACCTCAGCTGGCTAGTCTCGATGTGGAGGAGCAGCGGCTCTACTTTGAGCTCCTCCCGAGTGACCGAGCTCCTCACCCTATCTCTAAGGGAGCGCCACGCCACCCTGCGGAGAAAGCTCATTTCGGCCGCTTGTTTCTGGGATCTTGTTCTTTCGGTCATGACCCAAAGCTCATAGGTGAGAGTAGGAACGTATATCGACTGGTAAATCAAGAGCTTTGCCTTACAGCTCAGCTCCTTCTTCACCACGACAGACCGGTACATCGACCGCATCATTGCAGAAGCTGCACCGATCCGTCTGTCAATCTCACGTTCCCTTCTTCCCTCACTCGTGAACAAGACCCCAACATACTTGAACTCCTCCACTTGAGGCAGGAGCTCTCCACCAACCTGAAGGGGACAAGCCACCCTTTTCCGACTGAGAACCATGGTCTCAGACTTAGAGGTGCTGATCCCCATCCCAGCCGCTTCACACTTGGCTGCAAACCGTCCCAGTGCACACTGAAGGTCCTGGCTTGATGGAGCCAAGAAGACAACATCATCTGCAAAAAGCAGAGACGAGATCCTGTGGTCCCCAAACCAGACTCCCTCCGGGCCCCCGGCTGCGCCTAGAAATCCTGTCCATAAAGATGCATGCACTGGGAACAGGTCTGACTTACTGCCGGCAATGCGAACCAAGCTCCTGCTCCGGTCGTACAGGGACCGGACAGCCCTTAGCAAAGGGCCCCGGACCCCCTACCCCCATGTGAATGCCTTCTCCAGATCCACAAAACATATGTGGACTGGTTGGACAAACTCCCATAAACCCCCCAGCACCCTGGAGAGGCATTGTTTCTCCTGAATCCGAGTTTTAACTATCGGCCGCATTCTCCTCTCCAGTACCCTGGCATAGACCTTCCCAGGTAGGCTGAGGAGTGGGATCCCTCTGTAGTTGGAACACACCCTCCGGTCCCCCTTCTTGAAAAGAGGGACCACCACCCCGGTCTGCCAGTCCAGAGGTACTGTCCCGACGCCACGCAATGTTGCAGAGGCGTGTCAACCAAGACAGCCCCACAACATCCAGAGACTTGAGGTACTCAGGCCGGATCTCATCCACCCCCGGTGCCTTGCCACCAAGGAGCTTCCCAACTACCTCAGTGACTTCGGCTAGGGTGATGGGCGAGTCCACCTCCACGCCCGGCCTCTGCTTTCTCAGTGGAAGATGTGTCGGTGGGGTTGCGGAGATCCTCAAAGTATTCCTTCCACCGTCCAACAATATTCCCAGTTGAAGTCAGCAGATTCCCACCTCCACTGTAAACACTGTTGGCAGGGCACTGCTTCCCCCTCCTGACGCGGACAGTTTGCCAGAATTTTTTCGAGGCCGACCGATAGTCCTTTTTTTATTGCCTCACCGAACTCCTCCCAGACCCGAGATTTAGCCTCCACGACCACCCGGGCTGCAGTCCGCTTGGCCTGCCGGTACCTATCAGCTGCCTCAGGAGTCCCACGGGCCAACCAGGCTCGGTAGGTCTCCTTCTTCAGCTTGACGGCATCCCTTACTTACGGTGTCCACCGGGTTCGGGGGTTGCCGCCACAACAGGCACCGGAGACGTTACGGCCACAGCTTTAAAGTGGCCGCATTGACAACGGAGGTGGAGAACATGGTCCACTCGGACTCAATGTCTCCAACCTCCGTCGGGATCTGGTCAAAGCTCTGCCGGAGGTGCACATTAGTCCAATAACAGAATACTGCTCGGGTTTACATCCGGGGGGCCATTCCTCCCAATCACGCCCCTCCAGGTGACACTGTCGCTGCTCACGTGAGCATTTAAATCCCACTCTAAGAAGGCCGGGTAGTCTGCACTGCCATTTGGCCCGTAAACACAAACAACAGTGAGAGACCTATCCCGACCCGAAGGCGCAGGGAAGCGACCCTCTCGTTCACTGGGGTGAACTCCAACACATGGCTGAGGGGCTATGAGCAAGCCCACACCAGCCCGCCGCCTCTCACCGCAGGCAACTCCAGCGTAGTGGAGAGTCCAGCCTCTCTCGAGGATTTGGGTTCCAGAGCCCAAGCTGTGCGTGGAGGTGAGCCCGACTATCTCCAGTCGGTATCTCTCGTCCTCTTGCACAAGCTCAGCCTCCTTCCCCGCCAGCGAGGTGACATTTCATGTCCCTAGTGCCAGATTCTGTGTCTTGGGATTGGGTCGTTCGACTGCCACCCAATCCACTTTGCACCACGGGAGGTCGGCCCCACTTCGCTCCTTCGGGCTGAGCCCGGCCGGGCTAATAGCACTAGTGAGGTCAAAACATGTCCACTAGTTGTACTAGTGAGCAATGTGACATCCACTAGTACTACTAGTACGCATTTTTGCCCTTACTACTTCACTAGTTGACAAAATTACAAACCACTAGTGGCATTAGTGACCCAAAAAGTCTTACAAGTAAAGAAATATTAGGCTGGTATCAACAATATCCTTTTCCTGACTACAACACTACCTATCATTTCTACAACATGCTCTCCCTCAACTCTTCACTTCACTTGAAAAAGATCACTTGGCTGTCCAGATAAAATTTTAATGAAAGTTCAATTGTTCTGTAACAGAGGAGATGGGACAAAAAGCCTAGTTGGAGTCTGACAACTTGTGTGTGTAAGAAAATGTCAACTTACAAAGAATTATATCTGATATTTGATATATGTTGTCCACTGATATCATTTATGCCCCCAAAGCCAAACTAAAAATTACACCAAGACTATGCATTTTATTTTTCATCCACTCTGGGCACTGTTTACAGTCAGGATTCAGAAAAACACTCATTGGGAGGATAAACTGGATTTGTGTCCTTCAAAAACCAGACATGTGACTTGTGCCATTGCTGAATAAAGTACAGACAATCCGCCAAAAGAACATGATGTCCTGTGTTTACTTATGTCTGTGGCATTTTCCAATCATCCACCTACGCAGTTGACCTGCTGTGGGATGGTCCCTGTGGTGCCAGCTGTCTACACATCTCTAAATGTCCTCAAGTGGAAGGGGTCTGTCATTGGCTCATCAGTCATGTAAACATGCACTGGGACTAGAGTGTACCAATGACACAATACTTAAAAAGATCTGCCCATGCATTAGGTGTACAGGAGGTACAAATGATATGTATGGCAAATTTAAATAAATTACCAAATGGGATAATATTGTCACAATCAATAGCAAGATTAAGATATTTTCATATGTTGTTAGAGTTCAAGAAGTGCAAAGCATTGTCACAAAATTAGATGCAGCCTAATACTAAAACTGAGTGATATCCTTCTGTGACTTCTATTTTTTTTTACTTGCAGAATTTTATTCTACTTCTGCAAGTAGCTTTGGTGAATCAAAATCAAAGAGAGAAACACCCTCTTCTTTGTACAAAGTGGGCCTGCTCCGACGGATACACCACTAAGCATTGTTTTGTGGGGACTCAAATCTAGCCAAAATGTGTGTTTTTTGTGCAAGTTTACATTATAACTACAATATAAAAAGTTAACAGCCCATTGTGGGTTTTCTGCAGAATTCATTTTTCTTTTGGACTTTTGTGAGTATACAGCCTGAAAGGTTATATAGTGTTCTTTTTAAAGAGAAATGACATTGGGCAAAATCAATTCCAGGTCACTCGAGTATGTGGTATGCACTCTACCAGGTGAGCCATGAGGTGCCTCTTAGTGTCAACACCTTTTGCTCAAAAATAATTTATTAAACTCCTTCTTAGTCCTCTATCTGTCCAGCATCACAGAGCACTAAGCGTTCAGTAACTTGTTGCCTTTTGGTAAAAGTAATGTTAAAAAAATATTTGGTTTAGTTGACTATAAAGAGTATTTTTTATTTTTTTTTCTTATTTATAACTTGTTATCAACATGTAACTACTTAGGCATGGCTAGCAATTTTATACCTTAACTTATTTATTGTCAGCTTATTACAACACAATTGAAATTAAGTGCTACCTTTTCCTTTCTGTTTCAGTGTCCATACATTTCCAAACTTACATGACATGGTTCATTAAAAGAATTAAAGACACAGAACAATTCAAAAAGTAGACATTGTTTTAAATTAGCAATACTTTCCTCACCAAAGCGACTATTTAACTCACCTCGTAAGAGCTAGGCAGCTTGAGCTTCAGACTAAGAAACTTCTTAATGGTTCCCACTGTAACTCTGCTGGAGCAGCGGATGAACCTCTTCATCAGATCCTAATTGAATGAGAAGCATTATCTGTTACTGCCAACTTACTGTAGAAATCAAGTTATGAATGCAGATTGTTCCCAGTGAAAACAAAACTGGTTGAAGACAGGATGTGTGCACAAAGGACAGCAATACTCGGATATTATAACCTGAAGAGCATACTAAAATTAAGACATGGCCTTTGTAGTGACCTTAACCTGATAAAGTGTAAGCCATAGTTGAACTAAGACCTATCTAAGTCACACTATTGCAGCTATAGACAGAAACATCATAGGGTCTGTTGACATATGACGTGTCTGTTGACACTTGATGCGTTTAGTGCGGTAAAAGCAGACAAATCTCAGTACACACATGCACCGTTTGCTGTTACCGAAATCTGGTAGGGTTCAATTAACAAATATTGAGTTACTTTTATTCAACCAGCAAGTTTTTTCTTAGTTGTTCATAAGACAATGTACAAGAGGCATTGTTGTACAAAAAAAGCAATCAAACGCTTACTGTAATTGCTGACCAGCTTTTTTGCATAATATCCTCCTGCTCTTTCAGGTTGGAGGGTGTCCTTGCCATCACCCTGATCTTTAGCTCCCTCCACATATTCTCAATTGAATTCAAGTCAGGACTCTGGCTGGGCCATTGGAAGTTAATGTTTTTGTCTGATAACCATTTCTTTACCACTTAAGCTGTGTGTTTTGGGTCTTTGTTGTGCTGAAATGTCCACTGGGGCTCAAGGCCAAGTTTCTCTGCAGACTGCTTGTGTTGGTCTTAATGAGCATGCATTCATGCACTGTGTTCTTTTAGTTATTTGCAGTACGTTAATGTAACCGGGTCAAGAGAGGGGCAGATTGGATACACCTGAACCCGGGGAAGATAAATACGGGAGCACTTCCTGTTACGCTCTCACTGTGGCTGGGCATAAACACGGCAGATTCACACCTGTGGATGCATCTTTCCCTCAAAAACTCTTGAACAAAGCACTTAGATTCAGCGGTAAGTTTTGTTAATTTATTTCATTGACGGCTCTGTTGCCAACCGCTGCGGGTAATTATTTAAAATGACTTTACTTATGGTTTATTTGAAGTCCGGTTTCGAACTGAACTACTATACGAAAACGGGTAATTCTTGATTGTCTTTCAAATTGTAAAGCTTGGAGTGAATAAATATTGTATTCGTTAACAGTATATGAATATTCTGCATTGTACTTTAAATTCGGCTGATGTGTAATGCCGCTATTTATGTTCTTTTAATTACGGTTTGATAAATTGGGTGTGCTAACTGCTTGTTAGCTTCATTGGAATGTAATGTGTGGCTAAGGATAAGTGCTATCACTGGCTAATGGAGGTAAGGGAAAAGGCTGTGAACGAATGTAGTGAACTGTATGTTTTTTTCCCTTACTGAGATATAGTAATGAAGTAAAGTAATGACACTGAGATGAATGTTACCGGTAATGATAAGACTAAATGATTTATGTTAAAACCTGAATATTGATTTATGGCTGACCTTGTTTTCAGGTCAGGTTTTTTATGTGGGATTGGGATTCCACTACTGAACACTGGATGGCGAGCGGGTAGGATGAACTTTTCCTATTTTCCCCAATGGAATGATTGAGGACTACACCTTTTGCCCTTTTAATTTTTGGGGGAAAACTTGAACTGAACTGTTTGGGAAAACTTGAACTGAACTATTTGGGGAAAAACCCCAAAAGGACTATACTTTAAGTGATCATCTTTATAATTTCTATAGTGAGAAATGTGGTTATAAAAGAACAAATGAACAGTATTCTGGGTACCACACCTTTTCTGCTTTACTGTATTTAATTGAACATTTTGTTAGTATTGTTTGTTAATATTGTTATTATTATTATTATCATTCTGTTCTCTTATATATTCAATATATTTCATTATTGCCAATGCCCTTTTGTTTCATCCATTATTTCATACTGTCAAGCTCCTTTAAACAACCTGGTTTTTCTGCCTATAGTCAGAGGTTATCCATAACTAAATACTTTAGCCCATCAAATAGCAGCGAAGCGTTACATTAATGCCATCTATTGGACACTTGCGGTAACTGCAGGTTTGGTGTACAGCTTCTATTTCGTTTGTATTCGCGTTTGTATTCTCGTTGGAACGCAGAGACTAGGTTCGGGAGTAGGCTACGTGACTTTTCCAGAGAGAGTTGTATTCAATGTTGTTTAAAGTCCGCTGACAAGTTTCTTCAAACTACACTAAGTTGTGTTTCTCCTCGGGGACAATGCCGGTGAGTAACACTGTGTAACATAAGACGTTTTATATTAGTCTTTTTCTTAAAGATGTGGAGAAAGAAAATTAGCATGTTGCTACGAAGTGTAGATTTCTCTGTTTCCTGTCTAATGGCCGTTCATGCGTAGCAGAAAACGATATATATGTTGTATTTGGTTTTGGAAATGACAGAAGAAGGCAACTTGAGTTAATATGTATCTTTTTATTTGTGTTTACAGTTTTACAGCTTGTTTTTGCACTGCTGTGTGTAAAATAAAGGAGAGGAGAAAAAGACCTCGGGATAAAGAGTCATCTCTTTCTTTGTTCACCTCACCTGGCTGTTTATACGCGCTGGATAGCTAAATATGCATACGTTTAGTGAGGCCAGCACAGTAAAACGGCATTCCTTGCCTGTCGAGAAGAAGACAGAACTTCAACTGCTAGAGAAAACAAGCCTGCATGTGACTTGCCCAGATTACCCTGCTCCATAAGACATGGATTCTCCGACCGAAATGCAACTTCCCACTGGCGTGACTGGTGCAGAAGCTGGCGAATGGGAGGTGAGATCAGAGCTATTTACATCAAGCTCTGTTCGTGCACGATCTCAACACGGATCAACATGCAGCTCACGAAGGAGCACTGCGCTAGCAACCGCTAAAGCCAGAGCTCAAGCAGCAAGAACCAAAGCAGCCTATTCTGAAAAGGAAATGGCACTGAAACTTCAGAAAGCTGAAGCAGAACTACAAACTGCCAAAGCAAAAGCTGAATTAGAGGCATTGCAATACAGAAAAGAAATGGAGGCTGCAATAGCTGAAGCAGCAGTTCTTCAAGCAGAATTAGATGACGACAACAGCCTCGGGGAACCAGAGTCAGGACTGAACCAAAGGTATTTCACTACAAACAGCGTGACACCACAGAGAGATATAAAACAAGAATGCTACAATACTCCAACGCAGCCAGCCATAAGACCTACAGTACAGCACCCAGCAACATTGTTTGCAAAGCTACCGACACACCCACCAGTTGAGGCCCTGAGACACACCAGCCCCAAGAAGGCTGCCACCGCCCGTCACAGGTACCGCTACAACCACAGCAGCCATCCATGCTACCTGCTAATCTGTATTACAGCCCACACCAAGCCAACAACCAAGCATGGCAGAGAGGAAATGAACATGGGCTACCCAGTCCTGCACCACGCCCTACCTCCTCACACGGCTGCTCAAGATGAACACAGCTCCCGACTGTTGACTTGGCGAAGTTCATCACTAGAAACCAGATTGTCTCCACAGGGCTGATGAAGTTTGACGATAAGGCAGAGAATTACTGGGCGTGGAAAACTTCATTCTGCAATGTCATAGACAATATAGGCTTATCAGTAGCAGAAGATCCTGATCAAATGGCTCGGCAAAGAGTCGTCCGAACAAGCACGCAGGCTCAGAGCAGCCTATATCAGAGACCCACAGAGTGGCCTCGAGCTATCTGGCAACGCATTGAAGAGTGCTATGGCACCCCCGAAGCTATTGAAGGGGCGCTATTTGACAGATTGGAAAGCTAAAATCTCCAACAAAGAACCAGCCAAGCTACGCGACTTAGCCGACCTGCTACAGGAACTATACGCAGCAAAGCAGGATGGATTCCTTCCAGGTCTAGCTTACCTTGACACTGCTAGGAGTAGCCCCAATCATAGAAAAGCTCCTGTATAATCTACAAGAGAAGTGGATGTCCTACGGCTCTCAGATAAAGCAACAACAGCAAATTTCCTTCCCCATTTGGCGTGCTCGTTGACTTCATCCAGAAACAAGCCAAAGCAAGAAACGATCCAAGTTTCAGAGTTACCATGCCACTTCTGCCTGCCACAATAGAGACAAACCCAAAAGCATCCAGAGTAGAGTCAACCAGTATGTTACAGTCCACAAGACTCAAGTCGCGAGTCCAGACAGAAAGGTGAGCCTGAAGCTGGCTCTCTAGATCTCACCAAGCAGTGTCCAATCCACAAAAGGCCCCATTCATTAGGCACGTGTAGGAGCTTTAGAGACAAACTGCTAGCTGATCGTAAACAATATCTCAAAGACAATTCCATCTGCTATCGCTGTTGTGCTTCAACCACACATATTGCAAAGAACTGTGACAAAACCATAACATGTACAGAATGTCAGAGCACCAAACACGTCGAAGCCCTTCATCCAGGTCCATCACCATGGAAAGCAAAGCCACCTTCCAGAGAACGGCAGGGAGGGCAGTGAGAACCAGCAGCCTCCAGAGACGGTTTCCTCCAAGTGCACGGAGGTATGCGGTGAAGGTATGAGTGCTAGAGGTTGCTCCAAAATATGCTTAGTTAGTGTCTACCCACAAGGCCAGAGAGAAGCAACAACTAAAGTGTATGCTATCATTGATGAGCAAAGTAATAAATCCCTTGCACGTACAGAATTCTTTGAGATATTCAATGACAATAGCGCTACATCTTCGTACACGCTCAAAACGTGTGCGGGCAGTATAGAGACTTCTGGAAGGAGAGCTCGTGGCTACATGCTGGAGTCACTGGACGAAAAGACCTGCGTCCCTCTTCCCGTCCTCATAGAATGCAATGAACTCCCGAACAACAGATCTGAAATCCCAACTCCCAGTGCAGTTTTACATCATCCTCATCTGAAATGTTTAACCAGTGAGATTCCTCCATTAGACCCCAATGCCCAGATACTGCTGTTGCTAGGGAGAGACATTCTGAGTATACACAAGATCAGAAAACAGATCAACGGCCCCGACAATGCCCCATTCGCTCAAAAACTAGATCTAGGCTGGGTGGTGATTGGCGATGTGTGTCTAGGCACAGCACACCGCCCCTCCTCAGTCACTTCCCTCAAAACATGTATCCTGGGAGATGGCCGTCCCAGCTATCTCACACCCTGCTCTAGCCACCTGCGTGTGAAAGACCCTCCACACAGTCACTCAGTCCCTCATAATCATCCATCTCAACAAGCCGCTGTTCACACTGCTTCTCTGTTGCACAGGGACCACCTGAAGCCCTCCGTGTTCCACTGTACCGACAACGATCATCAACCTGCTCCGTCCATCGATGATCTCAACTTCCTGAGAATTATGGATACTGAGGTATATCAAGATAGCACTCAAAACTGGGTCGCACCCCTACCTTTTCGGACTCCGAGAGAACGTCTGCCAAACAACAGAGACTATGCTATGAAAAGACTCAAGTCAGTCTGTCGCACACTAGAGAAAAAACCTGACATGAAAGAACATTACATACAGTTCATGCAAAAGATGATTGACAGTCAACATGCAGAGAATGCCCCCGCTCTCCAAGAAGGACAAGAAAGCTGGTATTTGCCATCTTTCGGCATCTACCATCCCAAGAAACGCGAACAGATTCGAATAGTGTTCGATTCAAGTGCTCAGTACGAAGGGATTTCACTGAACAGCGTCTTGCTCAAAGGACCAGATCAGAACAATGACCTGTTAGGCGTCCTCATCAGGTTTAGGAAAGAGAAAATTGCTGTGACTGCAGATATTCAGCACATGTTTTACTGTTTTGTAGTCAAGGAGGAACACAGAGACTACCTGAGGTTTCTATGGTTCGACAACAAATGGGACAGTGACATTGTAGACTACAGAATGCGTGTGCATGTGTTTGGTAACACACCATCTCCTGCTGTAGCAATATACTGCCTCAGGAGGGCGGCGAAAGAAGCAGAATCTGAATTCGCTCGGATGTCAGAGCGCTCATAGAAAGAGACTTTTATGTCGACGATGCTCTGAAGTCGTTTGCAACAGAGTCTGAAGCCATCAACTTGGTGAAGAGGGCACAGGAGATGCTTTTACGTAACAATCTCAGGTTGCACAAGATCACATCAAACAGTGCAGCTGTCGTGGCTGAATTCCTTCCTGAAGACCTTGCAAACAGCATTAAAGACCTGGACTTTGCCACGGATAACGTCCCTGTGCAGCGTAGCCTGGGTATCAGCTGGAACATAGTTACAGACACATTCAACTTTCAAGTACAGCGAGACGACAAACCTTTCACACGTCGAGGTGTGCTGTCAACCATAAACAGCATCTTTGATCCGCTCGGCTTTCTATCACCTGTCACTATACAAGGGAGATCGTTGCTGAGAGAGCTGACCATAGAAAACGGTGAGTGGGACGCGCCATTACCTGAGCACCTCCAAGCAGAGTGGGTGAGATGGAAGTCCTCTCTTCAATGCCTTCAAGACATACAGATACCCCGCTGCTACACATCTCTCTCCACCTCTGCAGCAAGCATGAGAGAGTTATGTGTGTTTGCGGATGCTTCAACAAAAGCAATCGCAGCGGTCGCTTACTTGAAGGTGACCGACAAAAATGGACGCTCCGAAGTCGGATTCGTGCTTGGCAAAGCAAAGCTGGCACCAGTGAAGGAGACTACAATCCCCAGACTCGAACTCTGTGCTGCAGTCCTTGCAGTTGAGATAGCTGAGACTGTTGTGAGTAGCATGGACTCACACATGAACTATGTCACTTTTTATTCTGACAGCAAAGTGGTGTTAGGTTATATTAATAATGAGCAGAGAAGATTTTATGTTTATGTAAGCAACAGGGTCCAACGCATCAGACAAGCAACGCCACCTCAACAGTGGAAGTCCCCTCAGAGCTCAACCCGGCCGACCATGGCTCCAGATCTGTTACTGCTGCATCATTGAGAGACACCAACTGGCTGACCGGACCCGCCTTCTTGTCCGGTAAGCCTCCAGCTGATCATCAGTCACTGTTTGATCTAGTTGACCCAGAAGTAGACTCTGAGATCAGACCTCAGGTCGCAACGCTAGTCACTGAAATTACACAGCCCAGCTTAGGAACTGAACGCTTTGAGCGATTCTCAAAGTGGAATTCTGTGTTAAGAGCACTTGCGGTCCTGATTCACATAGCCCAGTGTTTCAGACTAACAGACAAAGACAACACATGCAGAGGGTGGCACACCTGTAAGAAAGCAATCACGCCAGAGAATCTGGAGAAAGCAAAGAAACTACTAATCAAAAACATGCAACAGGAAAGATATCTTAGTGAATTCGGTAACATTCAGAGTAAGTCAGACATTCCAAAACAGAGCAGCATTGCAAAGCTGTGTCCAGTGGTTGACAGCTTTGGACTTATCAGAGTGGGCGGACGTATCACTCTGGCCTTGAGATAAATCGCACCAATCCCCTCATCATCCCAGTTCAGCACCACCTAACGAATCTCCTTGTGCGTCACTATCACGAGCAGGTAAAACACCGGGGCAGACACTTCACAGAAGGGGCCATCAGAGACGCTGGGCTGTGGCTGGTGGGCGGTAAGAGATGTATCAGAGGCACCCTGTCTCAATGTGTTACCTGCAGGAGACTGCGTGGCAAACAAGAGCATCAGCTGATGGCAGAGCTGCCTGCAGACAGGCTTCAAGCTGCCCCACCGTTCACATATGTCGGCTTGGACGTGTTTGGCCCATGGGAGGTTATCAGCCGTCGGACGAGAGGAGGACAAGCAAACAGCAAAAGGTGGGCGGTAATGTTCACCTGTCTGTGTGTGCGTGCTGTACACATTGAAGTGATAGAGACACTGAGTGCATCTAGTTTCATAAATGCTCTACGGAGATTTTTCTCTATTAGAGGCCCTACCGCACAGATTAGGTCTGACCGAGGCACTAACTTCACTGGTGCTTCAAAAGAATTGAATCTGGAAGATGATGTAGACATGCAACGTTACCTACAAGACCAACAATGCACATGGATTTTCAATCCCCCGCATGCCTCCCATATGGGAGGTGCCTGGGAGCGACTTATCGGGGTGGCCCGTCGTATCCTGGACTCCATGCTCCTGCAGCAACGCTTCTCTTCATTGACACACGAGGTCCTCATCACACTCATGGCAGAGGTGTGTGCAATTATGAATGCGAGACCCCTGCTGCCTGTGTCAACTGACCCCGAGAACCCTCTCATACTCACCCCTCCATGCTTCTGACACAAAAGACAGGAGCCCCATCGTCGCCTCCGCCTGACTTTGGCAAGGCAGAGATCATTCGTCACCAATGGAGGCTGGTACAACATCTCGCAGAGACATTTTGGCACAAATGGCAACGTGAATACTTGAGCACCCTGCAAAGTCGTGCCAAGTGGCAGGACAAAAGACCTAACTTGCAAGAAGGAGATGTCGTATTGATGAAAGACAATGCAGTGCCAAGGAACCACTGGCCAATGGCAGTGGTCATCAAAACTTTTCCCAGCAGAGATAATGTTGTCAGGACTGTAGATATCAGAGTGATTCGTCACGGCACTCCTAAAGTTTTTAAAAGACCTGTAACTGAACTTGTCTTACTTTTCTCCCCTAAACAGGATGTTACTTGTGTTTAAGTAATGTGTGTGTGTATTTAAAAGGTAACAGATGTGGTATCCTTCAGATACCAGGCAGGGAGTGTGTTGGTCTTAATGAGCATGCATTCATGCACTGTGTTCTTTTAGTTATTTGCAGTACGTTAATGCCATCTATTGGACACTTGCGGTAACTGCAGGTTTGGTGTACAGCTTCTATTTCTCGTTTGTATTCTCGTTTGTATTCTCGTTTGGAATGAGACTAGGGTTCGGGGAGTAGGCTACATGACTTTTCCAGAGAGAGTTGTATTCAATGTTGTTTAAAGTCCGCTGACAAGTTTCTTCAAACTACACTAAGTTGTGTTTCTCCTCGGGGACAATGCCGGTGAGTAACACTGTGTAACATAAGACATTTTATATTAGTCTTTTTCTTAAAGATGTGGAGAAAGAAAATTAGCATGTTGCTACGAAGTGTAGATTTCTCTGTTTCCTGTCTAATGGCCGTTCATGCGTAGCAGAAAACGATATATATGTTGTATTTGGTTTTGGAAATGACAGAAGAAGGCAACTTGAGTTAATATGTATCTTTTTATTTGTGTTTACAGTTTTACAGCTTGTTTTTGCACTGCTGTGTGTAAAATAAAGGAGAGGAGAAAAAGACCTCGGGATAAAGAGTCATCTCTTTTCTTTGTTCACCTCACCTGGCTGTTTATACGCGCTGGATAGCTAAATACGCATACGTTTAGTGAGGCCAGCACACTGCTTGATGTTGAGAATCTTGATATATTGTTCTTTTATCATTGTGCCATTTACTGTGATTGGGTTCCGTGACCCATTGGCTGAAAATGGGTATTTAGAAAAGGTTCCTTCCTACTGTTACAGTAGGCTATACCTTAATTTCAGGCCAACATGTAAAACACTCAGTACAGACACACCAGTGTCAAATCAGAGTCTGTTGATAACTTGGTAAATAGCTTTAGTTCTAGTGTTACTGCACCAATGGACTCTATTGCTCCAATTAAGACTAAGGTTCTGTCATAGTAATTGTATATTATATATTATGCTCTCCTCGTCCCCCGTCGGACACTTCTATGCGACCTTTAAATGAGTATTTTAAACAGCTGTTTTTACATTAATCGAAAGCCAATAGTTCGTTTTGTAGCAGGTCTCCGTCCCTCGTTTTGTGATGGCCCCGTCACTGCCCAGTGACCCATGTGGAACCTGCTCCATTTAAACGATGCATTTTTTTTTAAATTTACTACGTGCAAGTCAGGTTCGTTTGTTGAAAACAAAATGGAAACAAGGAAGTAGAATATTGGGACCCCACGTTGGGCGCCAAAAATGTTAAAATAATTATTAGTTTCGGATCACAAACGAGACGACGGAGACTGTCAAGGAATCAATACACAAAACAGTGTAGAGACTATCAGATTTCTCTAGAGAACAACCTTCAACCAATTTGTGAATTAAATAATTAAAGTCAGACTCAACTTAAGTTTTTACATCGATGGGGAGAATCAGCATGTGGGGCATTGACTGCTCGTTCCACCTCTGTAGTGCTCAGTCTACAGAATCTCCAACTGGCCACCTGAGTTCTCCCCGGCTTTATTGAGTTGTACACAATGCACACATTCTGCCTCCCACATCCACGCTGGGCGGGGGTTTGGCAGTTAGTTACAGAAACCAGTACATTTATTGAGTTATCTTGCTGCATCCGGAGCAGACACAGGAAACCATTTACATTTACATTTACATTTATTCATTTAGCTGACGCTTTTGTACATTGTTCTAATGTAATTACCAGTGTTACAGCCACTGTAGGCAAGGTGGGTTAAGTGTCTTGCCCAAGGACACAACGACAGTATGAACTGTGGGGAGAGCGGGAATCGAACCACCTACCTTCCGGTTGAAAGACAACCGCTCTACCCACTGAGCTATTGCCGCCCCTCAACCATCAATTAAGATAAACACTTGGGCTTGACACGTCTGGCTGGGTGCAGCTAAAGGACAGTTGCAGCACTTCCTGTCACACACACACGTATCAATGAACCTTTCTTACAAAAAAGCTTGTTGGCCTTTTTTGGTAAAATACAATTTGACAACCTTTTCTTACTGCAAAACTCTAACAGAGACCGTACTTGGTAAATTTAGGAATGAAAGACCGGTTTAATTCTTGCAAGAAGGAAATAAATCAGACACATGGTACATGGTGATTTGCTTAACATTTACAATACATGATGTTTTTATAAGTGTACATTATGCCCGCTCTCAGCTTCAGGGTCATGGATGGAAGTGTATTGAATAAGTTTACGTGTATATGCTACTAAGTGTGCAGGACAGCTTGTCCCTGAACAGTGATTAGATGTAGTGCAAAGTGATGACTTTGTCTTGTTTGGATTAGCTTACGCCAACAGGAGATACACCTGAAGAAATAAAGAGCAACTGTAAATGGCATTCCATTTAGCCTGATGTCTTTATTTGAGCCATTTTATTCACCAGTTGAATATGAAAATATTATTTTAACACTTTTAATAAAATTGTATCAAAGTTAAAAACAACATCTTGCTGTTTAGATGTTTTGTCTACAAATTTTCAAAAAAAGGTATTCTATTGTATTGCTCCAAATATTTTACAGATAGTAAATAGCTTCCTACAATCTGTACAGTTTCCACTGAACCTAAATACTGCATTAATAAAACCTCTCTTTAAAAAAGCCTAGTTTAGATGCTAGTTTTTTTTAGCAAATTCATAATTTTATGAATTTGCTAAAATTCATAAAATTGTCTTTATGACAAATTTAAATCTGGATTTAGACCTTTTCATTTCACTGGGACAGCACTTATTAAAGTTTTAAATGATATACATTTAAATAATGATGCGTCCCAAATCCACAGGCGGCAGTAGCTCAGTGGGTAGAGCGGTCGTCTTTCAACCAGAAGGTAGGCGGTTCGATTCCCACTCTCCCCACAGTTCATACTGTCGTTGTGTCCTTGGGCAAGACACTTAACCCACCTTGCCTACAGTGGTGTTCCAGCTGTAACACCGGTGAATGGAACCTTAATGTAAGTCGCTTTGGATAAAAGCGTCAGCTAAATGAATAAATGTAAATCACTGTGCTGGTATTATTAGATCTTAATGCCGCATTTTATACGACAAAAGCGTCAAGAAAAACACCTGTCTATTTTACATACATATGTTTAGCTCATTTTGCCCAAGTTTGGTGTCTGTGGAATGAAGCAGCTACTCTCTGTGTTCTTTTAAAAAAGAGGTGTATTTTAAGTCGGTTCTCCTTTTTCAATTCAAAATGGCCGCCTTCCCGTGTGTGATAGGGTGTGGTCCCCATTGGCTTTTTTGTTCATAAGCCCATACTGGATGTGTGTACCAAGTTTCATTTGCCTACGACAAACTAACATTTTCACTTCCCATTGACTTTTTCCACATATTTGGGACGTTGCTATGGCAACACATTTAAAGATAGGGGGTGGTTGTCATTGGCTTTTATGCTCGTCATGACATAAGAGATGTGTGTACCAAATTTCATGTCTCTATGACAAACTAAATTCTTGGGTCCCATTATAAGTTTGTAGAGGGCGCTGGAGAGCCATTTCTAAAGATAATCGTATGATCTTATTTTTTTTTCGGCGACTTCAAATATATAAATTTTTCGCCGGGCTTGAAGTCTGGGACTAATAAAAATGACTTTTCGTGCATGTTCACTGGGTCAAATTTAGGATCATAGGTCGACAAGAAAGATAAAAAAAATAATAATAATAATAATCCGAGCAAAAACAATAGGCCCTCCCGGTCATCACCGGCTCGGGCCTAAAAATAAAAAAATAAATAAATAATCCGAGCAAAAACAATAGGCCCTCCCGGTCATCACCCATACCCGAAAAGGTATCAACAACAAAGTCACAACTTTGGTTGGCACACGTGTCTAGATGATACTCACCAAATTTGCGGCCATTTAGATTAAAACACAATGATTTGCATCTTTTTACGCAAGGGTGCGACTTTGGTGGTCGTCTGCGTTTCACCCCACATGGCGGACTTCCTGTTAAGTTTAGGGTGTTGTAGGGATTTGACTTTTCTAGGGGTCGCCACTGAGTCATTTTTCGTATTTTTTTTTCGGGGACTTCAAATACATTTTTTTCGCCGGGATTGAAGTCTGGGACCGATAAAAATGACTTTTCGTGCATGTTTACTGGGTCAAATTTAGGATCATTTTGCAGAAAAATAAAAATCAGAGTAGAGGCAGACTGTTCCAGATTTTAGCTGCATAAAACTGTAAGACCTGTCCATGGGCAACAGCAGGAGACCTGTCCCTGAGGTCCTCACGGTCCCAGATGGTTTATATGGGACTAACATGTCAGAGATGTACTTTGGCACTGAGCAATGGAGAGTCTTATACACCAGCAGAGCTGCTTTAAATTCTATCTTCTGAGAGACAGGAAGCCAGTGTAGAGACCTGAGGACAGGACTAATATGGTTATACTTTCTGGTCCTAGTCAGGACTCGAGCAGCAGTGTTCTGTTTGTACTGCAGCTGTCTTACAGCTCGCTTAGTGAGTCCAGTGAGCAGACCTTTGCAGTAGTCTAACCTGCTAGAGATACATGCATTAATAAGTCTATAAGTCTAGTTTAGACACAATACCCTAAATACCCTCTGGTAATGTTTATGAGATGGTAAAAAGCTGTGTATTGCTTGACTGGCCCAGAGAAAACATGTAAAGATTGAACAAAAGGGGTATCGAGATGGACCCCTGTGGGTCACCACAGGTCAAGGCCATTGGGTCTGAGACGCAGTTTCTAATTTCAACATTTTTCAGAACTTCCTGTCTTCAAGATGGGAACCATTTAACTTTTTCAAGGACTTTTCCTAAAAACGACAAGTTTGATATGGGCCGATAGTGGCATCAAGACTGAAAGGGTAAAGGAAGTAGGAAGTTGGTGAGAAGGGCATAGGTTTCAAAAAGCAGTAAGTGGGAAATATGGGCCTTTCTCTACTGGTGTGAGCAGTGAGCAACCAAGCCATGACAGTTTAGAACCCTGACCCTGGTGTGCTGGGACAATAGGGGGACTGTAGAGGAACTACATTTACATTTATTCATTTAGCTGATGCTTTTAACCAAAGCGACTTACATTGTTCTAATGTAATTACCAGTGTTACAGACACTGGAGGCAAGGAGGGGTTAAGTGTCTTGCCAAAGACAGTGTGAACTGTGGGGAGAGCGGTTGAAGGACGACCACTCTACCCACTGAGCTACTGCCACCCCTGAACTATAGAGGAATGGTAGAGAGAGACCACATAGGGACTATACAGGGACCAAAGAGGGACTCTAGAGGACTATAGAGGGACAAAAGAGAGACTATAAAGAGCTATAAAGACAGTAGAGAGGCCGTAGAGGGACCATAGAGTGACCACAGGGGGACAATAAAGGGACTGTAGAAGGACCTTAGAGGGACTAAAGATGGACTTCAGCAGACTATAGAGGGACTATAGATGGACTATAAAGGGACCGTAGAAGGAATACAACGGACTAGTGGGGCTATAGATGGACTTTACCAGACTATAGACAGACTGTAGGGGGATCTGTAAAGAAGAACAACACATTTTTAAAGGCAAGAATTTTGGCCAGAGAGACCAGATGGGTCACGAGAGGAGTGAAGGAATCCATTTTTGTGAAAATGGAAAAGCCCTCTTTGAACAGCGGAGGTGGCCTCAGATTCATTCAGATTCAGATTCATACTTGCCTAGTATTTATAACAGTGTTTTTAAACCTAAAGTAAAAGAGTTTCACTCTAGAAAAACAACAACAACACCTGAATGGAACAGTGTCACCAACAACTCTCCTGAGCCTTTAACGACTCTCACATCAGGAGTCACACTGTCCTTTCAGGGCTAACGACTATTAGACCAGAAAAGCCTGGTACATCAGGTTTAGTTCAAATCAATCAAACCATTCCCTCTAGCAATATAAGCTAAGCTCTCTTACCAGTTGATCTCAGAAAGTCTCTTGGAATTAGAGACGAAACGTCTTCACCTTAAAAACTGGGTCCAGATGCTTTTGCTTTCACCTTTTCATCCAGTTTAATTGTGGCTTTTAATCAACTCTAGCCTCTTTTGATTTTGTAGCATTTTCCTTTCTTTTGTGAGCTGATGCAGAAGTAGAGCTGCAAAAATCATCAAAGACTCCACCCACCCCAGTAATCATATTTTCACTTTGCTGCCATCTGGTAAGCGCTACACCGTAGCCTGATGGCAAAAACTGAGAGACTCAGGAGGAGTTTCTTCCCCCAGGCCATCAGGCTCTTGAACTCTAAACCAGCTTTTTAACATCCTCATGCCTCCACTTAATGTTCACCTTATCTCTTTATTTTATTCACTACCTCACATAGACACACTGACAGTGTCACCCTGTTTTGGACATTTGCTTCTTGCACCTTCCTGTGTATCTTAATATTTAAGACTACAGCTAAATGCATATATGCACATTGTACATCCCTGTACATTTTAATATTTAAGACTACAGTTTACATTCATATACATTATTTTATGTTCTATATTTAATTCCACAATACACATTTTTATATTCTATTCTTATATTTTTATTGTTTACTTTTATTTCATTCTTACATAGCTACATTTATGTATATTTTCATCTGTGTTGTTTTCCTTAATAATTGCACTGTCCATGGAGCGGACCTGACTCACATTTCACTGCTGGTTATATATGCTGTATATAATTTTGTATGTGACGAATAAAAATCTTGAATCTTGAAGCTGTGCCTGGTGAAAGCTTCAATCCTTCCTCATCCCTTCTCATGCAAACAAAGGACAATGGATAGCCTAATGGCTTCTGGGTTGCCCCTAATTGTTCATTTGGCCCTACCAGGCAATCTTAATAAAAAATTTGGCAGGCGCCACTACCTCACTGGAAACATGAAAAATAAGCAGGTGATTGATTGGATAGATGTGACGTTTCTGTCCAATAAGCTGCTTGTCAAATCATGTCAATCACTTACGATCATTTACGTCAACATCACTGCTTAATTCAATGTCTGAACAATAGTGGAGCCCAAAAACGGAAAATGCAAAAGTTAAAAGAACAGCGTAACAAAGACATACTGACAGAAATTCTTAAATTGACTGCATATTTTAAGGCTGCTGTATCTACATAAAGTCAAAGACATGCTCCACAGCAGGAGGTTTGCTAGGCCAGGATAGCATCGGTCAGAGATGGGACCAAGTCATACATGTGCAAGTCTCAATTAAGTCTCAAGTCTGAACGTTCAAGTCTCAAGTAAGTCCAAAGTATTTTTTTCCTTGGCAAGTCAGGTCAAGTCAAGTCAATAATTTTATGAAGCGACGAGAATAGTTTTTGTGCTCAAAAACAAAAACATAAATAACAACTTATATAGTATAATTTCCAAACAAAGCTTCGGACCGTTATCAATCAGTGTATCGATTTATGATTTAGATTGTCAAAGTCACAGGATTTCATCAGTTTGACCTATGGGTTTGACACGCAATCCGAATCATGAATTGATATGCTGATTTATAACGGTTTGAATCTTTGTTTTGAAATTACTTTATAAGTCATTATTTATTTATTTTGCGCACATTAACTCTTGTCGCTTCATAAAATGTTTGTAGAACTACTGTAGTGAGATGGGCTTTGTAAAGACGTCTTTAGGGCCTTTTATTTTGATAGATGAAATTCATGAAATTATTTTTACTATATTTGTCCAACAAAACTATCTTCATCTGTGTCTGAAGATGAATCGAGGTCTTCGGATTGTCAAATACAACATGAGGGTAAGTAATTAATGACAAATTTTCATTTTTGGGTTAAATAATTTAGATTACTATTGTAGTGCACAGATTAACCCAAACATTTATTTAATTTTCTTAAATGAAGTTGTTGGTGTTACTAAACATGTTCTATTAATACATATTCTACCCATTTCTTTGATGACTAGTGGTCTCTTTCTAAACTGTCATTTTCTATTGTGCAGATGTTAACCCCTTAACACCTGACCACCTCTTGAGATAATTCTGACTGAAGCATAAATGAGGTTGGTGTGAAAGCATTGGATGTGGCAACAGAGACTTGAGCTGGAGCTACTGTATCATTGCAGAGCAGGGTCACTGGCAGTGCTGGCCCATCATGAACGTCTTGCATTGCAGTTGACCTTGTTGCTGTAGGTAACCCTTGACAAAAATCTACATTGGGCACATGTTCTTAAACATGGCGCTCTGTTCTTAAACTGTGGTGATTCCATTGGTTTGCCAAGTCTCTGTTGATTCGAAGTAGAGAGCCCAGGCCGCTCCAGAGTCTCTCAATTCTTTTTACTGTGGGTGCTCCTGCCTCTGAGGGCACTTCCTCAATCAAAACCTCTGATGATGTTCATCATAAGACATACTAAATTGTTTCCTCCTACTGTCTCCTGTTTTTTATAAATAGTATTATAAATAGTTCAGGCTAATGTTTTGTTCTTAGAAACTTTTCTCTCACCTGAGGTCTGTTCAGTCATTATACTTTATGTTTTAAGTAAAATGTTTATTCAATTGACATCTTGTGCAAGTTAATACATTACAATAGTATATATAAAAGCACTTCAAACGTATAAACTAAATATATTTAAATAAATATCCAAAACTAAAACATAACTGAAGAAAAGGTTAGAGCAAAGGCATGAATGGCATAAAAACCAAGTCCAGACACCTTTGCTCTAACCTTTTCTTCACATTGACCTGGAAGACTGAAAACAGGGGGCGGCAGTAGCTCAGTGGGTAGAGCGGCCGTCTTTCAACCAGAAGGTAGGGGTTTCGATTCCCGCTCTCCCCACAGTTCATACTGTCATTGTGTCCTTGGGCAATGACAGTATGGGCAGTGACCGTAACACTGGTAATGTAATGTAATGTAAGTAGCTTTGGATAAAAGTGTCTGCTAAATGAATAAATGTAAATGTAAAACCTTTGCAGACCTAATACACAATTGGAAACCACAGACTATTTTGGAAAAGTGTACATTGTACAAATTAGAGTATTCCAGTAATAGTAATGAATGATTTTGTGCTGCCACCCACTGTCATCAAATGGTAACTACATCAGCCTGTCCAAATACTGTGTGATTCCTTCAATAGGTACAATCCCAGAGCAGACCTATGGGGTACAAAATGTAAAAAGTGAAGCTTAAACTTGTTAACTATTTTTTCTTCACATTTAGCTAATTTTCTTCACATTTAAGTAAGAATTTCTTTACAAAACATATATTGAAATATTATAAATAATTTTAAATGCTAACTCTGAATGTTAAATATATATATAAATGTTAACTCTAAACCTAAATGATAAATCTAAATGTGCACTTTAAATGTCTTGCTGAGTGTAAAGCTAAATATTTAGAAAATATGCAAATGAGCATGAAGTGTACACCCCTCAGAGTGCCATATATTATATTTAGCAGATGATGATGTCAGCTTGGTCACTCGGGAGGAGCTCAAAGTAGAGCCGCTGCTCCTCTACATTGAGAAGAGCCAGCTGAGGTGGCTTGGGCATCTGTTCCGGATGCATCCCACCGGGATCTAGGACACACTGGAGGGACCTCTGTAGAAGAGCTAGAGGGAAGTCTGGGCGTCTTTGCTTAGACTGCTGGCCCTCCAACCCGGCCCCGGATAAGCGGATGAAGATGGATGGCATTATTTAGAATATTTAAACATATTATTGTTTTGTTAAGAAATTCTACCTTAAATATGAAAAAACATTATATATTAATAAAACATGAGTTAACAAGTTTAAACTTCACTTTTTACATTTGGCACCCCATACAGGCCAACGAGAGAGTAGTGCTCTGCCTACAGGTGCAACGTATCCAAATGAGCCTTTTTATATAGTTTAACTAGATAAAGTAATAGATTGAGTATAGGCCTATACAGTATAAAGGTACTGTATTCTCTACAAATAGAGAAAATATATGAGGCTTGTGCAGGAGCTCATGTGCATTAGGTCAAAACTTTACGTTTTTGCAACGTTTTCAAGTACAACGCGATTGAAAAGGGAAATAATTTGACCCTTTCGGCTTGCCATACTGTGCGTGTGTGTGTGTGTGTGTATGCGTGCACCTGTGCGTGCATGTGTGTAGTTCAGTTCAATTTCACCAGCAGATCCTGCAGCATGTGACCTGCTGCTCTCTACAAATGCACCTGTAACATTTAGTTATTTAGTCATTTAACACTTTTGCAGATGGAGACCTGTATCCTCTTCTTCTGGCGGAGCTGGTGGCAGCAGTGGAACTGGTGGAGTTGGTGGTTTCTGCAAGGGCAGCAACTTTAATTTGAGCGCCCAAACATACTAACAGTAGTTTTTTTATTTGAATAGATGAATTTATATTAATGAACCATTTATTTTACAGGACTGAGAAGTTGTTCTGTCTTCTTAAGCTAATTCTTTTATATATTTCTCTTCAAGTGATTATAATAGCGTCCCCCAGACCTCCACAAAGGGGCCCCTAAATATGCTTGTAGCCCATGGTCCCCCATGTTTGATGAATCAAATGTTGACATCAAAATTATTGCACACGCACAAACAAAAACAAAAAAAATGTTTTTGTGTGTTATAAACATTTGGCCCCTGGTAGTCACATGGCTCTTGCTAATAAATAAATTGTTAATATTTCAAATAATTAAACTGGCAATAAAAAGGGTTAAAATTCGGAAAATTATTGAACATTTGGTAGTTATGAGCAGAGCTAAAGGGGTTTAAGCAACTCCTTGTTTGCACCGGAAGTTATTCTCCATATTTTTTTTGCTGCAGTTTCTCTTTGCAGCAAAAAAAAAATACACCGCTAACAACTAGCACTCAGTGCTAGCGAACATTTGATTCCACAATTCAGTCGGTAAATTTATAATTTTACAGAAAGAAAGTACCTAAGCATAATTGAGATTCACCAGCACCATATGAACACAATTAGCAATGGTGACTCCTTACAATGAAGGAGTCACCCCTGCCACCATTGTGGTCCTGAAGTCATATTAGAAATCCAGTCATTAATTTTTATTATTATTCCTTTAGTCCAAAAGGGTCACTGAAGGTGTAATCTTGATGAAGTCAATTATTACCCAGACACTTTGGCCTTACACTACAGCAAAGTAGGCTGTTTTAATTTGGGAATGGAGGCTAAAGAATTACAGGAAGGGGAGTATAATGATTTATTTCTTACAACTGTTATTATATTATTGCATTACTTTATTGCTTTTTTTTTTTATCATTTGTCAATTGATTTAGTGACTGTCCTGAATGCCAATCATTGGATCCATGGCTCCCATCTGAGAGTCATTTCTTGTAATATTCAAATTCATATTATCATTGGCAATTGTTGTCATTGGCTGTGGTAATGCCTGAATTTTAACTTGAAACACGTCCCATCTCTCAGGAAGCAGTCCTCTGTTGAAGAGCAGAGCGGCCAGGTGGGAGAATAGAAACACAGCAGCAACAGTCACCACCATCGAGATAGTTTTAATCGGAGAGTACTGAACATAAACTCCGTCCTCAAGAGTGCACCCGGGGAAGTGGAGGACTGCAGGTAACCCTAGAGATGGCACTCCACACAGCAACCTTAAAGGAAACCCCACCAAAAATCCCATGACAGCTCCGTAACCATTTGAAACGTTAAAGAAGAGGACACAAAAGAATTGAGGGAAGACTATGATGTAGACTATATCTGCTCCGAGAAACAAAAACAATAATGCGCTGTTATTTAATGTGCTCAGTGATGTCCCAATCACGCCAGTTACAGCAACTGACACACGGATCACCCATTGGAGCTCTCTTTCTGATGCCTGAGGAAAGGTAAAAGGAGGGAAATTTTCAGTTGACGTTTTTAGTCCTTTTTATAGATTTAGAAACTTTTCTCTCACCTGAGGTCTTAGGATGTTCTTGTAGACATTGGCAGAAAAAATGGAAGCGGCTGAGATTAGTGCCGAGTCTGCAGATGACATCACGGCGGCGGCCACACATCCGATACCGATGATTGAGATGTAAGAAGGAGTGAGGTACTGCAGCATGATGGGAAGAACTTGAGCTGCTTCACCTCGTTCATAAGGAGATGGAGAACCGTACAAAGTCTGATTCCAGTCTGAGAAAAAAATTAGATGGTAATGTTTTTTTCTCTTGTCACCACCACAATGAAATGGAACAGAATTTTTCTTGCTCTGACTAAGGATATAAATAAATAAATAAATTAAAAATGAGTTAGCTGTTGCTTTTTTGAACCTTTTTAACACACACAAATACAAACCATATAAAGTTTGCATTGTAGGGCTAGCCAATAAATCAAATTTATTCAGTTAATTTGCGTTTCTAATTTCAAACAATGTCAAAAATATCATGTATAGTGTTTATTACGTTTTTACGTATCAGTGTGGTACAGGCAAGATTTTTGCTTTAGAATCCTAGAAAGGCCTTCATGAGACGCTACCAGACACATCCAAGTAACTAGTAAGAAGCCCAGTTTCACTAACAGAATAGGTGGCAAAAAGGCTACTGTTAACTTAAACCTGGATGATACAGTGACTTTTCCTAAACTTTCTAAAGACCAAAGTGCTGTCTCTAGGAATAAACTTGGTGGCAAGCCAAAAAGACACAGAATGGAGAACGCTGGTGTTGCTTAAGCATTAGCACAACCTGAAATAAAGCTAAGAAACACATATCAACCACTGGTTGAGCTGAATGTGAAACAAATAGAGAGAAAACAGTAAGATTTCTTTGCTTAACGGGAGCCATGAAGTTGGTAAAAAGCACCAGACCAACAGAGGAAAGGAATCTTGATGCAAACGTCAAAAACAAAGATATCCTGTTGCAGGGCGACGGTGCAATCAGCGATATAAACAACAGCAGAATCATTACATGCAGCTACCAAAGCGCTACAGTCACTAACATCACAGATATCCTCCCCAGGTGATGTCCAAACACCAGGGTGTCCAGAGGACTGCGCTTCATCAATAACTTCAATCTGTTTTGGCAACGGGATGACCTGTTCAAGGGAAAGGGCCTACACCTGTAAAGAAAAATAATAATAATGGATTGGACTTATATTGCGCTTTTCTCCCAAGGGACTCAAAGCGCTTACAGGCAGTCCATTATTCATTCATACACAGTCATACTGGTGACGGTAAGCTACAACTGTAGCCACAGATGCCATGGGGCAGACTGACAGAGATGTGGAAACCATTTTGCGCCTACGGCCTCTCCGACCATCACCACATACATTCACTAAAAATGCTTACACATTCATATGAGGCAAGGTGGGTTATGTGTCTTGCCCAAGGACACTAACACAGTATGAATTGTGGGGAGAGCGGGAATTGAACCCACTACCTTCCGGTTAAAAGACGACTGCTCTACCACTGAGCCACTGCCAGCCCAATGGCAGAGGTGGTGAGACTACTGACGGATAACTCCCGTTACGCTCTGAGGAATCAGAATGCCTCAGGAGAACAGTGACCACAGCTGGTAAACTGTTGTGCATCACTTTCAAAAAGGCAAAAAACATTGTGGCTGATACTAGACATCCACTCAGCTCCTCTTTTGAGCTGCTGCCATCTGGGTGAAGGTACTGCCAAACTCTTGTTTCCAAAAATAAGCAATAAAATAGTTGACTGGCTTTACAGTAAGTCTCTGGTAAAGTAAAGTCAACTGGTCTAAAAATCTTCTTTATTTTTTTTTTTTTTGTTCTTTTGTGCTTGTTATGTTTTGTTTTTCTAATCCCTGGTGATATCACTGCAAACCAATTTTCCCATGGTGGATAGCTATCTTTTATTTGTCAAAACTGTAATATAAAATACATTTGTGTTGTAAATATACTGTAGTTTTATGTACTACACCAGACATGTCCAGGCCGGCTCTAGAAGGATGAAGAACAAGAGAAAGAGGGCACTGTTACAGACAACACACAATATGTGTAAGGGAGAGAAAATGTTATAATCCATTAAGGATTTATTTGGTTTATAGCATTTTTGTCCTGTAATCCTTTCAGTACAGCTGATTAGAACTGGACTGTCCACAATAGAGTAAACGTGATTGTAAAGTGACTCTAAATGTAGTGTAAAAACTCCAGAGCAGTTCCTCTCAGTGCAGCTCCTCAGACTGAAGACTGAGGCCTCTATGAAGAGTCTCCTTCTCGTTCTGCAGCTGGTCTGTTTAAGTGTTTTAGTGCTTTTACGGTGGATGGTAAAGGTTTTAACTCATAATATCATGAATAGCTACTACTAGTTGTCAGTTGTTGTCATTGTATATACTGTAAGGTTGTAGACAATAAAACGGTGAAAACACAGAGCCAAGTTAATGCCAACTCAAGTACAGAACCAACATAACGCAATAAACTACAGAAACAACAAAACAAGTCATCCAGGTATTGACAGGTAAAAACGACACATACCAGAAGTTGTCTGTTTTGCACCAGGTCTGTTCTTGGAACTTTCCCAACGAGAGTCCAAACTTTGTTTCTCAAATCCTTTTCCTGTTGCTTTTGGAGTTTTGTGTTCTTGTAGTGTCTTTTAGTGTTTAGCAAAAAAATATTGCCAACACAGCGAGAGAGGACCATTATTCTTCGCCCACATGTTTTCTTGTTTCTCCTGTCTCTGTCTGAGAGATCCCTGGTCACGTGACAGCTGGGTTGCGCGGCCTGGGCCTCCAATGATACGACTCTGGTTTTCCGCCAGGACCCTCGCAGACTCTGAGAGGAGGCTCATTTTAAGCCAAAGAACCATCTCAAATTAGTTTGATGCTTTGGTTTTAGTTATGCCAATAGTTACATGATGGAGCTTTAAGTAAAGGGGTTATTGAATAATTGAAATGATATATGTGACATATACAAAAGATTAAGTCAAAACAGCACAATATTTGTCGGAATAATAAAAGTTATAAGTGGTATGGGGGTCTCTCCACAAAAACATTGAAATAGTGTAGATTAGTGTACAGTGTTTTATAATAATACTATTTTATTCTATTTATTGTCCATTTCATTCATTTAACGTAATATTAGGTGTATCCAAGTTATTTGACATACCATTTTTTTTTTGTTAATAACACAATACTTACTTTCCCTGGAAATTATTTACTTTTATAATAATGCAACAGACTCTCAACATACTGTTGAGAGTGTAAGTAAATATGTATATATATATATATATATATATATATATATATATATATATATATATATATATATAACACTTAAGTTATTAATATAAATAAGCTTAAGTGTTTTTGTCAAAATAAATCTTATTCAATGACCAAAACTTGCAGTTGCATTAACTGGATTATTGTAGTTCTTTTATGTGGGAAACTTTTCAGTGCACTACATTTGTGTCACTAGACATTTGGACACCACTATAAAATGATGTGGTTACTATACAGTATGGTACACTATAATAGAGATAAGTGTTGACTTGGACACAGCCTTGGTCTCCCTTGTGTGATCTTTTCAATTCCTTTTTAGGTGTGGCGTTCTCCTGGCAGGTGTGGCCTCTGTGCTGGCACAGCTGACTCCTTTCCTCATTAACTCTAGTATAAAGCCTCCAGGCTCACCTCCACTCATCGCCAGATTGTTATAGCTACTTAGGTTGTAGAGTATATTGCAAGTCATTGATCAAAGCAGTTAATGTGACTCGGTCTCATTTTGTACTTGTATTTTTAAGCTCTGCTGTCTGGTGGAAAAATGTCCTGCCAGGACCACGTCTAACCAGCTCCAGCCTCACCACAGCCAAGCTCCATCACCAATCTGCTCTGTTCTCAATAAACCCTTTTTGTTCTTTTCACGTTCCTCACATTTCCCCAATTTTGGTGAGCTGCCTGAGGAAACCAGGATGAGCTGGAGTAATAAATGCTTCTGGATCAAACAGTATAAAGGCCAGTCAGTGAAACTTACCTATGGATGAAGCCGCTGCTCCAAGCAAAACAGGTGGTATCCCAAATATCAGTATGAACACAGCAGCTATGCAACAAGTGAGCTTTGCAGTTTGAGCAGAAGCGGCTGACAGGGTTCTCTGATGGACACACTGGTATGCTGTATTTCCAACCGACTGCAAAGAGAAAGTGTAAATACTTGCATTTACATTACTACAATGGGAAAATTCAACAAAGGGAGAATTGGTTAATATAATTATTTTGACTTGCCAATAAAAGGAAATCATCAATCATAATCCAGATTTTATTAATATTTGGCGCACCAATCCAGGGAGTGTGCAAAGTGTTGTTCATCAGTGTCTCACTTATGTTCAAAGTGTGAGGGTTCGTCAGGACAAAGGGAACACAGATCCACTGCAAAAAAATGTGTTTGATTTATTTCTACAATGTTTACTTTTTATACAAACATTCAAATTCCAGTCCATTTAATCATCACAATGCAGTTTGGCTTCAGAAAACACCACTCATTTGCTTTCTCCAGGAAAAACAAAATCAAGTCTCGAGAAACATCAAGTCAAGACATTAATAAAGGTGCTGTAGTTGGAGCAGTGTTTCTTGACTTCATGTGGGGGCCCTAAGCGGAATAGGTCATGGAGGCCCTATAGTAACAGCCCTACCCTATAGTTCTATCAGTACAACTCTTGCTCACTAATTCAAGTCAGACCAGTCACAAAGATTGGAAGCAGCAGATTACAACAGAACAATAGTAGCATATATATATATATATATATATATATATATATATATATATATATGAGTCATTTTTCGTATTTTTTTTTCGGGGACTTCAAATACATAAATTTTCCGCCGGGGTTGAAGTCTGGGACCAATAAAAATGACTTTTAGTTGCACATTTACTGGGTCAAATTGAGGATCATTTTTTAGAAAAATTTAATTAAAAAATTATATACCAAATTATAATAAAAAAATATATAACTCGAGCAAAAAGTCTAGAAAAGCTTGTCTATTTTACATACATATGTTTAGCTCATTTTGCCCAAGTTTGGTGTCTGTGGAATGAAGCAGCTATTTTCTGTTGTTTTTTAAAAGAGAGGTCTATTCTAAGTCGGTTCACATCTTCCGCCTTCCCGTGTGTGATAGGGTGTGGGCCCCATTGGCTTTTTTGTTCATAAGCCCATGGTGGATGTGTGTTCCAAGTTTCATTTGCCTACGACAAACTAAAAATTTCACTTCCCATTGACTTTTTCCACATATTTGGGACGTTGCTATGGCAACATATTTATAGATAGGGGGTGGTTGTCATTGGCTTTTATGCTCGTCATGACATAAGAGATGTGTGTACCAAATTTGATGTCTCTATGACAAACTAAATTCTTGGGTCCATTATAAGTTTGTAGGGGGCGCTGGAGAGCCATTTCTAAAGATAACCCTTTTATTTACATATTTTTGTGTTCAGGTCATGAATGTGCACAAACGCCTTTTTGGGTCCAACTCGATCTGAGAAGCCCTTTGAGAGTTAAGAGACATTTTATTTTCACAAATAAGGATAAGATATCATAAACAAAGTCACAACTTTGGTTGGCACACGTGTCTAGATGATACTCACCAAATTTGGGGCCATTTAGATTAAAACACAATGATTTGCATCTTTTTGCGCAAGGGGTGCGATTTTAGTGGCCATGCGTTTCACCCCACATGGCGGACTTCCTGTTGAGTTTAGGGTGTGGCTGTCATTGACTTTTCTGTTTGCCCTGAGGTGTTCTATGGATGTACCAAGTATCAATTTTCTACGTTGGAAAAAAGTTACTTTCACTTTCCATAGGCCCAATGTATTTTGACTTTTCTAGGGGCAGCCACTGAGTCATTTTTTGTATTTTTTTTTCGGGGACTTCAAATACATAAATTTTTCGCCGAGCTTGAAAAATGGGACCAATAAAAATGACTTTTCGTGCATGTTCACTGGGTCAAATTTAGGATAATTTTGCAGGAAAAAAATATATAAAATCCGAGAAAAAACAATAGGCCCTCCCGGTCATCACCGGCTCGGGCCTAAAAATATAACTCGAGCAAAAAAGTCTAGAAAAACGCCCGTCTATTTTACACACACATGTGTTTAGGTCATTTTGCCCAGGTTTGGTGTCTGTGGAATGAAGCAGCTATTTTGTGTTGTTTTTAAAAGAGAGGTATATTCTAAGTCGGGTCACATTTTGAATTCAAAATGGCCGCCTTCCCGTGTGTGATAGGGTGTGGTCCCCATTGGCTTTTTTTGTACATAAGCCCATACTAGATGTGTGTACCAAGTTTCATTTGCCTACGACAAACTAAAAATTTCACTTCCCATTGACTTTTTCCACATATTTGGGACGTTGCTATGGCAACACATTTATAAATAGGGGGTGGTTGTCATTGGCTTTTATGCTCGTCATGACATAAGAGATGTGTGTACCAAATTTCATGTCTCTATGACAAACTAAATTCTTGGGTCCCATTATAAGTTTGTAGAGGCGCTGAAAGGACATTTCTAAAGATAACCCTTTTATTTACATATTTTGTGTTCAGGTCATGAATGTGCACAAACGCCTTTTTGGGTCCAACTCGATCCGAGAAGGCGCTTGAGAGTTAAGAGACGTTTTATTTTCACAAAAATAGCCACCTTGTTACAGGCTTGCCACACCCATACCCGATAAGATATCAAAAACAAAGTCACAACTTTGGTTGGCACATGTGTCTAGATGATACTCACCAAATTTGGGGCCATTTAGATTAAAACACAATGATTTGCATCTTTTTGCCCAAGGGGTGCGATTTTGGTGGCCAAACTAGTCGCTCTGGCCACGGAAGTAACAGGGAGGTTGGGAAGGGAAGCAGTGTGCGCGTAGCACCTGCTGCTTTACCTTAAGCACAGGTTATAGAAGCCAGTTAGTGACAGGGAGGGGACAGGGAAATACTTGTTGTTCATCCTGACACTTTACCTACTTTCAACCAGACGACCTACGCCATGGTATAACAAGAAAACCCGGGCTTTAAAACAGGCGTGCAGGAGTTTTGAACGCATAGGGCACAAGTCAAAAACTAATCTAAATTATCAAAAGTGGTGTTTGTGTGTAAACACCTATAAGCACGCCCTCAGCACTGCAAAGATGGCCTATTTCTCATCTCTAATCAGAGAAAACCGACATAACCCCAGGTTTCTCTTTGGGACAGTTGCTAAACTAATCCAACCAAAAACAACTGAAGACTCCTCTCCCTTTAGATTTTACTTCCGGGGGAATACCGAGGCGTTCCCAGGCCAGCCGAGAGACATAGTCCCTCCAGCGTGTCATAGGTCTTCCCCGAGGTGTCCAGGAGGCATCCGAA
Source organism: Perccottus glenii (assembly GCA_024416835.2). Classification (NCBI taxonomy): domain Eukaryota; kingdom Metazoa; phylum Chordata; class Actinopteri; order Gobiiformes; family Odontobutidae; genus Perccottus; species Perccottus glenii. The sequence goes on along the minus strand of CM044552.2, from coordinate 22,766,952 downwards.
ACAGATGCCCGATCCACCTCAGCTGGCTCCTCTCGATGTGGAGAAGCAGCGGCTCTACTTTGAGTTCCTCCCGAGTGACCGAGCTCCTCACCTTATCTATAAGGGAGCGCCCCGCCACCCTGCGGAGAAAGCCCATTTCGGCCGCTTGTATCCGGGATCTTGTTCTTTCGGTCATGACCCAAAGCTCATGACCATAGGTGAGAGTAGGAACGTAGATTGACCGGTAAATCGAGAGCTTTGCCTTACAGCTCAGCTCCTTCTTCACCACCACAGACCGGTACATCGACCGCATCACTGCAGAAGCTGCACCGATCCGTCTGTCAATCTCACGTTCCCTCCTTCCCTCACTCGTGAACAAGACTCCTAGATACTTGAACTCCTCCACTTGAGGCAGGAGCTCTTCACAAACTTGGAGCCACCCTTTTCCGACTGAGAACCATTGTCTCAGACTTGGAGGTGCTGATCCTCATCCCAGCTGCTTCACACTCGGCTGCAAACCGTCCCAGTGCACACATTGCTTACAGCGGAAAGACAGAGCTGGAGATTTAACTTTTATCTGAAATTTTATGAAAATAAAGGGGGAACCGGAGAAAGAGCTACCACGCCTTGGCATTTATGTTTTAACAGTACGTAAATTTGCTGTTATTAATCAGCATTAGCCTCATAAGCTAGCGCCTTCCAGCAGCTGAACTCTGAATTAAACTGGGCTCTAACTCAATTAAGATCACCGAAGACCTGTTGGCTTTATCAATTATAAAAACAATCATATTTACAAACCAGATAAATAATTAGGCACTAGTTCAAATTTGATCAATAATATTATTTGTATTATAGCATTGTTTTAATAAATTTATCAAATAAACCAATAATGTACCCCACCTCCTTTCTCTTTCTCTGTTGAACAGGTCATGATTGTAGGCTTTGTGCACATCCTGCAGCATGTCTTTCGTGGGGAACAGGCAGTGTTTTATGTCACATGTTTATCTCATTTGAATATATTTTATGAAATGTAAATATTGAATTAAATGATCAAACTACTTAATTGTTGTCCTCTGTGCACAACACACACACACACACACTACTTTATTAGTTTTATGAGCAAAATACAAGCCAGAAAAACAAAGTAGGAGGTTTATTTGAACAAATATAATGAAAATAGGCCCAGCTGCTGGTAAAGGGGTGCTTGGTGGATACTTGGGTGATGGACGTCTCGGTTTATTCCCTCGTCCCTGGAAAACTACAAAATGAAAATATTGATTTATATTTTGGTTAAGCTATAGGGTTTTGATTCTCTAATAAAATGGCTGAGGTAAAATAAAAAAAAGATAGATAAACAAAATGCCTAATTTAACTTTCCTTTCACTGTACATAGCTACCAAAGCTATTAGCAGCAATAAATGACCACGCTAAAAATAGCTCAGAACAATTTTATTAACTTTTGAAAAGGGTAAAAGCACTATTTAAATACTACATTTTTGATTATGAATATCAAAGTTATACTTACTTCTAAAGTGAAAATGTGTGTTAGAAAGTACAGCTTCTTTGTCTTGCTATTTTCTTTTTAATAAGTGGCACAGTGCATTATGATTAATAGTCAGGCGAGGAAGGAAACGAAGGAGCCACAGATGTATCCTTGGTACTCTGGCCAGCGGAGGACAAATGCCTGGCTCTGAACTTTGGAACACACTTTCGGCAGCACGTGATGACATGGATACCTTCCCCAGCGCCGTTAAAGGCAAGATGCCTTAACATTGAGAAACACACATTGTTTTAAGACTATGTAAACCCCCTATAGCATTTATGTATGTGAAAAAGTTAAAGCAAAGGCATCTGGACTAGGTTTTCAAGGTGAAGCGGTTTTATCTCTTATTCCAAGAGACTTTGCACACACATACTGCTCTACAACACCACATATCAACTGATCAGCAACAACTAGAACCCTCCTCAAAACCCATCATTGACATTGTTTTATAACCAGTGTTGATGGCCCAGGTGGTTGAAGGCCCAGGTTGGATAGGCACAATTCACCACTGGGTAATACCACCAGAAGGTCCTAGCACCAAGGGTAACTCCATCAGCTCACGGTCTAAGTATCTTCAGGTCAGGCCTTATGTAAACAACAAAAATGAATATTCTTGAACTCTCAGACGATGCACTGAAAAGACTGTCCTCGACTGCCAGAAGCGTGGACGATTCGTCTCCAGATTTTATTCTGAATACCAGACATTGAAGGACAGACTACATTTTATACGGACTACTTGGAATACATTGCTCAAAAGGACAATAGATTCTGAATCATGGAGGAAATCCTGCTGCTGCCTTCTAGAATATATAATATAATCTGTAATAGATAGATAGAGAAATGCTTTATAATATTTTAACCGTTTATTTCCCTCCTACATATACAGTAAGTTCACTCAAGGAGCTTCTCCAAACTGTCTTAAATCTCCTGTCAACTCCTCAAAGGGACTAGATACCCTTGTCTCTGGGAGTGTACAGAGATTGAAATGTTCTGGCAGGTGGTATGCAGAGAAACTAGTCTAACCTATAACTAAGTGGTGATAGGGCAGACACTCCTCCCCAGCCCACTGCTTTGTCTGTTAGGACTTGTACCTGACGCTTAAACCTGACTCATAAAGAGAGTGTTCAGTTGTTACTGATGCTGCCTAGAAAATCCATAGTGTCCAAAGGGGTTGGAGGTAATGCCCCTATATATGTACAGTATATTGACTGGTTGTTAATGTATTTTGCATTGTATGTGTTGAACAGCTGGCCTTGGCCTGCCAAGGGATTTCAAGATGTAAATTAGCCATGTCTATAATCTTATATATTTGCATGCATATGTTTATTAATATACATTGTCCCTTTTATAAATAAAAATAAATAAATAAATAAAACACAACAATCATTTGAAGTATCTCCGTGCTGTCCTGTGTCTCTGTTGGGGTGGTCATGAAATGCAGTGTTCTCACCAGGCTGACAAAGATGAGAACCAGCTGTATGACGTCTGTGTAGGCCACAGAGTAGAAACCTCCGAGTAGGGTGTAGGTGATGACCACGGCTGCGGAGATCCAGATGCTCACATTGTAGGACAGGTCCAGAACCACACTCACAGTGGCACCTGGCAAATGCACATAATCGAGTTTGAGACAGGGCCATCATTTTTTGTGACCTTGTGGTGATTGATATTACCTAAACCAATTAATGTCAACGCCATCCAGAGCACATCAAGCATAACTGAGACCAGGCATAAAGATGCTGTGATGACCTTTCCATACTTCCTCTGAAAGGGGTCCATCATAGTGAGACATTTTCTGTCTCTCATTGGCTGAACAAACACAAACGCACCTACAAAAATAAATTAAAGCACACATTTATTTTTTAACAGGGAGACTTAAAGAAAATTTCACATGAATGTCTCTGATCATCTGTCCGTTTACTTACTTAGAAGAAACGTAGCGCTGTCTGCCAGTAATAATATTATCGCTGATGTGAGTCCCATGGATGGGGTGTACACCATTTCAGTTGTGCCGACAATAAATCCGCCTCCAACCCATGTAGCTGCAGGAAAAAATATGTTTGTCATATTAAGCCTTCACCACAACAGCAGAGTCAGCTATTCTAATTATTTTTCTATTCTACAAACAAATGACAGAAATAGACCCAATCCCATTTCTAACCCTTAGCACTTCCCCTTAGCCTTACCCCTTGGTTTTTACGTGTTCACAAGAGGCGAAGGGGTATCCCAATTCTCTTTTACATCGAGGGAAAGGGCTAAGAGGAAGGGCTACACACCCCTCCAAATGGAGATGTTCACGGACCGCACTTGAAAAAAAGGGGTAAGAAAGTCATAAGACATGCATAAATGTAACACATTTTGGCATTAATAAAGACTTTAAATAAGTGTGCTGTTTTATGTTTCTTTAATCACAAATTTGTTTATGTAATAATATGTGTTCGTTTTGAAACATTTCTGAAAAAGCGCTGTTTTCTAAAGTTAGCGTTACACCAACAGGTCACAACAGTCTCATTTTGTGGTCGTATAAACATCATTCACGTCTATCTGTAAACAGGGACACCACAGCAAACACGAGCTGACACGATTCCGAGCAGTAAACAAGGAGCTTTTTCACAAGTCAAAATGCTCCAGCCACAGTTCCTGTCTGTGCCGGTCCCAAGCCCATAAAAAAATGGAGAGGGGTGTAAAAACATTGCCAAACTTCTCACGCAAAATACTTTGCTGTGGTGACCCCAGAATGGTGATGAGCTGAAAGGTGCTTACTATACAGTCAGCACCTTGTCAGGGGTCCTCAACAAAAATCAGTCGAGGTCCGTTTAGTTATCTTTCCTAAACGCAAGCGATCAGTAAAATTAAAATAAGAGGATATGAGTTCAGATATACTTTTAAAGTAAAGTCTTATTTATTACTTATTTACCTACAGCCTTTTGAATGGAGATAATAGGGATGTCTCTGAATGTTTAATTTCTGCATATTATGCCTTTAATACTCCTTCATAAATGCGTGAGGACATTTTAAATACAAATCCATCAATTTAAGCCAAAACATATTTGTTAAACAAATATGACAAATGGACAATCCTATTGTCATTTCTCTGAAAACAACAGGCACAAGGCAAATACCGTATTTTTCGCACCATAAGACGCACCCGACCATAAGACGCACCTGGTTTTTAGAGGAGAAAAATAGGAAAAAAAATATTCTGAACCAAATAGTGTAATAAAATATTTAATAAAGTATAACAGAATAATATTTGAATTATATGACTGGAGTGAAGGGCATGCGCACTGCTGTGTACTGTAACACCGCCTACTACATGCTATCCTCCAATAGCATACGGCTGTGACACAGTACAGCAGCATTGCGCCTTCCTGCACACATCGGCTTCCGTAAGGAAGGTGAGGGAGGACTCGCTGCCGCTCTGCCACTACGGTAAGGCAAGGCGACACGGGGGCCTGCTGCCACTCTGCCAGTATCTCAGTGGACTACTGAGAAGCCTGGACACGGGGCGGGGGAGGGATGATGCAGTTTCCAGGGACACGGAAGGTCCCGGAGTCCCGCTGCCGCGCTGCAACTCGGACCATGAGTCGAGTTGCAGAGCGGCAGCAGCGAATGAGGAATAAGATATGGTCGAATACCGTAATATATGGTATTCTGACCATAAGAACAGGCACTTTTCCTCTCACTATTTGGTGAAGAAAAAGTGCGTCTTATGGTGCGAAAAATACGGTAAATGCACCTGCACCGAGCATTTATTTTTAGCATTAGTTGTTGCCAATAACTAAAAAGCTAACAGTTCAATTGCCCCCATCTTAAAACAAGTTCAAAATCAGAATACAAAGATATAGTTCCTGTGTTTTCACAGTACCGAGTAACATTTTATTTAAAATGCATATGGTTAGTTCCATTCAGCATTAAGGATTCCCACAGAACTTGACACTGAACTTCAGACAGACTCTTTTGACCTGAAGGTGTGAACAGTACAGACTTGAATCACCCAAATTAACATACCTTAGGTTCAAAAGAATGTGAATGGCGTGGGATAACTACACTCTTCATTTAAGAGTATCAAATGTCAAATATGAGCGACAAACGAGTCAAGTAACTAACGACAGTATAATTTAGACTATCACTCCCTTCCTGTCCTTTAGTCAATGAAGAGTTCTTTAGATTGATGGAACAATGAAACTTTATTGTGGCTTGTGCAATCTTGTTGTTACTTTAGAACGTCAATTTATCTACACTGAACAAGATTTCCTACTTGTAAATTTCAAAATAAATGTGCAAAATGACATATGACAATATTTGCATAGTACAAAATAAAATCCCAAAACCAAAATGATGGCAGTGAAACTCCCACCAAATTAAAAACCTATTGGAATTTCCTTTTAACATTTTAAGTCAGTCTGCATATCATTAACTTGAGCACATCCAACACAGTCCGCATACAGGGATTTTAATGCCTTATAGAAT